>OW119926.1:93780537-94980537 GCA_933210815.1 Meta bourneti
CTGTTGGGGCTCCTGAAATTTCGCGTATCCAGTGCTTTGATTTTCATCTCCAATGCAGCAAGCCTTTTGGAAATCAGGTCTTCGACTGGAGCTGGTGGCTTCTGAATAGCCAACAATTCTGACGCTCGTGGGGACATCTTGATGATCTTGTCCGCCATCGTCGCTAGTTTCTCCAGTGAGAGTGATTCGTCGCTGACGATCAATGTACTCTTCTCCCCAACCGGCATCTTGTCTAACCATGAAGTGCGCAGAACTTTGTCCGAAACCATGTTGCATCCGCCGCCAATAGATTTGATCTTCCTCAGGAACTGGCTAGGGAGCATGTCTCCGAGCTCAAATCCCGTCAAGAGGCGCTTGATCTTGTTTTCGCTTTCGGTGAAAGTATCCAACAGGGATTTTTTTTTTCAAAATGGCATACAGTATAGTTAATAGACTTGAGATCAATCTATAAGCAGTTGATTTTTGAAATTACCATTATTTTTCACAATGAATATCTATTTGGATCAATACTAACTTGTAATTATCTATATATTGTCAGTACTATCTCCTGCCATGGTTTCTAGGTATCATAACTTAGTTACTGGTAAGGGAGTAATGTTGGGACAAGAAATTATCCATCTTAAAACTAGATGGCAGCACTAATACAAGGTAGTTGCAGTGTGTTGTTGATGGGGACCAGTGCACAAAAATCTTTCAAATTTTCGATTTTATTTTTTTTTCAATTTAAATGAATGTTTATACATTTCTGCTTAAAATGATACATGATTTATGGAAATACGTTGAGTAGAAGTATTTTAAATAATTTTTTGAAAAATACTTGTACGTCCGTTTTTATCATTTAAAGGGCTTCCATCTTTGTTTACATGTCTTGAACAAACGCCCAAAACGAGAAGCCCATTAGAAAACTTTATTTACCAAGCCACACTATTTAATTTATCTATTTTATTTTGTATCTATTTTGCTACTTTGGCAACAGTAATGATAACTGTGACTGTGTTTGTGAATAATGTTTGTTGTTTGAATTTGAAATCCAAACTCGTTTGCAGGTGTTCTTGATCTTTTGCAAATAATCTAAATCTGTCTAGCTGTGTATAATTTCCGTCTACATTTGTCTATTTTGAAGTAATTTAAACAGTTTATTTCGAGAAATATGCCACGTTTCACTAATAAGGTGTTTAAAAAGCGTAGAAGTGTTGGCAAAGCGAATGTTGTAACTTCTAGTAATGCTGATGTAACTAGAGATTCGACAACTAACTCTTGTCATAATGATCAGTCGTCGTCAGCGAAGAAATTAAATATATCAGCGCATTCAGAAGTATCTGTTTGTTCTCAAGAAACTCATACTAATGAAATAATTAATTTAGAATTGCTCTCAAAAGTTCTTTGTGAAAGTGTTTGCTGTAGAAATTGTGGTGGTGTTGGCTTATCAATCAAAAGCAAAACTCTTCATGGTTTAGCATCAATAATTATGCTGTTTTGCACAAACTGTGAATTTAGTGTTGAATTTTGTAATTCCAAGGAGTGCACAACAAATATCGAAGGGAATTTCAAATTATATGAAGTGAACGCTCGACTTACCTATGCGTTTCGTTGCATTGGAAAAGGCAAGACGTCCGCAAAAGTGTTCAACGGAATAATGAATCTGCCGTCTCCATCATTTCGTTATTTCAAACATAATGATATATTAGCTGATGCCGTACAAAAAGTTGCTGAAGACTCGATGACCAGTGCTACTGCAGAAGCCGTTTTGAAAAATGATGGTGCTGCAAATATCCCTGTTGCATTGGATGGTTCGTGGCAGAAAAGAGGTTTCAAATCTTTGAATGGAATAGTCAGCTGTCTCAGTGTCGAGTCTAGTAAGGTGATTGATGTAGAAGTGTGCACAAAGTACTGCAAATGCCCAAACAAAGATGCACATTTACCAGATTGTTCTTCAAATTATAGTGGAACAAGTGGTGGCATGGAAGTTCAGGGTGTCTTGAATATCTTTGAACGTTCCAAAGCTAAAGGCGTTAGGTACAGCCATTACTTAGGTGATGGGGACTCGAAAGGTTACAAAGCTATCACTGACACAAAACCTTATGGTGATGAACTAGTTGTTGAAAAGTTAGAGTGTGTTGCACAAGTAAATAAAAGAATGGGCAGCAGGTTGCGCCGGTTGAAAGAAACCTCACGTTCAAAGAAACTTTCAGATGGCAAGACATTAGGTGATAAAAACAGACTAACGGATAATGAAATTAATAATCTGCAGTCTTATTATGGTATGGCAATTAGAGGAAAGCAGTCGGTCGAAGAAATGAGACGTTCTATATGGGCAACCTGGTTTCACAAAATGTCCACTGATAATATACCACAACATGGACTCTGCCCGTCAGGTGAGAATACATGGTGCAAATTCAACAAGGCACAAGCTGAAGGCAAAACCTATTCACACAAAAATAGTTTACCTGCTCCAATAATGGAATACATTAAACCAATATACAGAGATCTATCTGATCCTCAACTTTTGGAACGCTGTCTTCATGGCAAGACACAAAATTGTAATGAGAGTTTTAACTCTGTTGTTTGGTCGAGAGTTCCAAAAAATGTATTTGTTGGAATCACATGCCTAAAATTTGGTGTATATGATGCTGTGTGCACGTTTAATGAAGGGAACATCAGTCGGTGTAAAGTTTTAGAAAAACTGGGTATTGAACCTGGAGTGAACATGCGTCGTGCAATGAAGCAAGGTGACAATGAACGACTTATGTATGCCGAAAGAAGCTTTCGTACCTTAAGTACAATTGCAAAAAGATGCAAAAGTGCTCATAAGAGTTCTATGAATAATATATGTGATGATCCAGATTATGGAGCTGGAAAATTTTGAAGTATGGTCAATTTTATGCTTTAAACTTCAATATCTCAAAATGTGTATTTTTCCCATAAAAGGAACATTTTTTCAAAATCTATTCAAGCAAATATAAAAAAAATTGGTTTACAAGTGTATCATACCCTATAACATATTTTAACACAGGCATTTTTTTCTATCTGCTCAGAAAAGTTTATTTTGAGTGTTAAAAAGGATGAAAATTGGTCATTTTCCAAAAAAAAATTGGAGTCGAAGAAAAAAAATTCTCAAAATTTCAAATTTTAAGTTTTTTAAAAATCCCTGTGTTAAAGTGTTTAAAAGTGTCTTCATAACCTGTATAAAAAAATTCAAGTCAATACATATAAAAGATTCTGAGAAAATGTTCCTTAAAATATGACCATTTTAACATTACTGAGATAGGACTGCACCGGTCCCCTTAAGCAAAGGCTTATCAATAGCACACACAATTGTAGATTGTATTAAAAATAGAATTAGATATAAGATAATTATTATGTTTAATTTTAATTCAGGTAAATAGCCCGAAGAAATGTTTTTTATTGTACCGATAATTATTTGTTACAATATTTTTATTAATTTAATTTTTATTTGTAACTGAAAAAATGTATGATGAGCAAAAACATTCTTTTTTTTACAACATGATCGAGAGTGCAGTGATGGTAATGCTGCTCCAATTGCGGCAGCATGCGCCATAGCGTATTGCCTGCTCCAAAACGTTTTTGCTAAGATTGAGCCAGAGCTGCTCCAAATCGCGTTCGAATAATAAAATTCACTCTTGAGGTCTTCCCCCACTATAAGAATTACTTTCTTGCCTTCATCCCATGAAACGAACTGAAGAAAAATCTTTAAGCTCTTTGAAGTTTTTAGTAGCATCTTTTCCATTTATTGTAAAACCAAGTGAAGGATCTGCTCTATCATATAAATGGATCAAATATCAATGTGAAACTATTGATAACTTTCATTTTCCAGAAGTTTCAACATGTAGTCGTATAGACCATCATTGGAGGAATATATTTAATATAAGAGAATCACCTGGCAAGTTTAAGTTTGAGATCTTGCCTAATTTGGTCAAGTCTCTTAAGTTATCGCATGGAAACTGATGTAGAAAGAGGCTTCAGTGAGAACAATCGCATGTTGGAAAATAGGAGTAATCTGACTATACAGTATAAATGGTATAAAGCAAATTAAGTCGCATTTTACTAATACATAAAGCATTAAGAACTTTCAAGTTACTACGGCTTTGATTAAATCAGTTCGAAATTCCTGGAGGTGGTACCATGACAGATTGCTGTTAGCATCAGAACAAAAAAGAGAAAAGTGGAAAATATTTTCCATAATGAAGATTTAAAATTAAAGTCGAAATAAATTGAATTGCAAAAGGAACTTTCTCAAAAACTATTAAATCATGATGAAAGCAAGATTTCACAAGATATTACAGACAGATTCTTTTTAAAGAAGGTAAAGATAGAATGTCTAAAACGATAGCCTTAGAAGAAAATAGAAAGACGCAGTTGGAATGTAACAAACATAAGAAAATAATATTTTTTGTTTAATAAAATGTTTATTTTAGTCATGTTAATGTCAAAGTTATTTCTTACCTTGTACATAACTTTATGGATATGGAAAACACTTGGTAAGTTTTTATGTATGTTTTTCTTATTCATTATTTCATCAATTTTAGCAAGTATTTAAAATGAATTTTGTAATAGTTTACAGTTATATTTATTGTTTATCATTCATACAGTCATATGTTTAAAGTTTAAAAACCTGAATTTTATTAGTTTCATTATTAAAATATCTTCCACTGCTCCTTTGATGTGCTGCTCCAAAAGACAATCTGGCTGCTCCAAAATGTTAATTTACCTGCTCCAAAACACTTTGTAGCAATTACCATCACTGAGAGTGCCATGTAATGTTTGATCCTGACTGAATAAACAATTGTCTTTATCTCTACACCTCCATTGTTGAATATTCAACTTGAAAATTACGCAACCCCATGAAGGAATGATTTAAACAAATCACAGAATCAACTGGAGTCAGTAGAACACTTATAGCTTTTTTACAGAAATTCATGAAGCCTGTGAATTTGTCTGCCCTTGTGTAGGAAACAGTTTCTGGTTTTGGCATTAATTTTGTCAAGTTCAGTGAAAATTAAGGACCGTAAAAATCAAAACTGACGTTTCACTCAGATTTACATTGCAAAAATTGTTTTTGCTTTAGGTTTTATCAATTCAATGAATTGCTTTATTAGTAGATGCAGGGCTTCTGGGCTCTACCCAAACACTGCTTTGCATATTTAATGCCGATACATTCCAAGGACCAGTCTCTTAACCCTCCAAGTAGCATGCCCGAATGCAGCTCAGAAAATTCAGTTTGAATACTGATACTGGGGTCCATAAGGTCACTCAAAGCCATTAGCCCAACCGAACCATCAAAGTACAATTGATTCATATAAAGCAAAGACTAGTCACAAAAAGAACAAGATCCAAAGAAATGTCAAAATTACAAAAGTAGTGTATACCTTATGACCTGGATAAGAATACATTAGTAAACAATATTCTCCATATTTAAAATGAACGAAAATAAATTAAATAGACAAACACTGCATCCTGTAGAACTTTTTACTGATTGGAGACTAGTGATTTTAAAATTTAGGGAGTGTTATTGAAATCGAACAATGGAAAACGTAAACATACAAATATATCCATATACACACTACTTTCCTGTAGAACAAACAACTTTACTAATTGGAGACTAGTGGTTATGAAATTTATGAGCCTAAAAATCAGTGGAAAACTCAAACATAATGAGAAATGCGCACAAATATATTTATTATTTGGAATTATACAATGCTTTTGGTTAAATACTTTGAAATTTTTATACAGTTCATCAGTATAGATTGGGATCATGTTACACTATTATTTTTATTGTTATTTTTTTCAAAATTAGAAGCTCTTTAGAGCTAGAAAAGCCAATCTTTCAAGCTTATAAATTGTGGCAGGTTCCCCAAGACATTGCTGGAAAACACTTCAGCAAAGTTCGTTTTCATATGGAAAGTGCTAAAGAGACTTTAAATGATGGTTTTCAGTGGTGGAAACCCTTAAAACATTGTAGAAAGTAGAATTCATGTCAAACAGGGTATGAAAAATCGTGATTATTTTTAAATCAAAAATCAGATTTATTTGATTTAAATCAGATTTTTATTATTTTAAGTAATCCCTTGCTGTACAATTTAAACTTGTTGGACATAATACACCCAAATTAGTGTAGTTTCTAGACAGTTTTGATTTATGTTAAACATTGATATTTATGATGAATGACATTAATTTACTTCGAAATATAACGGCACATTTTTTTAGATTGAAACAAGATATAGGAATTAACAAAGTTAATCACATAGAGTAAATAGAACACAACCAATGCCAGTGGTTTAGATTAGTATGATTTTAACCCATAACCAGTGGGGCATGGAATATTTTGGACCTTGAACAATAAAGTTGTGGGATCCCACTAACATCATATTATAAATTTTGTATAAATATAATCAAAAATCGGACAAATTTCAGATATTTGTTGGCATTATGTATTTATCTTATGAATAAAATGTGTAGAATTTCTTTAATTATTTTATTAAAACAATTGGTTATACTTGTTTTTGAGAAAATCATGACCTATAGAAAAAAATAGTAAAAGAAACTTAAAATCATGAAACTATTTCTACTTGTCATTAATATTTAGCTTGCAAAAAGTACTTATTTATGAAAAAGTGTTATTTATAAATAGTAAAAAGCTGAGACAAGACATGAAAACGCTCATAAATTGAAATCAAATATGCCTATTTTTCAAATTTTCTCTGAGCATTGATAAGTATTTCAAGGTTTTTCCAAGCATACACAAAAAGGGTTTATACATAACATACAAGAAAATGAAGCTTCTTCTATGAACAGCATAGAATAAGTGTAGTAGTATTCTCCCTAAACATGCCATTAGAGTTCAATTTTGAGCTTGCAATACAAAAATCATCAGAATCATTAAAATGGCTTTCTGCTTCAATCCATCTATTTTTTAATATGCTCATTCATTTATCAGATGGGCGAATTGAACCTGGCACACACATCCAATTTTTAAACGTACTGCATCACTGCGTTGTTGCCAGAGCCAACTATGCACACAGCCATGAAATGACACCTGTACTCATTTGGCCGCCAGTTGCGATGTATGTCTATCAAAGAAAACATGTTTGTTTGCTTACTTGGTACACAAAAAATATATTTTGAAATAAAATAGATGTTACTATATCCATTTACTGATGTAAGACTTACAAGAGGTATATTTTATATATCTTTTGTTGATTTAGCAGAAACCCCAGAAAGTTTTTTAATTACTTCTGAATGAGTGTTTGATCATTTGATGAATTTGCGGGAAAAGTTACTGACAAGATTATGTCTGAAAATACTTGGATGAAACTCCATACCTCCATTGGAAACAAAACACCCGACAAACACCAACCTACACTCCTCTTTTTTTTGTTCTGTCGTGATAGTTTTCTGAAGCGATATTCCATATTTCACACAGGATACCTTTTTACTTCGCCAATAAACAATTAATCCAAATCATCAAAATTTACTGCCATTACTATAAAAATATTAATTTATGTAAAATAATTTATGCTAATCCAACTTGATTGATACAATCCATAATTGAGAATTTCTTCCACACATCGATGACTGTTAGTGTTTCATCATTCAGTTTGTCCAAAACGTGTTGGAATGTTCGTTTTACGTAGTATGTTTTAAATGTCACAATTATACATTGGTCTAGCGGTTGTATCAAAGATGTAGTATTAGGTGGTAAAAATAAATTTTGTACGTTTGGGTGTTCCAAGACAGGATGGCCGGGTGCATTGTCAAGAATCAGAAGAACTTTAAATTCGAGACCTTTCACATTCATATAACGTCTGACTTTTGGGACGAAACATTTGTTGAACCATTCTGTAAAGATAGCAGTGGTCACCCAGGCCTTGTTTGCCATCCAGTGAACAGGCAGTTTATTGATATCTACACCTTTCATTGAACGTGGGTTTAGGGCTCGATTTACCAGCAGTGGTTTCAACATACGATCTCCTGAAGCGTTGGAGCAAAATAATGTCACTATCCTTAGCTACCTTAAAACCACCAGCAGTTTTCTGCGATTTGGCTAATTACGTTCTGTTCGGCATTCGTTTCCAGAAGAGACCACTTTCATCTGCATTCCACACTTGATCAGGAGTGTATCCTCCATCTTTAATAATTTTAGCAAGTTCTTGCAGGAATACTTTAGCAGCCGATTCATCTGCAGATGCAGTTTCACCTTTAATTTTTATATTATGAAGAACTTTGAAGAAACCTGTCATCCAACCTGTACTTGCAGAAAATTCATACTTTCTGTTTAACTGAGATGAAGTGCTCTTGGCTCCTTTTCTTTAATCTGTCTATAAATTCTTAGTGCTATTTGCTTGATTGTATTTCCATCTATTGGTACTCTTTTTTTGTGACTTATCTTCTATCCATATTACCAGAGCCTTTTCCTTGACAATATCTTGTATATGATGATGAATTAACACTTACTTCTGTTCCAGAACATACCGACTTCCTAATTGCAGCTTCATTTTTCTTAATTGTTCTTATGGTAGCTTCATGTACACCAAAATGCTTTCCTACAGATGTAGCACCTAGTCCAGTTGTAAGATCTAAAATTTGATTTTTAAGTTCCAAAGAAATCGCTTTCCCTTTCGTTTTGGTAATGGGTGAATTATGTGACATTATATAAGGGCTACTGAAAAATATCTCAAATTAAAATTAATAAATAAAGGTATGAAAAATTTGTTAACTTACAATTTATTGACTTGCGTCAAAATTTATATGTGCACAAATTTCACTATAGGTTCTTTCACTTTGAAATAGAGCTATATACTAAATGTCTTCCAAAATACAATGCACGAATACAGTAGATGTGCATCAAATTCAATAATAAAAACGTTATGTAATGTATCTAGAGGAAAGCACTCGTTTCCAAACACACTAGCTGTTATACATATAGAAAATAGAAATGATCTACTATGCCACAAATAAAATTTCGTGTTAGAATTTAGGAAAAAAAATTGTTAGAAATTGGATTGGACCGCTCATGTTAAATTAAAATGACTTGCGTAAAAAGAGAATGAAATATTTATTTTGAATTTGTGTGAAAAAGGTTCGTGTGAAAGCAGAATTAGGTGTACATTAAATTTGTCATAGCCTCAAGTTTCCTCACATTGCCATGGTATGCAAGATTGTTTGGGATACCAGCTTATAGGTATGACTTGATCGCCTAACTGGTTTGAAATTACGAGGTGCTCTTGAATATTTCCCTCTAGGATTGATCCCAGACCATTGCCAGTAGCCCATTGTATTGCTCCCATGCATTAATGCAACTACCACCCAATCAACCTTATAATGTGCAGTATAACAAATGCCTGTTTGCAATTTTTGAAGTATAATTTCTTTTCTTGGGCGAGCACCACCAGAAATAAATGCAGGTGCAGGACCATCCAATCGTGAGTTTTTACTCTTTTATGTGTACTTAATTCTGCATTTCATTTTAGTAATTTTCATTGTTATATCTTCAAAAGTCAGGTGCAGATAATTTGTTTTTATATCTAATTCACTCATTACAAAATGCAGTTTATTTAACAAATGTTTGTCAGTGGTATTTGAAGTAAAAAATTTTTCTAAGCATAAGATCAATACAAATAGGTATAGAAGGAAGACCATCTCGTAATAAATTTTTACTCTTTTCTACTTTTGCTGCATGTTTACTATTACAGATTGCATATGTTTATATACCAAATTCAGCATTTTATTTTACTAATCTGTCAGTTTATAACTTCAAAAGTGCAGACAAATTTGTATTTTCATTCTTGTAACAAATTTGTGTTTGCAATATTTAGAAGTACTATTTGTTTTCTAGGACTGAGGTCTCAACAAAGTACAGATGTATCAGAACTGTCACATGGTAAGTGCTTACTTTTTCTACTCTTCAGGTACTGACTGCATTTGTTTTTGAGCACATGTGAATAATTATCACTTAAATTTTTTTTAATGTTAATTCCTTTTCAAAGAAAGGTTTTATGTAATTAGAATATAGAAAAACATGTCTAAAGCTGATTTACCATTTGCAATCATAAAACTGAAATTTGACTAATTAGGATAAGGATACAACCTTGAGTACCTTTTGAGATTACGACTAATAATCATATCTGCGTAATTTATTTTATACGTAAGGTTCCCCGTTTTCACAGCATAAATATTTTTCAATATACCTAAAGATAATTGCTTCTGATTATCAGTTTTTCAGTGTCAATCTTTATGCCGAATTGACCCAGCATAAGTCTAGAGATATCAAAAATTCATTAATATTTCATCACTACATAATTTCTGGGAAAAATACACTCCCCTTTTCAAAATTCTAAAGTATGCCAGAATATTCTTCAAAGCTTTATCATGAAATTTTGAGAATATTCTGGAACTTTATTGCACGTAATTGGAACTTTCGAGACCATTCTATAAATTTCTAGTATTTTCTGGAATTTGGCAATGATAGTGCTCAACTGTTTTAAAAATAAATTAAGTAGATTTTCAAAAATTTCAATTGCATTTGAAATTTATGAAAATATGTAGTATAATATAACTTTGAAACTACACAGGAAAAGAGTGATTTGAAAAAATACTTTAAATAAAAAATATTCAATGAAGAACTATGTATAACAACTTTTTTAGCTTAAATTATACTTATTTGTTAAATTCAGTACTGATTCAGTAGCAAAATAGTATTTTCATTCTCAGGTTTATTTCCATGACCTATGAAAACTTGGTCTTTTGTTGCTTTTCATGATGTTACAGAAGCTATCAAATTTCAGCTAACAATGATAGTTGTATTGTGCTTTTACTATGCTTAGTTTCCTTTCATTGTTCACTTTCATATAGATTGGTATATTACGTGTTAAAAGCAATTTTCAAAGTTCTACAGCTTTTAATTGTACTAAGTTTTAAAATGAAGGAAGTGATCAAACAGTATAACACATTTAGTGATCAGCATCAAGGAAACTTCAAAGAAGATGGTGTAATCCACCTTTAAGTACCCTTAAATGTTAAAATTCATTAGGATTTAATTTTAAAATTCAAAATTTGAGTGATGCATATTTCATGCATTAGTTCAGAATTTCCTAACATCTAAAGTGTATAAACCTTTATTATCTTTATGTAACCATAAACTTTTCAGTGTTGTAATAAGATGAAATAGGGTTACTTCATTATTAATATGTATACTCTTTATACTTGTAAATTAGAAACTTGGCAAATTATAAAAATATAGTTTGCTTTATAAGGAACCCAGATGTGTTCTGTTTTTATACAAAGGAGTAATGAGTTGGTGCGAGCGAGATTTATATTTCTGTTCAGTTTATTGTCGTACATGCATTCCTCTGAAATGTTATTTTTCAAAAGGGATCTAGGTGTTTATTGTGAACTGCTGCTTGAAAAATAGCAGTCATCGACTTCAAACTTTCTCATAGAAACATTTAAAAAATAAATAAGAATTTGTTCACAGCTCCAAATACTATATATAGTAACCTCAATTAATAAATCTCAAAACCTCAGTAATATAATAACACAATCTCAAAGATAATAAACTACATCTCAATTAATTCTAAATGGAACTAAAATTTTATACATTATTGCTAGTACTCAGATATAATTGCAAAATTACCTATATATTTACCATTAGTTTAAAGTCATTTGTGTCTTTGTTCATGGTACTTCAAAACAAATAAAATATTGCTTGCTATTCTAGTATTTCATCATTTTCACTTTCATATATTATTTGATTCCTTATAAACTATGCATAAATAGAATAAGAATTCCTACTACACCTTTTTGAATAGTTTCTTATGTAAGCTGCATATAGTTTATGAAATATGCATATTAAATCAAGTTTAAAAGAGCTTTCCATTCTTCCCATCTTAGTAAGTCAATATGTCTGCTGAAACAGAATTACATTTATTTTAGCTTCTAAATAGCATGTCTTATGAAGCGAAGCATACTCATAGTACATTTTGTTACAGCTCCATCGATTAACATAGCTCCCATCTGTGAGATGCAAGAATAAAATGGGCTAAAGTTCCTCATTTTTCACAAAATTCTTAGATGCATTTTCTTTCAGTTTTTGATTTACTTCAAATCATCTATTTTCACCATTTTCTAGTAGCCCATCGAAGATTATCAAATCATCTGCTGTTCTGATAAGTTTTTCTTGGCTACAAATAGTTTTCCTGAAATCTTTTCATGGAAATTTTTAATAAGTTTATATTTTTAAGATTGTTTCGTTCAAGAAAAACTCAAATATCTTGATTTCACAATTTGATTTAAAAAGAACTTGCACATTTATTAGGAGCAATTCAAAACATGTAAAAATATATCTCAATCTGTGGTTTATTTGACGTTAGATCACTTAACCGTCATAGCTTACTGGGCCTTTAGTTTTTGGTGGTCATGGTTTTAAGCTTATTCTTTTCTCAATGGATAAATGCTCATTTCCTTATAAAATGAGGTACAAAATATAAGCTCCAAGGTGCTTGTAGCTGTTAAAAATTATTGAAAGAAAGGTTTTAAAATCTATATATCGTTTGTCAAATATTCAGAAAATATTTATGATTTGAAAGAAATAAATGTATGCAATCTGTAATTATTTTCATCATATGAGGGAAGAGATACAGGCAAAACCATCTAAGTTTGTAACCACACTACAGTAACAACTCAATGTTATTCCTATGCCTATTTCATACCTTTTTACTCTTCTCTAAACCCAGAATTCTTTTTTAAACACTTCAATTGCATTCGAAATTTGAACCAAAAGCCTTTTCTCTCAATAATGCATTTATTTTTAGTTAAACTGAATACTTCAAAAAGGCAGACAAACATGTGATCTTACCTTTTCTGCATTTCAATTTACTAAAGTGTCATCTTTATTTTCTGAAATCAAGTGCAGATAGTTTATACTTTTATCTCTAATTTCAGACTTCTTGCAAAGTAGAGTTTATTAAAAAATTTATTTGAAGTACAATTTTTTTCTAGGATTGGGATCCCTAGAAATAAGCCCAGAAACAAATCGGTTACGTCGTAAGTAGTCTCTTTTACTCCTTTGCTTACTCTTGACTGCATTTGTTTATACCAGCTGGAAACATATGAATAATTTGCACCTAAATATTTTTTAATGCTAAATTAGCTTTCGAAAAAAGGTTTTATGTAAGTAGCTCATCATTTTCCATCATAGCTTATAATTTCCATTATCAGCTGCGATAAAAAGAAAGTCAGATTCACATCTAGGTAAATCAGCGATTAATTTCCATTGTCAAATGGTTGTAATTGTAGAATATGGCAACGCTTCATATGGCCTATGCAAATATTTGGTTGGTGATGAAAATTTTAGTTGCCAATTTGGCAATTAGCCTGTACAGTATTCTTAAGTTTTACCCCTCTTTGATATGATAATCACCATTATTTTAACTTTTTCTCACAGTTCTGCTTATATATGTGAAATCCCTCAGGGGATGTGTTCCCCTTGTGTTTGACACTGCATGGCCAAATCTCGCTTTTGTGCTGTGAAATTCAACCCTCCAACATCTTTATTGTCAAGTTGGAACATTGAGGTTCATTACTAGACTCAAATGGAATTTAGA
Source organism: Meta bourneti (assembly GCA_933210815.1). Classification (NCBI taxonomy): domain Eukaryota; kingdom Metazoa; phylum Arthropoda; class Arachnida; order Araneae; family Tetragnathidae; genus Meta; species Meta bourneti. The sequence continues at coordinate 93,794,157 of OW119926.1, forward strand.
AAATCTCAAATAATCTATTCAAAGTCCATAAGATCATTTCCACTGCTGGGAACAAAAATGGGCCATTAAGAAAAATACAGCAGTGGGCTGACCAGACAGGACAGTACCACTTTCATTTTACCTAGCCACCCTTTCGTTTAAATAAAAAATGTCAATTTTTGCCTATTTTTATTAAAAACTATAAATTATATTGGTCAATCATAAATTATGATTAGTTTCCTATAATCATCCATCATTATCACAGATACCAGAAATTTACTTTGCTCATGCTCACTGGTGTCTTTGTTATTTGCTTTGTTAATGCCCTTGGTTTAAATTTCACATTAAGTTTTTAAGTCTTAATGCTTTAAGAGTCTATCCTTCCAATGTAAAAGAGGCAAACCTGCAATTTTAATGACGATCTCCAAAAGGAATCTAGTCTTAGTTTTCATGAATATCAAATATTTCATAACCCAAGAGAACAGTGTATAATCAGCAGAAAAGGTTTCAACTAATCAGGTCTTTATTAAAATGAATTGACTTTAATTTTTGTTTTAATCTGTTGTACTTGATTTTAAATTGAAAAATGCTTAATTGAATCTATAATTTAGGCTTTTCAATTTCTATAAGTAAACCTACTCTGTATCACTCGACTTGGTACCTTGCACTTTTTTGTACCCTAAAAGCACAATATATTGAGGGGTTACTGTAATTTGTATTTTCATCACTAAATTCAAATTTCTTGCCAAGTAGAGTTTATTCAATAAATTTGTTTTTGAAATATTTAAATTTTTTGTTTTCTAGGAGATAGAGAAAGAAGAATGATACTTGAACGTTTGAGAGGCGTCGATAGTAAGTGTTTTTGCACTTTTCAACTGTCTGGCTCTGTCGAGTTGACATTTGAGTCATGTGGTTTTGGACAAGCCTAACCTTTAAATTAGATGTCTGGTTATAACATGAGCAAATCGCTTACACAATTGGCATCTTTATCACTGATATCTTGTTAAAACGCAGTGAATATAAGTTTCAGACATTGCTAAGGGCAAATAATCCATGACAATCACCATACATGCTTTGATGTATGGCAGCCCTTCCTCCTGACGAGCTTTCGCACCTTTCCAGCATTGACTTTCCCTCATCTGCCTTCTCGTTGGAGCCACACTACTGGTGCATGTTTATACTTTCTGCATTTTATTTTAGTAATCAGTCACTTAAGTCAAGTGCAGATTATATATCCTTTGGAACAGGGTATGCCAATTTAAATCAAGTTGAATAATTATAAACACAAGATGCACAATATTTTATTCAAATAGAAATGTTTTCATGAAATTTCTTGTTCCTGTTTTATTTTTGATTGGTGCCATGATTTTTTCTCAAAAACAAGACTTGAACCAATTAATTACTTTATAAAAGTAACTTCAAAATTCTATACATTTTATTCATATATAATAAATATATTAAGCAAAAAATTCTGAAAAATTTGTTTGATTAATTTTATAAAAAATTCATGCCACCTGTTAAAGGTTAAAATCAAACTTATCTAAACCGTTATAGAACCCGATGGGGAAAACATTGCTTATGAATGGCATTTGTTGTGTGTCAAAAATTTACCCTGGGATATTTCCTAATACATTCATGCTGGTCATCATGAATATTGATGTTTGACAAAAATCAAAACTATCAAGAAACCACTGATTTGCTTGTCTTATATCTTACAAGCTTAAACAGTATTCAAAATCTATCTTTCAAATTTTTCTTGATTCTTCAATACTTAAAGCTATTTCACATTTTTAAAGTAATATTGAATTCAAAATATGGTGGAACATACATCAACTTTAAAGCCCAATGAAAATGAGAACAAAACCCAAGTCACGATTAAATGAAGAATAATTTGAACACTGCATGTTACATGATATTTGAATTTTTATCCAGGTCTACGACAAGAGTGGTATTAATAGGTGAATAGATTTTTGTGATTAAGTATTCCTTAATTGTTTTATGAAGAAAAAATAATTTGAGCTCACAGTATTGTGCTATAAGGTACTGTTTGTATACTACTAGAAATGCTCTTGCCAAAGTTCATGTTGGTCTATTGCCATTGAAATGAACCTTACGAAAGTTGGTCACGGTGAGGCATTTAATGACATTCGATATATATATTATATACTTTCTACCACAACCTATCCTGCAAAAGCTCAGTTTACCTGTGTTCAAGTAAGGTAATTGAATCACCCAGTTTTATGTGACACAGGAAGGACAAATGTTTCCTCTCATGGTGGTCATACTACAGGTAACCCCCGTATAACGCGGCACTTCTATAGCACGGATTCACTCTAACACGGTTCGAGAATTGGGAACATTCCCATATAACACGGTGCTTTTATGAAATGATTGGAACAACGATGTGAAAAAGACGGGCATTATGAAAGTTTAATTTAAATGGTGTAGCATGTGAATATCCTAAGATCTACATGCGAGAATATTATCTTGAGATAAATTAAATAGAAAGTAACTTAGCTTAGAAGAGACATGGCATCTCTTGGGGATCCCTGCTTGTCATCAAAAAGAAAAATGGTAAGAATGCTTAACGCGTTTCTTCTCACAAAACTGCAAGGTCATTGGACTGAGGCGAAAAAAGGAGAGCGTGTTCTTCATGCTTTTTATCAGTTTTTCAGGGGGTTGCAAATCAGGGGAGATGGTCTTGTCAATCAAGGGAGCTGGACTTCCTGATTCGCTGTTTTTAAACTAGCTCATCTGTAATTTGTTAGACGGACACACATGACATGGCATGACGTAACTTTCTGGAAGATTCTTAGCATAGTTAATGAGTGTCACTGGAGCGAGGGAGAAAACGGAATTGAGAAATAAAGGACAAAAAATAAATGGCATCACTGATCTCGTAGCTGTCACTCAGAGGATGAGGATATCTTGCCAAAAAGAAAACACCCTCGGTTAATAGTGATGACGAAGAAAACATTGTTTAATTCATATTAATATGTATTACTTAAGAAAATTTTTAATTATGAAAATATAATAGCATGTTTTTTAATTTTTGGAACCTAACCCCCCTTTTCGTACTAGTTCTTTGTTTCGTATAACACGGATTCTCATAATACGGCAATTTTTTGGAACATAACTCCCGTGTTATACGGGGGTTACCTGTACATCCAAATTGTATATTTAAAATTTATCACAATTTCCTCTAACTATTAGTAATTCCTTCTGAAACATTAAACGAGGGTTCATCTGTATGTAAGGTGACCAATTTTTGGGCCGTGAATTTAAGGAAGATTTAGCTGCAACTAATTTTTTGCTTTTTAGTGGTGAGGCAAGCAAATGTTTAAAAAATGAATAATATTAAACAATTATTTTGCAATATATCTAATATACATGTCACAGTATAAATAATTGCTTTTGTAACAGGAAACAAAATTTTAATTTGGAGGTAACGCAGAAGATAAAAATTAATCTGAATTAATACTTTGTGCTTGTTGGACAAGATATCTCATCGAAACCACTTGGAGGGTTAATCGGCAAAATTTGTCAATGTTTTAAGATATCTAAAATTGGGAAAGTAAATTCAAGACTCAAATGTCCTCTCATTGGCGTGGAAGTTTGGTGGGTGGGTTGCCACAGCTCAGGTGTTCTCGCCATCTGACCATGGTTCAAAAGTATGTGTTGTCCTTGAATCTTTCTCTTGGGGATTGATCATGGACCGTCGCCAATAGCGCCTTGTGTTGCTCCAGTGAGATGTTAATTACCATAAAATAAACTTCTGCACTTATTAGCACATCTACCTTGCCCAGTTTATTAAAATTCGTGTCTACCAAACAAAATTCAAATGAATATTCAGTTCTGTTACATCTACATACTTTACCGGAGTCGAATCTGTTATTTTGGGTACTATTAAAAACTCCAATAATGTTTCGAAAAACCCATCAATATTTTTAATGTTAGATATTACTTTTTATTTGACATTCATCATACAGGTGTATTAATTTTCTCCCCTTCAGTTGCAAGATATCAGCAAAATGCGAACAAAAAATTACTAGTTGATCCACTATCGCGAACTGCTCTTCCTCTAATAAATTCGCCTCTAATGTTTTGAACCCATATTATTACAGTGCTAGAGGTAGAATAGATTTCCTTTTAGTTAATAAACAATTCGAAGCAAGCTTGTTGAGATGGAGTTTCGAGGTTTATATTTTATATCACCGCCTCAATTACTGCACCATCTGGGTTAGTTTTGTTTTGCAATTGCTCAGTGTGATTCATAGGCATCTGGTATTTATGCTTTATGGCATCAGGATTTCGATGAAGCAAACCATGATGTTTCTTGGAACATAAATTGCAATTCATCTTCGATTTACAGTCAAAAACTTTAGGTGAAGTAGTCAAACAACTTATACACAGATTGAATTTCTTAACTAATTCACATCTCTTTAAAACATCCATTTCTTTTAATGGGGGACAGTTATAAATAGCATGCTGCAGTTTCCAAAAAAATAGTCAGTTTTGCTAGGTTGAAGCAAAAAGTTCGATTTATTGGGCAATAATTTAGATTGGCTTTGTTCAGATGACTTTCTTTCAGGGATGGGCCTAGATGAAACATTTCTGCTCAGACTTTCCAGTATTTGGCATCTTTTCCAGTGAATTTAGCAATTCATCGAAAACAGGAACTTCATAAGTGTATACAGATAATTCGAACTGTTCTCTTGTTTCCCAATCTGTTTTTGGAGAACTGTGTGTATTCACCAGCAAATTATCCGCTAAATTATTACGCTTGAATTCTAATATCTAATGCGCTGAGGTTGCCTTTTGGACTCAATTAAGCTACGCAAACTATTTGCCAATTCATAATTAAGCTTTTCATAGATTATATTCTGGATATGAGAATCCACTATGACCCGTTTATTTTCAAAGCGATCTTCCTATGCCTTACACAATGTAGCATATGAATCATCTGAGGTTTATATTTTCTTAGCTTCTCCTTTCAGTGCAACGTTTAAATAATAGTTTCTGAATATCTGACAACCGAAAGTTATTTGATATCAGATTGCAAAATTGATCTACAAAATTACTCCACTCCTCATAACAACCAGAGAATTGTGGGATTTGGGATAATTTAATATTAATGGATGACAGCTCATTTTCAGATTTTGGTTTGACATGAACATTCAACAATTTCTTTGATAATTTAATAATGATGTAATTGAGACTTGCCTCTTTTCCAGTCTTGATTCCATGTCTTCAAGAGATTCTTTGATATCACATAGTTCCCTCTTTCAGGCAGTTCATAGCAGTGCTCTCGCAGTTCTTCCAAACGTTTTTGATTTGCCTTGTTGGCTTCCAACTTAATGTTTAGTTCAATACAACTCGTTTCACTTTCTTCATAGTTTGTGGCAAAATTTCCAATCGAGATACCTTTGCCTTTAAGGCTGTTTTATTCCAATTCAGCTTTATTAATTGATGAGTCATTTCAACAGTTCAAGATACAATTCCAGAAGTTAAGCTAAATGCCAATTTCTCCGGCTAGACATGACCATATGTTATGGCCTAAAGCAGGAGTGGGGAACCTTTTATGAACAAAAGGCTACATTTCAAATCAGTTTCTCTTAGTTTGGTAAAGTGCAAAATTTTTTATTTCTTCGTTTTTTACATCTTTAGAAAAACTTATGGCGCACTTATCCGAGATGAAGCAAAAAGAGCTTGATCAACAAAGGGCTCCTAGTACCTATGAGACGGACTTGACCGAAATATTTAAGCGAGGTGGCCACTCTTAGAAAGCAGATGGAAATTCAGCTGCTTAATATAGAAAGGAAACTGCGCTTAGCTGATAAGAATGTGGCGCATTAATTTTAAAGCTTGAAAAATAAAAATATCTGAATGGATTTTCTGATTATTTTATTCTCCAAGTTACCTTAAACAGTAAAATTTTTACGTAAGATTAGTTGGAATCTGCTCTGAATTGACAAAATGTATGCTTCATTACCCTCACTCTCAGTTAGCCTAATGGCTTTTCCAATTGTCAAGTAACTGCTTCAAAAGGTATTCCCATATATTAGTCATTAATACCCTTATACGATACCCATGCTTATAAACGTTCATATTAGTGCATGACCACCATAAAAAGTTCAGAATTACTGTAAATCAGTTACATAATTTTTTATTCATCCATATTTTCAATCTGAATGGTTCAAACAAAATAGCTCTGCGAGGTTTCTGTTTTCATTCTATGATTCTCATGTAAAAGAGGCATGTGCTAATAATTACACATTTTTAACGATGATTCTGATTTTCCATGGATTTTTTAAAGAAATTCCTCAAGCTCATAAATTTGTCTTTGCCCTTGTGTAGCAAACAGTTTCTCTGTTTTTTATGTTAATTTTTCGAGTTCTGTGAAAATCAAGGACCTTAAAAATCAAAACTGACGTCTCATTCGGATTTACTTTGCAAAAATCGTTTTCGCTTTAGGTTTTATTGATTCAATGATTTTTTAGCAGATGCAGGGCTTCTGGGTTCTACGTACACACTGCTTTGCACATTGAATGTTGATACATTCCAAAGAGGCTCCCTCCACTGCACTAAATTAAATGCCATGGCCCAGTCCCAAATCAGCAAAGAGGTAGCTAGGGGAGACAAGAGCAGAGCAACAGTGTCTTAAAGGACAGCATTTCAGAAATACGTTTTGTGAATTTTCGTGAAAACATTGTATGACTAAGCATAATTTTGTCTGCCACAAGTACTTCCTAGTTTTATGCGTGTGAAATGAATGCTTTCATGCAATCTATCTTTAGAAATCAATCTTTATAAAAAATCAATTCTTTCATGTAGCCCTACTTCTGCCCTTGATATACATCAACAAAAAATAATTGCTATAAGCATTAATGGTAACAACAATTTATTAATAAAATTTTAATGACACTAATTTATTGTATTTTATTCTAATGACTTATTTTATTCTTCATTTTAAGATAGTAAGTTTTGGACTAAGGACAGCATGAAAAAGCTAATTTTTTGGAACCTTGACAGCCCAGGTGTAAAGTTATGCTAGAGATAGTTGAGGGCCCTTGTTAGGCTTTGTTAAGTCACTTGAGGCCCTTAGCCCAAGTGAACTATCAAAGTACAGCTGATTCATATAAAACAAAAACTAGTTACAAAAACGATAAACAAGATCCACAGAAAAGTCAAAATTACAAAAGCAGGTTACACCTTAAAGACCGAATAAGAATACATTGATAAACAATATTCTCCATGTTTGAAATGAATGAAAATAAAATTAAATAGATGAGCACTGCATTCTGTAGAGCAACTTTACTGATTGGAGACTTTTGATTGTAAATTTTACGAGGTGAGCATTGAAATCAGACAATGGAAAACTTAAACATAATGAAATACAAATGTATATCCACATATATACACACATAAAATTAAATAGAAATGCACTGCATCCTGTAGAACTTTACTGATTGGTGATAAAATTTATGAGATGAACATAGAAATCAGACAATGAAAATGTAAACATAATGAAATAGAAATACACTACGTCTTCTAGAACAACTTTACTGATTGGTGACTAGTTATTATAAATTTACGAGGTGAATATAAAAATCAGACAATGGAAGACTTAAACATAGTGAAATACACACAAATTTATTTTATCATTTGGTTTTATTTGAAAACTTGAAGAGCACGTGAACTAACTCTTGCAATGGTTTTTGTGCCTCTTAAACACTCAAGCTGCCTTTTACATCACTCTTTATGCATCTGAATGATGGAATAAAGCTCTGACCAATACTCAGAGTCGATCGTTAAAAGCCTCTTTAATTCTAAGACACTCCCATTGTGAAATTCAAATGCACACATCTGTATTAAAATACCTTCGGTTGTGGTAGCCTGGTTGGAATACTAACGGATTAACAGCAGGTGGATTGGAAATTCAAAACTCGATCCAACCAAAGACCATCGTGTACATTAGGACGGGTGTATATAAAGTTTGTCGTGGTCTCAAAAGTGAGGACTTTTGAGACCACAACAAATTTCTTTTTTTGGTGTCTTGTGGAAGATTGGAGAGTGGGATGCTAGGTTAGGTGTGACTTCGTCTTCTGGCCTTGGTTTAAAATTACAAGGTGCGGTCCTCAGATATTTCCCTTTCGGATTGGTTCCGGACAATTGACAATAGCCCATTGTGTTGGTCCAGTGCGATGTTATTCCAATTACCAACCAACCTTATAACGTACAGTTTAAGAAATGCCTGTTTCCAGTTTTTGAAGTATAATTTTTTTCTAGGTGTAGAACCACCAGAAATACACTCAAATCCAATAATGCCACATGGTGAGTTTTTAATCTTTCCTTCTGTTTATGTCTACTTTATTCTGCATTTTATTTTAGAAATATTTCATAGTTTCCTCACAAGTCAGGTGCAAATTGTTTGTGTTTTTATATCTAATTCAAACTGATTTCAAAGTGCAGTTTATTTAACAAACGTCTGTCTACAATATTTGCAGTACAATTTTTTCCATGCATAGAACCAATACCAATAAGTAGAGATGGAAGACCATCTTATAGTTAGTTTTTGCTCTTTTCTACTTTTACTACTATAGATTACATATGCTTATGTACTATAGTCTGCATTTTATTTTACTAGTCTAATCTTTTTTACTTCAAAAGTCAAATGCAGACAAATTTGTATTTTCATCTCGAAATTCAAACTCCTTGCAAGGTGCAATTTTTGTAACAAATTTGTGTTTGCAGTATTTAGATGTACAATTTGTTTTCTAGGCATGAGGTCACAACAAATAAGTGAAGAAGCAGAACAGCGACAAGGTAATTTCCTACTGTTTTCTACTCTTCAGGTACTGACATCTGTTCAAACTTAGTGAACACATGTTAAGAATTAGCACTTAAAATATTTTTGTAATGATAATTAGCTTTTAAAGAAAGGTTTTACGTAATTAGAATAGGTGAATATCTAAAGCTGATTACCATTTTCAATCACATATAAACCTGAAATTTGACTAACTAGTTAAGGATAAGCATACAACCTTGCATACATTTTCAGTTTACAACCACCAGTCATATCTGCTTAATTTATTTTGTACATAAAGTTCCCCAATGGTATTCTTTTTTACTGTATAGATAAGTAATTTTGTATCCAATATTGGTAATCAGTATACTTAAAGAATTGGTTTTGACATTCAATTATTACAGTTTTTGAGTGTTGAACTTTTCCTTGCCAACATAAAATTGACCCTGCAAAAAAACAATTTCTCTTACCTCGTTAGATACTTGTTGAGAAAATGCACTTCCCTTTTGAAAATTTTAAAAAGTATTCTGTAACATTCTACAAATCTTTATCATGAAATTTTAGGAACATTCAGAATTTTATTGTACTTAATTGGAACTTTCCAGATCATTCTAGATATATCTAGTATTTTCTGGAATTCGGCAGATAGTGCTTAATTGATCTTTTAAAAATAAATGAATTAGATTTTTTTCAAAAATTTCAATTGCATTTGAAATTTATATATCAAAATGATATGTAGTATGCTATAACTTTGAAACCACTCAGGAAAGAGTGATTTTTAAAAAATACTCAATCGAGAACTGTAACAATTTTTTTAAAGTTAAATAATACTTATTTTTTAAATTCAGTAACATACCTCCAATGTTTTGCTGTCTTAACTAGGATCCATAAAGTCATGAATTGTTTCAAATTTCAAATAAAGCTCTAATTTTGGCATTGCTAGATACCTAATGGGAAAATAGTATTTTCATAGTCGAGTATTTCATGACCAATGAAAACTTAAGCTCTCTAGCTTCTCATGATGTTACAGAAGCTATCGGAGATTTCAGCTAACAATGATAGTTTTACTGTGTTTTTACTACATTTAGTTTCGTTTCATTTTGAATTATTCACTTTCACTTCTTTCATATGAATTGGTATATTATTCGTTAAAAACAATTTTTCAGTTCTACAGCTTATTGTATTAAAAATTTAAGATGAAGGAAGTGATCTAACAATATAACACACTTACTGATCAGCGTTAAGGAAACTTCAAAGATGATAGTATTGTTCAGCCTTAAGTACCCTTAAATGTTAAAATTCACAAGGATTTTATTCTTTTAAAATTCGAAATTTGAGCGATGCATGTTTCATGCATTAGTTCAGAACTTCCTAACGTCTAAAGTGCATAAACCTTTATTATCCTTTTCTAAACAAACTTTTCAGTGTTGTATTAAAATAAAATAGGGTTACTCTTCATTATTATTAAAATATGTGTACTCTTTATTTATACAGTGCAACTTGGATAATTTGAAGCTGAAGGGACCACTAAAAAAATTCGAATTATCCAAAACTTTGAATTAAAAAGTTACATCTTTTAACTTTAATTTCAGGTCCACTGAATGCTTGAAAAGATTATTCAATAAGTAAATATTTATTCAGAAAGATCATGGTATGAAAGACTTAAACATTATATGTATTTCAGTTTTCACGTGTCGAACAGGTGGGGTATTCCGGCGATGATTTCTTAACGATGAAAGGCCGAAAAGTCGTTATGGTTCGAAAGTTTTTATAAAAAACTTCGAATTAAGGAAGTTGAACTTCGAATTATCCACGATTTTTTAACATTGATTTAATGAGAAGTTCAAGGGACTAAGAGAAATCTCGAGTTAACGACGATTTCGAATTAGAGACGTTCGTTTTATCCAAGTTGCACTGTACTTGGCAAATTATAAAAAAATACAGTTTGCATTGTAAGGAACCCAGATGTCTTGTGTTTTTATATGAAGAAGTAATAAGTTGGGTCCAGGTGATTTTTATATTTTTTGTTCAGTTTATTATCATAATGTTTCAAAAGAGGAAACATGTTTATTGTGCAAACTGCTGATTGGTTAAAAAATAGCAGGCAACAACTTCAAACTCGTTTATAAAAAAACAGTTTAAAAATAGATAAGAATTTATTCACAACTCAAAATCTATATTTATAAAGCAGAGTTGCTGTTTGTACTCTACAAATTACACTGTTTGACCAAATTTGGTACACATAATTTTTAGAATCTTGTGGGTAGCGTAGGCTACAAATTAACCCTGGTCTCTTTTCTTTAACCTAGGTAGTGGGGGCTTAAACAATTCAAAATTGCCATAGGAATAACAATGAACATAAAACGATTGCGATACGCAACTCAGTTTATATTACAAGTATTGATCTAAAATCAAATTTTCTAATAAAATTATTTTACCAGTATTGCTTGAAAAACAATTTCTTTCCAAAATATTATGTTTAAACAATTTGAAATTCTAATTATGTTTGAACTGATTTTTAAAAATTTCTTTCCATAATATAAATAATTTATTGATTGATAAAAAATGGATATTTAAAATACTTAATTTTACACAACTTACATTTTGTACTGGAACATGAAAAACCCAAACGAAAACCTCATTGATCTTAAAAGCGTAATTCAGCTACTTGGTATCTGGCAATGTTAGAATTAATGTTTTATTTTATAGATTCGATTCAAAATTCCGTGTTTGAGTTAAAATAGCGATATGTTGCAGTCATATTTGAAGATTTCCAAGTATTATAAATATGTGTTTTTTGTAAATAAATCAATATTGTCTTTATCAGGAATTCAGCAGTGACTTCTATTAAATTACTCTAGCTTTTCCTCAGACACCTTTTTAGAAGAATAAAACAATGCAAAAATTTCTAATTTCAGTCAAACAAAGTCATTTCAAAATAACTTATTGAAATATAGGGTCATACACAGCCTACTTGTGCAAAAAATCTAAATTTGTGACTTTGAACTTGACGTGTTAGTGATTAACAAAATAGATATCTGAAGCCTAGTATTTTGCAGTTGTTCATTACTATGTGTGACCTATTTAAAAACTGATTGTTATTAAAATTGGTGATGTGGTCAGCCTCAGCCAATTTGTTAATTTTGCATGGATCGACCCACATGTAATCTTGCATATATACCTTTTGAGCATTTTAATTTACTAACGTATCATCTTTATTTTTCTTAAATCAAGTGCAAATAATTTATACTGTTATACCTGACGATCTAGATGTACTGGAAACTGGAAGATGTGGATCCAGAGTCAAGAAAATAATGAATGAATATTTGTTCAGTCTTTGATTTTTGTCCATTTGTAATCAGAATTACTGTCTTATTTTTTAGAATAAAATCTTTTTATGAAGTTCTAAACTTCACTTTATATCCATTTTGTTGACAAATACACTGGTATAAGTCATTGGCTTTGTTAATAAACAGTGGTGTAAGTGTCATTTTCGTCAGCAGTAAAATTGTAACCAATGTACAAATTCAATTCATTTCAAGCCTCTATGTTAAATTTGGATCCAGGTGACACCCCTAAAATGATAACATTACGACATTTTTGTTCCTGAATTTATTACAGTCCCTTTTGTGTTATGTTAATTGCTAGAAACAAGGAAAATGTGACTTACATCACTAATTTTAACCTGTCCAATTAACAAAATAGATTTCTGAAGCCTAATATTTTACAGTTGCTCCGTACTATCTGACCTATTTAAAAACTGATTTTCATTAATATTGTCGAAATGTCAGCCTCGGACAATTTGCTCATTTTGCATGGAATGACCTATATGTGATCTTGCGTAAAATATCTATACCTTTTAATTTATTAATGTCATTATTTCTTAAATCAAGTACAGATATTTTATATTCTTATCTCTAAATTGCAACTCTTTGCAAAGTAGTTTATTGAAGAAATTTGTGTTTGCAGTATTTTAAATACAATCTGTTTTCTAGGCCTCATCTCTAATAGGGAGAGCCAAAACTGTTTTATAGTAGGAGTTTACTCTTTTCTACTCTTTCAAGTACTAACGGCATATATTAAAATACCTTTTTCTGTATTTTATTTCTACCTCCTTGCAAAGTGCAATTTTTTAATAAATTTTGATTTGGCAGTATTTCAAGTAGGGGAAATTTGTTTTCTAGGCAAAAGGTCTTACAAATAAGTACAAGTCCAAAAACATCGTATAGTGATTAATTTTGTTTATGCCATTTGCAAAGACACTCCCGTTCTGAAATTCAAATGCACACATCGATACTAACCTTCCTAAAATTCCTTGGGGGTCGGGGTAGCCTGATTGGAATACTAGTGGATTAGCAACAGGTGGATTGCAAGTCAACCAAAGACCATCGTTTACATTAGGACTGGTGTGTATCAAACCTCAAATGTCCTCATGTCGGTGTGGAAGACTGGAGAGTGGGTTGTCAAATTAGGTGTGACTTTGTCATCTGACCCTGGTTTTAAAATTACAAAATGCTGTCCTTGGATCTTTCCCTTCGGGATTGATTCCAGACAATTGATAATAGCCCGTTGTGTTGGTCAAGTGCAATGTTATTTCAATTACCAACCAACCTTATAATGTACAGTTTAAGAAATACCTGTTTCCAGTTTTTGAAGTATAATTTTTTTTCTAGGCATAGAACCACCAGAAATACATACAAATCCAATAAGGCCGCATGGTGAGATTTTAATCTTTCCTTCTGTTTAAATTTCTACTTTATTCTGCATTTTATTTTAATAATATTTCATCACTTCAAATGTCAAGTGCCAATTATTTATGTTTTATGTCTTATTCAAACTTGTTACGAGGTAAGATTTATTTAACAAATGTCTGCCTGCTGTATTTGAAGAAAAATTTTTTTACTCATATAGGATCCATACGAATAAGAACAGATGAAAGGCCATCTCATAGTAAGTTTTTATTCTTTTCTACTTTTACTACATGTTTATTATGACAGACTACATATGTTTATGTACTTCATTCTGCATTTAATTTACTAATCTGTCATCTTTATTACTTCTAATTTGAAACTCCTAGCAATGCAGAGTTAATTAAAGAAATTTATTTAAAGTAAATTTTTTTTTTATTTTTTTTTTTAGGCATGAGATCACTACATACACATGTAGGAGCAAAACTGTCACGACGTAAGTGCTTACTTTTTCTACTCTTGACTGCATTTGTTTATACTATCTGAAACCATGAAAATAATTTGCACCTAAAATAAGAATAGGTGTATTGTCTAAAGCTATCATATGTAATCATAAAGAGGAAAATAATGATAATTTCCTAATATAATCAACATCTTGGTCTATAATGTAGAAGAGTTTTCATGTTTTCGCTTCGTTCGCAGTTTCATGCAATGAAAAATTGCATTTTCCATAATTTTACTTTATAATTGTTTTTATTTCTTAAAAGAATAGAAATACAATACCTGAATTATGCCACACTATTTGTTATAAGTCTCTTCATTAAGAATAATTTTCAATATTGTCTTTCAATTGTTAGACACCTTTGAAATTTGTAGCAAATTGCAAAATTTCTATTTTTGTCGATCTCTCAGATTCGGCAGTGACTCCTATTGAATTATATTCTGACTTTGCGCAAGAGACCTTTTTCGGAAATGAAACAATATAAAAATTTTAATATTGATTCAAAATAACTTATTGAAATATAGGGTCACAAACAGGCCACTTGTAGTGTTAAAAAATCTGAATTTTTGTGACTTTGAACTTGTGTCAAAAGTTGGACAGGTTAGAGTTACAGTGGTGTATGTCACTTTTTCAAAAAAAAAAAAAAAAAGACTGACACCAGATCTAGATAAGTCAATCTGTTAATAGAAAACGTGAAGTAAGTCAGAGCTTCATTCAACTGTCAACAAGTGGCAGTGTAATTTATAACAGCAAAGGAAACAGCTGTTTTGTTTATCCGTAAAGTGGTGCGAGTCAGACTTACACCATTGTGTTTGTAAATGCTGCCAGAGTGCCGACTGACTTCGCACCTCTTCGTAGGATTTCTATACAAAACAATGGATTCTGAAGAAATAATTCAAGATCCATTAGACGCAGGGGAAGAATGTTGATTCAGTTTCATAAGCAGACTATCGCCGAACCTTTAATAATGAGTTCAACTTGCATTTCCATAGTCCACTGAAAGTACTTGTAGTAAATGTGATGCCTATGTTATAAAAATTAAAGCTTGTGAAAATGAGATAATTCGACAACTAAACATGGAAAAAGAACTCCATCTTAGAAAAGCACGACAAGTGAGAAATGAGGTTTCAGTGAAGGCACGTGAAGATGATTCTGTCTATGCTGTGACGTTTGACCTAGAAAAAGCTCTTACTTTCCCAGTATTGACTACATCTGTTGCATACAAGCAGAACATGTACACTTACAATTTGGGATGCCATGAACTTGGAACAGGTGCTGGGTTTATGCACTGGTGGGATGAGACCATTGCTTCTCATGGGTTACGAGGTTGGTTCCTGCATTATCAAACATCTCGAATCAAGAGCTTCATCACCAAAGCACATTATCATGTACAGTGATGAGTGTATGTGTCAAAATCGCAACTTGAAGTTACCATTGTACTTAATGAAGTTCATACAGAGCAATGACAACTGCGGAAATCATTGATCATACGTTTATGGTAAGTGGCCACTCTTACCTTCCAAATGACACAACTTTGGATCGATTGAATTATACACAAAGAATAGACTGATTTATACTCCTGATGAGTGGTACAGTATTATTCTGAAATGCAGGAGAAAAAATAGATTCATGTTGACCAAAATGGGATGTGGCGACTTCAAATCTGTTGCTAACTTGAAACACTGTATCACATGTAGAAAGAAAGACAAGAAAAACAGCCCCGTTAACTGGTTGAAGATCCAATGTATTAGGATTTTGAAAGATCGTCCTTACACTCTTCTATAGAAAGAAACACTGAATGATGACATGCCATTTTCTGTGCTTAATCTACAACCAGCAAGGGCCGTAGACCAACATCTCTAGCAAACTTTCATCAAGATGTGCTGTATCCACGAGGAAGACCGATTACAGAAGTGAAGGATGTGATGGACATTCTGGTACAAATTCCACCAGTGAAACATAATTTTTCCCTTTCCATTCGAACGACTCTTGAATGTCAGGAGACACCATCTGACGATCTTGATGTACTGGAAACTGGAAGATGTGGATCCAGAGTCAAGAAAATAATGAATGAATATTTGTTCAGTCTTTGATTTTTGTCCATTTGTAATAAGAATTACTGTCTTATTTTTTAGAATAAAATCTTTTTATGAAGTTCTAAACTTCACTTTATATCCATTTTGTTGACAAATACACTGGTATAAGTCATTGGCTTTGTTAATAAACAGTGGTGTAAGTGTCATTTTCGTCAGCAGTAAAATTGTAACCAATGTACAAATTCAATTCATTTCAAGCCTCTATGTTAAATTTGGATCCAGGTGACACCCCTAAAATGATAACATTACGACATTTTTGTTCCTGAATTTATTACAGTCCCTTTTGTGTTATGTTAATTGCTAGAAACAAGGAAAATGTGACTTACATCACTAATTTTAACCTGTCCAATTAACAAAATAGATTTCTGAAGCCTAATATTTTACAGTTGCTCCGTACTATCTGACCTATTTAAAAACTGATTTTCATTAATATTGTCGAAATGTCAGCCTCGGACAATTTGCTCATTTTGCATGGAATGACCTATATGTGATCTTGCGTAAAATATCTATACCTTTTAATTTATTAATGTCATTATTTCTTAAATCAAGTACAGATAATTTATATTCTTATCTCTAAATTGCAACTCTTTGCAAAGTAGTCTATTTAAGAAATTTGTGTTTGCAGTATTTTAAATACAATCTGTTTTCTAGGCCTCATATCTCTAATAGGTAGAACCAAAACTTTTTCATAGTAGGAGTTTAATCTTTCAAGTACTAACTGCATATGTTAAAATACCTTTTCCATATTTTATTTTCTTCCTCCTTGCTAGATGCAGTTTTTTAATAAATTTGAATTTGAAGTAAGAGAATATTTGTTTTCTAGATCTAAGGGTTTTTGCAAAAAAGTCCAAAGCCATCGTATAGTGATAACTTTTCTTTATGCCGTTTTCTGCATTTTAGTGTACTAATCTCATCTTTATTTCAAATTCTTCAAATGTCCACCTCTCATATTGTGCTTCAATATATCATGCATTTGACTGAAATTTTGGTTTGTGGAAATGGAGGAATTTCTCAGACAGTAGCCTCTTTGGGTCGAAGTAAAACTTAAGAAACCAGAGCCACCTCAAAATGGTTATTAATTTCCGTCATCAAGTGTTGGTAATTGTGGAATATGGTAACCTGTCATATGCCTATGCAAATATTTGTTTAGTGACGAAAAATCGCCAATTTGGCAATGGGCCTGTTCTGTGTGAGTTTTACCCCTCTTTGATATGATAGTCACTTGCTTCAAGCCATTATCTTAACCTTTTCCCACAGCTCTGCTTACATGTGTAAAATCCCTCGGGGGATGTGTCTTCCATGTGTTTGGCATAGCCAAATTTGGCTTTTGTGCCATAAAACCAAGCCATCCAACATCTTTATTGCCAAGTTAGGGACATTGAGGTTCATTATTGGACTCAAGAAATTTAGCAAATCCCACAAATAATCTATTTAATGTCTATTAAGATCATCCCAACTGCTGGGTGGAAAATGGGCCATTGTTAAGAAAATACAGCATAGGGCTGATCAGACAGGACAGTTTTCATCATTTTCCCTGGCCATCCCACCATTTAAATAAAAAAAACGTCATTTTTTTGCTCATTTTTATTAAAAACTAAATTATATTGGTCGATCATAAATTATAATTAGTAACCTATAGTCATCAATATCACAGATACCAGAAATTTGTTATGCTCACCGGTGCCTTTGTTAATGCTGCTGATTTAAATTTCACATTAAGACTTAAAGTCAATGCTTTAAGAGTATCCTTGCAATGTAAAAGAGGCAAGCCTTCAATTTTAATGATCTCCAGAAAGAATCTACCGTCTTAGTTTTCATAAATTAAAAATATTCATATACCTAGAAAAGAGTACAGTCAGCTGAAAAGGTTTCAACTAATCAGGTGTTTATTGAAATGAATTGTCTTCATTTTTTTTAATCTTTTGTACTTAATTTTAAATTAAAAAAAATGCTTAATTTGAATAGCATCTATAGTTTAGGCTTTTTGATATTAATAAGTAAACCTACTCTATAAATCACTCCACTTGGTACCTTGCACTTTTTTGTCCCCCAAACAGCACAATATATCGAGGGGTTACTGTAATTTGTATTTTCATCACTATATTCAAATTCTTTGCCAAGTGCTGTTCATTCAAAAACTTTGAAGTATTTTAAATGTATTTTGTTTTCTAGGTGCTAGAAGAAAAACCATAAGACATTTTAAACATTACCAGGGTAAGTGTTTCCTCTTACTTTTCAACTGTCTGGCTCTGTCGAGTTGGCATTTGGGTCATGTGGTTTTAGGCGTCTATCGCTTAAACTCAATGTCTGGTTATAACATGTGAACAAGTCGCTTACACAATTGGTGTCTTTGTCACTGATATCTTGTTACACAAGTTATCAGTTACTTGTTAGTGCATGTTACAGGCATTGGTAAGGGCAAGTAATACATGACAATCACCACATATGCTTTTGTGTATCACAGGTCTTCCTCCTGACGAGCTTTCACGCATTACAGTATTGACTTTCCTTGTCTGCCTTCTCTTTGGAGCCACGCTATACTGATGCCTGTTTATACCTCTTTCTGTATTTTATTTTACTTAACTCATTTTTTAGTTAAATGCAGATTATGTCCTTTGTAAAGTTCAATTGAGTTTTCAAGACTGACCAATTAAAAATACTTTACTCCTTGAACATTTCAAATCTCCATTTCTCTCAGTTTGGCAAAATGCTAAGTTTTTATTTCTTCGTTTTTACATTTTTAGAAAAATTTATGGCTGCCATATCTGAATTGAAGAACGTACTCCAATGCCCAGGACTTTCTTTGACTGAGAAGACGGACTTAGCTCATTTGCAAGAGGGATGTGACAATCTCTTTTCTGAATGTCGTGCACTTAGACTGATGTTGAAACTGAAGCTGCATGATATACGAAAGAATCTGTACTTTGCCAAAAAGAAATTGCCACATTCATTTGAAGCTTGAAAGCTACTTAATTAAAAATATCTGCAAATGGGATTTTCTGATTATTTTATACTTCAAACTACCTTAATCAGCAAACTATTTACGTAAGGTTAATTTGAATCTGCTCTGTATTGACAAAATACATACTTTATCGTACTCACCTACTTTAGCCAAATGAATTTTCTTCCAAATTGTCAAGTAACTTCTCCAAAAAGTATTCCCATAATTAGACATAAACAACTTATTCAATGCCATGCTTAAACTAACAATAGTGTGTGACCATACAATGGTTCAGAATTACTATAAGTTACATAATTTTATTCAACCATGTTTGCAATTGGAATGGTTCATACAAAATAGTTCAGCTAGATTTCTTTCAGTTTGGTTTTTCCATTTTATGATCTCATGTAAAAGAATGTAGGTACTAATAATTACACACATTTTCAGGGATGAATCTGATTTTCCCTGGCTTTTTTACAAAATTTTTTAAATCACGACTTTGTCTTTGCGTAACAAAAAATTGCGGATTTTGGCTTTAATTTGTAGAGTTTGATGAACAAAACTGACATCTAACTCAGATTTGCATTGCAAAGTTCGTTTTTGCTTTGGGTTTTATCAATTCAATGAATTTTTTTCGGGACATGCAGAGTTTCTGGGTTCTACGTACACACTGCTTTGCATATAATGCTGATACATTCCAAAGAGGAGCCCTCCACTGCACTAAATTATGACACTGCCCAGTCCCAAATCAGCAAAAGGTAGCTTGGCAAGATGACAAGGGCAGTGGTCCTGAGCACCAGTGTCTTGGAAGACAACATTTCAGAAATAGGTTCTGTGATTTTTCGTAAAAACATATTCTATAACTTTAAAAACAATTTTGTCTGTCACAAGTATTTTCTAGTTTTATGCATGTGAAAGGAATGCTTTCATGCACTTCTTCTTTAGAATACAATGATTATAAAATTCAATTATTTCATGTAGACCCCTGCAATTGCATTACTATTCAGGAAACAGATAAATCAGTAAAATTCTCTACTTGGAAATGTGATGACAACAAGCATTACTTCCCTTGAGATCTGTCTACAAAAATCATTGTTATCATACATAAATATTGTTAACAATAATTTATTAATGACACTAATTTATTATATTTATCCCTAATAACAAATGCTTATTTTATCTTTATTTTAAAATCGCAAGTTTTGTTTTGGACTAAGGGCAGCTTGGTAAAAGCTTATTTTTTAGAACCGTGATAGCCTAGACTTCCCAGAAGGTGTAAAGAGGTAGTTGGGAGGGTCCTTGTTAGGTCATTTGAGGCCCTTAGCCCAACTGAACTGTCAAAATACAGCTGATTCATATAAAACAAAAACTAATTACAAAAAAGATAAACAAGATTCAAAGAAAAGTCAAAATTACAAAAGCAGTCTACGCCTTAGACCTAATAAGAATACATAAGTAAATAATGTACTAAATGAATGAAATGAACCAAATTAAAATTTGATAGAGAAGTACTGCATCCCGCAGAACAAATTTACTGATTGGAGACTTGATTGTAATATTTACGTGGTGACCATTGAAATCAGACAATGAAATACAAATATATCCACATACTCATATAAAATTAAATAGAAATACACTACATCCTGTAGAAAAAGTTTACTGATTGGCAACTAGTGATTATAAATTTACCAGGTGAGTTATAACAATCAGACAATGGAAGACTTAAACATAATGAAATATGCACACAAATGTATTTTATCAGTTGAAATTATACAATGTGTTTGGTTAAATACTCGGATATTTTTATACAGTTCATTGGAATAGATAGAGATCGAATTACACTCTCTTTTTCAAAATTAAGAGTTATTTTAATGAAAAGACCGACGTTTGAAGTTTTTGAGTTCTTGTAGTAACCCAAGACATTGCTGGAAAACACTGCAGCCAAAGTATGTTTTCACTTGGACAGTGTTAGAGACTAAATGGTTTTCAATCGTAGAAAATCAGAAAACATTGAAAGTAAAATTAGTGTCAAACATTAAAACCAAGACCAAACTTAAGAGTGGAGAGACCACATTTTGTATAAATGGCCACATACTGGGGAGTTTGCCGTAGTACGATCTAAGACTAATGCACATCTATGCGAGTTTCTACTGAGTTATCTCTGGGAAATGAACTGATTAGCCTCCAATGTGCAAAATGAGATTCCTAGAAAATTAAGGAATATGTGCATTTTTGATATGAAGAACTGATGGAAGATTTATAAACGAGACACAACGAAAGGAATTATCAGAAAACTTGAAAGAGCGGGTGAACTGACACTTGCAAACTCGGTATGCTGGTGTAATAGGGTTATAGAAGAAAACAATGCAAAACAGGGATAATTACTTATCCAAAAAAGGTTTTCAATACGAGTGTCAACTTTAGTGAAACAAAATTATTAAAACAATGTGATGCTGAAATTTAATACGGTGTGTGGGAACCTCTGGTAGCCACGCATACTGTACAACGATTTCCCATACTTTCGATGAGGGTATGGATGAGTTGTGTGCTTAAAGAGTTCCAAGCCTCACGGAGAGCAGTTTTCAATTCCGGAACAGAGCTTGTGTGGCAGAGGGCTTCAATGTCTCCAAAGCATATTCCACATAGGCTCTATAGCAGAGGTTCTCAAACTTTTTCAGTCACGGAGTATCTTAGAAATTGGAAATTCAACGCGTAGCACTAAATTTTATCTTGCAGCTATATACTGTATTTAGTAAATAGAACGACAAAAGGCATTGACGATACAAGGTAGTTTCATCATTTAATCTTGCAGGACATAAGATTTTTTTCACTGTTTAATTTTTTTTCTGCACTAATTTCCCATTGCAGACGGAAAACACACATGAAAAGAAACATTTGAAAATAAATTCAGGGCAAATATTGCAGATCCACAATTTGTTATTTTATTAATTTGGAATTATTACATTTGTTACAAATTTTTACTTGGTTTCTTGAAACAGAAACTTAATGAGAAGGATGAGGCTGTTTTGATTTGCACAATGAGATTAGTATATCTGGCTGAATTTCGGATAGTTGCAACTGAATATCTTGCTCGGCATTGAGACATGATCTGTATTTTGTTTTAGTAGCAGCATATGCGGAGAATCCTGTTTTGCATAAATAAGTGGTTGCGAGGAGAATAAGTTTCGCTTTATCTGATAGGATTTTAAATTCATCTTTTAGCTACACCAAAAATCTGAGATTAATTTCTCAGTTTCAAACTTTGATCTTATCGCTGTATCTGATGTCAAATCAAGCAAGCATTCATATTCCTGTGATGTCAGAGGATGGTTTTTTGGATATAGAGTATGGTGTTACAACTTAAACGTTTTCTTTTATGTATTCATGCAATCCTTTTGGAAAATAAGAGTTCAATTTTTATAGTCAATGTTTCACCTGATCGGTGATAAATGATTTATACTCGATTTTTTTTCTTACACACCGAGAGCGAAAAGGTCATATTCAAATATTTTTGTCCCATTTTTTTTCGTAAAAAATATTTTTAATTTTAAACATGTCCTACCTTTTCGCGGAGCACTTAGTGCTCCGCAAAGCACAGTTTGAGAAACGCTGCTCCATAGGATTCAAATCAGAAGAGTTGACAGGCCTCTATGCGGTGGATATCTTCACTTTGAAGGAAGATGTCGGCCAGGGCTGCACGGTGAGGAGGAGCATTATCATCCATGAATATGAAACCAGGACCGACAGCACTTTGAAACAGGTGAATGGTAGGCTCAAAGACTTCGTCTCTATCTTTGACCAGTACCTTTCCCCTGACGATGTGGAGGTCTGTGCGCCCGTCCAGTATGTCCTGCCCAAACCATGACTCATCCCGAAGGAAAACGATGTCTTTCTGTGCTGTTTCCCGGGTCAAAACACGTTCCACGTTCTCTCCAGATCATAGTACGACGAGAATCAGTTTGCAGACTAAATCTGGACTCGTCACGGAACATGACATTGTCACACTGTTGACTCCACTGTAAACGCTCGCGTTTCTGTGCAGACGTCAGGGGAATGCGAACTGTTGGTCGTCTGGTATAGAGACCAACGTGTCTGAGTATCCTGTAAACAGTTTGTCTCGAAACCTGTGGCGGCTGTCAGGGCTGAACCCAGTTATCTGGCAGAACGGTTCCTCTGATGCCGCACAGTTATCGCCAAATATTGGTCTTGCCGAGCGGCTGTTACCCTTGGCCAACCTGGTACTGGTCGTCGGGTAACATAACCAGTTTTTTGAAACCTCTTCCAGTCTGGAGATCACGCTTTGAGGCACATTCAGAATTCGAGACACAACACATGTCCAGTTAGCATCTTTCGTTCTTATTGATTGTTATTAACAACGCTCCGTACCACAGCAATCGCGAAATATCCGTCTATACTGGCCAAGTCGCTCGAGGCCGTTTTATACTCGTTCCGGCAGGTGCTTTGCGCTTGTCGACTGAACTGTTTTGTGTATGCACATTGTTTTACCTTCGTCCCATGATTCTCCACAAGTGATTTTGAACCATTGTATCCATATTTACTCAATTTTTGCACATTTTACAAATTATGCTTACTTTTGGACATGAGTGTACCTGGTGTACGTGAAATCTATCGTGGTCTCAAAAGTCCTCACTTTGGCTTTTTGTGAAAGTGGGATGCCAGCTTAAGTGTGACTTCGTCTTCTGACCGTGGTTTAAAATTACACGGTGCTTTCCTCGGATATCTCCCTTTGGAATTGGTTCCGGACAATCGACAATAGCCCATTGTGTTGGTCCAGTGCGATGTTAATTCAATTACCAACCAACCTTATAATGTGCAGTTTAAGAAATACCCGTTTCCAGTTTTTTAAAGTCTAATTTTTTCTAGGCATATACACAACCACGAGAAATACGTATAAATCCAATACTGTCACATGGTGATTTTTTAATCTTTCCTTCTGTTTATGTCTACTTTATTCTGCCTTTTATTTTAGTAATATATTTCATAGTTTCTTCAAAAGTCAGGTGAAGTTTAGTTGTGTTTTTAAATCTAATTCAAACTGATTTCAAAGTGCAGTTTATTTAACAAACGTCTGTACAGTATTCGAAGTACAATTTTTTCCACGCATAGGATCAATACGAATAACAAATGGAAGAACATCTGATAGTAAATTTTTACTCTTTTCTACTTTTACCACTACAGAGTGCATATGTTTATGTACTATATTCTGCATTTTGGTTTTACTAATTTCATCTTTACTACTTCAAAAGTGCAGACAAATTTGTATTTTCTCTAAATTTAAACTCCTTGCAAGGTGCAATTTTTATAACAAATTTGTGTTTGCAGTATTTAGATGTACAATTTGTTTTCTAGGCATGAGGTCACAACAAATAAGTGAAGAAGCAGAACAGCGACAAGGTAATTTCCTACTGTTTTCTACTCTTCGGGTACCGACAACATTTGTTCATACTGACTGAACACATGTTAATAATTAGCACTTAAAATATTTTTGTTAAATTTTTGTTGTGTTTTCATGCGAAGGAGTAATGAGTTGGTGTGTGGGCGAGAATTTATATCTTTTGTTTGGCTTTTTGTTATCACATTTCAAAAGAGATATGTATTGTGAACTGCTGCTTGAAAAATAACAGCCAATAGAAAAATAGACTGCTGACAAATGGCAGCCAACTACTTGAAATTGGCTCATCAAAATTCTCAGACTGTAACCTCTTTGGGTTGAAATTAAACTCTAGAAACCAGAGCCATCTGAAATCGGCGATTAATTTCCGTCGCCAAATGTTGATAATTGTGGATTATGGTAATACGTGATTGCCTATGCAAATATATTTTTGGCGATGAAAATTTTAGTCGCCAATTTGCCTGCACCGTGTTCTTGAGTTTTACCCCTCTTTGACATGATAGTCACTTTCTTGAAGCCATTATCTTAACCTTTTCCCTCAGCTCTGCTTACATGTGTGAAATCCCTCAGGAGTTGTGTCCTTGTGTTTGGCATAGCATGGCCAAATTTCGCTCTTGTGCCACGAAACTCAACCCTTAGGGGTACCCTCCAACATCTTTATTATACCCCATTGTGTTGCTCCAGTGTGGCGTTAATTAAAATACCTACCAACATCTTCATTGAGGTTCATTATTGAACTCAAAAGGAATTTTAAAAATCCAAAAAAAATAATAATTTATTCAGTCTGTTAAGAAAAACTCCAAAATATTCCAAAGTCTATTAAGATCATCCCCAATTGGGAACAAAAATGGGCCATTGTTGAGCAAAATACAGCAGTGGGCTGACCAGACAGTACAGTACAGTTTTCATCATTTTCCCTGACCATCCCACCATTAAATATCAATTTTTGCCCATTTTTATTAAAAACTAAATTAAATTGGTCAATCTATTATCATAAATTATGATTAGTAACCTATACTCATCCATCAATATCATGGATACCGGAAATTTATTTTGCTCATATACACCAGTGCCCTTGTTATTTAATGCTGGCAGGGTATGAAAAAAATCAAAATCATCGGATTTATTTGATTTAAATCAGATTTTTTAAATTTAAATTAGATTTTTGTAGTTTTAATTAATTCTTTTCACTTTTTGTCCCCCAAAAAGCACAATATATCGAGGGGTTACTGTAATTTATATTTCCATCACTAAATTCAAATTCTTTGCCAAGTGCTGTTCATTCAAAAACTTTGTGTTTGGAGTATTTTAAATATATTTTGTTTTCTAGGCGCGAGAAGAAAAACTGTAAGACATTTTAAACTTTACCATAGTAAGTGTTTGCCCCTATTACTTTTCAACTGTCTGGTTCTGTCGAGTTGGCATTTGGTCATGTGGTTTTGAGCATCTATCCCTTAAACTCAATGGTTATAACGTGAACAAGTCGCTTACACAATTGGTGTCTTGTTAAAACGCAGTTAGTACAAGTTACAGACATTGGTACGGGCAAATAATCCATGGCGATCACCATATGCTTTTGCGTATCACAGGCCTTCCTCCTGACGATCTTTCACGTCTTTCCCTCATCTGCCTTCTCTTTGGAGCCACACTATACTGATGCATGTTTATACCTTTCTGCATTGTATTTTAGTATTCTAATTTTTTAGTCAAGTGCAGATTATATGTCCTTTGTAAAATTCAATTGAGTTTTTAAGACTGACCAGTTAAAAATACTTTACTCCTTGAACATTTGAAATCTCCATTTTTCTCAGTTTAGTCAAGTGTTAAATTTTTATGTCTTTGTTTTTACATTTTTAGAAAGAATTATTCCCTTACTAATGATGGTGCAAAGAAGTCTCACAGAGAGGTTGAGAATGGATTCTCAACCTAATTTCGACAGGTATATGCCCGAAAAGTATTTGGACGAGGCCCGTTTTGCTCTAAGATTCCTCGAAAGAAAATAGAACTTCTGCAGGATATACAAAAGAAACTACTTTGCCAAAAAGAATTTGTCATTCATTTAAAGCTTGAAAACTACCTAAATAAAAATATCTGAAATTGGAATTTCATATTATTTTATACTCCAAACTACCTTAATCAGCAAACTGTTTACGTTAAGTTCATTTGAATCTGCTCTGAATTGACAAAATGCATACTTTATAGTACTCACTCTACTTTAGCCAAATGAATTTTCTTCCAAATTATCAAGTAACGTCAAAAAATATTCCCATACATTAGACATATCAATGGTTCAGAATTACTATCAGTTACATAATTTTATTCAACCATATTTGCAATTGGAATGCTTCATACAAAATAGCTCAACGAGTTGTGTTTCATTTTGCTTTTTTCATCCTTTGATCTCATGTAAAAGAAAATGTAGGTACTAAATAATTACACATTTTTGGCGATGAATCTTATTTTCCCTGGCTTTTTTACGGATATTTTTAAAGCATATGAATCTGTCTTTGCCCTTATATAACGAACAATTGGCGGATTTTGGCGTTAATATTTAGAGTTCGGTGAAAATCAAAACTGGCATCTGACTCAGATTTGCATTGCAAAAATCGTTTTTGCTGTAGGTTTCATCAATTCAATGAATTTTTTTCAGCAGGGCTTCTGGGTTCTACGCACACACTTCTTTGCACATTTAATGCTGATACATTCCAAACAGGAGCCCTCCACTGCACTAAATTAAATGACACGGCCCAGTCCAAAATCAGCAAAAGATAGCTAGACAAGATGACAAGGCTGTGGCCCAGAATACCGATGTCTTGGAAGACAACATTTCAGAAATAAATTTGGTGATTTTTCGTAAAAACATTCTATAACTTAGACACAATTTTGTCTGTCACAAGTACTTTCTAGTCTTTTGCATGTAAAATAAATGCTTTCATGCACTTCATCTTTAGAATATAATGATTATAAAATTCAATTATTTCATGTAGACCCTTGCAATTGCATTACTATTCAGGAAACAGATAAATCAGTAAAATATTCTACTTGGAAATGTCTGATGACAAGCGTTACTTCCCTTGAGATCTGTCAACAAAAATAATTGCTATCATACATAAATTTTGTTTATAATTTATTAATGACACTAATTTATTATATTTTATCCCTAATAACATAAATACTTATTTTATCTTTATTTTAAAATCGTAAGTTTTGTTTTGGACTACGGGCAGCATCGTAAAAGCTCATATTTTTTTAGAACCATGATAGCCTAGACTTCCCAGAAGGTGTAAAGAGGTAGTTGGGAGGGCCCTTGTTAGGCTCCGTTAAGTCATTTGAGGCCCTTAGCCCAACTGAACTGTCAAAATACAGTAGATTCATATCAAACAAAAACTAGTTACAAAAAAGATAAACACGATCCAAAGAAAAGTCAAAATTACAAAAGCAGTCTACACCTACTACCGAACCTACACCTACTACCGAACCTACACCTACTACGACCGAATAAGAATACATACACTGAAGAGCCAAAACATTATGACCACCTACTCAATAATGCGTTGCGCCTCCTTTGGCCTGCAAAACAGCTGCATCTCGCCTGGGCATAGATGCCACAAGTTCTTGGTACATGACTGGAGACAGGTTGTACCAAATGTCTAAGCAGCGGTCACGCAAAGTTGAGATATTCGGACATGGTGTTTGAGCTCTGAGCTGCAGCTCCATGACATCCCAAATGTGCTCTATCGGATTAATATCCGGCGAGTTTGGTGGCCAGGACATTAAGTGGAATTCATCAGTATGCTCCTCGAACCACTCCAACACAATCCGAGCCTTGTGACATGGGACGTTGTCCTGCTGGAAGATTCCATTTCCAGTTGAGAAGACAGATGCCATGTAAGGGTGCAACTGATCCGCAATGATGTTCAGATAGTTCGCAGCGTTCATGGTCTGTTCTACAACAACTACGGGTCCCAGAGTCGCCCATGAGAACGTCCCCCAAAGCATAATACCGCCACCACCAGCCTGTATATGACCTGAGTAGTAAGCAGAGGTCCTACTGCGGCGGAAGTGACGTCATCAAAAGGGGCGTGGCTTAGTGACGTCACGGGGAAAGGGCGCGTGACCGGAAGTGACGTATTGACGTGCTGTTGAGTTGTAGGTGTCCTGCTTGTGGGGGAAAACATTTAAGCAAGAGTTGAGTTGTTTTTTATGGGAATGGAGTTGAGTTGGTTTTGTAAAAATTTCTTTTTTGATGAATGGCAACACCCAAACGTAAACACACGTGACGTCAGTGTGTTTACGCTTGGGACTTGGATTTTTTTTCCTTCTGAGATTTCGATGTGACGTCATATAAAGTAAAGTTGAGTTTTAGGTGTCCTGCTTGTGGGGGAAAACATTTAAACAAGAGTTGAGTTGTTTTTTATGGGAATGGAGTTGAGTAGGTTTTGTAAATAAATTTTTGTTGATGAATGGCAACACCCAAACTTTAAGTAACACGTTAGAACATGAATGCGAGTGGCAAGCTGATTGAACTTCTTTACTTGTACATCCAGTTCTCGTGCTGTTGCCTTTTTTATCTTGGTGCATTTTTAGGGTTAGTAAACTCACGTATTTATTCAACGATGGATTTTTCAAAGAATACTACTACTGCTAGTTCGGTAAGTACGCTATAATTTTAAATACTATTAAGAAAAAAATAGCTTAAATATACTGATTATTATTATTATTAATTTTACGTACTTGTTAATGTAGATACTATTCGAAGACCCTGATTTTCCTATGAGAGATTCAGATGATGATGTATGTTACGTTTTTTCTTATTTGTCATTTAATATATCTAAAAGAAGGTTTTTTTACTTACTTTTTTGTAAATGTTTATTTGAAATAAAGATTAAAGATATATACTTTTAAAGTTTCCTTACAAAATTACTTTTTTGGATAAATTCTTTTTTGTAATATTGCATGAGTTATT
Organism: Meta bourneti; assembly: GCA_933210815.1. Classification (NCBI taxonomy): domain Eukaryota; kingdom Metazoa; phylum Arthropoda; class Arachnida; order Araneae; family Tetragnathidae; genus Meta; species Meta bourneti. The sequence goes on from OW119926.1 coordinate 93,823,548, forward strand.
TTTCAGTTTCTGTATTTTTTGTATTCCGATTCCCCGTTTTGTAACAATGTTTCTATATATTTAGATAATAGATGAATACGATCAAATTTTTATGGAAAACCCATTGCTATTGGATGAATGTTCGCAGATCTTTATGGAACAACCGATGCCCTTGCCTTTATATTTACAAGTGGGATCGGGATTCGAAGTATCATTGTTATTATTTATGTTTTGTTATTAAGAAAATGTTTTATTTTCTCGGATCTTTTTCATGGTTAATTTTCGCATATATTCTAATTTTTTTTTTACAACTAGAGGTCGGTAGAGAATGAAGCTAGTTCATCACGTACCAATGAAGTATTTAGTGTAAGTGTTAATGTCGTTCGTAATGAAAACTTTTTAATAACTTTCTTTTAAAAGTCAATTAATGTATCTTTTTTTAAAAATAAGATGGAGAATGCAATTGTGATTTTGGAGCGATCTCGACGCAGGAACCTCAAGTATCAGGCGCAAGAAATTATCTATCGAGCTCATATAGATCCAGAGAGGCTACCTCTAGCCATGAGAAATACCCTTTCAGCCGTTGTTGACTCGGTTAGAGAGTTTTTTTCTGTCTTGATACGACGATCCACCGAAAATTTAAGTCCTTCAGATTTAATACGGTTTTGTATAAGAGCAGAAGGACTGGACAAGCCTATCTCAACAACTCTTATGGCTGTGTCTGAGGTGACTGTTGAGACGCTACTAAGTAAGGTGCTCAAAGTTTTACAATCGAAGGAACAAATCGTTTTGGACGAAGATTTTGAAGTAGACGTAATCACCATCCACAGACCTATAGGCGCTGGAAAAAATCGGAGGGTCATTAACATTTCGTTGGACCGTATACGGAAGAAATCCATTTTTCCGATCCCTAGCGACAGTGAAGACCTTTGCTGTGCTAAGTCCATTGTATACGCATTGGCTCACTTGGAACAAGACAACGCGGCCCTCAATGCCATTAGGGATAAAAGACGCCCCGCACTGTTGAATAGGGCCCGAGCTCTTCATGAAGCTGCCGGAGTTCCGCCAGGTCCCTGCACCTTCACGGAAATTAGGGCTTTCGAAGAATACATGGATGTGCAAATTGTAGTTTTCTCTTCGGAAAATCTAAATCAAGTAAGTTTTATATTTATTTCTTCTTTTGATGAACTTAAATTTTATCTATTTTAAGGTGTTAAAATCGAATGCTTGCTGTATTTTTACTTTTTTACTCGTTGAATTAATACATTACTTATTTGTGCTTTTTTAATTATATCCTTTTACATCTACATAATATATAGTTTAAAAAATCTGATGTATATCCTTTTTGTTTGGATTGTTAGGTAGCTTACAAAAACGACACAAGACCACGCAGGATCAATTTATGGTTTCACGATGACCATTACGATGTTATAAGATCCTTGAAAGGGTTCTTTGGATCAAATCACTATTGTGAGAGGTGTGAAAAACCCTTTCAAAATGTGGAAGACCACATTTGTGCCAATTCCTGCCATGTATGCAATAGGACGCAGTGTCCCGAAGATATGCCCACTCGATGTCTCGATTGCTATCGGCTGTGCAGGTCGAAGGACTGCTTTGATGCACACAAGATGTGCACAGGCTTGCAAATTCATTCTCTATGTGATAGAGTAAGTGTATTATCCGTGATGCGAAGGGTACAGGTGCATGTCTCTTTTTTCAGCAAGAATGTCCATTTATTCGATTATTATTCCTTACAGGTTTATCAGTGTAGGAAGTGCAGCCGTGTAATTCGAAGACGTGACTGTGCCCGCGAAAACCACAGATGTGAAGCCACTAAGTGCCCCTCCTGCCTTGAATTTGTGGTGTCTTCGGAGCACTTGTGTTTTCTCCGAACCGTGGGAGCAAAGAAACCAAGTGAGAAGCTGATCTTTTTCGACTTTGAAACTGATCAGTCTTCTGGTGAACACTTGGTAAATTTCGCAGTCTCGCAATATGCCAACGGAGATGAGCAGGTCTTCCCGGGGTATTCGGCATGCCAGGATTTTTGTGCTTGGTTATTTTCCCCCAAGCACAAAGAATACACCGCCATAGCGCATAACATGAAAGGGTAAGGCTTAAAGAAAATATTAACATAAGTTAATATTGTGAAAGATAGTATGTGTGCGTACAAAAAAACCTTGAACTTTTAGATTTTCTTTATCAAGGTTTATTAATAATAATTATCAGTGAATTTACTGAAATCAGATAATTGTATATTATATTTTATAAGTTAATTATTATTATTTCTTTTTAGATTTGATGGCCAGTTTATAATGGCGTACCTCTTGCAACAGGGCTGTGCACCGGAAGTTATCCCAAATGGATCACTGATCATGTCAATTCGACACCCAACTCTGGATATTCGGGTCATTGACTCGTTGAACTTTCTTCCCATGGCTCTGGCCAAGTTGCCGGGATGTTTTGGATTGACCGAGTTAAAGAAGGGGTATTTCCCCCATCTTTTTAATACTAGGGTAAATCAAAATTATATTGGGGCTCTGCCCGAGTGCAATTTTTACAGCCCAGACACAATGTCAGGTACAGCACGTGTTGCATTCTTGTCCTGGCATGCAGAACACAAAAATGACTCTTTTAATTTTAAAGAAGAAATGCTTTCTTATTGCAAGTATGTGTATTTTTTCTTTTAAATTTTCCTTTCTTCTATCAGGCATTATTTGTGACTTAAAAAAAAATTGAAGATTTAAAAGAATTAAAAATATATTTTTTCTTCTTCCAGATCTGATGTAGATATCCTCCGCCGTTGTTGCCTAGAATTTAGGATTCAATTTATTGAAGTGGCTGGTGTGGATCCCTTTCGGTAAAAAAAGAAATAATAATAATAATAAACATTACCTAATGAAAGAAATGAATTAAAAAACATTTCCTAATTAAAAAATTTGTTAAAGAAAATGCATATATGCGTAACTTGTTTTTTTTCAGGTATGTGACAATTGCATCGGCCTGCATGGCAACATACAGGCACAACCACATACAGCCCAACACTATTGGCATGATTCCAGTGTACGGCTATATCAACAAAACCCTTTTCAGTGTTGATAGCATTCGGTGGTTAGATTTTCTAGCATTTAAGTACCAGATTGCTATTCAGCATGGGATGAATGGAGCGGGTGAATGTAAAGTAGCTGGGGTATCGGTGGATGGATTTTGCGCAAATTCAAATACAGTTTACCAATATCATGTAAGGATTACACAAGTTGTTATTTCATTTAAAATGCTTCAGCCTGTTCTGTAAAAAAAAAATTCACTACTAGGAACGATCAAACAAGAAAAAAAATCTGTATTTTGTTTTAATTTTCTTTTAGGGATGTTTCTTCCACGGCTGTGGAAAATGTTATGATGGGGACATTATACATCCACTGAAGAACGTTCCCATGGCTACGTTAAGAGCCACCACAGCTCATCTGACAGAAAAACTACGGGCCCTGGGATATGAGGTCGTTGAAATGTGGGAGCATGACTTCATGGCACAAAAAAAGGAGGATGGTGAGTTGAAGACCTTCCTTGAAGGTCATGGTTTGACTAACCGCCTAAATCCTCGAGATGCGTTTTTTGGAGGTAGGACAAACGCCATAAAACTGTATCATGAGGATGACTCAAAATACATTGATTTTACGTCGTTGTACCCATGAGTAAGTTCATACTTTATTAAGTTGTTCGGTATTACACGGAACAAATTGGTTCCCTTTTACTTAATTTTTTTTCCACTTTCAGGTTAACAAATATTGCACCTACCCCGTTGGCCACCCCACTATAATCACCGAGGATTTCGGAGATGTGGAAGAATACTTCGGGATAGTACATTGCCGAGTAATTCCCCCTAATCAACTGTACCATCCTGTTCTCCCATACAGGTGCCAAAATAAACTCATGTTCCCTTTATGCCGGACATGTGTTGAATCATTAAACCAAAACCCGTGCACACACACGGACGATGAGCGAGCACTGGTTGGCACTTGGGTATCGGAAGAACTCAAGCTGGCGAAGAGAAAAGGGTATCGTTTTACCCATGTAAGTGCGTTTAGTGTTTAAGTTTTTAAGCATTTTGTTTTCAGAAAAAAAAATATTGTTAATGATATCTTTTTATATATATATATATTTTTCAGATTTATGAAGTTTACAATTTTGAGGCCACTTCTGATACCCTGTTTAGGTCATATATAGACCTATTTTTAAAAATCAAGCAGGAGAGCAGCGGTTGGCCTGCAAATTGCAAAACTGAAGATCAGAAAGCTAACTACATTCGCCAGTACGAGGAACGGGAAGGAGTGAGGTTAGAACCCGAAAAAATTAGTAAAAACCCGGGGCGCCGACAAGTGGCCAAGCTGGCCCTTAATAGTTTTTGGGGAAGGTAGGCATTAAAAGTTAAATTTAAAAAAAAATAGCAAGTATGAGGGAAACACATTCTCATAATTTCTTGTTTTTCTTACAGATGGGGAATGAATACACAAAGAGGGCAGTTAACATACGTCAACAAGTTATCTGAATTTAATAAAATGCTAGCAGATACAACCAAAAATGTAAGAGTAATTTACGTTATATATATATATATATATATATATATATATATATATATATATATATATATATATATATATATATATATATATATATATATATATATATATATATATATTATACTTTTTTAATTCGAATACAATTCTTTTGGTAACACTTCATTTTTCTTTTCAGATAAAAGACGTATATCTAACCACAGCGGAAGTTGCTGCCATCCAGTGGGAAACATCAAAAAACTTTTTAAAACAAGATGCCACCACGAACATATTTCTGGCGGCCTTCACTACAGCTTGGGCTCGTCTCAAGCTGTATGAAGAGATGGACAGACTGGGTCCCAACGTCTTGTACCACGATACGGATTCTATCATCTACGCCACAAATGGCCAAAATGATCCTCCCTTGGGAAACTTCTTGGGTGAATTCACGGACGAATTGGATGGAGATGTGATTAAAACTTTCGTCTCTGGTAAGCAAAATGTTTATATGAAAACTTATCATTAAAAAACTTTTAACCATTTCAGAGAAGAAGAAAAAAAATAATCATAAGTGCTATATTTTTATTTTAACTAACCGACTGTTCTTAATACTCATTGTAAAGTAGTAATGATAATAATTGATGGCACAAAAAAAAATTATTAAAAAACATATGATAGGTGGTAATCAGTTATGTATTTATTATTCATGAACTTATAACTAACTGTTCATATACTTATAAGTTTTTTATTTTCTCAGGTGGGCCAAAGAATTATGGCTACAAAACAGCTTCAGGAAAAACGTGCTGTAAAGTACGAGGCTTTACTTTAAATTTTCGAAATTCCCTGAAGCTGAATTTTGAGTCAATCCGAAGCATGATTCAGGAGCTAGACGAGCCAAGAACAATGAAGGTAGAAAATCCATCCAAAATAACAAGGGAGGCAAAGAGAAGAAAGGTGGTAAATAGAGAAGAAACAAAAGTCTACCGTATCGTGTATAACAAGAGAGTGATCCAGCCTGATCTGTCAACCCTTCCATACGGGTATTAAATTGTAATGTAAAATAAAAAAAAATTGTAAATAAATAAATGTAAAGATGTGTATAATTAATTATTTATTTTTGTGAATTTTAAAGTTAAAAAAACACACAATAAAAATAAGAATTCATGACATTTATTTAAAAAAAAATAATGAAAATGAGAAGGTTACAATGTTTGCCATTTCTTCGAAGATAATCTTTTTCTGGCTATCTTAGGTTTTGCATACATATTTTTAACTTCAGTTAAATAGTTATTTTTTATAAAATCTCGTGGAAATTTGTTTCCCTTTAATATTTCTTCAAACTGTTGAAAAGCAACTGGCCTACGAACTCTATTTCTCAATAGAAAATTTATAAGTTGAATTATATCTGAGCCAGGGATCCCCTCTTTATTTAGCATAACTTCTCTGTTCTTGTTCCATGAAATGTTATGTTCCTTTAAAAATTCAACAATTTTCTGGGCAGTATCTTTATGTTTCTTCGGAGCAGATTCCAGAATCCTATTTTCTAGGTCAAAAGTTTCCTCCGAAGGCTGTTCTTCAGGTTGATTGACAATATTATAATTTGGTAATGTGACATATTTTTGCAAAATCTGGATGTACAGCTTGGCCTTTTCATCATCGTCCATTTTCTTTTTTAAGATATGATGAATCTGAGTATCTAAATCACTCAAATGGTCCTCTTCCATTTGCTGCATGCGGTCCAGCGGTACCAGTGCAAACTTTTTGCTATGTTCCATGGATAAGGGATGATAGGACAGTTAGTGCAGCGGGGAGGAGAAAGGATAAAAATCCGTCACCTTTTTGTACTAAAAGACGCCTTTTTCTATAGAGAGGCACTCTCTTCTCAGCGAGTGTTCTCAAAGTTCTCTTAAAAGGAACGAGTCGATTTTTGGAACGCTTACTGATTGGAATGTTTCCCTTTAAAAGATTTAATACAGATTCACAAATTAATTTAACGAGACAGTTTGGGCAATTTTTCAATACAGCTGCTTTTTTTCGACTCTTCTGTAAGAGTTTCAGATATTCCACATCCTTCTGAGAGGGCATTCTGAATCGAAATGATTTCACCTGCTTGTACACTTTGTTTTATATAAGCTGCGTAAGCACCCGCTTTGTACAAAGCACAATAATGAAATCCAATCAGATGATGAGAACAAGTCACTGAAAGTTTGCTTGCAGATAAATCTTTGATCTTGGGGCAATCCAAGCTTTCAATATTTTGTCCTAACAGATTTTCTAAAAACTTGATCTTTTCTAGTCCTTTCACATAAATAGCAGAATGAACCGATGACAAGTATTGTAAAATAATACGTAGAGTACTGTAGGGCAACGTACCACTGTTCCATTCCAGATGATGTCTGTTTCTTATAACCCAGGCGAAACACCTTTGTTGAACCACCGATAAACTCTTCCAAGGGTGAGGGGGAAGAAATGTCCAACAGGCATGATGTCCTTCGTTTATGGAATAAAAAGCTAATTCTTTAATAATGTAACACCCAGACTTAACTTGAAAACCTTCAAAATCAATCACTACAGAAGACATGTTACGTACGCAATGTCTAAAACACGAAATTACCTATCGAGGTTCATACACGAAATGCTTATCACCAGGAAATATTCCTGTACGTAACCGTTCAGTCGTTTCGGGTCTTAAGTCAATGAGCAAATAACTAAAGGGCGTTGAGGTAGCATCGTCAAATATTTCTTGAAAAGCTTTGATTTTCCTAGGGAACATTTGTCTGGCTAGATGCATTATTTGACTTTTATCTAGGATTTTTGTACAAAACCGCGTAATGTGAATTCAAATGAACATTTCTCATTTCTTTGCCTTGATGGAAAAAATTTTGCGTTATAAAGATAATTGAAAGATTTCGGTGATGACTCCCTTTTGTAAAGAGGTTGCTTAAACGAGTATCACTGGCTAACTCTGTCATTAAATCGTCTATAATAATTAAGGCATTTTGAATGGAACTAAGATTAGAAGGTAAACCTTCTTCAAAAGTCACATTTTTCATGGAATTAAAAATAGGTTGATAACTTCCGTAACAGTATACATTATGCGTAGGCATAGGATCAAACATTTTATGATCTAATAGTTTTTTCACGAAAACGGTTTTTCCTGAACCCGTAGGACCACTGAGAAGACATGTAGAAGGATGAACAAGCTTAGGGAGCTCCATTTTCCAATATGTGTTTAATTTAAAAAAAGCTTTGACTTTTATACTTTACAGACAATGTCTGTGCAACCTTTAATTGTGCGTGCCACGAGCTCACACTCGCTGATTGAATCGACAATATTTTGAGTAAATTCCAAACAGTGGTTTTCAAAGACATTTAAAGAATTATGAACACAATCGCATATTGTTTTCCCACAAACTGAGTGACTGAAGAACAGATTGGAAAATTCGTTGCATTTAATAAATCCCACTGAATCAATTTTTTGGTAAATTTTATACATTTCAAGCGTCGTTTTATTTTGTGCTAAACTACATGATTCATGTTTTGGCCAGTTGAGACAAGTCCAAATAATAAACACAGAAAAACCAATGTAGGAAAATATAAGCAATGCTGTTAAAAGATTTCGTATGGTTGTGTTGTCCATTTTTTTGTATGACTTACTCTGGTGAATACTTTTAACAAAGTGTTGTCTTTTCTCTACGTAAACCCTTTTAAACTCTTGTATTTTAACCCCAAAAACCATTTGTCAGAAAAATAATAACAAACACATGTAAAAATCACAACAAAATAAATACATAAGACCAGATCATATTTTTTTTCTGATATAAAACAAATTTTTATTACTTTTTAAAAATCATTGTTACACCGTATCTTTTCTTGACAAACTGGAACATTCTAAAATCATTCTTCTTTCCACTAAGTTGAGTAAGAATAAATTTCATACATGACCCTTGACATCGTTTAACAATGAAATAAATGCAATAATGTCCACATACGTTAGATGTTAAGCTTTGAAACGGAACCTCGTTCCAATGAACGTGCTGAAACGTCTTGACAAATCTTGTTATGTCTTGCCCAAATGCGTCGGGAGGCAATCCATAAGAATCAAAAAATTCAACAGTGTTTTTATCCTGAATGTAGACGGCAAGCCAATGAGTTCCTTTTTCATCATGTTTATCGGTATTCAACACCATAGCAGAGGGAAACTTTCTAATTTTTGGTATTTTGTCCGAAGGAAAAACACCCGCAAAATATCTCATGGAAATAGGGTCACGAGACAAGATTTTATAAAGGTCTGACGAATTCATCAGTTTCCAAAATCATAGAGAATATTTCGAGCTTTATTGATTTCAATTAAATTTTCAAACTCCGCATACACCAACAATGAAACTGTTTGCTGTAACGTAGTTCCAAATTTTATTTCTATTCTTAAGTTACTGTGTCGAACAAGATTTAGATGTGAACCATCACAGAAATCTGGGGATAAATCAAAGCAAAATAAAGAATAACCTTTCGAAAATTCCGACCTTGAGAGGTTCAGACCTCTATTTTCTGCATTCGTAAATAAATTCTGATATGCTCTTACAAATTGATCTTTTTCAAAATTTGGTTGGAGTGGGTTATGAGGCACGGGCTGACCATCCACATAGACTCCTATAAAATTAATATTGTAATGTTTGAACTCAAAGGGTGACTTCTTATAGTGTCCGTTGAACGCGTCGTTATCGACACAGGCAATCACAATGCGGTTAGGCATCTGTCCCGTAAAAATGTTATCTTGAACAAAGCTCATATTACCAGCCGGAATGGAATAAGCTTTACACAGTACTCTGTTAATGGGGTATTTAGCTGCTGTTTTTTCCAAACCTTTTGCATGTCCTATAACAACACCGGGGCTCACTCTGACTTTGCGAACAAACAAGGAAGCATATTCCAACGAAACTTTAAATTCCCCGTCTCCCAACAAACAAAATTCCGGTTTACTGCGTATAAGCTTAATTTTCACATCCACCATATTTAAAAGGAGTCTCTCTTGATGAAACATATCCAAGTGCAAACGGCCAATCATATCCACCGATGCACCTAGCTTAAACATTTCAGACCGTTTATTGAATCCATCGTTAGGTTGAGCATCTGCCGTATCAAAAACATTCATACGTCCAGCAGTATCTTTAAAAAACAGTTCTGAAGACAATTGAGAAGTTTTAGTATCATAACCATGATTCAGTAATTTTTCTATCATGGCTCGGTATGGATAAGTGTTATTACTGGAGGAAACGAGTCTTTCGTTTAAACTGATATCCACCTGAGAAAACATGGAATGCAGAAAGAGATTTACAGGGCCTACTTTACTTTCAGTTGTGATTGGTTTGCCGTCACTTTTTAAAATTTTAACTTTAACATATAATTGGGTCTGTGACAAATCGAGGTATTCGTCTCCGCTTCCAGAGACATTGAATTCGATAGGGCTACCACCAGAAACGTTGGCTAGGGGATGAAATTCAACCCACTGACCTCTCTCGATGACAGTTTGTGTTGGAGGTAAAGAGAATAATTCTAGTTCTGATTTTACACATTCTGGAGAATCTTTTAGTAGAAAAGCCATGGTGTTACGAGTCAAAAATATCACGTCCTTGTACCTTCCTGACTTTAGATGAAATGATACGTTTCGAGGGTTTGCGCTTCCTTTTAAACTTTCCATGACCAATCATCTCATCTGCTTTCTTAACCGCCTTTCTTGCTAATTTTTTCCCAGTTTCTTTTGCACGCGTTTTAACCGATGTTTTGAAATTTTCGCCCGATAACACGTCATTAGCAACCATTGTCCCTGTCCGTAAAGCTTCTTTTCCAACCGTTTTTGCACCACTAATCAAAAAAGGTAATGCTCTGCGAAATAGTTTTGCAAAAAATCCTCCTATTCCGTGCCCTTTCTGAAAAACAACTCCTTTATAGTAAGGCAAGCCATTTCCAATTTGCCCTGAATAATAATCTTCAAACTTTTTACTACAACACGTGTAAGGCACCAACATTTTGTTACTTCTTTTCTTGAATGTGAAAAATGAAAAATGAATCAATTCAGAAAGGAATACTCTTTTTATATGATTTGTTTCAAGCGAAAATGTAGTTTCACTATCAACTTTCCGCGTTCAAATGAGACGTAACGACCAGTGTGCGTCTTTATAATGATTTCAATCGAGTCAAAATTTTTTCTGGAAACTGGTAAATAATGAGGTCTCTCAAATTGTTCCTGAATCATATCACCATCTCTTCCCTTCACTGTCAGAGTTCGTAAAAGAGGAGCTAAGATCCCACCAACAAATTCAGGCTGAATGATGTCGGTGTAAACGTACAACAAATGTAAATCAACATTAGGATCCGCAACAAAAGGACTCTCAGTGATTACTGTATCTGGGCCTCCATTTCCGGGAATAAAATTTTCTCCAATCACTTTATTAGGTTCAAAACCTAAGTTTTCAGCTAATCCCTTGGATAATTTCACCGTTGCACCGTTAGTGAGCTGCACCATCACCTTTTTAGTGTGTTTGTTATATTTCATTTGAATTTTTATGTGCTTTGGAAATGTATTTAAAATGTCAATCGGAGAATCATAAAATCCGCATGCTATTTTTCCATCAATTTTTATTCCGTTTCCTAAATCATATTCGAAAGAATTTTCACCATCAATGATGTTATTCCACATTCTGGGATAAATCATTTCAACTAATCCTACTTCCCATTCACCTGAGAGTTCCAGACGTTTAGGGAGTTTCGTGTAGAAGTGAGACATTGTGTTGCCAGGATAAAACTCGATAGAGCTGTCGCTGGGAAGTGTAATGTAGAACGACATCGTACAGTGAAAATGAGAAGGTAAGTACAGTGACAGCTCTATTTATATCATTTTGACATTCTCAACCCAAGCATTAAATTTTTCAGGATAACCCTGAAATTTCACAAAGTATTCCGTTTTCCCCTGACGCTTTCTTTTCTTTAAAACTTTTTCTACTGGATAAAATCCGGAATCCGAGATCTTTTGCAATTCCTCTTTGTAAAAACTTCCCTGTATCACTTCCCCTGCTAAATCTTTCAGTTTATACACAACAGGTATCCGATGTATTATTTTATCAATAGTAAAAATTTCTTTTGTCCAGTTTTGTTCGTATCCTTTTTCAAAGTGCATTTTCTCCCGACTAATACGAACAGTATCGTCAACCTTTAACTCTGAACTGCTCTGTTCTACAACAGATTGCTGACCGTATAACGTATCCCATACTTTTCCTTCATTTTGTAATGTCACTGATGAAGGCTCTGTTTCAATACTACGATGCCAAGTATGGTTATAACTATACATCAATTGGTCTATGACGTCAATATATCTCTTCGTATTTATTTCAGTAAAGTATTTCCACATTTTAGTTTTAAGAGTACGATTAAAGCGTTCAACGATTGAAGCTTTTGTTGAATTATGTGTGGTAAAGAAATGAACTTTCTTCTTTTTTAAGAAATTTTGGACTAGTTTATTTGTAAACTCTTTCCCAGCATCTGTCTGTAAGGATTGAGGAGTACGTTCCAAAAATATTTTTTCAAAAGCTCTCATTATAGTTGTAGACTTTTTATCTAACAGAGGAATGGCCCATGCATATTTAGACAAAATATCAATACAAGTAAGTAAATACTTATACCCGTCGTTCTGAGGGGCGAATGAATCCAATGAAATCCAAAATAAATCCACATACACAAGAAATTGAATATAAATACACCGGAGGATTCCGAATTTAAAACTCGCTCCAGCCAAAGACCGTCCCATACACGAGTGCTGGTGCACGTTAGTAGTATACGGGCCCGTATAGTAGGCGGAAGTGACGTCATACCACGTGACCGGAAGTGGGCGGTGCCAAGTGACGTCATACCACGTGACCGGTGCCAAGTGACGTCACACCACGTGACCTGAAGTGGGCGTGTCCGAATGACGTGACGTATTGTTTGTTTACATTTTGGACTTGGAATTTTTTTTTGTCATCGTGCAGGCGTTGAGTTGTTTCAAGATGGCGTCGCTTCGTTGCCATGGTGATGAATCACTCGCGTAGTGCCATCTGGTGGAGAAATTCGAAACCCTATTATTTTTAATTAAAAAGCAATTTCGTGGATTCGAACCGAGGACCATAGGATCCGAAGTCGAGTGCGCTATCCGTTAGGCTGTAAGAGAGTTAACTATGGGCGGTGAATTAATGTAGTGTTGGATTTTTTTTCTCTTTTGGACTTGTTTTTTTTTCTTAGTATTAGGAATGTGTGTGTGTGTGTGTGTGTGTGTGTGTGGGTTATTTTTAGAAAATGGTTTGAATAATTGCATAGGGGTTTTAATAAATGCTTTTTCAAAATGACTTATGGCGCCATCTGGTGATTTTAAAAGTAATTAATCTAAGGAACGAATTGATTTCTTAATGTTTTTACTTTACTCATGATATCAGTGACGTCAGTGTGTTTACGTTTGGGACTTGGATTTTTTTTTCCTTCTGAGATTTCGATGTGACGTCACAAGTCCATCAAGTCTGAACTTGAAAAAACCTACTCACAGTACATTTCCTACGCAGGTTACGCGGAGGAATACATGAAATGGACCAATGGGAGGACAGGAATGTGACGTCATTACCGTTTCGTCGAATCGGAGTAGCGGATAGCTTTCAGTGAATCACAACACCGTATGATTACAACATGAATTAGAATTAGTTACTGTGTTATACCAGTCAATCTATACAGTTCTGTCGTCGAGCCCGAGTGCACACACACACACACACACACACATCGTGTCCATTTTAATTGTGATATTTGCTGTTTGCTTCCTTGACTTTTCGTAAAATGACCACAACTAGCCATAATAAGAAACGAAATCTTACAGAAAATATGCCGACTGAAGAAAGTCACAAGAGAATTAAGAATGCACATAAAGTAAGTAATAGTCTTTATTTGTTATGATTTTTAAAATTTAATCTCTATGAATTTTTACTTCTTTTACATGTAATTGATATCTTATTATTTTAATCTTATTTTGCAGAGTGGAATCTTTACAGAAGATGGAATTCCAGAAGAGATGTTTCATATCGGAGATTCCATATTCGTTTATCCAAATACTTTTCGAGGAAACGTATTGGTGCACATCAGACGGTTTACAAAGTATGGATCAACTTTCTATCCGACGAAAGAAGGTGTGACACTCTACCCTGGATGGATTGAATTCATCATGAAACCTGGTGCTTTACCACAAGAACCCCGTGATCTGAGAGGAAGTTTTTTCTTACCCAAAGATGAATTCAAAGTTGATAGTGTGGACTTCGAGAACTTTACATTCACTCGATTCCAAACTACACAAAGTGGTGATACCTTGAAAAAAAGCATAACTCTCTCTTCTTCTCAGTGGACTGAAATGAAACAACAGTATAATTTTATTGCTGCGAGTGTCTTGGATCATGTTTATGGCGCTATGGACCTTTTGAGTGCCTACAAGACTTTCGAACAATGTGTGAACATCGATGAAAGTTTGCCGGACTCTTTAGATGTTAGTCTTGGGACTCAATGCCTGATAGAACTGCTGAAAGATTCATTGAGCCATTGCCTAAAAGAAAGGGGTTTGAAAGAACCCGAATTATTATCTGAGGAACTATGGGCCAATAGGGTTGAGAGTTTTAATTCTGCCGCATTTTCTTTGGAAGTTACTGAAATCGTCGATTATTTTTACCACAGATTGTGGGAACATAAAGACTTTTTGTGCTTGTCAAAACCTGCAATGTATGTTACATCACAATTCTTAAAGGACATTCGATTAAAAGATGTTCTGAGAGAGGTAAGAAATGTGCTCTGTCCTCCATATACGTTTGAATATTTTGACGATTGTAACTGATTCATTGCATTTTTTTTTCTGTGCACAATATGTTTAAATAAATAAATAATTGTACTAGCATTTCTCTTTGGTGTTTTATTTTCTCATAACTGATTGTCTTAATACTTTTGTACTTGATTATTCAGTTTTAATCTCTTAAAAGAAAAAACTTTATTTCCTTTTGTACTTAGTAGTGGAGATTGTCATGAGGAGTATATAAATACTGTATTTCTTAAAATTTTAACAGTCATTATGAATATCAGCTTTAGGTTAGACCACAACCGCTGCTGCAATGGAAGAAATTCTGAATCAGACATATCGGAATCCCAAACTTCCCGGCAGCTTTGGTGGTATCAATGCTTTACAGCGTGCTTTAAAAGGTCGCGTGAAAAGAAAACAGATAAAGAATTGGCTACAAACGAAAGATTCGTATACTTTACACAAGCCTTTACGGCACAAATTCCAGAGAAATCGTGTAATAGTAGGAGGATTAAACGATCAGTTTCAATCTGATTTAGTGGACATGCAATCTCTCGCCCCTCATAACGACGGGTATAAGTATTTACTTACTTGTATTGATATTTTGTCTAAATATGCATGGGCCATTCCTCTGTTAGATAAAAAATCTGCAACTATATTGAGCGCTTTTGAAAAAATATTTTCCGAACGTACTCCTCAATCCTTACAGACAGATGCTGGGAAAGAGTTTACCAATAAACTAGTGCAAAATTTTTTAAAAAAGAAGAAAGTTCATTTCTTTACCACACATAATTCAACAAAAGCTTCAATCGTTGAACGCTTTAATCGTACCCTTAAAACTAAAATGTGGAAATACTTTACTGAAATAAATACGAAAAGATATATTGACGTCATAAACCAATTGATGCATAGTTATAACCATACTTGGCATCGTAGTATTAAAACAGAGCCTTCATCAGTGACATTACAAAATGAAGGAAAGGTATGGGATACGTTATACGGTCAGCAAACTGTTGCAAAACAGAGCAGTTCAGAGTTAAAGGTTGACGATACTGTTCGTATTAGTCGGGAGAAAATGCACTTTGAAAAAGGATACGAACAAAACTGGACAAAAGAAATTTTTACTATCGATAAAATAATACATCGGATACCTGTTGTGTATAAACTGAAAGATTTAGCAGGGGAAGTGATACAAGGAAGTTTTTACAAAGAGGAATTGCAAAAGATCTCTGATTCCGGGTTTTATCCAGTAGAAAAAGTTTTAAAGAAAAGAAAGCGTCAGGGTAAAACGGAATACTTTGTGAAATTCCAGGGTTATCCTGACAAATTTAATGCTTGGGTTGAGAATGTCAAAATGATATAAATAGAGCTGTCACCGTACTTACCTTCTCATTTTCACTGTACGATGTCGTTCTACATTACACTTCCCACGATAGCTCTATCGAGTTTTATCCTGGCAACACAATGTCTCACTTCTACACGAAACTCCCTAAGCGTCTGGAACTCTCAGGTGAATGGGAAGTAGGATTAGTTGAAATGATTTATCCCAGAATGTGGAATAACATCATTGATGGTGAAAATTCTTTCGAATATAATTTAGGAAACGGAGTAAAAGTTAATGGAAAAATAGCGTGCGGATTTTATGATTCTCCGATCGACATTTTAAATGCATTTCCAAAGCACATAAAAATTCAAATGAAATATAACAAACACACTAAAAAGGTGATGGTGCAGCTCACTAATGGTGCAACGGTGAAATTATCCAAGGGATTAGCTGAAAACTTAGGTTTTGAACCTAATAAAGTGATTGGAGAAAATTTTATTCCAGGAAATGGAGGCCCAGATACAGTAATCACTGAGAGTCCTTTTGTTGCGGATCCTAATGTTGATTTACATTTGTTGTACGTTTATACGGACATCATTCAGCCTGAATTTGTTGGTGGGATCTTAGCTCCTCTTTTACGAACTCTGACAGTGAAGGGAAGAGATGGTGATATGATTCAGGAACAATTTGAGAGACCTCATTATTTACCAGTTTCCAGAAAAAATTTTGACTCGATTGAAATCATTATAAGGACGCACACTGGTCGTTACGTCTCATTTGAACGCGGAAAGTTGATAGTGAAACTACATTTTCGCTTGAAACAAATCATATAAAAAGAGTGTTCCTTTCTGAATTGATTCATTTTTCATTTTCGCATTCAAGAAAAGAAGTAACAAAATGTTGGTTCCTTACACGTGTTGTAGTAAAAAGTTTGAAGATTATTATTCAGAGCAAATTGGAAATGGCTTGCCCTACTATAAAGTTGTTTTTCAGAAAGGGCACGGAATAGGAGGATTTTTTGCAAAACTATTTCGCAGAGCATTACCTTTTTTGATTAGTGGTGCAAAAACAGGTTTGTAAATCTATATAATATAAATTAAATCACTAAAATTTATGAAGATTTATTCAAAGTAAAAAAATAATATGCAAGGAAAGAGAATTTAAAAAATAACATTTAATTTAGATTTATAGGATAAATGGTTTTTATACTAAAACTTCTTCAAATGTACAAGAAAACGTATTCATAGTATGGGTCTTATAAAGTTTCAAAAATTTTACTCTTACTTAAGTGTATATTAATTAAAACAAAATTTCTGTTAAAAAATAGGTCTTATAGCATCTAATGTATAATTAATTTTTGAGTAAAAACATCTAACTTAAAAAAAACCATAAATCTTTATAGCATAGAAAAATTTCATTTCAGATCTTGCATTTTAAGACAATTTATAAAACTATGTAATAAAAAACAAACAATCCAAAATACAATATATGTGTTCCAGTTCGGGGGCACATAAGTGGATTATTGCTTATTTACGCTAGAATTTTACGAAACTTGTGAAACCAAAATTGGTTTGTTGGATACTTCATTCCAAGCAAACTTCCATTTTCCAGAACAATTTTTAAACAATTGTAGTTAGAAAACACAAATTGTCTTTTCTGCCCAAATGAAACAGACGCTATGGGTGCATAAAGTTCCAAGTCCTTCTCGTTGTTTTTATGGGCAACTATGCAGTCCTTACCATCTTTATAACGGTTCACCAACTCAAAATTAAATCTTGCACCAATTATTCGCTCCATTTCTCCCTTTATTTCCAATACTTAAGGAGATCAAGGCTTGGCTGCAATAGAAGACCCACTAAAAGTATAGCTTATTCCTTCGTCTTCGTATGCTACAAGTTGACAAGGCACAGTATATTTTTGACCTAAAATTTCTAAATTTCGTCTTTTTTTAATACGTTAATTCGTTTTCCAATCGACGGAAGTATGCCCAGTCTTCACGATCTGTAAACAATTTACCATACTCATAACTTAAAGAATTGTGAGTAGACTTTTTCAAGTTCAGACTTGCTCGATGGACATAATCGTGACGTCACATCGAAATCTCAGAAGGAAAAAAAATCCAAGTCCCAAACGTAAACACACTGACGTCACCGGTCATGAATAAAGTAAAAACATTAAGAAATCAATTCGTTCCTTAGATTAATTACTTTTAAAATCACCAGATGGCGCCATAAGTCATTTTGAAAAAGCATTTATTAAAACCCCTATGCAATTATTCAAACCATTTTCTAAAAATAACCCACATTCCTAATACTAAGAAAAAATACAAGTCCAAAAGAGAAAAAAAAAATCCAACACTACATTAATTCACCGCCCATAGTTAACTCTCTTACAGCCTAACGGATAGCGCACTTGACTTCGGATCCTATGGTCCTCGGTTCGAATCCACGAAATTGCTTTTTAATTAAAAATAATAGGGTTTCGAATATCTCCACCAGATGGCACTACGCGAGTGATTCATCACCATGGCAACGAAACGACGCCATCTTGAAACAACTCAACGCCTGCACGATGACCAAAAAAAAATTCCAAGTCCAAAATGTAAACAAACAATACGTCACGTCATTCGGACACGCCCACTTCAGGTCACGTGGTGTGACGTCACTTGGCACCGCTCACTTCCGGTCACTTGGCACCGCCCACTTCCGGTCACGTGGTATGACGTCACTTCCGCCTACTATACGGGCCCGTATACTACTCACGTTAAATCTGTCATGATCTCAAATGTTCTCACGTTGGCGTGGTGTGCAAGTTTGGAGAGGGGAGTGCCAGCTCAGGTGGTATCGTTATCTAACCGTTGTTGAAAATTATGAGGCGTTATTCTTGGATTGATACCGGACTGTTGCCAATATCCTGTTGTCTTGTACCAGTGCGACGTTAATTAGTTACCTAGCATGTTTAGAACTTTACTTATTGTACACTAGTGATCAGGGTCTAAAAATGATTTTTTTAAAGATATAAAACATTGGATTTATTTGATTTAAATCAGATTTTTATGATTCTAGTTCCTTGCCCACCCACTTAACATGGGAAATCACTTTTCTCCGACACACAAATGGCTCTAACTAAAAAGGTATAGTCCGTTTTTAAAATCAGGTGGGGAATCTGTTAATTATACGTTTATCTAAGTATACAGCAATTTAGAACGTGTTTCTACCATAATAAGAGCCGGAATTGCGTCTGGTTTAGCGAAAATTTGAAAAACGTGCGTTTCACGAGGTATTGAGACGATTTTCGTTATTTCTCAAATTTCGTAGGCTGTAACTCCCGAACCGCTCCATGGATTTTAACATAGCTTGGCACATGTCTATTTAGGTATGAAATATTAATGCACACCAATTTTCAGAACAATCCGACAATTTAAACGGGAGAAATCGGGGAAAGTGAAAATTTGAGTGCATTTTCTGACCCGAGTTGGCACATTTGGGAGGCCATAACTCCCGAACTAATCGATGGATATTAAAATCGCATGGCACATCTCTTTCTAAACTCAAAAATATATTACAAAAATTTTCAGACCAATGAGATTTGGTTCGGGAGAAATCCGGAAAAGAGTGCGGTTTTCCATTTTTTTGACCCATTTAACATGGGGAATCACTTTTCTCCGACACACAAATGGCTCTAACTAAAAAGGTTATAGACCGTTTTTAAAATCACTTGGGGAATCTGTTAATTATACGTTTATCTAAGTATGTAGCAATTTAGAACGTGTTTCTACCATAATTAGAGCCGGAATGGCGTCTGGTTTTGCGAAAATGTGAAAAATGTACGTTTCATGAGGAATTGAGACGATTTTCGTTATTTCTGAAATTTCGTAGGCTGTAACTCCCGAACCGCTCGATGGATTTTAAAATAGCTTGGCACATATATATTTAGGTATGAAATATTAATGAACACCAATTTTCAGACCAATCCCATAATTTAAACGGGAGAAATCGGGAAAAGTGAAAATTTCAGTGCATTTCTGACGAGTTTTTCAATTTTGGGAGGCCATAACTCCCGAACTAATCGATGGATATTAAAATCGAATGGCACATCTTTTTCTAAACTAAAAAATATAATACACACAAATTTTCAGACCAATCGGAGATTTGGATCTGGAGAAATCCGGAAAAGAGAGCGGTTTTTCCATTTTTCTGACCCATTTAACATTGGAAATAGCTTTTCTCCGACACACAAATGGCTCTATCATAAAAAGTTATAGTCCGTTTTAAAAATCGCTTGGGTGATCTGTTAATTATACGTTTATCTAAATATACAGTGATCTAGAACGTGTTTATACCGTAATTAGAGCCGGAATGGCGTCTGGTTTTGCGAAAATGTGCGTTTCACGAGGAATTGGGACAATTTTCGTTATTTCGCAACTTTCGTAGGCTGTAACTCCCGAACCGCTCGATGGATTTTAAAATAGCTTGGCACATATATATTTAGGTATGAAATATTAATGCACACCAATTTTCAGACCAATCGGACAATTTAAACGGGAGAAATCTTGAAAAGTGAAAATTTCAGTGCATTTTCTGACATGAGTTGGCAAATTTGGGAGGCCATAACTCCCGAAGTAATCGATGGATTTTAAAATCGCTCGGCACATCTCTTTCTAAACTCAAAAATATAATACACAAAATTTTTTAGACCAATCGGTGATTTGGTTCTGGAGAAATCCGGAAAAGAAAGCGGTTTTCCATTTTTTTGACCCATTTAACTTGGAAAATCACTTTTCTCCGACACACAAATGGCTCTATCATAAAAAGTTATAGTCCGTTTTAAAAATCGCTTGGGTAATCTGTTAATTATACGTTTATCTAAATATACAGTGATCTAGAACGTGTTTATACCGTAATTAGAGCCGGAATGGCGTCTGGTTTTGCGAAAATGTGAAAAACGTGCGTTTCACGAGGAATTGAGATGATTTTCGTTAGAAATCAGAAAAACCTGTTGTGCCATAGGGTAACGGATTTTCATGAAATTTGCTACACGGGTCAAGTTTATGCATAAATAACGATATCCAAAATATTTTGGCTCAAAATCAAATATATTAGGAGTTTCAGGCATTTTAAGGGCTTGAAATTTGAGGAGCAGTTGTTAAATCGCTTGGTGTTGCATGTTTGAAGATCTCTTTCTCAAAAACTACTTAACGTAGACAACAATATTGCATATTTTTGTAATCTATGAAGAATTCTCTTTTCATCTATTTGGAAATAACAATTTTAAACATCATATTTAATCTAAAAATTAGTATCGAATAATGGGAAATAGTTGATTTTGATAGAATTAAAAAGATTTCTATGGGCTAAAGGAAATTAAATGCATCGTTAAAATTCTTACCAAATAGGTATGATAAAAGTACTGCTGAAGTTTGGAAGTCGACTTTTATTTCCTTCATCTTCCAAACAGCAAAGGAAAATTATAAAATGACGGTTTTCCATTTAAAATAGGCACGCAAAATGAAATGAAAGACAGCTCTGACTAAAACTATATTTTGGAAAAATATAGTTTAATATGTCTATTCCTTGTAAAAAAATTCAGGATTGTATTTTGAGTCCCAAAGTAACAATAACAAAATTAGTAAAACGCAAAAACACGTTCTTGCCTTCCAATCAATTGGCGACTGAAAGTTTCGTCGCCAAACGACTGTTCGGATGTTCTACGACGGTTTACCATATTCCATCAGTATCGCACAAACTGGCAATGTTTATTATCGCCAATCATAGCATTTCCTTCCCATTCTATGCGTATTACTCGTTTCAAATGGCAACAATGAAATAGAAACCAGGAAACCCCAAATCAACAATGAAATACCAAATTATTTTGAACTTTTGAAGGAAATTTTAAAAGCAGGACATCAAATCACAATTGAAAAAGCTTAAACATTTAAAACCTTTACTTGATTATCTTGAAATTCACTTTCAATCTGATAAAAGGTCTTCAATTTCGTAGTTGCTTAAATTAAACTTTTCCTAGTGCTGCCGAGTTCTTGAAATCTTTACTTATTTCACTAGTGATTGTGATAAATATGGGAAAAGGATTCGTGAGTTATGTACAGTTAGGAGAATCGAGTTTAACAACGATGTTTAATTTTTTTACTCTCAAAATTAGTGTTTAGCTGACTAATAATGCTTAATATTTACAAAACGCATTTAACATTCACAAGTAGTAATATTTAATACTTACGTTTCCAAAGGAAAAATTCAAATCGAAAAGACTTCTCTAACAAAATTAACTTCCCACCTAATTATTTCACTGATGGAAACACTCTTTGGATGAAGCTATATAGAGTAAAGAAATTTCATGTGAAATTTTGCACGAGCACCATAATAGTTATATTTCATTCTTATACGGCATTTTTTATATTATCAGAGGTTATAACTCATTATCAGCTGGCGATAAAATAGTAAAATTTACGTCTAATTAAACATTTTCCCGAGACAAAAATAATCAAATTGCAATTATGAAAATTTCAGGACATACTATAATAGACATTTTGCTCTTTTATGTTGAAAAGTTTGGATGTTCTTGGAGCTTTCCTTCACAGTGAAATATCCATCTTTTTTACTTTTAAAATTAGTGTTTACCTTTCTAATAGTGAATAACATTTACGAAACGTGATTAACATTCACAAGTAATAGTATTTAATACTTACGTTTCCGAAGGAAAAGCAAATCAAAAAGACTTCTCTAACCAAATGAATTTTTCACCTAATTATTTCACTGATGGATTAATCACAAAAAAGTTTAAAAAGAAATTTCATGTGAAATTTTGCACGCGTACCATAATAGTTATTTCATTCTTATATCGCTTTTTTTATATTATCGAAGCTTATAACTCATTTTCAGCTATTATAACAAAGTCAAACTTACATCAAGTTAAAAATGTTCCTGAGGCAATAATAATCAAATTACAATAATGAAAATTTCAGGATGTATAATAGTCATCTTGCTCTTTCGTGTTGAAAAGTTTTGATGTTTTCAGAGCTTTCCCTGTCAAATATGCATTTTAAAAAAATTGAAAAATCATATTTTTCCATAATTTTTACTTTTAAATGTTTTTTCTTTATAAAGGAGTAGAAATACAATCACCAAATTACACCACGCTATTTGTTAGGAAAGCTCTTCATAAAGAATAATTTTTAATATTGTCTTTCCATTTCTAGAGATACCAGAGCAATTTGAAATTTGTGCAAATTGACAAAATTTCTACATTTGTCGATCCCTCAGATTCAGAAATGACGGCTATTAAATTATATTCTGACGTTTTCTAAGAGACCTTTTTCTGAAGAACGCAACGATATAAAAATTTTAAATTTGTGTCAATAACTTATTGTGAAACATAGGATCGCAAACAGGCCACTTTTAGTGCTAGAAAGTCTAAATTTGTGACTTTGAACTTTAAATGTCAATAATTAACAAAATATAGATTTCTGAAATCTGATATTTTGAAGTTGTTCATTACTATATGTGACCTATTTAAAAACTGATTTTCATTAAAATCGGTGATATGTCAGCCACAGCCGATTTGCTCATTTCGCGTAGAATGATACTGCTCTATTTCATGTACTAATATTCGGCAGTTTCGGCGCGATTGGCTAGACTTTTTAGCGCTAAAGCTCCCTCTATTAGTTTTCTGTGGTCGCTGCTCGCAACGGGAAAGAGGGACATCTATTTTTAGATTTCAACCGGCAACCCTACAGAGGAAGAGAATCGCGTTTCTAGCTTTTGCCTTCCTTAGGAGCGACAGTCTAAATGCCCTTGGCTGCTAATGGCGGTTTTGTCATAGCAGCCATCTGGCTTACGGAATATGCGCAGCTATTTTTCAGCAAAAACTTCCGTGCTAAGCTTTCGCCGTCTACAGTCGTAAGCATTGTAAAATATTTTCTATGTATTGAATAACGCGCTCTGCGAAATTAAATTCGTTCATATTTGTAAGTACTTTAGTAATTTATACATCGTAAAAGATAAATTTTACGTAGAAATACTGAAAATGATTAATTTGAGAAATGAATTTGATGGAAAACGTTGGGAAAGTGGCACTTCCCTTCCCTCCCCTGAAAAGCTGCCACTGCTGAGGTGGCACTCCACACCTCACGTACTTGAAGGCCATGGGACAGAAGACGGTTCCATGCATGCTGGAGCACCTACGTTAAGCACTTGCTAAGCATGGCACTGAGAAATCGTCCAGCAACATCCACAACAATGAAGGGGGGGGGGTATTTAAATTAACGTCACACTGGAGCAACACAACGGGCTATTGGTGACGGTCCGGGATCAATCCCAAAGGGAAAGATCCGAGGACAACACCACGTAATTTTGAACCACGGTCAGATGACGAGGCAACACCTGAGCCAACAATGAAGGATAGTGACACATTAGGTAATGTCTGCTGGCACTGTTCACCTACCATTGCTGCAGCGAGGGCTTGTAGCTAGGTACCCATTACTGGGACTTTCTTTAACCCTATATCATAGATGTCAGAGGCTTCAATCGTACCAAAAGCGCAGACGCTGGATGGGAGCGAATCATGTTTTCAGATACGTCTAGATACAATCTCGTGACCCATAGTTGTATTAGCAGTCTAATCACACTGAAGGCCATTGTTCGCATATACAGAGGGGAACGGTATCTGGATGAATTTTAATTAACGTCGCACTGCAGCAACACAGCGAGCCATTGGCAACGGTCCGGGTTCAATCCCATAGGAAAAGTCCGAGGACAACTTCACGTAATTTGGAACCACGGTCAGATGGCAAGGCAACATCTGAGTTGGCAGCCCATTCTTCAAACTTCCACACGACCCCAACGTGGGGACATTTGAGGACACGACAGATTTAACGTGCACCATCTCACTTTGTACACGGCCTTTGGTTGGATTCCAACTGGCAACCCTCCGTTTGCTAATCCGTTACTCTTCCAACCGGGCTACCGCGGGAACGACATCTGGAAGTGTGCACTGCAGAGCACATTAGTGGTGTTATTCAAAGCGTAATGATTTTGGGCGATATTACATTTCAATCGTGCTATCGCCTCATACGGGGAGTTGAATTAACGTCGCATTGGAACAACGCAGCGGGCTACTGGCGACAGTCCCGAAGGGAAAGATCCGAGGACAACTCCTAATTTGGCACCACGGTCAGATGACAAGGTCAACACCTGAGCTGGCACCCAAACTTCCACGCCAACGTGGACATTTGAGGCCACGACAGATTTAACGTGCACGAGCCCCCGTGTACATGGCTGGATAAGCAACCCTCCGGTTGCTAATCCATTATTCTTCCAACCGGCCTACGGTGTTTGGTTGGACCAAGTTTCGAACTCGCAACCCTGTGGTTGCTAATCCGACTCTTCCAACCTCGGCCCTCACTCGCCTCATACAGATCGCAGGCATCATCAGCAGTCAGCGATAAATCACGTTCATATGACACATGTCATACAGACCCTCCCTGGAGCTATCTTTCTACAGGACAATGCTCGTCCTCATGTCTCCTAGATTGTCCAACATTCTTTCTCTGATCAACAAAGTACCACTTTTTCCTTGATTAACTCTGTTCTTCGATTTGTCCCCACACGTGGGGTGATTGCTTGAAAATTGATTTGTATGTCATCACCTGCCGTCGCACGGTCCAGCCAATGACCGTCATGTACATGAGGGCTAGTGCACGTTAAATCTGTCGTGGCCTCACATTGGAGTTGAAGTTTGGAGAGTGGGGTGCCAGCTCAGGTGTTGTTCTCATCATCATTTTGACCATGGTTCAAAATTACGGTATTGTCCGCAGATCCTTTCCCTTCAGGATTGATCGAGAACAATCGCCCGTTGTATTGCTCCAGTGCGATGTTAACTAACTACCTGTAGTCACAACTGTGGACGCGTGTTGAATCTCCATGGGACTGAATTTCCGAATCGTTATAGATGAATGTCACTGAGTCATTGCTAAAGGTGGATACACAAATTAGTGATTTGCCATGTTCCTTTTTTTACTTAGTTCTGCAATTTCAATCATTTATACATTGAACCATGTCAAATGAATTTCATTGCTGTAATTCGTCTGTTAGTGTTGCAGTTTCAATGAACAGTAGTGTATTTAGCCTTTATTTACAAAACCTACATTTCTTCACTGTCAGGATTGAATTTGAAATTTTATTTTACCATAAAATTTCAGATCGTAATTGGCTTGATTATTTTAAAAGTTTTTTGAATTGGAGAACACCAGGAGTGGATGATAAAGTGGAAATTTTCTAAACACTTCAATAGAATATAGTAGACACATACAAAGTAAAGTTTCTGTCTTTTGTAATAGTAATAAATTATTTAAATAAACTATGAGAAAACAAGATAACTTTAATCGGAACAAGTTAAACACTGATATTAAAAGCTAAATTGCTTACTGCTGATATATCAAAAAGCATTTATTACTAATTTACTTCTATTTTCATCACAACAAATTTCCTAAAATCCCAAATTTACTGCTATAAATTTGAGTGTTTGAATACTACTCAAATAAAATCTAGTAATGACATAGGGGGTACAATTATTAGTGTCAATAATGTAATGTGTACAATAAGGGATAATAAAATTTAATGATTTGTATGAAATGAATATTATCACAGCAAACCTTTGAACCAGATTTTAAAATGCATGTCAGCTTTCTATAAATTGAGGACAGTGCATTAATATATTTATCCCAGAAGTCTAAATAAACAGACATTCTAATCTTGCAATAAAAAATCAATGGAAATTCCAGAAAGAAGATTTTGGAAGTGTGTGTATGTATTAAAGAGCTTTATTATAACTAGAAACTTACAAAAATAAAAACAAATTATGTTAATAAACGAAAATCAGAAATGCACTTATGTCACAGGAAATTTGCATTAGCAAAACACTGAAATAATACAACCAGCATTCAACATAGTGTAAATAAAATTACAAGCACATCATCGTCAAAATTATTTCAAATTAATTACATATGAAATGAATCAGAATTTCTCCTAATCTAAAGGAAATCAGTATATACATAATAAATACAACATACTTCGTTTCATATAAAGCACAATTGTAATTTCAGGATGAAATTGTATGCAGTTGAATCTTTCTTTACACAAAAACATAAATTCTAAACCAAGTGATTAAGTAAAAAAGGAAGTGATACATTTTATGTAAATAAAGATGCATATGGTTAAAATGAAATGCACGATTTTGCATCTTAGATGCAATGACTCATCATTTGACTACTGAATTTCTGTTAGTTGTCTACAAATTACTTAACTGAAGAAGTTTATCTTATTTACACACACTGTATCACTTTAAGCTTTCTACTTGAATTCAGCTTGTCTTAAATCAAAGATATTGAAACAAATCTTTCATAGCAATTAAATAGTAATTCTTTTTAGGTCCAGACCACATCTTATCTCTCCTACTTCAAGCAAGATGGAAACTGGAAATCACATTAAAAAATGCAATGTTTTGTCAAGTTATTTAAATAAATTTAGTTAAATTTTAAGATTGATTGATGCTTTAGCTTTGCTTCAATTACAGAACACATCCCCTCAAAACAATGAACTCATCTTATAAAAAATATATACAAATTGAATTTAGCCATGTCATGATAAGCCTAGCCTGATCTTCTTTAAGACTTTTAGTTCAATCAATTCAAGGAAAAAAATTTAATTTGCACATTAAATGTGGAAAATACTTACATATTCGACAACAATATGGTAGCTATTGCAAACAATGGCATGGAAAATAATAAGAAAAATATAAATTTAAAAGATATGCTTTACACAAAAATTGAATAATTTCTGTTTAACTTGCATGCATACCAAATTTTTAATATTTTTGAAAAATAGATCAGTAAGAATATTGTTAAATCTCGTGCTTACATACAAAAAATGTTTAAAAAAGCATTAGGGCTTTGGTTTCAATACATATGTATACATAAATATAAAATTCATTTGCTCCATCAATTGCAATGAAATGTTACTAAAACATATACATGAAAACTATAAATAATTATATTTGAATTCACAAGAAAAGTATTTAGAAATATTTTGTAATCATAAGTATAAAGATTGGAAATCAATACATTTTGTCAAATTTCCAATAAAATTTTAAAATACAATTCTTACTATGATTTAATGAGTGAAACATAAAATTATGCACCAAATGACAGGCTATATAACAATGAAAGGTCACTAATAATAAAATAATGTCATAGACAACTGTATAGTTTCAAGTAATGTATTGTTAGAAAATGATCAAGACTGACTAGAATATAAAAATAAATTTGTGATATTAAAAGCAACTTTTTTAAGTAGAGGAAATCACATACTATAATTCTTCAGAGATGAATATTATTTCATCGTAAAAAAACTAGTAATTTTACCCTGTCCTTCAATTAACTTGAATTTTTTCCCACCTTTTTGTTTCACTTTTGTTTCTTTTTTGTAGGTATTGTTATTAGTTGCATCTTTAATTTTAACAATATCTTTTTTCTTATCTGATGGTTTCTTGGGCTTCCTTTCCACAACTTTTGTCTCAGTCTCAGAAGAAATTTCATTCGTAAGCTCTCCTAAGATGGACCTTTTCCTGCCTTTCTTCAAATTTACCGTTTTCTTAGGTTTGGCCAATGCATCCTTCACTTCACCCCTCTCATCTAGGCAATCTTTGAACGATCTGAAAAGGAATAAACAAATGATTAACAGCTGTTTAAATATGAATATCAGTAACAGTTTGAACCTTAGAATAGATTGGTGGGTATTATGGCACAAGGACCATATTTGGCAAATTTGCACCAAACACAAGGCAGACAATTTTAAGTAAAAATTATTGTAGAAAGGAAAATAAGAGGGAGGGAGGTATTTTAATTAACGCTGCACTGGAGCAACACAATGGGATATTGACGACGGTTCGGGATCAAACCCAAAGGGAAAGATCCAAGAACAAAACCATGTAATTTTGAACCATGGTCAGATGACGAGGTCACACCTGAGCTGACACCCCACTCTCCAAACTTCCACACCATGCCAACGTGAGGACATTTGATGCCATGAAAGATTTAACAGACACCACCCCTTTTGTACATGATGGTCTTTGGTTCAATTCGAACTTGAAACCCTCTGGTTGCTAATTCTGTTACTCTTACAACAGGGCTATCGTGGCCCATGAAAAAAGAAGGATTTGGGATAGAATAATGGGATGAAGCAGAAAAAAGACGCTTGAGTATGCGGTGAGCGTGACACACATATTACTAGACAGTAAATTCCATGGGGAAAAAAGATCCCTAGAGTACTTCAGTGCCGTGAAGCCCCTACACACCTAAAGATGTGCACTAGAGGGCACCTTAGAATAGAATATCTCAGTGGTGTAGCCCCGTGTAGCAGACGTCAACAGTCCCCCGTTGAAAAAAATATAAACCATCAACTGAATCCAGAAAACCCAAAGTAAAAGGCAAAGTTCCTTTCGGAAGCAGATTTTACTGAGACATCAGTTTTGATATCTAATGTATACTCTATCATCACGACTCGAATCAGGCTCCTTGCCATGTAATACAGAATTCTTAATTGTTAGTAAAGGGTTGTTGTTGCTAAACTCCACGTCTAGCTCCAGCTAGACCAAATCCAAAAGTCCATTCACCTGCACAAAGTCGTACACCAAAGAGGTTCAGAAAATTCACGGGTCGTCTCGGGGCAACCCAGGCACTCGAGAATGTGTGCTGGGGAGTCCTGATAAGACTGACATTTAAGGCAAACAGGGTGAATCTTGCGACCACAGCAAAATGTGAGATTCTCCAGATGACCACTAAAAAAGCGGAAGAGCGCTGGCTGAATAGGTCTGTCGGAATCGAGAACAAGAGATCTTATGGGACATTCCCCGCGATACCAAGAGTGTACCATGGGTTGGTTTAGGGGTTTTATGGCGTAAGGGCCATATTTGGCAACGCTGCACCAGACATGTTAGTAAAGGGATGAGAGGAGATATTCTTTACTATTCAATATGTTTAATTACAATGAATAGGGAGACTATTTACAGGGGAATAGAGCTTTTATCGTTACATGACATGCTCGTGGTGCTTGACCGTCTGCCACCTTCTTCAGGGTTATCCAGCGTCTTTCTCTTGATCTGACTCATTCGATGGTCTCTCAATATCTATTGTCATCCTGGCGCTTCATCGCTTCAAATGGCAGGCGTTCTTTCGATACTTTATACCAAGGATGGACAAACCGCTGGCCTCATGTGGCCTGCTTCACCATGAGTCATTTAACTTTCTTTTGTCTTCAACATTCTTTCTTTTGTTGTAACAATATAAAATATAATAAATAACCTGATAGATAACTTTCATGGTTTTTGGGCAGCCCTCCCATAAGTCAGTGAATCTGTCTCCCTTGGCCTTAACAAGTCTGTGCATCCCTGCTTTATAACCAGATACCCACATGCATAAGCCAAATCGCTCCAGCATTTAGTGATTTCTGCATTTCATTAGTTAGTGGTGGTATATTCAATACCAAACCTTCCACCCTTCTCTATGCCTCACATAGATTTTAGCATACAATCCAGCTTATCGCTGTTTGTCCCTGCACATGATTTATCAGACATTTTTTTTCCTATGTCAGGAAAAGTCCAGGGACCATAATTTCCTACAGGCAGCCCAGTACAAATTAGCCCGGCTAAAAAGGTTGTCAACTAAGATGTGATCGTCAGATAAAAAGTGCAAGATAAAAGATGACTAAAATCCATAAAGCTCCCCGTCAAACAAAAGGGCAGTCAGGAGAAGCATGCACACCAATGAGGTGTAAGTATCCTCTTAAAATGTCGTGTCCAGTTAAAATTAAAAAATTCGCCGTAGCAATATGTTGTGGCAAATTAGGAACAGGGCCAGATAAGCATGCTCCATGTTTTGTCCGTGGCCTTAGGCCTTTGATGGTCACAGATGGACTTATTTATCTTTCCCTCTACAACCTGCAAGCACGGAGGTAAGGGAGACGGCTGGGGTAGAAGACAACCATTTTTAGATAGCTTGTCTGCATGCTCATTCCCTGGTATATCACAATGGCTTGGTATCCATTGGAAGGCAATGATCCAACTAGAGTTCAAGATGTCACTGGCAATTAAATGAGCTCTGGCCAAGCGAACGCAAAAAGGTTGTTTATAGGAACATAAGGCGATTTATCAGATATCATTTACACTCCTTTGCAAAAGCCAACTACCAGTTCTAAAGCAGCAAAATGTCTTCTGTCTGCAGTTAAGAAATAATACTTGGTCGTGCGCTCAATATTTTATTCTCGAGTATCAGACAATATTCTTTATCTCTTGTCTTCTATTTATTGAATTTTTGTTAGTGTTGTAATTTTATGAGTTATATTTTGATATCAAAAAAGTTTGAGATTTCTATGACGATATTTTTATATGCCAGTTGTGAGATTCACATTACATGAGCTGTATGCTTCCACACGACATCTGGTGAAATGAATGACTAGATAAATAAATTAATTGATTTTCAGTAACTATATATAAAATGCTGGAAGAATGGCTTTAAATAAAGGACAACACATAAATTAGGTAACTGTAATTATTTAAGTTTAGTTTCAGAAAAGAGATTCGGAATGGATGGTTTGATGTCCTTAGTCTGTAAATAGTACAGGCTGTACTTATGCATACAATAAATCATTTAAGACAAGATTGTGTTCCTCTGTGTTCACCACAGTAACACATCTAGTAAACCACTTAACCAGATCTGTCACACCAGTTATCCTATGAAATCCAAGACTCACTTCACTAGCATTTAAAGTTGCTGGCAAAAATCACCCACTGACATTTCTATCATCATGGTATGCATTAAAAACTAAATCAATCCTTTTTTATTCGCACATAGTTCACACTAGAGCAAATTCAATCTTGGCATCCCCAATTGAAAGGTTAGAATATGCTACTGGAAATTATAAGGTTTGATAAGTAGATATAGTGCTGAAAATAAATAGGGTAGATTAAAGCTTGTTGTTCTTTGGTTACTTTTGGTGGTTAATTAGATATCAGGAATAGGGATGATATACAACAGCAATTTTGAGTAATTTGAATATAACCAAATATTTTTGGTTTCAGTGTGGACTTCATGTTATTTTGAAACACCATTTTGAAGTAGTTTATAATATTATTGTAGAAAGTGAAAAATAGGGTCAATTTAAGTTTCGAATTTTGAAATTCTGAGAAATGCAAAGATAATATTCTAAAAACTAGATGAAATCAACAGACAACTTTTAAATTGACAAATATAAGCAAGTTTTTAAAATCAAAATAAATATATTAAACAATGGACTTCATATTAGAGATGCCTACTAGATTGTTATGTCTTTTGCAAAGTTTATTACATTCATCAAAAAGATGAATAAACATTGCGAAATGTGATTGAGTCATAAATAATTCAATTTGAAAGAAATCTAAACAGTAAATCAGATTATATGGTCGAAAGTCCAAACTTGCATATTTGTACTTAGTATACAAAATTTGCAGCTGATTTTTAATGGATGTAAAGCAAAAAAGGTCATTTCTGAATATTTCTACAAAAATGTAACATTGTTTCTAAAAACAAAAATTAACAGATTTTTAAATTGATTTACAGTGCAATTTTATGAATGAAATGAAATTCTACAGAGGATAAAGGGGTATTAGATGGGAAGAATTACTACTTACGTTTTAGAAGGTGTTCGAGAATCCACACAATTCATTGTTGAAACTGAGCTGTTGTCAGAGTGATGAAAATACGACAAAGGTTGCAGTTTATTTAAAAGCTGTAAAGAAATGCAACTTTTGTAACATAGCTTTAGCTAACAAAAGTAATAATCTACTCTGAACTAGAAACTAAACCTAAGAGTTGCAAAAAGATGGGTATAGCTCATTAGACAAAAATGAAGAAGCATCATCACTGCTATGTATACAATAAAGTTAACCTCTTTGCAACAGAATGAGTCAAAAGAAGCTATTAGCTTGTTCAAACTTAGTGACTGAATACAACATTGTGTGTGGCTGTTTTTTATAAAAAGAAATAAAAATGATCTGTCTTACAGAAGTGTCATTGGATATAATGCTATCTTCATTCACTTCAGATGCCTCACAGCTGGTTTCATCTTCAGGTGACCTATCAGGAAAAATGTTTTCATTAAGCAGTAGTTGGTACGGAATTTTATACAAGTATTGAGCTGCACTGGATTAATAAATACGAATCTAATTTTTATACATGGTAAAAAGACATTTTTTAAGTGATTATAAACTAGATGGTCAACAGTACAGAATTTTATACCAATATTGAGCTGCACTGGATTAATAAATCTGAATCTATACTATCTAATTTTTATACATGATAGAAAGAAATTTTTTAAGTGATTATAAGTGATGGTCAAATCTGAATAAGATCAAAATGAAAAAAAAAAATAAATGCATAATATAAATATATTGTAGGCTTAGAGCAGAAATTTATTAACTGTGCTTTGTTTTCATGATAATGACAAATACAGTGTCATATTGTAATCTGAACAAAAATAAAATGCTTATAATTTTTATTTTTGACCTTAAAACTAATAGTTAGGCTTTACATAACTGTATTTTTGAATAAAAATAGAATGCTATCCAAATGCTTATAGTTTACTTCAACCTTAAAAATAATAGGTAGTCTTTAAACGACTATTGTAAAACTTGTTTTTTTGTCAGTTAATGCTTTCTGCTCTAAACCGACAACATATTCAGGCTATAATAAATTATTTAATTTGATTGAAATGTGTTAGATTGGTTGTAGACAAAAAGTTCTGGAATTGAATTCATTTTCTTTATTTTATGGTAAATGAGTGGACACTTCATTATAATGCTATACATATTCCACAACTTAAGTTGAGCAATTTTTGACATGTTTTACTTTCCCAATTTCGCAACTTTGAGCCCCCTTTAATCTTTTTCTTAAAATAAAAAAACTCTGCAAAATGAGGGCAGAAAGCAGAACTACAATAGCTGAGAAGAGGATCTATTTCCTTGGATATGACAACTAGGGTTTAGAAGGACACCAGTCTAGTTTATCTATCTTATAATTGCATCAGGATATTTTAACCACACAGATAAATTACACATTGCAGTTCAATATCTTTAAATATGGATGCTGCTACTTGTTATTTTTCTCACTAGCCTTTTATTCTTCGAATTTTTTGTTTCATAAATTTTGTTAACCATTAGACTTGAAAGCTTTTATCTGTGGCTGATTTTCCTGAGCACTTCAGCTAGATGTAAATGAAATGCAAACTGTCTTTCCAATCTGATCTCAAACTTTTCCCACTGCTATATTTTTTTGACAAAATTTACAAAAGCAGATGTAGTTTGGCATAGATGAAAGGATTGATTGGTTGGTTTCAGGTTTTATGGTACAATGGCCATATTTGGCCAAGCTGCGCCAAACACAAGACAAGCAATATCAAGTAATTGTGAAAAGAAAGTACGGAGAGGAAAAAGTAGAGAAAGATTGCTTGGGCATCCTGGGATTGTGCCCCCTATGTTTACCAGAGACAGTAAACACCATGGGAAAAGAATAGATCATTGAGGTACCTCAAGGTTCATGAAGCCCTACACACCTAAAGATGTGCCCCGAGAGGTGAAAACAATAGAAAAACATTCAGTTATCTCATCAGTATTAACTTATCATTAGTATTATCTTACCAGTATTATTTTATCAGCATCAACTAATCTTATCCTGAAGTTCAATACTTACCGAAAATAGCCAAGTAGAGGAGGAAGATTGATAGGTGTTCGCTTGGAATGCTTCTCACGAAGAATTGTTTGAGGATCGAAAGTGGAACAGGAGCAGTTGACATAGTTTACAAAACAATGCAGAATATCTAAGCTTCTTTGGCAGACTTGTGGTGTAGCATTGCTACATTCCTACAAGAACAAAATAACACTTCATAAATAGGTCAGATGTCAGATTAAAGTACTGGCACTCACTGCAGATTTACATAAACTTAATTTCCTTTATTAATTTTCATATAAAATAAATATTAGATAAGATTTCTACAATTATATTAAACTTAAACAAATGATAAAAAGCACAAATTCAAGTTTACAGCGACAAATATTTCGATTTACATACTTGTAGGACAATGCATGTTTTCATTAAATACAATTACTTTCTTTCATGGAGATAAGGTATTGGTATGGTATATCTCGCTGAATAGATTGCATGAGAATTTTATAAATTCCTGCTCATGAAATGAAACTGGTCATGATATTGTCAGTTATCCTCAGTTCACTTATCCTAAAAACATTCAGTTTCACATTTTAATTTAATTTCAAAAAGCCTCAATGGAACTAAAAATTTAGGTTTCCAATTGAAAATTTATAATTATAGCCAAGATATCACTGTATAATCAGAAATCATCAAGCCAGCCTGGTAGCTGAGTGATTAGCATTATGTCCCTCAGTTTCAGATTATGGGCTAGAATCCTGATATGGGCATGGATGTTAGTAGGGGTCCATAATCCACTTTAAGCAGTAGGGTTTCATCTAATTAACCCTAGCGTAGTAAAAAAATTGTTCTAGAGTGACAAATAAAACCAAATACTTAAACTACATATATTTCTAACAGGTAATATTGGGCAGAATATAAAATCGTAATGTGAGGACATTTGAAGCCACGACACATTTAATGTGCACCAGTTCCGCACATACGACAGTCTTTGGTTGGACCGAGTTTCGAACTGGCAACCTTCTGGTTGCTAA
The DNA here is from genome assembly GCA_933210815.1 of Meta bourneti. Classification (NCBI taxonomy): domain Eukaryota; kingdom Metazoa; phylum Arthropoda; class Arachnida; order Araneae; family Tetragnathidae; genus Meta; species Meta bourneti. Next base: position 93,859,045 of record OW119926.1, read on the forward strand.
TCCGTTACTCTTCCAACTGGGCTACCGCAGTCCAAAAGACACTCCAGTAATTGTGGTTGGAAGTTTTTAAGTATTTGCATGATTAAAAGTTTGGGATGAAAATGGTAAAAAGTTTAAACTCAAATACCTTAGATTTCATAATATTAATAACTTTATCAGCAATCGCTTTTAAATTTTCAGATGCTGTTTCGATCGCAGTTGGTTTAAGTTTCTCACTTCCACACTTCACCAGCTTCTTCTTAAGAATGTTTATAAGTCTCTTAATAGCAGAACTAGAATAAAGAAAAAGATGCCATATGTTCAAGTAATAGTAGCAGATTTTTATAGAATTAAAAGAGTTTTATTTTGTGATGCGTTACATCAAAAAATAAAATTATTATGGTATTCATCGAATTTTATAGGATTGATATGGTATGGAATTTAAATATCAAATTTATGATATAATTTAAGCAATGGGGCACAATATTTAAATTCAAAATATAATTCAAGACTCATTTCGTGGAATTTAAAAAATCATGACATGCAATTAAAAATCAAGATTCATTCATTAAGAAATATTCAAAACTTCATTGAAATAAAGTCATTGATCAAAAAGTGAATGTGTTTCATTATCACTATCAATTACAACTAATATAGATTCATAAATAATTCAAACAAATAAGAAAGATGCTTTTGGGTTATCTCCGGTCATATTTCCTTGGCGACAAAAGAGACATCCTTGGCACCATTTGCATTTACTTATGCCTTTCTCACTCTTTTCCATGGCTTCACTTGTTTTTACTTGTTATCGTTGAGCACATGTTTTTATGCAACTGTGGTTGGAATAGGATTGTGTTTCCCAGGGGAAATAAATGCTTTATGAAACCTTTTTTTATATTTTCTTTAGAACACGCAATTTCTTCTAAGTTTTCATGGTAAAATGCAAGTTTTCTCTGCTGTTCATTTTTTGTCCCCAAGAAAATGTGAATGGCACCAAGGATGTCTCTTTTGTCCCCAAGAAAATTTGATTGGAGATAACAAAAAGTGCCATAAGAAATTTAATACAAAACTTGTAGCCTACATTGGTTTCAAATCTTCCTCTATTAGAGTTTGCATTTGATTGAGTGTGTCCACAAACAGTTCCAAGCTCTTAACATGAGGTAGCATAGGACAATCTGCTGAAGGGGCATAGCCTTTGCCACCCAGTTTCATTTTAGTCACATATGAAATAGCTGTCTGTAAAATAAAAAATGCAACTTTTTCAAAATATCAAAAATTCATGCATCTAGAAAGATATGCTGATTGGAAACAGTGACTTAAATCAAGTTGGCTTTATTTAAAAAAAAAAATCACAATTGAAAACAAACTGTATTAAAGTTTCTAGAAATGACAAAAAGAGAAAAGTAAGATTTAACATAGTATTTTCTATTCAGGGTATTATTTGGGCAGATATAAGAATAGACCTAAAATTGAGTTACTTGACACATGGGCATCTCCTTCTCTACAGCGAGGTGCTTCAATTTTGTAAAAGTTTCATGACTCAAGTTGATGATGGGCGAAATCATGGTTTTTGAGAGAGCAAGTTCATTGCGACTGTTAACGAGAAGGCTCATAAAGGCTATGATGACATCTTCAACATATTCCTAAAAGAGAGCAACAGAATTTCATAGTTATAAGTACTTTGTATACAAAATGTGTAAAAAAATAGGCTTAAAAATATTTCATATACAAAGCTAGTTTATATATATTTTTTTCGTCAGGAAGTTTCTTTAACAAACCACATCCTGCCTGCATGTCACAGTTTTCCAATTGCAGGAAATTGTAATTTAATGATGTCACAGGTTACATCTGACAATATTTAGGGATCAAATAAATGTTATTAGTCGGTCACAGTAAAAATATTTTTTCAGCAAATGCACAAGTATGTGGAAAAGCAAAGTAAGGAATGACTATTTACTTCTGTATACAAAAAGTATGATTCAAGAAAATAAATAGGCAAAGCACTTTCTAAAGATACATTTAGGGATTCATGAAAATATATAGATATGGTTACATGTAACTCATTAACACAACATCTGAAAGTATTTAAGGTTTTTATATCACAAAATATTTACGTATTGATTTCAGAAAAATAAGAGTAAAACATTAATAACTACTTATAAACGCAGAAGTCAGGAAGTAATATGTGCACTTACAATAATTATAATAACCAATCTCAACTTCCTGACACCTATGAAAGTTAACAGTGATCTACAATTAGAATATCAAGTTATCTCAGAAAATACATATTTGTTAATTTCCTAAAAAGAGCAAACTCATTTGGGCAGTCCCAAGCTTGATCACCAACGTCATAAGTTTAATGCAAAATGTATTTATGCAAAACCCCTGCAATTTGATACTATTGTAAAGCATAAGAATGTAGGGCACGAATGATAAATCAAATCAGAGCATAATTCCAATGCCACAATAATGTATTATAATTCCAGACCATAATAATGTAATGTAGAACGCATCCACATGGTGATTCAGGGTAATGTCAAATGAGCTACAGCCTTCCACCATTTTCTTTCTTGGATACTTGTACCATATTGTACATTCCAGCTCACTCAGTGTGTGGAGAGCATTCTTTTCATTGCTTGGCTCTAAAATGCATTGCAGTTCCTTCCTCTGTGTTGACTAGTATTTTGTATTGGAAGGCACTTTATGCATGAGAAAGCGATTATGGGCATAGGAAGAAAAAAATCCATATGCAGACTATGGAGCTCATAAAAATTGGCCTAACAATGGGAAGTTAATAGGTATGCTAGACTAAAGCTAAATCTGCTTAGTCGATAGTGATCAACTTAAAAAAATGAGTAATAACGAGAGAAACAAGATGCTAAAACTAGTAAATAGCTATTTTGATGTAACAAAAAGTCCATGATCAGGGGAGGGAAATCAATGCTAAGGTTTTTATCTTTCATTCTATAAATCTAGTTATTGGCTGGCTGGTTGTTAATTAACGTTGCACTGGAGCAAGACAATGGGCTATTGGCGACGGTCAGGGATCAATCCCGAAGAGAGAGATCCAAGGATGCCTTGTAATTGTGAACCAGTTAGATGACAAGAACAAAGCCTGAGCTGGCCCCCCACTCTCCAAACTTCGACACCACACCAACATGAGGACATTTGAGGTCACGACAGATTTAACATGCACCAGCCCGTCTACATAACGGTCTTTGGCTGGACCAAGTTTCGAACTCGCAACCATCCAGTTGCTAATCCGCTGTTATTCCAACTGGGCTAACGTGGCCCTAAATCCAGTTACTGATAAGTAAACTGTAAGATGTAATTCAATCAAATTTGATAGTGTGTACACCTGGTGAATTCTTACAAACACAGTCTAACACCCTCGTCACTTGGAGTAATCTGTCCAGCTGTTTATTTCTGCAATGAACATAATAGGCTCATGGTTATTAGAGCTGTTCACTAGTACATAGCCCCAACAAGAACTTTTCCCTTTCTATTTCTAGCCGAGCACTTTGAAATCAACTGCTTGTGAGCATTCTCAGAGCACTGTGGATTCGACTCTTTGGAATGTGTTACAAGGTGACTTGTGACGATTCACCTGCCATTGGAACTTGGAGCACTGCCATGCATGCTGCACGGTGAAACAGAAGTAGTGCTCGTCAGTCAGTGCTGACGTCATGCTCGCCACAATGGAATCGTAGTACTTAAACAGCGAAAAAGTCTCAGCCTCCGTTCTGGCTTGTGTTCCTGCTTCCTGCCAGTGGATGGACTGTTCTGTTGGTTAGGTTGATTCTTTTGAATGTACATATTCCTCTGGGTATGTACATTATTGTACTGTTTTGACCAACATTCTTGGACCTGCTTCGTCAATAAATTTTGATATTGTCTTTTTGTATTGCTGCACACTACTACGGGTGTTGAAGACTTTCGATAGAACATTAACATCTGAAACTGGTCACAGTAACCATTACATATTACAGTTCGAATACAAAGTTACAATTACACATGTGGGTTAAGCAACCCAGAGATACCAACCTCCAACTTGATGTTGAAGGAATCCTACATTTTGTAACCGGAAAAATACTAATTTGTATAAAGGATGCGTAGATTATAAAGAATGAAATATTTTTGTTAAAATATTGTAGCTGTTTTGCATATATTTAAACATTTAAATACTAAAATTATTTTTAGTCATCAGCTCTTGTACACTTTAAAAATCTTACACAATGCTTGCTTGTAGGAATTTTTCTTCCTTTTCAAACTTGAACTTTTGTAAAATCCTTGTTAACTTATGGCTTGGCATAATTTCAATTTTTGTTACCAAGTCACTGTTACATGAGAATGCAACTTTGTACTGTGGATATAATAAGGATTGGAACTTTCAGATTACAAATTCAAAGCCAACTTGGCAACTTAAAAAAACAGTAGGTTGTCAACTTGTTGAGTTTTGATGCCATTTGTTTACCAAGTGAGATTTTCAACAATAATTTCACCATTTGTTGTAATGGTCTAATATTAGGTAAAAGTTTGTAATAATTATGCAAAACCTGTAATAGCTGGTACCTCTGGAGATCAAATAAAATTGAGAAACTTACTTCTGTAGCAGATCGCAGCTTTGATTCACTCGCAGAGTCTAGAACGATATCTTGAATCTGAAGTGGTTCTGAGGTGACTTCAATTCCTTGTAGTGAGCTGGTTGGTGAATGACAAGGGCTGCCTCGTAGACTGATGTCCAAGGGCGTCTCCACAGTGACATTTAATACTACATTATTGGACACCATCATGCCAATAATACTTTTCTGGAAATAAATTTAGAAATCTATGTATAGGATAACAAATGCAGACAGGAATTGCACAGGTAAAATTTTTTTTCAAGTATGCGACATATATGATGTAGTAATACAACACTAAGTTTTTGTGCACATTTAAAACTTCTTTTACTTACCTTAAAACATAATCATATTTTATAGAAAAACAACATCAATAGATTTTTCTTGTATATTGTTTTTCTCATCGTTTCATCTTTTCTCAGAAAATATAGTACAGGGTAATTCAAAATGAATATAGCGATTACAAACGGCTATAACTATTTATTGAAAAAGAATTTATCGATAAGATTAACACATAATGTAGACGGAACTTCAAAATTTTGTATACATACGTCATAGAAGTTCTATGTGACTTCCCTTGGTCACACGGACAACATCTAGGTGGTAGTCCATTTCACGTCATACATTCTGAAGCATGTCTGCAGTCACTGACGCAAGCGCATTACAAATGCGTACTTTGAGTTCTTCAATTGTTTTGGGCATGGGAAGCACATACACCCTGTCTTTCACATAACCCCATAGATAAAAATCGCAGGGTGTCAAGTCCGGAGATCTCTGTGGCCAAGAGCAGAAGACATCGTCAGCATCTCCACTTCGACCGATCCAACGCTGTGGAAGATGTTGGTTTAAAAATGTGCGAACCTCCGTACCCCAGTGTGGGGTGCTCCATCTTGCTGAAAGATGTAATCCGTGGAATCAGTATCTAGCTGTGGCATTAACCATACTGCACCTGGACCTTACGTAAAGAAATTTTGAAGTTCCGTCTACATTATGTGTTAATCTTATCGATAAATTCTTTTTCAATAAATAGTTATAGCCGTTTGTAAACGCTATATTCATTTTGAATTACCCTGTATAGTAATAAATAAATTGAGATAAAATTATTCTAATCAATACAGGGCAAAACTTAACTATTTAACAATTTGGAAACAATCTGAGAAAATAATTGCAATTGAAAATAAGGTGATCTACTTGTTCAGTTCAAGGTGAGTTTGAATATTTTACTCCAAATTATGATTTATAAAGAATGTAGAAAAGATTTCACAATGTAAGCTATAAATGAATATCCCACAACCGAATATTGTAAAAATATCTTCTAAAACACAAAGAAAACTAAATTTTTTTAAAAGAAAACAATTATGCTAAAATTTAAATATATTGATATTAAATTAATTTTCTATAACAATTATTATGCTTTTAAATTTATTAGAACTTCTATAGAAATCTTCAGTAAAAATAAATTGAAATACTATTTAACGTTTCAGCAGATTGATTTTATACTTTGAATGAAAATTGCGGAAATGCTTATAATTCAGTGCTTTACCCACTTTAAAGCACAATACTCTGAGCTAAAGTGCTTTAAAAAAAGAAATACTTAATCACAACAATTCAATCTGAGAAAACCTAAAACCCTGTTACATACTCATTTTTATAGGAACTTCGAAAAAATTAGTTATATTGAGGTTATATAAACAAGATTTCACAATATATTTACTTTTTTAGAAAAGAAACCATACTCACTAATATATCTGCTGGTAGGGATCCCAAAATTAACAATTTTGAGTTTGATAAATGCTCTGTAATATTATTGTTGTTGATCTTATATTTCAGCAATTGGTCATTTATCAGCCATAGGTCTGCACTGTTGTTTTCTTCAATAAATTTCTTAAGATATATAACAGCTTTGTCTGACACGTTGTCTTCTTTGCTTTGGAATTGTTTAACATAGAAGTTGTGACACTGGATAATATCTTCATCTGAGATTTCAATCTCTGAATCATTCTTTGCATGAAAAAAAGAATTAGAATTTTACTAAAACTATACAGCATATCCATTTTATGTAACACTGAAAGCAGTATGCATAATTTTTTTTAAAAAAAAGTTAAGCATCTAATTTAGTTTTTTAAGTTTAAATAACTATAAATGTTTTAAATAAAGAACGATTAAAAAAAAAGATTTACTTTGTACATAACGTCACTTTTGAAACTTTTTTGATATCCCCTAAAATTTGCAATTAAGTATTAACCAATTAACTAATTTCATTTTAATATTAAAGCATAGAAATCAATTATTTCTTAAGATCATAGTACACTAACACATAGTACAATGGGCAATTCTTGGATTATCAACATTTCAATTATGAACATTCACTATAACACATATATTACAATTCATTCAATATTTTTTAAGTCCTCACTACATCTGTATGGTTCACTCAGAGCACAAAAGTGAGTTCAGGAGGGAAAAAAGAACTAAACATCTAATAAAAAAAACTAATTGAAAAATAACAATAAACATTGGAATAGGTAGGTATTTTGATTAACGTTGCACTGGAGTAACAAAACAGGCGATGGTCTGGGATCAATCCCAAAAGGAAAGATCAGAGAACCATGCCACACAATCTTGAGCAACGCAACGGGCTATAGGCGACGGTTTGGAATCTATCCCGATGGTAAAGGACCGAGGACAACTCGTAATTTTGAATCAAGGTCAATACCTGAGCTGGCATCCCCACTCTCCAAACTTCCACACCACGTGAGAACATTTGAGGCTACGACAGATTTAACATGAACCAATCTCTTTTGTACACAACGGTCTTTGGTTGGATTCGAACTCGCAACCCTCCGGTTGCTAATCCGTTACTCTTCCAACAGGGCTACAGTGGCCCAGCGAATCTGATGGATGTAGCAACACAAAATAGCTTTTGTGAAATATGGAAAAATTTACTGTACTGCATATTACTACTGTTGATGAAATATTCATAAAGCTATGTTTAAGAATAGTCTATACTCGGATTTGAGTCAGTATGTATTTGTCATGATAATTTTACAATAAATCTGGACACGAGTTATGTACCTTTTAAACTCTCTTGAAAAAGTCCTTAACAGTCTTCCATTTTTAAGCACTTTCTCGTCTGTTTGGATAAAGTATACATATGCTTGAAGCTTTGTTTAAAGCATAAAAGAACTCAGCATCAAATTGAACTCGAATAACATGCACATTCGATTAATCAGAGCATAGATAATCAAGGTTCTACTGTATTTTATACCAAAACTTTATGTAAAGCAATGTCAAAACAAATATAGACATGCATAAAATAATTAAAAATAGGCAATAACTTTGGGTTGATTTTATGGCACAAGGGCCATGTTTGGCCAAGCTGCATCAAGCACAAGACAATGTCAAGTAAAAAACAGAGCGAAAGGGAAAGAAAAGGGTTTGGGGAATAGAGTAGTATGATTGAAGCAGAAAAAGATCACTTGGATATTCTGGAAGTGCAAGCATTGTGTTTACTAAATAAGCCTGAAGGAAAAGAATAGATCGCTATGGGTACCTCTGGTTTCTGAAGCCTGTGTAATAATTTTGGGATTTGATAGAAATTACATATAACTTAAATTTTATAATTGCTCCATTTCAATTAATTTTGTATTTCTTCAGTTAATTCTGTGTGTGTTAATATTTAGATGGATTCCATTTTTCATCGTTCCATTTTTATAAAGCTCTTTAAATTATCTTGAATAAGGATAAACGTGCTCAAAAGTTAATAAAAAATTTTAATCATGCAACCACAATAGAGGAAACAAGCAAATTCCCTTCCGAAAACTTTTTATTGTTCCATAGAATTCTATAGAGAAACAAAATTTTTTTATAGAATTCTATAGCGAAAATGAGCAGATTCTATAGAGAAGTTCTATAAAAAAGTAAAGTATTGTAACCAAAGAAATGAGTTTATAGAATTCGATAGAGGTAATTTTATAGAACTTATAGAAAAACGGGCCATAATTCTATAGAAATTTGTTTAGAATTCTAAAGAAATTTTTCATAAGGGTTAATACATACAGCTTTCCCTGATTGTCTCCCTAAGCAGAGCTCAATGGCTAGGAAAAGATCTTTTGGACTCAGAAACATCAACCTTTCATTTTCAAACACATTGAACATTTGACACAGATTCAGCACATAATTTGCAAATGGAACACTTTCATTGAAACCTTCGACATCAACACAGTGCAAAATGACGAGATCTGGAATAGATGGATAATAATCAGTTCAACATCAACTAATAAAATGTTAACTTACCGTTGTGCAGTTAAAAATCACCATACCTTTATTAATAGGCTCACTCTTCTTTATGTGAGAGATAACATCCTCTTTCCACCGCCCATCAGGCTCTTTCCAGACCCAGACATTCGATTCAAGATTTTCTGGCATGCTAAATAGAAATATATCTGAAAATAAATTTCAAATATTAAACTTTATAATAACTGCATATGTATACAGAAACCAGAGTATAAGTAGAAATTAGTACAACTTAAAAATAGGAATACCAAAAAATGTCACAGAATAAGGTTAGTTGTTTTTAGGCTGGTTGGTTTTGATGCAAGGGCCATATTTCGCCATGCTGTGCCAGACACAAGACATACTATATCAAGTAATAGACACACACAGTGAAAGTTTTACTGACATAGAAGAGAGAAATACACCAAGGGAGGAATGCACCTGACAGGAATTGAACTTGAGTCACCTACTACTTGAAGGTTGCTTGAGCAGTGGGCATACCCACGACGGCCCCAGTTGTTTTTAGGTTTTATGGTGCAAGGGCCATATTTGGCCAAGCTGCAAACACAAGAAAATGCCAAGTAAAAATTTTATGAAAGGGAAAAAGAGGGATTGAGGAATAGACTAGTGCAGTGAAATCAGAAAGATCGCTTGGGTATCCAGGGAGTGTGATTCTCGAGTTTAATAAAGACAGCAAACCCGTTCTTTCACCTTAGATTTACACCTCCACTCATAACCATCACCTTATATCGTGCCTTTCAACCAATTTCATATCCTTACCACACTTACAGCACTCATATCTATCCGCAATCAAACCCGCTTTCATACAAAATTCAAACGTTTCCTTCCCTTTATCCAATCCATACAAATACCTTAAATTAACATTCTCATCATACCACATAACATCATTCTCACCAAACATTCTCGCACTTACCTCAGACATTCCCCATGCAGCAGCCATCACAAAAATTTCACGAAAAGAACACGGGAGGTGAAGACTAAAAAAGCACACGTGCAACGTGGTCGAACGAAAATTAAATAATGGCGGCTACATTCTGTTGTCCAATAGGGTTGCTGCAATTCCTTGTTGGGTCAGATGGGGGTTGCCATATAAAAAAATTTATCGCCAATGTGGAAAAAATCGCGCCAAGGGTGACCGTACAGTAAATCTGATCCCCCCATGGGAATAGAAAAGATCACTAGAGTACCTTGGGTCTGATTCAATGAGCATGTGGTGAACTTAACTACCACTACAAAAATTAACTTAGGATACAATACTATATACAGAGTGTCCTAAAAGTTCCCATACTCCAGCTTTAAAAAATCATTTGACCGTGAATTTTTTTAATTATTGAATTTTATCGTCTGTTTATGGATTCTTTAATTTTTATCGTTTGGTTTTCTTCTCACTCAAGTTGTACGATAATAAATTTCCATGTCATTTTGTTCTTCATTGTAAAATGAGTTTATCATGCATTCAGAGAATTGCACTGCTTGAGGCTTATTTTGAATGTAAATTATATGAAAGATGTAAAGAATTTTAGAGCAACGTAAATATCCAGATGATGCAATACCGAGTAAATATACGCTATATCAACTCGTTCGCCGATTTCGTGAGACAGTTTCGGTGGAAGACAAACACAAGAGTGAAAGACCGAAAGTCGTTACACCAGACTTTGTGCAAGAAACTCAACGAAGGATATTGCAATCTCTTCATCAATCCGTGAGGCGTTTGTCGCAACAAATGGGCACATCACGTAGATCGACACATAAGGCTTTAAGAGCTTTGCATTTTGGTACTTATCGTGTAAAAATGTTACAGGAGCTAAAGCCACAGGACAATGAGAAGCGGCTTGATTATTACTGATGGTTCCGGAGATTTATTCGCAACATCAATATTTTGAACAAAACATTTTTCTCCGATGAGGCATGGTTTCATTTATGCGGTTATCTGAAAGCACAAAACTCCCGCATTTGGGCGACGACAAATCCCCATTCATTAATGAAAAAACCATTACATTCTCAAAAAATTGGCGTTTGGTGTGCCGTATCACGCAAAAGGAATGTTGGGCCTCTGTTTTTCGAGTCAACTGTTGATGGCACTGTATACAGAGAACTTATCCAACAATTTGTTGCATTATTAGAAGTGAATGAACGAGATTCTTGGTTCCAACAAGAAGGTGCAACCTGCCATACAAGTTATGAAACCATGGGCATGCTTCAAGATTTTTTTGTTGTCAGACTCATCTCAAGAAATCTTTGGCCACCTCTTCCCCTGATCTGAGCATCCCTGACTTTTTTCTGTGGGGATATTTAAAAAACAAAGTTTATGAAGATAATCCCCAAATAATAGGTGATCTGAAAATTGCCATTACTCAAAGGATACAAGAAGTCACTCCCCGCATCTTGAAACGTGTTTCTAAAAATATGCACAAACGATTTCAGCTTTGCCTCCAAGAAAGGGGCGAACATTTATTATAAATGTGAGTTCAAATTTTTTTCCTACGTTATGTTAAAAGTGCTTTTCACCATTAGCATAAAAATAATTGTTTTAAAGTTTGTTTTTGTATAATAAATTCACAAATCGTCAGTACGGGAACTTTTAGGACACTCTGTATAAGTGTAACCCAACTCCACCATGGAGTACTTTTTGGTAGACAAAGTTGCACTGTTTCACACTAGTTTCCTAAAAGCACAAAATTCAATAATTTTAAGAGATTGTGACAAAACTGCACACATTGCAAACCAGTGAGAGTTAATTTTAATGCTATTTAAGAAGAGCGCTCCATTTTAGAGATTCTGAATGTGATTTCTTTAACAAATATATGTTAATATTTCGATTAACAATATGGAGAAACAAGTATTTTTTACACTAGCAATGTATTTGAAGCACAGGTATATTTTAAATCAGTGCAGAGAACTATAATAATCAATAAAAACAAATATTGATAGAATATTTTAAATTAAAAACGTACATGAAAAGATAAGTTTCTTTGGTTAACCGACTTATATTTAGTCGTTAACCAAAGTTAGTTTGTGCTACTCTATGAGCCCAAGAATTTATGATGGGATCACGGGCTAAATGGACTTGCCTACTGTGCTAGCAACCTACAAGTTGTACGTGGCACAGGTTTGATTTTTACCTGGTTGTATTTCTCTCTTCTGTATTAGTAAAACTTCCTTGTGTATGTCTATTACTTGGTGATAATTTATATGCAGAGCCTTGAGATCAAGTACATCAAGATTATGTGTACTCAATGAATTTATAATTTTTCTGTGCAATCGATTTGCTTCATTCTTGAAAGTTTTTAAAATCAATTTCTGCCAATTATAGAAAAACTACATTTTACTATAATGCATTTGTTTGACTATTCATTTTCATGCTAAAAATAAAAATTAAGAAACTTTAATTTTCTTACAATAAAAAAACTTTTGTAATTGAGAAAAGAACTTCAACCAATTTCTTTAATCTGTATCAATTGGAAATTTTAAAAGCACACTAATTTTTCGCAAAAATATCAGCATGTGAATGAGATTGAACTGGTTCTTTAAATACATATTTATAAATGTTTTTCTTGTATTCCTGTACTACCCAAACATCAATAAATTCATAATTGAATCTAGTAAATTCCTGGTGGTGTAAACCTACCCAATAGCACTAATTTTCAATCGTTCGCATGCTTAACGCTCAATGAGGAATTGTAAATTTGATAGATCTTTCTTCATTTGTTCAGATAAACTGCAGTTTAGAAGCATTTGTTTGGGTACATCATTAGTTTAAAATAAAATTATTGTCTTTGTTAATTGCCTTAGCCATGATTTTAAATCTTAAGATATTACACAAAGATATTCTATACTGTTTTGAGGTATTGTTAATCTTGTTACATAATAACAAATTGCAACCAATTAATTTTGGTTTATTTATGTAAAAAACAGGCAATTTTTCGTAGGTTTCACTCATTAAATACAATTTCTAGCTGTCATAAATTAGTGCTTGAATATGAAACACTGAATTTCGAATAAATCCTAAAACAGTTTTACTTTGTAAGACTACCAACACTGGCATAGTATAACAGTTTGAATACATAAATTAAATCGAACCTTCAACGATGTTCGAGTGGTCAGATGCAAAAATATCTGTCAACTTTTTATACAGCCTCGATGGAATTTTTTGATAATTTATAATTAAACAGAATAAACGAGAACAAAACAAAAAATACTGGTTCGCAAACACAACGTTTACAAACACAATTTCCCCGCGAAATAGATCGTTGCCAGTTCTGTTAGCAAATTAAAGAAAGAAAAATAAAGCCATGGGTAGGTAGTTAATTAACATTCACTGGAGTACCACAAAGGACCATTATAAAGCAATGGATATTCGGTTGGTTGGGTTGCGTTTTATATTGTAAAAGCCATTTTTGTTCAAACTGCGCCAAACACAAGACAAAACATTAAGTAAATGGTTATGCATACAAGGAAAGTTTTACTGATACAGAGAGAACGTCCAGAGTAGGTAGATATTTTAATTAACGTCACACTCGGTGTAAAACAACGGGCTATTAACGACGTTCCGGGAACAGTCCCCAAGGGAAAGATCCGAGGACAACACCACTTAATTTTGAACCACGGTCAAATGATGAGGGAGTACGCTAGGGAAGGAATCGAACCTTCGTCGGCTAGAATTGTAAATTTATCTGTAATGGTAATAAATTAATGTCACACTGGAGCTATACAACGGGCTATCGGTGAAGGTCCGGGATCAATCCCCAAGGAAAAGATTCGAGGACTACAACACTTAATTTTAAACCACGGTCAGATGATGAGGTCAACACATGAGCTGTGGCATTCAACTTCACGTTCACCAGCCCAGTGTACACAACAATTTCTGGTAGGACCCAGTTTCGAACACGCAACCTTCTGATTGCTAACCATTACTCTTTCAACCGAGCTACCGGGGCCCGTGAATTTATTGAATGTTGCTGGATGTTTAAACAATTTTCTAAAGGATGGTTTGCTAAGGAAAATGAAAAGTGCGAAAAGGTAATTGAAATCCGAGATTGAAAATATGAGATACTTTGCCGTCAAACTACAGTGGACTCCCTCTTAACCGGCCTCCGCTTTAACTGGCCGCCACTGGCCAATTATGTACTATAAATACAGTAGTCTACAGTAACATGTGTCTAATTTCTCCAGGGTATGTTTTATAAAGGAAGTTCTTCCAGGGTAAGTTTTCTTAATGATATATATCATATTACAATAAAGTAGGCTATATACTTAGTTTTTTACTAATAAAAACGATTTCGGGAGTGTGTTTTAATGCTATTAAGGGGACGACGGTTTAATCGGCCAAATCGTTATCCGGTCTGGGTCCCGGTCCCGAAGTGGCCGGTTAAGAGGGAGTCCACTGTAAATGGAGGTGGAGATAGTGTTTTGTAGTGAAATGTGCTTCCTGCACGCATTCCGGACATGATGTCATTTGTCTTGTTTATATATAATACGATATCAACACACTAATAAAAACACTCGTGGTTCAGAATTACGTGGTGTTGTTCTCGGCTGTCTCTTTGAGACTGATCCCGGACCGTCACCAATAGTCCGTTGTGTTGCTCCAGTGTGACGTTAATTAAAATACCTACCTACCAATAAAAATATCAAAGAATACTTTCCGAATTAAAAATTTTTGTTGCTTGGTCAACGTAACAAACTACATTTTAGTGCAACTCCAATACGAGCACTTGGGTTGAGGAAGTAAAATCTCGGTTTCCGGCATCGCTTGTTTGTTCACACCATAGAGGAATATGACTTTTGATTCATGGCAGAAAACGTGCATCCATCGTCTGATTGATCCACGGAAAGGGAAAAGACGATCAAACATTAATTTATCATCTGATTGTTCAGCGCGACATAGTAGTAGAGGCGATTTCACCATTTTTGTCGCCACTCAAAAGAAAAAGCAATCTCATGACTGAGGGCGGTAGTAGTGAGAGGTAGTTGAATTGACGACGCACTGGACAAACACAACGGGCAAAAGGAAACGGTCCGGGCTCAATCCCGAAAGATTTGCAGGGCCGCTGTGGCCCGGTTGGAAGAGTAACGGACTTGCAACCGAAGGGTTGCGAGTTCGAATCCAGCCAAACACCGTCGTATACAAAGGGGGCTGGTGCACGTTAAATCTGTCGTGGCCTCAAGTGTCCTCACGTTGGCGTGGTGTGGAAGTTTGGAGAGTGGGGTGCCAGCTCAGGTGTTGCCTCGTCATCTGACCGTGGTTCAAAATTACGTGGTGTTGTCCTCGGACCTTTCAATTCGGGATTGATCCCGAACCGTCGTCATTAGCCCATTGTGTTGTTCTAATGCGACGTTAATTAATTACCGTTACCATGTCGACACTTGTGTATTTGCATCCATTTACTGGTAAAATTGCAATTATTTTCTTTGTTTTATCAAATAGTGGATTCTGTTTAGTGAGCTTTTTTAAATGCTAAACGGGAAGTGACTTTTTGGTTCTTCTTGGTTTACAAAATTATTCTGGATCTTTTGCCTCCACTTACCTGGCCGCCGTAGCCTAGTTGGAAGAGTATCGGATTGAGCTCGAAACTCAGTCCAACTAAAGACCGTCGTGTACACAGAGGTTGGTGCAGCTTAAATCTGCCGTGGCTTCTAATATCCTCGCGTTTGCATGGTGTGGAAGTTTGGAAAGTGGGGTGCCAACTCTGGTGTTGACCTCGTCAAATGACCGTGATTCAAAATTACAAGGTGCTGTTCTTGGATTTTCCCTTCGGGATTGATCCCGGACTTTCGCTAATAACCCCAATGGGTTGTTCTAGTGCGACATTAATTAACTACCTACCTTCAGTAATATTGAGGAATATATTTTTGTCTTCAGAATTTTTTTCCGTTCATCCAAACTGCTGCAGTAGGTCCTAGTATTCTTCGGACCTTCTAGGGGGTACTGATGTTAGATTGAATTAAAACATCATCACTTGTTTCCAAATTGAAATATCTGCTTAAAAATTAAGAAAGCGTAATCTATTCCTGCAATGAATTGAGATGCTGCTAGATGTCGGTTTGACCGATAGACCATTAAACAACGTGCTGTCGAATATTTTCCTAAGGACAATTAAACCCCCTAAGTGCAAGGAATTAGTCCTAAAGTTCCAGAGGTTGGTTGTTCTATTGTTTGAAGTAGCAGATGCCAAAACATGTTAGTCTTCAAATACAGGGTCTCCTCGACTTATGACCAAGTTCCGTTCCGACTGGCAGGTCGTAAGTCGAACTGGTCGTAAGTCGGATTTATATTTTTCAACACTATTTTCATCCAAACGTGTTATAAAAATTGTACATAAAACACAAATTCAATCTATGTATGTATAATTATTGTACATACTGTGAAAAATACATATGTGCTCTATTGTATCTTTTTGACCCTACAATGTAGTGATCTTTCTTTATTTACTATTTTTTTTGTGGTCGTAAGTGCGGATGGTCGTAAGTCGCATAGGTCGTAAGACGAGGGAGGTGTATAGGGTCAAATATGAAACGACCAACTGTACCTTCCTTTGCGCATTTGCACTGCTTTATCATTACGAATGTAACGAAAAGATTTGGAACTTTTTAAACAGAGAAAAATGAAACAAACTACGAAATGCTTTTTACATATCCTCAACCCCTTGTCATCTGGCCTGGTACAATGGTACTGGCTCTCCCCTGTGTAGAAGACCTGGTTTTCCGGGACACAATTTTTTGTTCCAAAGGTGTTTTAACCCTCCTGGTGGGGGGGGGGTTGTCATGTCGCCGAAAACCACCCTGCAGTGATCAGTCTCTAATGCAAAAACCTGTTCCAAGCTGTCACCATTTCTAGACAAGGGGCAATTTGTTTTACCTACTTGAATTTTCATTCCCCTTGGAGTAATAAGGCAGTTTTGCCTCGACCAGGTATATCGACATTTACAAAACTGACTAGATCTTGGTGGACGAAATCTCGTCATTTGCAAAATTAGCCAGATCTCGGACAAGATATCTCTTCGAAACCGCTTGGAGGGTTAAACGATGGAATTAGTGATTCAAATGGAATGCTTGCAAGAAATGTGTAAATAGAATCATAAAAAGTAACCACGAGAGTAGGTAAAGTTTTAGCATTGTGTATTCTTTTTAAGTTTTTCATATCAACACGGATACTCAACCTGATAAAAAGGTACAGTTAAAAAAATTAACTCAATGAAATGTAGTGCTATAAATAACAGATGTTAAACGATCATGATGTAGATAATAGATGTACGAACATAGTTCTGATATACTTTAATGGGTCCTCAGTTGAAATTTCAAGCACGAACCAAGCACAAGAGGAATTAACATTTTTTAACGGCAATTTTGAAACATTTTTACTATAAAAGTTTTTAATATGTTATGAAAAAAACTGGGCTCCTCAATTCACGCATTGCATTATGATATGGATTTCCACAAATTCTTATTGTATGTGATGCAAAATATATTTCACATATTATTCACACTTTCATTCCACTCTTCGTATCTCGTACTAATTCGACTTAATGAGCCTTAGTGTAGCAAAAATTGACCCTATAGAGAATAAACAAACCATTTTACGTGCTTAGCTCTCCTTTATTTCTAAGCATACTCAGCCCCCAGGGGCATTCCTTCTTTAGGTTTGTACGGGCTTCACAACCCCGGGGTACCTGAGTGATCTTTTTCTTTCCCAGGGGTTTGCTGTCTTTGGTGAACACGGGGGTCGCGCTCCCGGGATACCTAAGCGATCTTTCTCTACCTTCATCCCACTACTCTATTCCCCACCCCTCCTTTTTCTCCATTTCACGTCTTGCGATTCGGAAACCATTAAAATTTCTTTACATTGAAAAACACCTTAAATTCACTCTTTTGTTATTTAAAAAATATGTTAATCACCTATGTTATTACGTATCATAGAATACCTTTTTAGTTGTGTTAAGTTCTATTTGCTTCTAAATTATCATTTATTCCTTTTTATGATTCTTTTAAAAGACGTCAGTACGTTTTTCTGACCCGCATGTTTGCCGTGTGCGGCGTCCCGTATCGGGGGAAAGTGGAGTCCTGGGGTACCTGATGCGTGCCCTTTGGTCCATGCTTCTGCGTAGACGGGTGGCTGGAGTGAGCCCGCTCTGGTCAATCGGCTCACCTAATTTCTCTGGGGTTCACCACGTCAGAGCGCTTGGTCCCTCTGTCGTGTTGGACTCCAATGATATTGGGTATTTAGGGTTAGTGCTGTAGCTAGGGATGCCCTGGGCGAACTGGCGGATCCACATTCCGACACTACGGCACTATATTCTGTTTGTGACTCCTGAAGCGGTTCCGAGATCTGTTGCTGGACAACTGCCGGATACTGCTTCCCCTGGTTGGGCTCCATGGTGGGCGGGGGCACACCAGGATGAATTTTATTTTCTAATATTCATGGAACCTAAAACTTCTTGCCCTGACGGAGGCTTTGATCCGTCAAACACCATTAACAATGTCAACGAAAATCATATTAGTGAATCATGTATTGAAACGGTTACACCTGTCATTTCCGCAATTCCTGAACCAAAAAAATCAGTTCCTAAATTTCTTATTATACACAACGAATCCGGTAAATTAACAAAAATGTCACCATTTCTAATAGAAAAATATATAAAAAATGCAGCTGGAGAAGTTAATAGTGTAAAAAAATTGAAATCCGGAGACCTTTTAATTGAATCAAAATCAGAAGTTCAATCAGGAAAATTATTAAATATTAAAAACTTTGGGGACGTCGAAATTCAAGTCTTTCCACACAAAACTTTAAACTATACCCGAGGAGTAATCTCATCCCAAGAACTCTCAATGGTGTCCGACGAAGAATTTGTCGCTGAATTAAAAGATCAAAAAGTTATAGCAGCCAAAAGAATAATGATGAGGCGAGACTCTAATTTCATTCCATCAAGAAATGTTATACTAACCTTCGATTCTCCTGTTATGCCAACAAAAATAAAAGCCGGTTACTTGTGCTGCGACGTGAGGCCTTTCATTCCAAGCCCACTGCGATGCTTTTTATGCCAGAGATTTGGACATGCTAAAACAGCATGTCGAGCATCAGCAACCATCTGTGCACGTTGCGCAAAGCCCGGTCACGACAGTTCCTCGTGCTCTGAAACCGAACATTGCATCAATTGCCAGGGTGATCACGCTGCATATTCCAAGACTTGCCCACGCTGGATTCAAGAAAAAGAAATCCAAACATTGAGAGTTACCAAAAATCTATCCTTTCCCGAAGCTAGAAAATTGATAGAATCTCGTACACCTCGTCCTAACACCTCATATGCATCCGTCATTAAAACCAGCAAAACAATAAGTACCCAAACATATAATTCAGACTTTACACCTAATAAAGTAAATGCAGAAACGCAATTAAAATCTACTCTTTATAAATATCAACCAACCAAATCAAACCATCAATCCCATAGCTTAAGCCCAAAATCAATTGACAAAGTTACAAGTAAACCCTCAAACCTGCCGCAACAGAGAACCACACCAGCAACAAAAATCTTCAAGCCGAACCCAACAACGTCAATAGAACAAAATAAAAAAAAGCAAAGTAAGAAAGACAAACCTCCCCGGAACTCTAAAGACACCTCAAAATTACCGGATACCGAAATAGATTTACACCCTTCCACAGACTCAGATATGGAGTTTGGAGAGGACGGTATTGATGAGAACGCTGCATTTTTTAGAAAAGGTTCTAGATTTTACAAAAAACCTTCCAAATAAAACCACCCAACCTTTATTTCAGAAGAGATTGAAAAGGGCTCTAAATTTTTAAAGAATAAATGACTATTAATCTCTTAACTTGGAACTGTCATGGTTTTCGTACACATATCGACGATATCAAATCTCTAATAAATAATTTTAACCCTGTTTGCCTAGCCCTTCAAGAAACATACTTAACGCCTAATAACTCAATTAATGTTAAAAATTATAATTTAATAAGAAATGATTACATCCACGGTGCACGCGCTTCGGGCGGCGTGGCTATAATGACCTTGCAGAATTTCCCATCCAGAAGAATTTCATTAAATACGAGCATTCAAGCAATAGCCATACAACTTCATATTAAATTTTTAATAACAATCTGCTGCATATATCTACCCCCAAATGAAAGCGTTAGTCAGCAGGAACTAAATGATTTAATAACTCAACTTCCGTCTCCATACTTCATCATAGGGGATTTTAACGGACACAACCCTCTTTGGGGAAGTAATGATTTTAACACAAAAGGACAACAAATTGAAAAATTGATGGATGATCATTGTCTCTGCCTTTTAAATGATTCCAGTCATACATACTTCCATACTCCAACCCAAACCTTTCACACCCTGGACCTTGCAATATGCTCCCCTACTTTGCTTTCATTTTGGGACTTTAAAATTGACAATGATCTGCACAATAGCGATCACTTTCCAATCATTTTAACATATAACTGCAATGACGTTTTACTACCCAGACGACCTGTGCGATATATATTTGAGAAAGCGGATTGGACTCGATATCAGGTGGAATCAAACATTTCCGACAACATGGTTATGATGCCTAGCATAAATGATGCCGTTGAAATGATAACGAACACCTTGATTAAGGCGGCAGATGTGGCTATCCCCAAAACATCGGGTAAAATGCCTAAATTATGGAAGCCTTGGTGGAATGAAGCATGCTCTCAAGCCCATAAATTCCAAAAAAAAGCATGGAACACCTTCAGACGTTATCCCACCACTTCGAATTTGATAGTTTTCAAGCGGGCTAAAGCAGAAGCTCGAAAATTAAGGAGACAGCGACAAAAAGAATCCTGGCAAGAATACGTAAATACAATTGAATGTCGAATATCATCAAAACAGCTATGGGGAAAAATTCGAAAAATTACCGGCAAATATCGTAATCCAAATATATCATTTTTACTTCAAAATGGACAAGTCGTTTCAGACGTTAAGACAATTGCTGATACCTTGGGAGAATCTTTTTCTAAGGTATCTCATGAGAGCTCTTACCCCCAAGATTTTATTAATTATAAGCGACGTGAAGAACGCAAGACGTTAAACTTTCAACCATCCGCTCATAAAACTTACAATCGTAAGTTTACCATATTCGAACTGAAAAATGCATTAAGGAAATCACACCCGACTTCACCGGGCCCCGATCATATTCATCTAGACATGTTGACCCATCTCAATGAAGATTCATTACAAAACATTTTACTTCTTTATAATAGAATTTGGACAGAGCAAGATTTTCCGACAACCTGGCACAGAGCTATTATTATTCCAATACCGAAACCTGGGAAGGATCCTCAAGACCCTAATAACTATCGACCCATTGCCTTGACAAGCTGTATCTGCAAAGTCATGGAAAGAATGGTGAATGCTCGGTTGATACATGTCCTTGAGTCTGAAAAACATCTATCGGAGTTTCAAAGCGGATTCCGTTTTGGACGAAGCACCTACGACAATGCCTTAATGCTGGAATCCTCTATCAGAGATACATTCGTCACAAAGAAGCATTTGGTAGCTGTCTTTTTCGATATGGAGAAAGCTTACGATAGGACATGGCGATATGGCATAATGCGAGACTTATACGAGATGGGCTTTCTGGGAAATCTCCCACTATTTATTCAAAACTTTTTATTGACAAGGACCTTTAGCGTTCGCATTAATAATATTTTATCAGATGACTTTTCACAGGACGAGGGTGTTCCCCAAGGAAGCGTTCTAAGCGTGATACTTTTTATAATTAAAATCAACGGTATCATTAAACAACTTCCTCCATATGTGCACGGAACGCTTTTTGTAGACGATTTCCAAATATTCTGTTCTGGAATCAATGTACCTTTTATTGAAAGACAACTCCAAACGGCTATTAGAATTGTAAGAAAGTGGGCAAACGAAAATGGTTTTGTTTTTTCTTCGCAAAAGACTGTATGTGTACATTTTACTAGAAGACGCGGACTTTTTCCTGATCCAGAACTTTTACTAGACGGAACTGTTATTCCAGTAGTTCCAGAAATAAAATTTTTGGGTATTATTTTTGACTCGAAGTTATCTTTTCGACCTCATATCAAGGTATTGAAACGAAAATGCAACCAATCATTGAATATTTTAAAGGTTTTATGTAACACAACTTGGGGAGCTGATTTTATTTCAATTTTAAAAATTTACAAAGCTGTTGTCCGATCGAAACTCGATTATGGGAGTGTAATATATGGATCTTCTGCTAAGTCTGTTCTTCAAGCCCTGGATACTATTCATCACCAAGGCCTCCGATTATCCCTCGGAGCTTTTCGCACTTCGCCAGTCCAGAGTTTATATATAATGACAGGCGAGCCGGATTTAAGACATCGACGTGAGAAACTTACCCTAAAATACTATTTTAAGATTAAAGCCAACCCTTCTCACCCATTGCATAATAGAGTAACTAACCCTAAATTTGGAAGTCATTACTCATTAAAACCTTCATTCATACCATCACTTGGTTTTAGAGTCCGTACCATAATGAATTCATTAAATGTTGACAATCTGGGAATATTTCCTAGAGAAAACGAACCTCCACCTTGGAATGATAAAAACCTACTTAGCATCAATGACTTTTCACATTTTAACAAATCATCAACCCCCGATACCATTTATTTACAATTATTCCATTCCCATAGAAACAAATATCCATCTTTTAAAACAGTTTTTACTGACGGATCTAAGAACGGGACAAATGTTGGAGCCGCGGCCGTTTTTGATAATACAACCATTGCTAGAAAATTGCATGGGTGCTGCAGTGTCTTCACTTCAGAGATCTACGCAATAATTTTAGCCTTAAAAACGATTTCTACACACACTAATAAAAACTGGATCTTGTATACCGACTCTAAAAGCAGTATCGAATCCCTATTAAACTATACACATAAAAGTCATTCCTTGGTTTTAAAAGCAATGAATTTGCTCCTAACATTAACAGAAAATGATTTTCGGATATTCTTTTGTTGGATTCCTGGGCATGTGGGAATCCGGGGCAATGAGAAAGCGGATTTGGCAGCCAAAAACGCAACATTGATTATAAACTCCAATGTCCCGATTCACGACATTAATAGTGTTTTAACCCAAGCCATAAATTCATCCTGGCAATCCGCTTGGGATTTGGAAAACCATAACAAACTTCATGATATTCAACCATCTATAAAGGGATTCAGCAAAACAAACTTAAATAGAAATCATCACGTAAAACTGACAAGGCTCCGAATCGGACATTCCTTTTTTACCCACAGACATTTACTGCTGGGAGAACCAGCTCCTTTATGCTCATCATGCAATAGTATTTTTTCCATAAAGCACATATTGACGGAATGCCGGAATTTTAATCGTCATAGACTAAACCGATTTGGTATCTCCCCTATTACCTTAACAGACTTGTTGATGGAACCACATCATAAAAACTTATTTTTATTCCTTACTGACATTGGTTTCGTAAACTTTATTTAGATTTTATAATCGACTGCAACATACACAACTGTACTGAATTTTATTACGTGGCTTTCTGACTCGCTCTAATTAAATACCAGTTATGAACTAGCTATTGTTTGGCGCAGCATGGCCAAATCTGGCCCTTGTGCCATAAAAAACCAACCAACCAACCAACCCTAAGCATACTCAAATAAAGGCTTCAATAACCCGTTGTGTTGCTCCAGTGTGACGTTAATTTACCAACCTACCTAATAAATGTTTAGGTAGTTGAATTTACGTCGCACTGGAGCAACACAACTCTCTATTGGTGACAATCCGATATCAATCCAGAAAGGAAAGTTCAGTGAACACCTCGTCATTTTGAAGCACTGTCAAATGACGAAATTGAAATGCTTAGGAAAAAGGAGCAAAGAACAGAAACTAGATCCAACTAAAGACCACCGGTGCGTGGAGGACTGGTCTGCCTGCCAGCCAGCCAATCAAAAATTCACCTTACTTTTTGATACTCCTTTGTAATATCACAAGAAACCTTGGAAACTAGAATATCTATAGACTATAATTGTATCTAGATATCTACAAAGACCGAAAAATATAGTTTGTTCATCATATAAATCTTTGTTTTTTTAATTTTGATCAAAACCCTCAAGCCAATCAACCGAATAGTCTGAATTAAAACGGTTGTGACATGTCCATTATGTAGAGCGTCAAGAAACGGGATAGTGTAGATTAGGTAAGCCATTAACTTGTGACAGACATGTGACAGGAATATTCGACACAGGCATGCGTGTTACGTTTTTGTGCTGAAAACATGGTGGTGCGCATGCGTATTTCAGTAAGACAGATGAACTTGAAGGTATGCAGACTGTTCAACTTAAAACTTCATCAGATCCTGCAAAGCCTACTGAGCAGTGTTAGAGTTGAAATGACTCGATATTCGTTAGTTAATTAAATTGTATCAATTAACTTCCTTAACTCTTTACTACATTTTATTTTATCAAAGAACTATCATCCTCATTGTCTGTTGAAAGCGAAAGAATGGGTTTTTACCCTCCATGTAGTTTCGACGAGATATCTCGTCAATCAAGATCTGACCCATTTTGGTAACGACGTCATCAAGATATTGCTAACTTTTTGATGATGACGAGATCAAGATCTAGTCAGTTTTCTTCGAGACATGGAGATATCTCGTCCATCAAGATCTGACCCATTTTGGTAACGACGTCATCAAGATATTGCTAACTTTTTGATGATGAGATCAAGATTTGGTCAGTTTTTCTTCGAGACATGGATGACGAGATATCTTGTCCACCAAGATCTGCTAATGGTTTTGCCAATCACGATACTTCATCAAGATAACCACCAGGAGGGTTGAACAATGAATAAGCTTATTGGACTCTTGTTCGAGTTTTATTTAGCGAGACATTTTTTTGGCATTTTTGGAGAGGAGACACTCTATTTTATATATAGTCGATGCTCGTTTTCACGATCTCTCATTTTACGAGCCCCTCACGATTCTACGAATTTTAATCGGTTTGTTCAAATATTGCAGGACAATTTTTAATTCCCTTTTAATGGACTTTATTCTTACGTACTATTCATTCAGTCCCTTGGGGTTAGTGAAAAAGAACCTCTATTCTACTAAATTTTAAATTTTCAACCGTTTCTGGATTGTGTGTTCTGTAAATTACTCAATTTACCGTTCCAAAAATGCGAACTATGGTATGTAAGTTAGTATAAAAAGATACAGCAATTTAAAACCATGAAAAATCGATATTTCCACGCGTTGGCGTTTTATCTAAACCTTCCTGATGGTCGTCTCGACGAGGTATCTCATCATTAGCAAAACCATTAGCATATATTTATGGACGAGATGTATGCAAAATATAAAATATATATGAGAATATACACGGTGAATCTAAATTGTTTTTACAAAATAAGAGGGGTGATAGTACCCATCCAGACGAGCAATATTGAAATTCTAACTTTACTCTTTTCTGCCTCTCAGAATGGAATGCGACCCTATGTTCCATGGTAATTATTGCTCGTCTGGATGGGTACTATCACCCCTCTTATTTCGTAAAAACAATTTAGATTCACCCTGTATATGCAAAATAAAAAACTGAAAAATGTGACAGTGAATCACCTATTTTAAAACATCGACTTTCTAATGAAATAGACGGAGCATATGCCCGCAGCTTCATGTTATTTCTTCCAGTTACTGGGTTTGAGGATCTGCCACGTGGTTGTGGGTAAAAGCACGCATCCTAAATTGCTGATTGGTTAAAGTGATTATCCACCGCGATCACAAACACTAGTCTACGATTCGACTTAGCCGATTGGCTGTCGAATCGTAGAACAAAGTCGAATCGTATGTCCACGTGATTTACCCTTCAAAGATCTTACGACAGCGACTCTGCTCGTTTCTTTCATTAGAAGGTCGATGTTTTAACCCTCCTGTGGTGATTGTCCCGACGAGGTACCGCGTCATTAGTAAAACTGACCAAATCTCGATATATCTCGTCATTAGAAGAAAGCTGGTCTGATCTTAATCTCGTCATCATAAAAAAATCAACAATATCTTGATGAGATATCTCGTCGAAATCATTTGGAGGGCAAAGGCCTCGATTCTTTATTTCCCCACCAAACGTGTTTTCTACTCCAACAAACAAAATGGTATGTGTTTGAGCGCCATTTACATAGATCCCATTGAATTCCATTCAGATTCGAAACTCAGGAAGGAACTACGTGAAAAATAAATCAAAACAGTCGCGTCCCTTTCTCGCTTTGTGAACGGGAGGTGCGAAATGATCTGCTAACAAGTCCAGGCAGTGGAAGAAAAGCGCGATTCAGAGCAGTTTCCCACCATTCGGAGCTGTTGCCAGAAGCATCGATAACGAATCGTCTGACACAAGAGCGAGCGAACGATTCCTATTGTTGGAGATCTCGCAGCACGAGTCACAACTGCGGGGGAAGTGGAAAGAATAGGAAACGAATGACGTATTGACAGTTCGATTAAATTTCGATATTCCTCACAAAGCGGCTAATATGCAATATATATCATCCGTTTGTGGAGTGTTTGTTGTACGCGATATGACGACAGTCGTACGCGTTGAGAGAGGTTATGTGTGTGGGAATAAACAATTTTTTTACACTCTTCCGAAGGTTGCGTTGTCGCTTTGTGTGTCTGAAAAGTATGACAGACTGCATGTCATTCCAGTTGCAATCCGGACAAAGTCAGGCAAATACTTGGCAATAACCGTCGTACAATCCGACCAGAAATGATCGTGATTGATCAAGGACCTTCATCAATAGCTAAAGAGCGACGTTAATTAACTATCTACATATTTATAGATAAAAACGACCGAATATTAAACAGTTTCCTGTTCAATTCATTTTCGAGAGACCCCCAGGAGTGCACTAACGAGGGTGGTGAGCTCCAAGCAAAAAAATCTTATTTAATTAATTGATCTGTTTTTTAACCCTCCTGTCGGCTGTCTGAAGAAGGTATCTCGTCATTAGATCCAACCAAAGACCGTCGTGGTTGGAAATCGTATTTTTAGTCGTGGCCTCAAACGTCTTCACGTTGGCGTGATGTGGAAGTTTGGAGAGTGGGGTGCCAGCTCAGGTGTGGACCTAGTCAATACTCAAAGAAATAAAATGTTTCCAAAAGATTTTATTCCAAGGAAAGGAGGAATAGAATCTTTCCAAGGGATTCTATTCCAAGGAAAGGAGCAATAGCGTTGTTACAAAGAATTATTTTCTATGGAAAGGACCAATAGAATCTTTCTAAATGTTGAGACTCCATGTTTTGGTTGATTTGGTTTTGTGGTGTAGGTCCAAAAGCGGACTAGCTGCGCCAAACACTAGACTGATTATAACCCAACAAAGGAGAGATAAGATATTTAAAAATTAATAGTCCAAATTAAAATAACTAACTAAATAAAAGATAAATTTTAAATGCATGAAAAATGGGAATGTGAGAATAAAAGTAAACATTCAAACTCCTAATCAGATGTACAGTCGAGTAAAAAAAACGAACCACCCCTCTTCATTCGAACAATTGTAATAGTAGCGAAATTCAAAAATGGCGTTCAACATGAACTAATGTCTTCTATAAATTCAAATGCATAAAATTTGCATAAGGGGCCGTCTTCATATTAAATTGAACACCAACTTCATAATTTCCAACGGAAACCCCCTATTTAGACACATAATTTATTTCAAATCTATATCAAAATTTAACTTCAGATACCAAATTTCATGTCTTACCGTTTCGAAGTTATGAGTACAGAGAGATTGGAGCTCATAATGTTAATTAGGAAGATATCCATAAGTCTGATAAACTAAGTAATATTTTTATAGCGCTGATATTTTGTATCATGTTACTGTTAAGGAACCCAAACAAAATCCATATTTTATTTTTTGAATAGTTTTTAGTATGCTATAACATAATGTTTGAAAAACTATGAATTAGAACTATGCTATATTTTGATAGGAACCGATTCAGGACTTTTAAAGACCATGCAAGATTTCAGGTCATTTCAAATGTAAGTTTTTGCATTACATTAAATTTTTCTCATTATGACGATTTTAGGGACAATCAAAAGTTTAAAAAACATCTAACAAACCCGAGGAATGTTTAAATTTTTGAAAAATGGTTAGAAATTTCATTTATGTATTTTTTTAATCTAAAATACATTGTCTTTTACCAGTTATGTGTCGTATAGATGAATTCTACTAATAAATGATCAATTGAATGACTCACTCTATTCACTTTTTGAATGATCGGAATATCAATTCGAATGTATTAAATAATTGTAGGTAGACATTTTGGTTGCATACATAAAAGCGAATGCTAATTAAAAAAAACATTAACATTTAGAACACTAAAGACGATACAAAATTATATAGAACATCGATCAACACTCTCTCCGTTTCGGATTGTTTTCAATTCTAAAATCCTTTTATCACTTTTTAATCATGGTTACAATTCAGAATATTATCGTTTGAGCTCGTATAATAAATATAATAATTCTCGGATCGTTTGCACGCGCTGACAAATACGTTTGAAATAGTGCTCAAATTTGAAATTCGGGTAGCTATAACTACAATTAATCTTCGATCTACAAATAGCGATTTTCAATGTGAAGATGATCCCTGAAATTGACAGAAATTTTAACATTGAATATCTCTGGATATAAAGCTAGTAAAGTCATGAAATTTCACATTTAGACTAATTTGACGATGCAGAATATGAATTAGGTATCAAAACAGGGTGTTTCTACTGGAAATTTTGTGTACAATTTGATATGAAGACGTTCCCTAATGCATTTTTTTGCATTTTGAATTTATCGAGGAGGTTATTCCCTATTGAAATGATATCTTTGAATTTACTCTACTATGAATAGTGCTCGAAATAAAGAGTGGTTGGTTTTATTCCATCGTCTGTACAAACAAGGAAAAACAAGACCGTCGTTTTCTGAAGCAAAACTATGGAATTAAAATTTTAATGATACAATGAGTTTAAAAGGGGAAGAATAAAAACACTAGATGGAATAGGAAAAACTCATGATCTGTAAATCTTCGTAGATTCTTTAAGAAGATGTGGTTATCTAGTCTTTAAATGTGTTGTGAAGTAAAAGCAACACTACTCTACTCAGAAATCTAACTACGCTCACAGGGTTAAATTGTGCACAAACTTTTATCATATCAAAATTTTGACGCCAAATTTAGGATCTATCAAAATATAACCTCGAAATCTAAGTATCGATCAATTTGCTCCATTTGTTTCGTGATCTGAGAATGGAAATAAGTTTGATAATAAATTGATAAGTTGATTTAATGGTAAGAGTTAGTTCCGACACTTTTTATTCATATCTTCTTTTAAATAATCATCCTATTACATTAAAATGTTTTGCGTCACTTTTAAAGAATCCTACCAAAATCTCGGCATTGTTCCTTTTTTAAGACCATTCTTAGTACTTAATATTAATTGCGAAATTAATATTCGAAAAACTATGAATTGAAGCCTTTATTTTGATGGATATATATTCAAGAACTGAGCTACGAGGAACGCGCGAAAAAAAAGGAGGGTTTATGATAATGCATCATTACCAAAATATTTTATGAGAGACACTTTCTCTTGGTACATTTATGGGCAATATTCCTCTGTCAGCATTTAAGTACTCGCGTTGGGCAGGCAAATCAAATTATCAAGAAACTTTATTTTGAAAAAATATGGTTGCGGTAGTCAATTAACGTCACACTGAAGCAACACACGGTCCGGGATAGATCCGAGGACAACACCTCGTAATTTTGAACCACGGTCAGATGTCGAGGTCAACACCTGAGCTGGCACCTCACTCTCCAAACTTCCACACCATGCAAACGTGATGACATTTGGGGCCACGATATATTTGAAGAGCACCAGCCCCACGTATACGACGGTCTTTGATTGGATCGAGTCTCGAACTAGCAATCCTCCGGCTGCTAATCCACTACTATTACAACCTATCGCAGTCCTTGAAAATATATGGTACTACTGTGGAAAAAACGAACCACTCCATTTCATTCGTACATCGCTTGTGGAAGAGCCATTCTAAAGATACCATTCGATAGGAAATAACATCTATAAATTTTTGCCCATAAAATTTACACAAAAGGCATTCTCTTCATATAACATTTATTACGCACTGACATCGCCATTCCCAATAGGATTACCTAAATTCGAGAATTTAAATTAAAATTTATATTCCAATAGCAAGTTATTTCCAGATTATGAGCTTGGAAAGTTTTTGGCTGTTAATATTAAATTAAATTCCTAAACTTTCATTCAAATGTTTTGTATATAGAATATTAATTTTAAATTATATACAAAAGAATGTGATCCACTACATTGATGTATTTTGATGAAAATCAGTGAAGGTCATATAACTGAAAAATTTCAGCTCTGCTCTCCTGATTTTGATTTAAGTTTATTTTCACATTCACGTATTTTTGGAAGAAAAAAGGATGTGGTTGTTCTATCTTTTCATTCGTAATTCTACACTCAACTCTAAGGAACCCTCAAGAGAGAGAAAATGTGTCCATGATCGTTCTTTCCTTCTAATAGAACTTATTGAAGGGTAAGTAATTGAATTAACGTAACACTGGGGCAACACAACGGATTATTCTTACTGAAGGTACGCATTCTGTTGGAGGTACGAATTCTCGACTAGTATACACTAGAGTAAAGCATCTGCGCTTAAGTTTGCCGATTGCTTTCATCTAATGAGAACCTCACTTCATACCTTATTTAAATTAATTTATCTCAAACATTCGTTTGAATACATTAATTTTCTTTTTTAAAACCGCTGTTAAGTTGACCTTCCGTTTTTTTATAATTATAATCCATCAAATTTGTTCCTTCTGTACTAAAAGGGCCGCGGTAGCCCAGTTGGCAGAGTAATGGATTAGCAACCGGAGGGTGGCGAGTTCGAATCCAACGAAAGACGTGCGTGGGGGGTGGTGCACTTTAAATCTGCCGTGGCCTCAAATTTCCTCACGTTGTCGTGGTGCGGAGGTTTGGCGAGTGGGATGCCAACTCAGGTGCATTTTTTGTATAGAGAAACTCACACTCGTTCGTTGCTATTTTCCAAAAGACAAATAATGTCGATTTCTGTCACTTACCACATTAGTGAGCTACATATATAGATTATTCGAAGGTGAAGCACATACGTTGCTTGCGATCATTATTTTAAATAATATCTAATGAATCTGTTATAAATGATAATTAATATCTTATGAATGGTTTGATATGCAAATTACAACTTTAAACTTCAATAGGTCGATACCGTGGCAGCACATGATTGGCCCATTTTTTATAACCTCGGCGACAAGGATGTCTTACTATATTTCTAAAAAGCACCACAAATTTAAAAACTCTTGCCAACAAATTAAAGTTTCCTCTGGAATTGATAAATAAGGAATAAATAATAAAAATTCCAAATAACTTTTTCAATTTCAGTTTACTATATTAAGGATCTTTGGGAACATGAACTTGGTGAGAACAGGTGATTGGTGATTAACAAGTGTTTATAATAGAAAGAGACATTCACAATTCCAGAGATTAAAAAATAATCAGACCGTCGAGTAGAAAAAATGAGCGTAGAGCGACAACCTAACTAAATTTCACCTGAAATTAAAGTGGACGTTTTTAAAGAAAGGCATTGCGATGAAAATATAGTATATTTTAGAATAGAAATACTGCAAAACTAGCTGTAGACGTCAGGGGTATGCAGAAGGAAGGATTACAGAGGCTTAAGCCCACCCCTATTTTTATGAGTCAAAAGTACCCCTTCTCAAGAATGCCTTCGGAGTAAACCATATATTTTTACACTTGTACACTGCTGGCCACCCAAATTGCAACACCAAGAAAAACAAGAGATATCACAACAAAATTTATTTTATAGATAACATGTTGACCAAGTATCAAATGATTAAATTTATAGACTTCTGTGAAGTGTGGTTCCTGCCAAAATCAGTAGCCAGAGTAGCCGCCATTGTTGGAGATCACCGCTGCCACACGCCTCGGCATTGATTCAAAGAGACTTTGGATGTGTTCTTGGGGTACAGCAGATCAAGCAGCTTCCACACGTTGCCAAAGTTGATCTGGTGTGGCAGCTGGGGATGTATTCTGGGTCAATCGTTGAGCAACCATGGACCACATGTTTTCTATCGGCGAAAGATCCGGAGAGCGAGCTGGCCAGGGAAGCAATTCAATCTGGCGATTGACGAAGAACCCTTGGACAATGCGTGCCACGTGTGGTCGCGCATTATCCTGTTGAAATATGGCTGTGGGCAAGCCCTGAAGGTAAGGAAGGACAACTGGCTCCAACACCTCGGAGATGTAGCGCTGGCTGTTTAAAGTACCGGCAATGCGTACTAGAGGAGTGCGAGAGTGATATCCAATACCGCCCCATACCATAATACCCGGTGCAGGACCAGTGTGGCGGTGCATAACGCAGCTGTTCAGCATCCTCTCTCCACGGTGTCTCCAGACTCGAATCCGACCATCGTGGTGTTGCAGACAGAAGCGTGACTCGTCAGTAAAGACAATTTCATTCCATTCTGCCGTCCACATCCTTCTTTCATCGCACCATTGGCGGCGGAAACGTCTGTGGTTCTGCGTCAAGGGTAGACGAAGCAATGGACGTCTTGCGGACAGACCACTCTGCTGTAAACAGCGTCGAATGGTACGCGCAGACACTGGATGATGCGGTACAGACTGAATGTGCTGTGCTATGGTTCGTGATGTGGCTGAGCAATCCGTCACTGCCATACGCACAATATGCCTGTCATCACGTGAAGTGGTGCACTGAGGTGGATGCGATCGAACACGTCGGTCCGTCGTACCCTCCTGCATCCAACGATCACATATCCGCATTACAGTTGTTTGGTTTCGTCCAACACGACTACCGATTTCCCTGAAAGATAATCCACAATCTCGGTAGGCCACTATCCTTCCTCTGTCGAACTCGGATACTTGATCAAAAGATGATCGCTGTTTTCTACGAGGCATAATTGATCGTTTTTTTGAAAAAAAACCACAAGAAAAACACAATTGCCGTACTTGAAATCGTCGAAATCTCCAAGCCTTAAATAGCGCTTTGAAGTGGCGCCACAGGCGCGCGTAATGTGCGTCTGCGCTGAAATTCTAATCATTTGCATATCTCACCTCCGCTAATGCATGTTGTAAATTTCATATTATTTGCATGCTTACTTCAGGGTGTTGCATTTACGGTGGCCAGCAGTGTACTTTTTCACTTTTGAAATATTAAAAGTACTTGCTCACTTTTGAAATATTAAAGAAGTATTTTCGTTGGACTCAACCCATCTTCAGCAACAGTACTTGGCCACATAAGAACCTTGTAAGTTGACTATGATTATCTCATGCAAAGCTCCAGAAATGTGACTAACACAATTTTTTACTATAAAGGGGCACAATTTCTTTGAAGAATAATGAATATTAATTAAGCTATATGTTGCAAGTCAGGTGAGTAATTAAAATTCTTACAGCCGCAGAGCAAAAAAAGTATTTTCTGAGTTTTTGGTAGCTCAGGTGTCGACCTCATAATCCGAGTGTGGTTCAAACGTACGAGGTGCTATCCTCGGATCTTTCCATTCGGGATTGAACCCGGGCTATCGTCAATAGCCCGCTGCGTTGCTCTAGATTTAATTGAACAACCCACTTGCCCGAGTTCTGCGTAAAGTTGGATTTCAGCTATTTGACAGTTTCTGACATCGACAACGTTGACAACTATTTATTTAAAATATGTTAATATAAATGTGGTTATAAAAATAAGAATTTAATGTGACCATTTTTTATTTTTAAAAACAGGTTGAAATGTAAAATGTCAATGAAAAAGGTGGCCATAATAATATGATCACCCTATTGAAAATCTTTTTAATGTACAATACTTATTTGACTTCATAAACAATGGTTAAACTGAATTCTAATATAAATTTAATATAAGCCATGTATGAGCGGAATGTGTGAAGAAATACTCCACTAACAACTTCTCTGCATGGCATTGTTCGATGTCATTGTAAAATCTAACGAGTTATTTTAAAATGAAAATATATTCTCTTCGTGAAAGTTAGATAATTTTTTATTCATGTCATTGAATGAAAGACTACATATACAAGATACTTTCTGCACTTTTCTATTATTTTACTTCACGAACAATGATTAACTAACTGAAATTTAATATGCATTTCGAAAAAGCTATGTATGGGCGAAATGTTTAAACGAATAATTTTTAAAGTTTGTCCCTTACCTGGATAATTATCGACTTGGTTGATGTTATTGTAGTCTCCATTGGTTGATGTTACTACAAAAAAATAACGATTAAGTTATTTTAACACGAAAATATATTAATTCTCTTTGGGAAAGTAAGATATTTTATTTATGTCATTGATTAAAAGACTACACATACAAGATAATAGAATCTTTTTTCACTTCTTTAAGAATAAAGTATGCTTATTCTATCGCAAAAAAACATTTCTCATCAGAATCTAGAAATAAACATATCTTTTAACCAACAACAGAAAAGAATGCATGATATTTTCTAGTTCAGGGAATAGACCCTGCAAAACGTCGAAGAAACAAAGAAGACATCGTCTTAAATTAGAACAGACTTGGTTTCGGAAAAAAGCGGACACGAAAGAATGCAAGGGAAAAAATATCCATTATTAATTCAACGCAATGTCTTTCTTTTTCATTTATTTCTGTGAAGCAAGCACATTAATTCCACTTTGCGTTTCCAGCGAGAAATTGGAATAGCTAAGTTTCTCCATTTGCGCAAAACATTTCCTTCCTCCCGCCCCACGGAAAGTGCTGCGTATATATCTATAGAAACGAAGGCGAAATTACAAATCAGCAGAGATAACCGAGTAATATACAACTTTAATTTCCCTTTGGATTTCCCCTACGAGCTCTTTTGAGATCCCAAAAAAATCCCGCCTTCTCGGCGGACTTTATTAATTCTTGATGGCCACGTGATTTCAGAGCGTTGCCATTCCGTCGGAAAGTAAAACGCAACAGCGCAGGCGATGGTAGTTGCAAAGATAAATATTTGAGAAGTAGAAACAGGGCTCCCCGCCTGTAGAGGAACAGTGAAAAAAATAAAGGACGAAAACACAATAGCCGCGGTATTGGAACAAGTATAAACTGAACTCTCGGAACCAGCGAGAGAGATGTGTTTCTCTGTAATTAAAGATATACTTTGTATTACCGAACGGCGGAAACATTAATCTTAAGAAGACGAAAAATAAGTGAAGGGAAGAGGGAGGAAAAAACTCGCAGGGATAGAAATCCAAAGAAATGCGTTCCAGAGTCGATTCTAAACAAACGAAAACATGGACAAATGAGACAGGAGAATAAGAATTGTGTTGCGAAGAAATTAATTTGATCTTGGAGCACAAAATGCCGAGAGACCGTCTTCACTGTCGAGAGCTCAAAACGTTTCTTCATTATCAAAGGAAAAACTGTATACAGGTTTATTAGATAGGAACTATCAAAATAAGAGGGATGTTTCTAAAGTTCTAAGAAATGTGTTACAGATTTTTTATTTTATTATTTTTCGTTTATATTGCATTGTTATTTGCAATATGCCTTCCATTTAACTCTAGCCCTGAGGGGCACATCCCTTCTGCTTTTTCATCCTCCCTAATTTTGTTGTCTATTATGTTTGGCACAGATTGGCCAGAAAGGGCCCTTGCGCCATCAAACCAGAAAACAACCAACCATTTAAATGTATGCATACCCATCGCCTCCGAATGCTTTCGACGAGATATCTCGTCCTTCAAGATCAGACCACTTTTCCAAATGACGAGATATCTCGTCATCAAGAATAACGATTGAATTCCAAAAGTTGAAGACAGCCGTTTTTTAAAGGTGACTAAATCAAGATCTGGTCAGTTTTCTTTTAATGACGAAGTATCTTGTCCATCGAGATCTGGTCAATTTTGCTAATGACAAGACACCTCGTCGAGACAACCACCAGGAGGGTTAAGGAAATCTAAAAAAACCTTTTGAGTCTCTTTTATAACCACTGGTTTTCAGCTCCTTTACGTCATTCCAGTCCAGAAATCGCACACCATGAGGAAGTTTTCAAGGTGTATAGGTTTACTCTAAAAAGCACGAAAAATCGACCAGTATATCGATTTATTATTGCTTTAAAATATTTTCCAACTCCTTAGCTTTCAAACGATACCAAGATCTTGTAAATATTCGGAATATAAATTCTAGTTACTAGGATTTTTCGTTGTTTTTAAACATGCATCCAAAACTTTAAACTCGATTTCTGAAGGACTGTTTTTGCAATAGGATGCTTTGTTAAAACGGTGATAACTCAAGAATGATTTATCTATCTATATATATAAAATAGGATGTGTGTGTGTGTGTATGTGGGTATATTTTCTATACAAATCTACACCGTTTGACCAATCCATACCAAATTTGGTACACTTATACTTTAGAACACTGCGATCAGCATAGGCTAACTCTTAACCCCCGTTCTATTGGCTCTGGGGGGCTAAAAACTATTCGAAATCGCAATAGAAATAACATTGAGCATAGATTGATTGCTTTAGGCAGCGATGGTTGCTTTACCATTGTTGATCGAAAAACAATTTTTTCCAAAACAAATTAAATTACAGTATTTATGTTTGAACTGACTTTTTAGTTCTTCCCATGATGTAAATAAATTATAGATATTTTATTGATGAAGGAAAGAATATTTTAAAATATTTATGTTTGCAAGGAAATTCAAGGAAAGGTTTTCAGTTCAAGGATTATTTTCAAGGAAAGTTGGTGTATATTTCGACCAACTTTCCTTAAATAATTTATTGAATACGTAATGATTTGTAGAATTCTGTTTCACGAGGCTTTTTAGGTAAGGCGTGTAACTTATTTTAAAATGTCCGCAATAGATACATGTGAATCCTCCGTTGAAAGCATTGATTTTCTTTCTGAAAAATTCTGTAAAATCGACCTTCTGCTTTTTGAAAAATTTTTATCTATTCAGTTTAATTTGTCTACACCGATTATATTTATTTCTAAACCAAGCACCGTTATTCCGAAAAGCACAAACGAAAAACTCATTGATCATAAAAGCGTAATTTTGCTACTCGGTATCTGGCAGCACCAGAATTAATGTTTACTCTTTTTTATAAAACTTTGTAGAACTTTCTAGAAAGTTGGGGAAACGGAAACTTAATTGGACTCATGGTGGAGAACATTCCAGCACCCACTCGATTCTTAGCTGGTCGTATTTAAAGGAAGCTAACTCGGTAAGTCTTCCAGTTTATCATGTTTCAGTGAATCTGGCAGTTTTATTTCGCTCTTTTGATTGTATAAGTGTTTCCTACTTTTTTCGACAGTGTTAGTGTACATTTTTGATTTATATTTCTAAACGGATGTAAGTACTACATAATTTTAAATTCGTTTTTTCGTTAATTTTAGCTTTGCATTGTATTCTATAATAGATTTCATTGCTCAGTGAGTGTCCTTTTGCTTATTTTATGAAATAGCATTTTTTGTATTTTTTTACAGATTTCTTTGCTGTAGCAATGCCTCCAAGGAAGGGGAAGACGATCGGCCAAGTGCAGTCAACGGCTAAGATGATGAAAGATGAGCGTAGTCAAGAAACTTCCGAGAAGAAGACTTGCAATTGCGAGAGAGCTACAACATCTAGAGCAACAGAGAACAGCACAGCAGCGTGAGGCCCGACTTCAGAATAAGAGGGATAGTGCTACTACATTTAGAGCAACAGAGACGACATAGCAGCGTGAGGCCCGACTACAGGATAAGAGAGATAGAGCTACTACATCTAGAGCAACAGAGACGGCACAGCAGCGTGAGGCCCGACTACAGGATAAGAGAGATAGAGCCAAACGATCACGGACTGCGCACCATTTTAGCTTAGCATTGGAAGAATTCCACTACGATTCACATAAAGACTACTCGCTGCATGCAAGTGTTACCATCGGGAAAATGGAAATGGTTTGTAGTTACTGTCAAGCCAAAAAGTTTAAATCAGAGTCTACTGGTATTTGCTGTAAAAATGGAAAACTTAAACTCTGCCAACTGGAACCACCACCGCAAGAACTTTTGTCTTACACATCAGCAGATACGTCAGAGTCGAAGCATTTTCTTAGTAACATCAGAAAATACAACTCATGTTTCCAAATGACATCATTCGGCGCCACATCAGTTGTTGGAGAGCCCGGATTTCCGTCGACATTCAAGGTGCAAGGGCAGATTTACCATAGAGCGAGATCGTTGCTTCCGCTGCCAGATCAACCACCAAAATTTCTACAACTATATTTTATTCAAAACGAACAAATGGAAACTGATCAGAGGTGCGCCTACATCTCGGGAACCAGACGTCAGATTGTGTTAAACTTACAGAGGATGTTTCATGAGCACAATAATCTTATTAAAACGTTTGAAACAGCATTGGAACGTATGCCAACAGATGAATATAAAGTAGTCATAAGAGCAGACCGAAGACCAGCAGGCGAACACGAGCGGCGCTTTAACTCTCCTCAAGCAGATGAAGTCGCGGTGGTTATATCAGGCGATGAATTCCATCAACGGGATATCGTTATTCAATGACGAGGTGA
Organism: Meta bourneti; assembly: GCA_933210815.1. Lineage (NCBI taxonomy): Eukaryota > Metazoa > Arthropoda > Arachnida > Araneae > Tetragnathidae > Meta > Meta bourneti. The sequence continues at coordinate 93,897,584 of OW119926.1, forward strand.
ATCTTTGCAGCGCATTTCGGAAACACATCGATCTTATGATGCTCTGGAGTACCCAGTGATATTCCCCCACATGGTGAAGATGGATATCATTTTAATCTGAGGCAGATCAACCCAAGAACAGGTGAAACAACGAGCAAGAAAGTTTCAGTGATGGATTTATATGCGTACAGATTAATGGTTCGAGATACTGAGCAGTACCACGTATTGAACTGCAGGCAATTGTTTCATCAGTTCATCGTCGATATGTACACAAAAGTCGAGAGTGAGCGTCTCCTTTACATTCGCCTAAATCAACGTAAACTGAGAGTTGACGAATATATTCACCTGAGAGATGCTGTGGGAAATGACGGGAACGTTGAAAACCTCGGTGCCTTGGTCATACTACCAGCTACATTTACAGGAGTCCCAGACACATGCACGAATACACACAAGATGCTATGACGTACGCGAGGACGTACGGGAGACCAGACTTATTTATCACCTTCACCTGCAATCCGACTTGGACGGAGATCAAGGAGGTTCTTACCAATGGTCAATTACCCAGTGAGCGCCACGACTTGATTGCGAGAGTATTTAAACAGAAGCAGTTGAAACTGATTGACGTTATAACAAAGAGCCATGTATTTGGAGTACCGAGATGCTGGATGTATACGTTTGAATTATTATTTTATTTCTATGATGAGTTTTATATTTTTACATGAATATTATGAATATTTGATTGATAAAAAAAGGATAGTTAAAATATTTCATTATTCAGAATTTACATTTTGTAATGGAACACGAAAAACTTCAACTCATTAATCATAAAAGCGTAATTTTGTTATTTTAGATTTGGCAAACCAGAATTAATGTTTTATTATTTTATAAATTTGATTTAGAATCCCGAGTTTGTCTGTTTGAGTTAGCACAGCTAAATGTTGCAGTCATATTTGAGCATTACTAAATTTCATAAATCATTATCGTCTTTATCAATATTTTCAAATGTCTTTTTCGAATCGCTCTATTTCAGAATAAACTCAGGCAGTCGAAATTCGACACTGCGCATCATTCGTTTTTTAGAATTCTGCATTTTTTCGTCGGAATTTCGTTTCTGTTCGTATTTATGTCTTAATCTTTTACATATTGCAATATATTCAGGAATTAAATGCATATATTTGCGTCCGAAGTATATTGTAGAAGCTATGAAAAAGTTAAAATGTATTTTCCGTACAACTTAAATGATTGCATTTTTCTGTGAAAAAAAAGTGCTTATTCTAATTCACTTTTCAAGCAACATTTAACCATTTCAACCCGAGCAACGCCGGGTAATTCAGCTAGTATATATATAAAAAAGGATGTATATATGTATATTTTCTATACAAATCTACACCGTTTGACCAATCCACACCAAATTTGGTACACTTATACTTTAGAACACTACGGTCATCATAGGCTAGCTCTTAACCCCCGTTCTATTGGCCCTAGGGGGCTAAAAACTATTTGAAATCGCCATAGAAATAACATTGAGCATAGATTGATTGCCTTAGGCAGCTATGGTTGCTTTACCAGTGTTGATCGAAAAACTATCTTTTCCGAAACAAATTAAATTACAATATTTATGTTTGAACTGACTTTTTAGTTCTTCCCATGATGTGAATAAATTATAGATATTTTATTGATTGAAGAAAGAATATTTTAAAATATTTATTTTTACAAGGAAATTCAAGGAAAGGTTTTCAGAGTTCAAGGATTATTTTCAAGGAAAGTTGGTGTATATTTCGACCCACTTTCCTTAAATAATTTATTGAATACGTAATGATCTGTAGAATTCTATTTCATAAGTTTTTTAGGTAAGGCGTGTAACTTATTTTAAAATGTCTTGAATAGTTACATGTGAATCCTCCGTTGAAAGCAGTGATTTTCTTTCTTAAAAATTCTGTAAAATCGGCCTGTTTGAAAAAATTTTATCTATTCAGTTTAATTTGTCTACACCGATTACATTTATTTCTAACCCAAGCACCGTTATTCCGAAAAGCACAAACGAAAAACTCATTGATCATAAAAGCGTAATTTTGCTACTCGGTATCTGGCAGCACCAGAATTAATGTTTACTTTTTTATAAAACTTTGTAGAACGCATTTTTTCGTCGGAATTTCGTTTCTATTTGTATTTATGTCTTAATCTTTTAGATATTGCGATATGTTCAGGAATTAAATGAATATATTTGCGTCCGAAGTATATTGTAGAAGCTATGAAAATGTTAAAAAGTATTTTCCGTACAACATAAATGATTGCATTTTTCTGTGAAAGAAAAGTGATTATTCTAATTCACTTTTCAAGCAACATTTAACCATTTCAACCCGAACAACGCAGGGTAATTCAGCTAGTCTATTATAATTATTTTGGTATCATTATAATCTATACAGGGTGAGTCTAAATTGTTTTTACAAAATAAGAGGGGTGATAGTACCCATCCAAACGAGCAATAATCACCATGGAACATAGGGTCGCATTCCACTCTGAGAGGCAGAAAAGAGTCAAATTAGAATTTCAACATGAACTTACAACAGTGTTGGGAAAGCGAATGAACGATACCAAAAGTTGCACAATCTGATTTATTGATCAGAGAAAAACTCACAGCAAGTGCTCAAAGTGGCGCGGATCGTTGCACAGTTCACACCGGCGAAGGAATGACTGACGCAACCTCTCGAAGATTCCTGGTGTTGTGTTAATTTTGTCTGCGGCAACACAGATTCTCGCTACGAGATCTTCAGCCGAGTCCACAGGCGTCTGGTACACTAAAGATTTCATGTGCCCCCAGAAGAAAAAGTCCAGTGGGTTGAGGTCCGGTGAGGCCAAGCCACAGGTCCGCCACGTCCGATCCATAGTGCGGGATATGTGGCATTCAAGAAGTGCTGGATATGCTACGTAGGCAGGTACAAAACGACGTCAGAGGCGATGACTTGTTCACGCTCGACGCGTTTCGACTTTACTCTTTTCTGCCTCTCAGAGTGGAATGCGACCCTGTGTTCCATGGTAATTATTGCTCGTCTGGATGGGTACTATCACCCCTCTTATTTTGTAAAAACAATTTAGACTCACCCTGTATAATACAGTGAATGCTTTGACTTTCAATCAGAGTTATTAGTAAAGTGAATTTTTAATTCATTTTTTAAATATTAAAAATTTTGAAAATGCATCCGTGGTAAAAAAATTATAACCTGACTTTTTCATACTGAAATAATTTTAAGCATAAACAAATGACCTAATGCAAAAAAATTGGTTTTTGAAGTAAAAATTAAAAAAATCTTCTAGTGTATACGTACACATTTAATTCTAGAAACAGCCGATAGACAATGGGTCCCCCTCTTTCATACATCCTTCTTAACACCCTTCTACTATAAAAAGAAACTAATGGCTATTCATGAATTCCATGTTACCATAGTTACAAAATTGAAAACACTTCAAACACTGTATTCGCCAAGACTAAATCATACGTACCGGCATTAACTAACATCGTTGGGAAAACCTGTCAGGACATGTCTGTACCTGAAAGCATTTTCATTGGCTCTGCACTATTCAGCCTGATCGCAATTCCTAGACCTTTGATAGGTAGTTGAATTTCAATTGACATAACATGATAAAAATATGTTCATGCTGGTCATGATCACCATCGAATGAAGAATTCCGATACGAGTTGCATGTTGTAACTGGGGGAGGATTCACCATTACAATGTTCAACCCACAACAAAACTAATTTCTTTAATAAAAAGGTTGTTTTATTAAAGAAATTAAACCATTTTAAAATTGTTAAAACATGCTTGTGTTAAAGCTCGATGGATCAGGAGGCAATCATAAAGATAATGGGAGCAAAAGAATTTGGGAAGGTAGTTGAATTTACGTCTCACTGGAGAAACATGGCGGGCTATTGACGACGGTCCTGGATAACTCCCGAGGACAACTACTCATAATTTTGAATCAGTCAGATGACGAGGTAAACATCTGAGCTGGCACCCCACTCTCCAAACTTCCTCACAACGCCAATGTGAGGACATTTAATGCCACGACAGATTTAACACGATGGTCTTTGGTTGAACCGAGCTTCGAACTCGCAACCCTCTGGTTGCTGATCCATTGCTCTTCCAACTGGGCTACTGGGGTCACTATGATTTCCGTGGAAGGAAGGTATTTGAAATAACGTCGCAATGGTGAAACACAACGGGCTATTGGTGACAGTCCGGGATGAGTCCCGAAGGGAAAGATCCGATAACACCTCGTCATCTGACCGTGGTTCAAAATTACGAGGTCACACTTCAGCTGGCACCCCACTCTAAGCTTCCACACCACGTTGAGGGCATTTGAAGCCACGACACGTTTAACGTGCACCAACCTCCACGTACACGACGGTCTTTTGATTGGAATGAGTTAAGAACTATCAACCCTCCTCCCGTTAATGTATGACTCTACCAATTGGGCTACCGCGGCCCTATACTTTAAACGGAAGGAAAGAATTTTAAAATAATCGGAATTTGTTACTTTTAAAAATACGTAAGACTCATAAATAAAACTTAATTTTAGGTCTTTCTTGGATTTCATCACGAATGGATGTTATGAATTATCAACTCGCAATTAAAAGTTGTTAATTGGTGTAATTGATGACCAAATTTAAGTATTTTTACAAATTGATAAACTGATCCGGAATGTATGAAAAGTTTAGTTAAAAGTTATTATTTTAAAAAATATCAAGTATAATTATTAAATTTAGTTTATAGAATGTACAACGATATTTAACTACCCCATACTCTATCGAGTTATATAACTATATGACAGAGAAACTGTTTAAAATCTTGATGGAAGCAAAGGAATGGAAAATCCTATAAATAGGATAGAACATTTATAATCGAATGTATATGTGCATTTTACATTGGTTCACAGAACAATACTCTTTCACTGCTGTGAACGAATTATCACTAGAGGTCGAGATTTCGATGCGGTTTGTTTCAAAATGTTCCAAGTCTAAAATGTTATTTAATTATTAAAAAATTTATTTCATTGAATTCAAATTATTTAAAAAATTCAACTTTTTCAAACTTAAAAGGTACTACTTTTTTAAATGTGTAATATTTTTAAATCTATCCATCCGATTGGTAGGTAGGTAGTTAAGTAACGTAGCACTGGCGCAACACAACGGGCTATTGGCGAGGTCCGTGATCCATCCCGAAGGGAAAGATCCAAAGACAATGCCTCGTAATTTTGTATCATGCATCTGATGGGCTTTTTGCATTTTATTTTTTCGAGACAAATTCTACGCTTTAACTACCACAGAACTTCAACTATACCACCCTGCATTGGTGTTTCCTTCACATAAGTGGTGTGTAAGTTTGAAGAGAAGGGTGCCAGGTCAAGTATGCCCTTGTCATCTGACCGTGGTTGAAAATTAAGGGTATTGTCCTCGGTCTTTCCCTTCGGATTTGATCCCGGACCGTCACCACGGCCCTTGTGTGATTTCGAACCGAAATAAACCGATTCATTTTAAGTTCCGATTCTTGATTTTATTTGGCTGACTGTTTTAAGTAAAATTTCTGTAGAGCTGCCCGAACAGAAAAACAGCAATTAACATTAACAGCAACGTCGATGGTTTTTCCACGTCAAATCTATCATCAAACACCCTCATGATAAATATACTTCCTACTTCTTACATAGTCTAAAAAGGTCCTAAAAAACCGAACCATCAGGGATAGGGCAGGAAAAAACTAATGGATCTTCAATGACACATTATGACGAATCGTCCGTTTTTTGCTTCTCTCCATAGGGGAATAGATAAATAATTATTTTAATAATCCCTTTTTTATTCCAAATACTGCTCTAATTCTAAATGAGTATACTATTACAGGTTCGTTCCAATGCTCTACCTTCGATATGTTTTTTGTCTTTCTTAATGAGATTGTCATAAAAAATCGACTCTTGACTCTTCTGTGTGTTAAAGGGTCGTTTTTTCATTGCCAGTAATTGCGATGCGTTTTTTTAGGGTATTCCCAAACGGCATCTTTATGGGGTGGAATTAGAGTTAATGAATTAACGGTTTTATCCATGATTAAAACGACTTCAATATGTAGCGGCACTGTGTTTGTTGGATTCTGAGTAAAATGTCATGTAAACGAAGCTTTAAGAACCAAAAATATTTTGCCTTGAAACTGATTCCCGTTGTGAAGTTTTAAAAAGTACTTTTTGAATAGCGTTCGAATTTATTTTAAATATATTTATTTCAGTATTTTGGCCATTGTCCACTTTGCCAGTTTTTTTACAATACCTGATTATCGATTTTAGCCATGACTAAAACGACTTCAATATATACGGTCAGCAATGGCACTGCGTTTGTTGGATGCAGTGAAAAATGTCATGTAAACGAAGCCTTTAAGAACCAAAAATATTTGTCTCGAACTGATTTTTTTGTGAAGTTTAAAAAAGTACTTTTTGTGCAGCAAACATTCAAATTAATTTTAAATATATTTTTATTTCTTTTTTTTGGCCAGTGTCCACTTTGCCAGTTTCTGATAACATCTGATTATCGATTTTAACCATGACTAAAACGACTTCAATATATACGGTCAGCAATGGCACTGCGTTTGTTGGATTTAGAGTAAAATGTCAAGTAAACGAAGCTTTAAGAACCAAAAATATTTGCCTTGAACTGATTTTCTTGTGAAGTTTAAAAAAGTACTTTTTGAGCAGCACACATTCAAATTAATTTTAAATGTATTTTAATTCTTTATTTGGCCAGTATCCACTTTACCAGTTTTTGATAATACCTGATTCAGTAATTTTTATTTTTTGAATTTTTAATGCAAAATACGTATTCAAAATTTAATACGTACAAAAATACTTTCCAATATTCTGATTCTTTCATTATAAATTGACAGGACATTTTTTAAATTATAAATTTCATTACCTTGAAGCGATGATTTGTGGATATAACGCAAAATTAAAGAATTTGGACATTGGCCCTTTTCCTACCAAGGTATATATTTATTAAACACACTAATTAAAGTTGCTAAGAAAAATTAACGTTGCTTAGAAAAAATTCTAATTAATGTTGCTTAGAAAAAATTACTAATTAAGTTGCTTAGAAAAAATTACTTTCTGGTCTAAGATAAGGAATTTTTTTAGGTTTTAAAATTTGCTTCAGTGTGTAACAGTTAATTAAATTATTTGTTTTGAGCTTACTAAAATTGATAAATATTTTCACATATAAGAACAAGAATAAGAGAACTTGCTGTCTTAATTTAACGCTTTGAAAAAAAATACGATAAGATCAATTGTTATTTTGAGGCAATTTTTTTCATCTTATGTATACTATTGTTCCGATGATATTTTGTTTTAAAATTTGCTTCAGTGTGTAACAGTTAATTAAATTATTTGTTTTGAGCTTACTAAAATTGATAAATATTTTCACATATAAGAACAAGAATAAGAGAACTTGCTGTCTTAATTTAACGCTTTGAAAAAAAATACGATAAGATCAATTGTTATTTTGAGGCAATTTTTTTCATCTTATGTATACTATTGTTCCGATGATGATATTTATGTACGTACCTTTGGGAATACCATAGAGAAGTAAAGAGGTATTTTTTAACAATACTGTTAATTCTTGATATAGTTAATACTTCATTTCTTTACTCCATATCAGCAATTTTAAACTAGTGTGCCACAAGATTGACCTTACAAGGTGTGCCTTACGGATGGTAAATCGGTTTAAATTGTTTAACCTTTATTTCATTTTCAACGGTTTAGTTTTAAATTTTTGACAAGTTTGTTCACAAATAATTTCAAGTAATACACTTATTTTTAATACCAGTATAAATAATTCTGAGTTTGTTTTTGATTACTAAGTATCACAAATAAATTGTTTCCAAAACATGTTTTAATAAATAACTTTGGAGGAAAAAGGATAGGTAATTACTATTAGTAATTTTTGTAAATCAGTCAAATTTAGACTTCTTTGGTCAGATCGGCAAAAAATATTCTTCGATGTGCCGCAGAATTTGAGAAATTATTTTATAGATGCCATGATGCTGTTATCCGTCAGATTATCTCCAATTTTTCTGCTCCACTTTTTCATCCAATAATTTTGATCTTAATGCCATTTAAACCGCGAGGTTTAAATGGCATTAATCTTCTACATTATGGCATTAATCTGCTACAAAGTGTCATTATTACTTTTTAAAATGTACTTTGCTAGTTTTAACTATATTAGATGGAATTTATCTAATTGTTTTACAATCTGCAGATGTGATTTGCTTTGGTAAGTGATGTTTGAAATGACTAAGATTTCAAGATGATTGTTAGTTGGATTTTTATGGCATAAGGGTCATATTTGGCCAACGGCGCCAAACAGGGTTTATTAAATGTATGTTGCTAATAATGTCATAATATATGAAGTAAAAGCTCAAATCTAAAAAATTAAAGAAAAGTAAATTTCGAATAGAGGCTGAAAGAAAGTCAAATTATAAAATCTAAATGTAGTTTATAAATCCAATGTTGGAAATGAATAAAAACAAGTTTGTGTGGAATGGATCAAGTCCTTTAGGTTAGGGTTAAAAACTTCAAAACGGTTTAGTCTATAATTATTAAATTTAGGGCATTCTGTTAAAATATGTTTTACGGATAAAATAGTGTTCCAAAATGAGCAAGACGGAGCAGGTAATCCGGATAGTAAATGTCTGAGTAAAATACGTATGTCCCAATTCGAAGCCTATCCAGATGATTGTCACCTACCTATTCGTTTAGTGCAGAAACTTTTAATGTTATGTGGAACCATTATAATCAAGAGCTTTTGTTTACAAATCAAATCAGTCGTTGGATTTATCGAGTACTTATGGTAAAAATGACAAGAACTCGCATAAAATGGATATTTTATGTTCTATGTTGATGAAAATAAAAACATGAAACATTTATTTTGCTCTAAGAGATTTATTTATATTTCACCATGTAGATCTCCACTTTTTATTTAATAATATCAACACATGTAGTACAGCTTCATTTTTTATAGTTGCAAACAGTTCAGCAGCACTCCGAAGGAACAGTTAAATATGTACAAAAGCTGCTACGACGCACAGTTTCACTGCTCTGCTTGAGTCATTTTGAGCGAGAAGTGCACAACCAGCCTATTTTGGGGTTGTTTTAAGCTTAGCTTCCGCTTGGCTTCCCAGTGTTCACATTATGCACACTCTATAACCCTAAACACACACTCCTTTATTAAAATCACAATCAAGAAAATCGATCTGTACTTCGGTTGAACTATTGAGCTGGTGAGAGAAATGCCTTACATTACAATGCTTAAGGTAACCAGAAGAATAACATCAGTAAAAAAATCGATTTGGAGATTTTTGAGTTTTCAAGCTTTAAAACAATGTATTTCCTTTCCTTGTAGCTGTTCGGTAAGTATTTAAAAAATATTTTGAAGATGCAAACATTTCCCATGTGGAGCCTCTTAAACCTCCAATTGATTTCGACGAGATATCTCATCCATCAAGATCTGACCAATTTTGTTAAAGACGAGATATCGCGTCATCAAGACATTGCCGACTTTTTAAGACGACGAGATCAAATACGATACATTTTATTCTAATGACGAGATATCTCGTCGAGACAACCACCAGAAGGGTTAATGGTTGATTTCTCAAATGGGACTTTTTTGCCACAAAACGTGCCTTTTCAAAAAATATCAAAGGGAAACACTTGACATTTTTATGAAGCGTACAGCTTATAGAAAATGCTTTCCATTGTTTTGGAACTTTTCTATTATAACTTTCTTTACCTTGAAGTGATTTGTGAACATAATTCAAAATAAGCGAATTTGGACATCGGCCCTTTTTCTACCACGATACGGAAATATATGTGCTAAACAAAAACTGAAGCCTTTGACAGTGCATTACCTATTTTAACCCTCCTGGTGGTTGTATCGACGAGGTACCTCGTCATTAGCAAAACCTGACCAGATTTTGATGGACACGAGATATCTCGTCATTAGCAAAATGGGTCAGATCTTGATAGACGGGATATATCGTCGAAACCACTTGGAGGGTTAATTATATCATCAGGAAGAACGATGTTACCAGCAAAGTGATTGGTTAAGATATCTACAACTATCCAATAAATATAGGGTATAGCTGTATTATACGCCTGATTTGATGGCAACATTTTTGGCGCACTTTTTATGTCGCCAAGGAAAGAATTCTTAAAAAAAATAGTTTTTTAAAAGGAAAATAATAAGCTTTTGTGGGAAGACAATTTAATGGAAATGAAAAAATTCTAGAATATTCGAAATGAAATGTTAAACTTTCCGCTTGCCGAGGTTGCCATAAAAACGGGAATAACCCTAATAAAGATGGTTGCCTTCACCTGTCAACTCGTTACTAAAAGTGTGCCAAAAAACGCGCCAAGAGCGTGGCCACCAAACGAGGCGTATAGTACAGCTGTACCAAATATAATGATAATGATAATTAGATTGTGAAAAAGGCACATCAAGTAAGACTCCTTTTAACATGAGAAGAAATAGAAATGGCACTAATCTTCGGGTTACCTTATGTTGTTCAATATTTAATCATAGTGCCAAAACCACAAGTAGCACAGTCTGCTTTCATGATTTGGACAGAATCGCAAAATCTTGTGCTCATAATTTATAGTAAATTATGAAATCACTTAGAGTTCTTAGTTAACCCTCCGGGTGGTTATCTCGACTAGCAAAATTGACCAGATCTTGATGAACGAGATATCTCGTCCAGATATTGATCTAGACATAAAAACGGCACTATCTTGATGACGCGACATCTTTTCATAGCAAAATTGGTCAGATATTGATGGACAAGATATCTCATTGGAACTACTTGGAAGATTAAAAATTGTAAGAATGAATAATTTTTAGATTCTTCTCTTTTATTGTTATGATTGATGAGTGCTTTAACCCTCCAAGTGGTTTCTGTGAGATATCTCATCCATCAAGATCTGATCAATTTATTTTAGTAATAACGATATTACTCGTCATCAAGAAATTGCCAATTTTTTGATGATGACGAGATCAATATCTGGTTGGTTTTATCCAATGTGATATCTCGTCAATAAAGACTTGTCTAGTCCATCCAGATCTGGTCAGTTTTGCTTAATTACGAGAGACGTCGTGACAACCACCAAGAGGGTTAAGTCATGAAAAAAGACGTTCTGAGTTCAAAATTCCTAGAAAATCTTTGGGAGCTAATTATGGAAAACCTAAATCTTAATAGTTGGGGTATTAAAACTACGAGGAAAACTTATAAAACTGTTCTGAATTTAAAATTATTTATTTGGCGCTGTTTTTATAAATACGAGCATATCTAATTTGAGCTTAAAATATTATAAGCAGTAAAATTCACAGGAAATATAAATATTCATTCTGAATTAAGGAAAATTTGGGGTGCATTTTAAGGTACTTGATTTATAAGTGATTAAAATATAGAACTAACATTATGAAAACAACAACGAGTATAATATCAGCTCATTATAAGCTGAAATTTTTAGCATAGAATCTTAAATCCTATGTAAAATATATCTAGTTTTGAGTGAATAATTAAAAAAAAATTTCAAAATGACCCAGGAACATACCTTTATTTTTCAAGAAATATTCTGTTTGAAAAATTTCCTAGTTCCAAAGAGGAAAATGAAAGTTCAAATTTTAGAATCCCAAAAGAAAAAAGTTTAGTTTCCAGAAAAAAATTGACATTTATGGCATGAATTTAGTTTGAATTTTTCGACTAAAACAGAGTATTACATTTAGAAATACATAACTTGTTTTACTCATGCTTGGATTTAATACTTTTATTGAGAATAATACGAATATTCAAACAAAAATAAACAGTCAAAGGATTCTCAGTAAGAAAAGAATAAACAAAGTATTTTTTAAGTTCCATAAATCAAAAACTTGAGATCAAATTTTAAACTGAAAACGTTTTGTAATTTTTAGAATACAGAAATTCAAAACCATTAGACAAGGATATACATATTGATTGAGTAGAAAAGTTATGAATTAAGTCATTTTAATTAATATACTGGAGAGATTAAATTATTTGACTCGTTACCGTCTACATCACACTTAAAAAAAGAAAATGACAGCCTTTTTAATCTGTTATAATTGCATCAAAAATTAACATTCAAAAACGTATAACAATGATATTGAAATTAACTATCATAGCAGTTTCATCAAACACTCAATCCTGTACAATATTGGGAGACATCTCCGAATTTTTATGATGGTTATAATTTTAACTAGCCATCAGTTATTTTAAACATTTTTTATTCGAAATGTATACCAGTGGTGAAATTTGCATATTTACAGTGATTGAAATCAGCAGTTCAAACTTTCTATATTTCAAATAGAAGAAATATTCACATTTGTTTTTAAAAAATGGAAAACACGTACGCGCTGATAAAATTTGTTTAAGTATTTACATAATGTTAGTTCTGATGTTATAAAGTTTTATATTACATATATACTTATACCATACAATATTATCTACACGTCTTTCCACTGTCCAAATACATTATGTCACGTTTGAACAAACATTTGAAACAGGGTTTGCTTACTATTCAGAATTTACATTCAGTCAGTCTCAGAAATAGAAACTAAATTTTAGTCACTTGAAGTGTGAAATGGGAGCACAGGAAATCTCAGAAGTCGAATGGGCCATAACACGTAGAGGCTTGAAAATTTTTCTGAAAATATGCTTCAAATAATTCTTATAATTTCTTTTAATCATTTTTTGGTATTATCAAGGCATTGAGTAGTAATACAATCAATTGGCAGAACAATAAGTCACCATCATTTTGCATTAAAAATGTACTTTTAGTTTTATACACACGAACGTCATACATTAAACACATTATTTATAGAGAAATGCTCCACATAATTTTTCATGATGCTTTTGCAAGATTTTAAAAATTTATTCAATACAATTCAAGATTTTCAAGAGATTTTTGTAAAATCTACACGATAAATTTTCTTTTTAATGTTGGGTGATATTGGGACTGGTTGGTTTTGGGGGTTTTATGGCGCAAGGACCATATTTGATCATGATGCGCCAGACACAAGACAAACAATATCAAGTAATAGACATACATACACAATGAAAGTTTTACTGACACAGAAGAGAGAAATACACCCAGAGAGGAAGAGATTGGGACTGGAAAATGGATCTGTAATTTTAAATCCGTATTATGACTGCCATATCATGGATATTGAAAGAATACAGAATGAATTTTTGAAATATATTTATTTTAAGAATTATTAATAGTCAGGTGGTATATATTCTTTTGAATTGCGAAATTTATTTCGATGTTCCATATCTTTGAATCTCTGTAGAGACATTGTTTTAACATAAATATTTTACGAACTCCGAAAACAAATTCGATTCGTCAATTTTTGTTTCTCGTATTGATTTTAACGTCCTCGGGTATATCACCAGAAACTAAGTAATTTTTTGTTAAACCATTGAAAAAGAATATGTGAAACAATTTTGCTATAAATAGATTTTTTAAACTATAACTTTCTCGGAGGATGATATATTATTTAGTGAGTTTGGAATTTTAAAAGGCTTTCAAAAGTACATGCTGACGCAAGTAAGAGAAAATCACACTGGTAATATATGTTTATGAACATTTCAATAGTTTGAAATAGTCAGTCGAAAGATAATGTAAAGAGCAGATCTTGTTTAACTCTCCTGGTGGTTGTGTCGACGAAATATCTCGTCATAAACAAAACTACTGTTCAGATCTTGATTTAGTCATCATCAAAGAATCGGCAATATCCTGATGACGAAATACCTTATCTTTAATAAAATTAGTCAGACATTTATTGATTGAGTTTTTTATAGCGCAGGTATCACATTTGACCAAACTGCGCCAAAAACAAAACAAGCAACGTCAAGCAATGGACAAACACAATGAAAGAACATGACAGAAGAGAGAAGTACATCCAAGGAGGAATCGAACCTGCGCCGCCTACAACTCACAGTTTGCTATTTTATTGACGAGATATCTCGTAGAAACTTCCTGAAGGGTTAACATTTCCTCATTTATAGAACCGGGAGAAACAAAAAAGGGGTATCCGAAATTCTTTTCTGAAGGACGTTCAGAAAACTGGCAACAAACAACGGCTTGATGAAGGGGGTTCTTTTAGAAAATCGAATGTTTTTGACAAGAGGGTGCATACCTCAGGAACAGTCCTGGGCGTGGCAATAAGACATTCGATCAAACCCCTTCGGAACAGAGTGGCCCATTAGACTTCTGAGAAACTAATGAATTACAAACTTCATAAAATTTCAATGCACACCACACCGTCGCCAAGGACACAAAACATTTTACTTCACACTCAATGGGGAAGTCGTGTGTTTGATCCGAAGAAGCCTCCCGACCCGAGACGCGTTTTCCTTTTTTACAAACTGCGCAACACACACACACTCCATGACGTGAAACTGTGCCTCAATCTGCGACACCGTTCCTCATTGTCAAGTAACGCGACTATCCGTTTGAATTTCTTTGCTCGAAGGCGTTCAGGGTTGACCGTCCACCACGAGGACGGTCGGGGTCCGTGGAGAATGGCTACAGTTCCCTCTTTCCCAGAGAGGAACCTGTCCCGCACGAGGACGTGGGCGAGGACGAGCAGTTGATCCTGTGGTCGTGCAGCTGCACGTCCTCGTCGTCCTCCTCGTCCACGATGAGGCTCTTGTAGGGTCCGCTGTTGTCCAAGTGGCGCAGGTTGTCCTCCACCAGGAGGTCGCCGCTGTTCTTGTTGTCGCAGCAGTTGTCGTTGTTGTTGTTGCAGCAGGGGGTGGAGTTGGACCTCTTGACGGACTCCTCCTTGGCGGGGCAGTCTGCGATCAGGTGGTCCACGGACTTGCAGTTGTGGCAGCGCTTCGGCTGGGGGCCCATCGTGCACTTGGCGGCGATGTGGTTGGCGAACTCGCCGCAGTTGTAGCACCTGTAAGGAATTGAAAAAGGTCGTTAAAGTTTTGATAAACTCGAGAGAAACAGTGCAACTTTTATATTCTAAAAAGTACTCCATAGTAGAGATGGGTTACACTGCTATATATACTATTATATCGTAAGTTAATTTTTGTAGTGGTAGCAAATATCGCCACAATACTCCACCCCCCCCCCCAGAATTTAGCGATAGCCGAATTCGATAGATGTCACCACTAGTTGAGTGATTGCCATTTGAGCGTGACCGTGGGAGTTGTATTAAGATCACGCGTGTACTTTCGCATGAGTGGTCAAGCAATTTTTATGATTGCGATCGTAATAGTTCTGTGTTGCCTTTACCACCCGAGTATAAGTCACTTAGTGAAAAGAAGGTTGAGCAGCAACGAATGGAGTGAAGCCGTGATAGGAAATTGAGCAGCGTCTGCTATCACAGAGCCTCAGACGGTTGTTGAAAGTGTTTAGCATTGCATTGGCAATTCATCTACTCATCGTGGTGTATAAAGTTTTCGTGTTCAAATCACGTCCGAGTCACCAATTTGATAAGCTCAAGAGAAACAGTCCAACTTTTGTCTACCAAAAAGTACTTCATAGATGGGTTACACTGCTATATATACTATTGCACCATAAGTTAATTTTTGTAGTGGTAGCTAAGTTCGCCACAATCTCATCCAAAGCAGCGTTGACTTCAGTTGTGTAAGATATTATCCTCTCGACCAATTAAAGCAGTCCACACCAGCGCCCTCTATTGAGCGTAGCTACTAGCTTGCCAGTTGTAAGACGCAGTCGCTGATGATATGACCTATTATTCAGATGTAATTGACTAATTGCATATAAATATATTTAGTCCTTCAGATGTTCTCAGATGTTGTGTCCCTCTCTCAGTTATGATGTATAAACTCCCTAGCCTTCCACAGTTGGTTGGTTAATTTACAGTTTTATGGCGCAAGGGCTATATTTGGCCAAGCTATGCCAAACATAAGACAACTTCAAGTGAAAAATGTCATGAAAGGGAATAGAGAGGGTAGGTAGGTAAGTATTATTAATTAACGTCTCACTGGAGCAACACAACGGGTAATTGACTACGGCCCAGGAGTGGATTGGATTTCGGGGTTTTATGGCGCAAGGTCCAAAAGCGGACAAGCTGCGCCAAACACAAGACAGAATGTTAATAAGTATAAAATATTAAATAATTATTGATCTAACATGAGATAAAAGTATAACATATGGAAGATATTTAATTTTGATTAAAGATATGACGAAGAACAAGATTAAAATTTGCCAACAATATATAAAAAAATCATGGTTGGTATGAATTGATGATCTAAAACATGTTGACCAGCAACAAGGTATATAATATAAAAAGGTATGAGTTGTGAATAGTAAAAATATCAAATGAGGTTTAAAAAGTCAATGCCATTTAAAAATGAGAAGAGATATGAATGGGGATTTTCCCCAATCAAATCTCGTAGATCTAAAATTGTGCTTTTAAAAAAATTGATACGATGATGATGAAAAACAGGACAGACAATTAAAATGTGATAAACGGAAAATGGAGTAGAGCATGAATTGCAGATTGGTGTGCTCTCTACTAAGGACCACGGCCCGGGATCAAACCCGAAGGAGAAGATCAGAGAACACTAGGTAATTTTGAACCATGGTCAGATGACGAGGTCACACCTGAGCTGGCACCCCACTCTCCAAAACTTCCACACCACGCCACCGTGAGGACATTTGAAGCCACGACAGGTTTAGCGTGCACCAGCCCCTTTTGTACACGACGGTGGTTGGATTCCAACTCGCATCCCTCCGGTTGCTAATCCGTTACTCTTCCAACCAGGCTACGGCGGTCGGGAGAATAGAGCGATTGGGGAACAGAGTAGTGGGATGAAAGCAGAAAAACATCGCTTGGTAATCCTGGGAGCGCGACTCCCGTGTTTAATAAAGACGGTAAACCCCATGGGAAAAGAAAAGACCACTCAGGTACCTCGGGTTAGTGAAGCCCGAGCTGAAGATGTGCTCCTGAGGGCGTTAAGACTTCACTACCTTTTCGACTGTGATCTCACAAATCCATGGCATTTTGCGAAACCTTCTTTACAAAACTAATCTCATTGGTGTTTAAATACGGCTAAGAATGGACATTGCCACCACAAAATTCTTAAAGTGGCGGAATTTCTCAGATCCAACATTGATTATACGTGTAAGAGCTGAGAAGTCGAAAGATCTAGAAGTAACCAAGCTTATTTTTAACTTCTTTTATCTTAAGTAACTTTCAAGAACTGGTCAGTTCTGATAATGACGTGATACCTCGTCGTGACAACAAGGATGGTTGGGTACGCTGGAAATAGCGGTCTCTTGTCCAAAATAACACATTACATCCATATCCAGCTTGGTTGTAAAAGATAAGTTCATTCAATCAAGTAACCATCCAATTCGAATTTTCCCCAGTGAACCATTCATCAGAAACAAGGTTATTCCTTCATGCCAGAATCCTGTTAGGAATTTTGGCATAATCGACAGATACCATGCACTGAGGGTTTGGTTAGGTCATGACCACGGCTACTGTACTACAAGCCTACGTACACGGATACTAAAAACTAAATGGATTAAGATACGGATTCATAAATACACGCGTAACCCTGTCATTTAAGTACACAGAAAATGGCGATCTCTAGTCAAAACTAACACATTACATCCATATCCACCAGCTTTGCGGTAAAAGTTCACTTAACCCTCCTTGTCTCGATTAATTGATTGATTGATTGTTGGGTTTTATATATATATATATGGCGCAAGGTCCAGAGAAGGCCAAGCTTCGCCAAGTGCAAGATAAAATCAATAAATCAACCTCCTTGTCTCGACTAGGTATCTTGTCATTATCAAAACTGATCAGTTCTGATGGATGAGATATCTCGTCATTAGAAGAAAAACTGACCAGATCTTGATCTCGTTATCATCAGAAAATCGGAATATCTTGATGGCAAGATATCTAGCCTTTAGCAAAACTGACCAGATCCATCGACCTTCTATTAAAATAGACGGATAATGTGGGCGGAGTCACTGTCGTAAGGTCTCTGAAGGTTCAACCACGTGGACTTAAGAATCGCCTTCGCTGATTGACAGTCGAATCGCCAACTAGTGTTAATACTAGGGCGGATAATCACTTTAACCAATTTAGGATTCTTGCTTTTACTCACAACCACATGTTGGGCCTCGGTGGCCCAGTTGGAAGAGTAACGGATTAACAACCGGAGGATTGCGTGTTCGAATCCAACCAAACACCGTTATGTACAAAGGGGGCTGGTGCTCGTTAAGTCAGTCGTGGCCTCAAATGTCCTCACGTTGGCGTGGTGTGGAAGTTTGGAGAGTGGGGTGCCAGCTCGGGTGTTGCCTCGTCATCTGACCGTGATTCAAAATTACGTGGTGTTGTCTTCCTCGGATCTTTCCCTTTGGGATTGATCCCGGACGGCCACCAATAGCCCGTTGTGTTGCTCCAGTGTGACGTTAATTAGAATAATTACATACTTACGTGACAGATCTTCAAACCGAGCACCTGGAAGAAATCACATGAAGAAAACTGACCAGAGACCAGATCTTTATCTCCACATCATCAGAAAATCGGCAATATCTTGATGACGAGGTATCTCATCATTAGAAAAACTGGTCAGAACTTGATGGACGAGATATCTCGTCGAAACCTCTTGGAGAGTTAAGTACACAGAAAATCGCGATCACTAGTCCAAGTTAACCATCACATCCATTACCACAGCTTGGCAGTAAAATATAAATTCACTCAATCAAGCAACTAACCAATTTGAACTTTTCCCCCAGTGAACATTAGAAAAATTGGTCAGATCTTGACGGATCAGATACCTCGTCATTTGAAAAATTGGTCAGGTCTTGATGGACGAGATATCTCGTCATTTGAAAAATTGGACATATCTTGATGGACGAGATATCTCGTAGAAACCATTTGGAGAGTTAAGTACACAGAAAATCGCGATCTCTAGTCCAAGTTAACCATCACATCCATATCCACAGCTTGGCAGCAAAATATAAGTTCACTCAATCAAGCAACTAACCAATTTGAACTTTCCCCCAGTGAGCGTTACCCAGAAACAAGGTTATTCCTCCATACCCGAAGCCTGTTCGGAATCTTGACATAATCCGACAGACAGCATGCACAGAGGGTTTGGGAGGTCGCGCGCATCGCTCACGAGAAACACACTTTCCCTCGACTCTCCCCTTCGCATTATTATTGTTGTGCTCATTTTGATGGGGAGGTCGAGGAATATTGTTTGTGATTGACCGATTGTCCCGAGGCTCCCCTTTTTGTGAGTAAACAAGCGTCCAGCTGTCAACCGGCAATCAGGCCCGCTTTGTTGCTGGCCGGAGGAGGGTTTTGTAACTGTGTCCGTTACCCGGCGAGGGCCGTTGGAAGTGTTCCAGACTTTGAGGATCAAAGAGATCGGGAGTAGATGACAGTCATCACGCTTAGACCAGAGTCGGCTATGCCAGTCATGTCTGGGGACATGCAGCAAAGACCCACATCAAGGAACTTGAAACTCTTCAAAATTCCACACTCAGGATAATTTTAAATGCCCCATGGTTCTATAGGAACATTCAAATTCGTAAAGAGCTTACTGTGATAGAACTCAGTAAATTCTTCACTAATATAGTCCTAAAATTATTCTGCAATATGGAAGCAATTGATGATACAGCCAATCCCCAGATGATTTTCGTCGAAGAATTAATCATAAACGGCTAAGAGTCATACTTAATCGTTAAATTTTAACTTCTAAATTTTTCACATTCTAACTTTTAACGTAACTCCGCCCTATTTTTCTGTTTACATCTTTTAAGTTTACACCCCTTATCTGTTACCACTCCCTTGGCTCATATGATAAGTAGTTTCGTCAAGTGAACACATCTGCATTTTCATCCAATACCAACAAGACGTGCTCCACAACAAAACGTTGTCAACTCACGAAAATACAGCTCCCAAGATAACCCCATTGGAGATAGAGAATAAACGCTCAAGTTCTTCAGCTACCTCGTCTGGACAGTCATGGAGATGAAATGGATCCGTATTTGAGTTGCCCAACGGTGACATCCCTTTATGATTCAGGAAATTATACAACTGGCTGGAGGCCATGTGTCGAAGGGACCTTTCAGCTTCGATCAGGACGTATCTCTATAAGATACATCATTATCTATAGGATGGTCAGAATCGACAGCACAATGATCATTCCATGCGATTCTTTGTCGAAAATCGATACAAAAAAGTATTGTACGTTTTTCAAATTGAACGCGATGTAACGTACGTTTTTCAAATGGATTGAGATGCGTACCTATACCCTGATAGTTTAACACACACATTCGGATTTGCGCGTCTATCTGGTTATTTGGGTCGCGGTGGTCCGATTGGAGGTAGATAGGTATTTTAATTAACGTCACACTGCAGCAACACAACGAAATCCTTTTAGGTAATTTAGTTTATGAGAAGGCAGGTAGGCAGTTGAATTAACGTCGCACTGAAACAACACAACGGGCTATTGGCGATGGTCCAGGATCAATCCCGAAGAAAAGAATATTCGCTTAATACTATTTAATGCAGCCTATTTTGTAAAAATAGCGGAACAATCATTCGTGCAGTTCGTAGATAAATCGAGATGCTTTTTATGTACTTAACAATAATCATTTTAAAGTTCATAGGTCTGTAATAAAAAATAACTCAAAAAGATCTTGTTTTAAAAATCTATCTTACATAACTTTGCATTAAAAAATTCCATTTTAACTTTGGACCCTCTTCGAAATAAAATGGGATATCTTAACTTAGCATTAAAAATTCCATTTTTAAGTAGGGGCCGCGGTGGCCCGGTAGGAAGAGTAACGGACTTGCAACCGAAGGGTTGCGAGTTCGAATCCAGCCAAAACACCGTCGTGTACAAAGGGGGCTGGTGCACGTTAAATCTGTCGTGGCCTCAAATGTCCTCACGTTGGCGTGGTGTGGAAGTTTGGAGAGTGGGGTGCCAGCTCAGGTGTTGCCTCGTCATCTGACCGTGGTTCAAAATTACGTGGTGTTGTCCTCGGATCTTTCCCCTTGGGATTGATCCCGGACCGTCACCAATAGCCCGTTGTGTTGCTCCAGTGTGACGTTAATTGAAATACCCCCCCATTTTTAAGTTTGTATTCATTGAAAATAAAAGTCGCCAATAGCGCGGGTTGTCGCTCCAGTGAGACGTTAATGAAATACCTACCTACCTTGAATAAAATGTGATATTAACTTAGTATATTACAAATTTTCTTTTAAACTTTCACCACCCACCGAATTAAAATGGAATATTTTTACGTAGCATTAAAAACAATCTATCTTACATAACTTTGCATAAACAAATTCCATTTTTAACTTTGGCCCCCTTCAAAATAAAATGTAATACCTTAACTTTGAATTAAAAATTCTATTTTAAACTTTGAACCCCCTCCAAAACAAAATATACCTTACCTTGATAGATACCTTAACGTTGCATAAAAAAATTCCATCTTAACTTTGGACCCTCTCTGTAATAAAATGTGATACCTAACTTAGTATTAAAAATTCTCTCCCTAAACTTCAAATCCCCTCCGAATTAAAATGGGATATCTTAACTTTACATTTAAAAAATTCCATTTTTAACTTTGGATCCCTTTCCAAATAAAATCCCAGCCATCTCCGCCATTGTATGAATATTATCTAATTATAAATGTAAATTAAAACTTTTCAATCGAAGTAAATATAAATTAGTAACAATGTGGCACAGAGATCAGCCAGACGAACAGCCCAGCACAAACTCCCCACAACCTTCTTCAACAACAACTGGTGATCTTCCGTCCCATAAACGCAGCCGACAACTTGTTTGTGTGCACGCCACCCCCGAGATCTCACCCACCACCTGGAAGGAGACCTCTTTCGCACCATTGACCACACTGGGTCACGGTCAGACCCCTCGTCACGCGGAACAGCTGTCCCTCCCCCTGCAGAACACAACAATGGCGTTACAGGAGTCGGTGCACCGAAGAGGCTTGTTTACGCCATACACCCCCCGATTGCACGGGGAGTAAACAAGGGCCGCTGGAGACGTCATAAATATTGCACAAAGGAAAGATTTTTCAAAGCGCTTTTAAATTACACGTAAACGGTTTCTCCGGTGGGGAGATGCAATAAATTACGTTTTATTACGATTGCTGGGAGAGAGGGAATCGGGATGCTGGATGTGAAAAGTTGGTGGCGTGGGTTGGAGAGGTGCGGTTATCGCCGATAACGAGCTGTATTGTGTGTCACTACTTGCGAAATGTCCAAAAGCAGTCCAGTGTGAATCTTGGGATGGTTGGTTTGGATTTATGGTGCAAGGGAAATATTTGGTCGTACTGTGCAGAACACAAGGCAATGTCTCTACTTGTGCAACGTCCAAAAGCAATCCAGTGTGAATCTTGGATGGTTGATTGGGATTCATGGCTCAAGAGCTATATTTGGCCATACTGTGCAGAACACAAGGCAATGTCTCTACTTGCGAAATGTCCAAAAGCAGTCCAGTGGGATGGTTGGTTGGGATTTATGGCGCAAGGCCATATTTGGCTATACTGGACCGAACACAAGATAACGCCTAGTCACTACCTGTGGTTACTTGGACGTCCAAAAGCAGTCGAGTGTGAATCTTAGATGGTTCGTTAGGATTTTTTGGCAAAAGGGGCCATATTTGGACCGTACTGCATCGAACACAAGGCAACGCCAACTCACTACTTGTGGAAACTTTCAAAAGCAGCAGTGCGACCTATATTACTATCCATCTATGCTTTGTTCAAATTTAAAAGAATCGTTTGTTGATTGAAAAAATATAAAATATTTAACAAAAGAGTTTGTTGAGATGCGATACATCGATTGCATCAATTCTACTTTCGATTTGGTTGGGTTTTGATCAATCGTTCTACATCCGGTTTTGGCGAAATATTGGTTAATTAGACCACTCACTTCCTTATGTGGGTTTGACTCATTTAAAAGAGGATGAACAAATTTGAGCATAAATAGTTTCCCTCAATGTTAAAAGTACAGTAACCCCTCGCTATATCGCACTTTGATGTAACGTCCATTTGTCTGTATCACTCATTTTTACTGGTTCCCACTGAATTTTCGTCCTGCGAACATCCAAAGAAATCTCAATCTATTTCTTTAGAATTGGGAGTTAACCCCCCAAGTGTTTCGACGAGATATCTCGTCCAAAATTTGGTCAATTTTGCTAAGCACGAGATTCCTCGTCAAGACAAAACTGTCCCATTACTTCAAGGGGAATGAAGATCTAAGTAAGAAAAATAAATTGCCGCTTTCCCAGAACTGGTGGCAGTTTGGAACAGGTTTTTCCAACAGAGGCTGGCAACTACAGGGCAGTTTTCGAGGCAAGCATAAACCACCTGGGGGATAAAAATAACTTGTCTAAAGCAGTTGTGCCCGATGGAATTGGTGCAAAAGATTTAGGTGTCTCAAAAGAGTGGAAGAGGAAATTTATTTTCAAGAATGCCCTACATATTTAGTTTCAAATAAAAAGGTAACATTTATTTTGTGTTTAACGTAATTTTGAAGAATTTTAACTATGAAATATATAAGGTAATTCATAATTTGTGTCTTTTTATTTTAAATAAGCAAGCTTTTTTTCGTTCATCGATACATTCCTTCCGTTATATCGGACCTTTTCATGTACCCCCAAGAAATGCGATACATCGAGTAGTTGCTGCAAACTTGAATATTTTGAGACCCATCCCCGATTTTTCTACTTACGGACTTAACCCTCCTTGCGATTGTCTCAACAAGATACACGTCATTAGCAAAATTGGCCAGATCTTGATGTACGATATATCTCGTCATTAGAAAAGCTGACCTGGCCTTGATCTCGTCAATAGAAAAACTGATCTGGCCTTAATCACATCAATACAAAAACTGACCTGGCCTTGATTTCATCAATAGAAAAATTGATCTCGCCTTGATCTTGTCATTAGAAAAACTGACCTGGCCTTGATCACGTCAATAGAAAAATTGACCTGGCCTTGATCTCGTTCGTCATCACGGAAAAAAAACATCTTCACCATTCGGAATTCAATCGACATTATTGATGACGAGGTATCTCGTCAATAACAAAATTGGTCAGAACTTGGTAGACGAAATATATCGTCGAAACCACTTGGAGGGTTAACAAAATTTTGATTAAGCAAACTGAGCATTTATTTTCGCAACATCAATAACGATTCGGGGGGTGGATGCCCCTCCCCTGAACGCGTCCCTGACCCTAGGGTCCACCCCACAAGCCCAATCGTCGGGCAAAAACAACTGTCGAATCCTCCGCCAAAAACACAGCAGATGGGAACGGTCATGCTTTGTACTGGGCAGTCCAAACAAGATGCACAATGGGGATGGATGCGGCGCGTGGACCGAGGGGGAGAGAAAGAAAACAAAAACCACTTTACAGGAGACTTTCGAATCGGGGGGCGGAACTGCCACGCACATGGCATGCGAGCTGTCCATTGGCTCTGCCAATCGCATCTCCCCACGCTTTTTATACTCCCGCTTCCCCTGTTCGATTTAGAACACGCTTTTCATTTCCCCACCCCTCTTCGAATTCTAGAAATTTCATCCTCCGCCCCCACGCGAGTACCGGGATCTCTTTCCCGTTAGAATAGCCTTTCGTTGAATCGATCCACTTTCGAACGATGAATGCATGGTAATACAGTTATACCACACTGCGATAAATCGCTCGGCTATTGTCCATTTTTACTCGAAATGAATTTTAGGTAAATTCATAGGGAGATAATTAAATTAGGTAACAAAATTAGGCGGTAGACCGGTTGGTAGATTTGCGGATTAGCAACCGAGAGTTGCGAGTTAGAAACTAGATCCATTCTGTTCCATTTTAATATTATTAGAATCATAAGTAATGAATTTCCACTATAATTAATAAGTTGGTTGGTCGTTAGGTTTTTTATGGCGCAACAGCCATATTTGGTCATGCACTCAAATTAATGAGAAAAAGACTACAATACTTTTAACGATAGCTCACACAAAATTTCAAACTTTTCACGTATATCCTAAAACTAACGAAAACCACATTTACTTAAGAAGGGAAAAGGGAAATATATATATATATATATATATATATATATATATATATATATATATATATATATATATATATTTCAAAATTCTTTCTTAATAGTAAATTCCTTACATATACATTTTTTTCATTTGTCTCCTTAGTAGAGCGGGGCCATCGTGGCTCAGTGGGTATGTCCACTGCCCTAGCAACTTTCGAGTTGTAGGCGGCGCTCGATTCCTGTTGCATTCCTCCCTGGGTGTATTTCTATCTTCTGTGTCAGTAAAACTTTCATTGTGCGTGTCTATTGATGTTTTATGTATTGTTTCTGGTGTAGCATGGTCAAATATGGCTCTTCCGCCATAAAACCCCCAAACCAATCAACCTTGGTAGAGAAACCCACCCAAAAGACTTACAGTACAATTAATGTGTCTTTTTCAGACATTCCATCGTCAGATAGGGTCTTGCTACGATATACACAACGCAAAACTCCATGCCGAGAGATAGTTTAAAACTTTAAGCAGTAAAGCGTCAGAACGGAACAAAAACTATATTTTTAAGTATGTCTGTTTAGGATGCATTTGATTTCACTGCACTTAAGTCACTTTTTGTCCCATTTTAATAATATTATAAATATAAATAATGTATTTCATACTCAAATTAACGAGAAAATACACTAAATTTTTTTCGACCAATGACTCATTTAGCAACATCCCTAACAAAAAACTCAAACTTTTCTCGTCAATCCTAAAACTAAAGAAAACGGCTCCCTCTTTCTCAAGAAAGAGAAAAAAGGGAGATTTTTTTTCACTTCTTTCCCAATAGTGAGTAAGTTCCAATTTCTTATATATATATTTGTTCTTTTGTCTCTCTGCGAAGAGCAACCCATCCAAAAGACTAACAATACAATTAATGTGTCTTTTTCTGACGTCCCATCGTCACGGTGAACCTCCCCCACCCGGACAGACGGACAAAAAAAGGGAGAGCAAAGAAACAAGAGAGGTATGGACTCTTCGAGATGTCACTTTTCCCAATAACTTCTAAAATTGAGAACAAGCAGCTAAAAGAGGAGAAAGGAAAGGAGGGAAAAAAGTCCCCAAAAGTTCCTTTCTTTCCCCTCGGAGGAGGGGAGGAGAAGACTTTGGAGAACTGAGAAAAGAGAAAAATTGGATGGCATCTGAGTGAAGGGTTACCCAGCTGAAAAGCACACGTTCCGACGCCAAACTGGTCGCCAAACTTTTCCGGGGGATTTGGCATTCGGGTTTATTTGTTATTTCATTCAAAGTGGTAGGTATTTTAGTTAATGTCACACTGGAGCAACAGAACGGGCTATTGGCGATGGTCCGGGATCAACCCCCGAAGGGAAAGAGCCGAGGACAACACCACGTAATTTTGAATCACTGTCAGATGACGCATTCAAAGTAGTCTACTTATTTTTGCATCAGTTACTTCATTCAAAAGTATTATTTTTGTATCAGTTACTTCATTGTTTTGACTTTTATTCTTAATCCATCTGTCAAGGTCGTGGTAGTCTAGTTGAAAGAGTAACGAATTAGCAACCTGAGGATTGCGAGTTCGAATCCAACTAGACCGTCGTGTACAAGGGGGCTGGTGCTAGTTAAAAATGTCGTGGCCTCAACTGCTATTTGAGCTTATTTACGCTTTAAATGAACAAATACTACCTTCCTCCTGGGATCCGACCGATGAAGAATTGGTATTGGTATTTTAAATTAACGTCACACTGGAGCAACACAACGGGCTATTGGCCGATGAAGAATCAAAACTCCCCTAACTTGTCTGTAGATGACTCCTACGAGATTTCACGCTGTGGCAGAAGATCCCACCAAGAAAAGCTAAATTGACTGCTTGATGCAGATAACATCCAACTCGCAATTCCAATACTAAACGGCCGCGGTAGCCCGGTTGGAAGAGTAACGTATTCGCGAGTTCGAATCCAACCAAAGACCGTCGTGTACAAAGGGGAATGGTACGCGCTAAATCTGTCGTGGCCTCAACTGTCCTCAAGTTGGCCTGGTGTGGAAGCTTGGAGAGTGGGGTGCCAGCTCAGGTGTGACCTCGTCAACTGACCGCAGTTCAAAATTACGTGGTGTTGACCTCGAGTCTTTCCCTTGGGGTTGATCCCGAACTGTCGTCAACAGCCAGTGGTGTTGCATCAGTGCGACGTTAACTGAAATACCTACCTACCTTATCAGCTATTTCATTCAGTGTTCTTAATTCAATCAGTTACTTCATTGTTTAGACTTTCTTCTTAACCTTTACGCTTTTATTCCGCTATCTGAATATTAGACGACTGTTGTCCCGCCCGTAGTCAAAAGGTTAATACATCTGTCTTAGCTTTTATTATAAAATGACGATCAAACTTGCACGAAAAGTTAGTTGAGACTAGTGGAAGTTGAATGCTGCTTGCATATATCAGCAAGAGTTTCGAAATTATCGTTTGGCTACACTATGAGGGGCGTTTTATGTCAACGTCACTACAGGTGGCGGTAGTGTTCCTGCGGGGATGTTTCCTGTACGTATTCTGAGCGTGGCACCAGTTGGCTTATTTTTTCAAATACGATTTCGGCACTTCGCCAGCAAAAATTCCAAGGAACAAATTTCTAATTGATCAGGACCCGCGGTGGCCTAATTGTACGAGTAACTGATTAGCAACAGGAGGGTCGGGAGTTCGAAACTCGGTCCAGACAAAGACCCTCGTGTTCACGGGGGCCGATGCACTTTAAATCTGTCGTAGCCTCAAATGCCCTCACGTTGGCGTGATGTGGGGGTTTGGAGAGTGGGGTGCCAGCTTAGGTGTTCACCTCGTCATCCGACCGTAGTTCAAAACTACAAGATGATCTTTCCCTTCGGGATTGATCCCTTACCATCACGATTTGTCCATTGTGTCGTTCCAGTACGACGTTAATTAACTACTTACCTACCTTATTTTTCCGAGTTACTTTATTGTTTTTACTTTATTCTCAACCCTCCAAGTGGTTGATGAGATATCTCGTCCATGCAAATCTGACCGATTATTTTAAGGACAAGAGATTCCGTCCATCAAGATCTGATCAGTTTTGCTAATGACGAAGTTCCCCGTATAGACAAAACTGCCCTTTTTCTCCAAGTAGAAAAAACAAATTGCCTCTCGTTGCAGAACTGGGGACAGCTTGAAACAAGCTTTTGCATCACAGGCTGGCCACTACAGGGCAGTTTTTGAAGCGAAGATAAGTCACCAGGATGGTTAATTCATCTGTCTTAGCGTTGTGTTGATCCAGTGCCAAATCCAACTACCCATCTGTCTTGGCTTTTAGTATAAAATGATGATCAGACTCTTACTAAAAGTTAATTAAGTTGCCTAGTTGAAGTTGGAGCATGAATGCTAATTTTTTGCATAAATTATCGCGAGTTTCAAAATTCTAGTTTCGCTACGCTATGGAGAGGCATTTTCTGTCAAGCTAAATATAGGTGACTTCCTGAGTCGATAAGAGTTTCTTGTACGTATTCTGAAAGTGATACCAGTTGGCTTGCTTTTCAAATACGATTTCAGCACTTAGTCAATAAAATTTCCAAAAAATAAATTCCGAATTGATATATCATAGTTGATTAGTCAACACCAATTAGATTAACCCCAAATTTTGCCCAAACTACTACATTTTAGGGTAACATTAATATGTATCAAGCGATGGCATTTGGACAGCAGAAGCCAAATCTTCGCATACCACCTGGTTTATTTGCTGACACTTCAAATACTCTTTCCTATGCTTTATGGTTCAATTTGTTCTTTCATTCTCATTCGATGATCTATTGAGGTTTTGTAGTCATTGTCAACTAGAGTAGCAACCTTATGCTTGGACCAATGTGGGTAAAAATATGTATCTCATGCAGTCTAAAGTGGTGCCGGGGCCGCTGTAGCCTGGTTGGAAGAGTAACGGACTAACAACCGGGGGGTTACGAGTAGGAATCCAACCAAAGACCGTCGTGTACAAAGGGGGTTGGTTGGTTTTGGGGTTTTATGGCGCAAAGGCCATATCTGGCCATGCTGCGCCAGACACAAGACATACAATATCAAGTAATAGACACACAATGAAAGTTTTACAGACACAGAAGAGAGAAATACACCCAGGGAGGAATGCACCGCCTACAACTCGAAGGTTGTTAGCGCAGTGAGCATACCCACTGAGCCACGAAGGCCCGTGTACAAAGGGGCTGATGCACGTTAAATTTGTTATGTCCTCACGTTGGAGTGGTGTGGAAGTTTGGAGAGTGGGATTTCAGCTCAGGTGTTTACCTGCCAGTGGTTCAAAATCACGTTTTGTTGTACTCGATCTTTCCCTTTGGGATTGATCCCGCACCGTCGCCAATAGTTGTGTTGCTCCAGTGCGACGTTAATTAAATACTTAATTGCCTAAAGTGATGTCAACACGAATAAAAGCTTTGTAATACGATCAAAATAATAACAAGGCTTCAGCTAGTACGAGAGTATGTTGATGTTGGAATCAAAAATGAGATGAATGATTATCGAATGGTGTAAGTAGTGAAATTTAAGTTGCGTTGACTAGCAGGTTACTAGCATGATTGATGTACCCACTGTGCTAGCAACTGTCTAATTGTAGGCGGAGCAGGTTCGATTCCTGTAACTTACCCTGGCGTATTTCTCTCTTCTGTGCCAGTAAAACTTTTCTTATTTGTACATGTTGATTTACATGAATTTTTCTTGAGTTTGGTGCAGATCGACCAAATATGGCGCTTGCGCCATAAAACCCCAACCATAAAAAACCAACCTAATCTAAATAATATGCTCCTTTGATTTCCGTAGCTTACCCTGTGGTATTTCTCTCTTCTGTGTCAGTAAAACTTTCCTTGTATGTGCATGTCCGTTTGACGTTATCTGTCTTGCGTTTGGCGTAGATTTGACCAAATATGGCCCTCGTGCTCCTTAAAAAAACCCAACCCCAATCAACCTAATTTGAGTTACATGCTCCTTTGAGAAATAATCGATTCCGACATCACTCGAATCGATTTCATCGAGTAGCTCCCAATTTAAAAAAAACCCTCACTTTTCCGATCGAAAGCAAAAACCCAAGCAATGAGGCGCCGAAGAAGACACTCCCTAATTTTAGACCCCCAGCGAGACGTCACATTCGACGGCGACTCTCCCACTCTGGGTGGACAATGGTCAGTGACAGTTGGACAGAGTTCCTCCACAGCCCACATCTCCCTCTCCACCCCTCCCTGCACCTCTAAATGGTGAGTAGAATCAATACACTCCCACACAAACATACGCCGGGCTTGTTAGTTGTAAGCCCTCCCCTACTAGATCTTCACTAAAACCTGGACCCCCCTCTTTTCGATGATTCTCTGCCACTATACACTTAGCCCCCCCGTTCCTTTTCTATAAGAGTTCTTCTAACCTTTCAAAGTTCGCATCAGCGTTGATACACGGAGAGGGAAAGAAAAATAACTGTTCAATAAGTAACTGTAGAAGAAGCAAAGGGGACAAGAAAGAGTTTTTCTTGAGATGTATCTTTATTTTCAGAGAGCGTTTTATCTTTCCTATCTCGCATTGAAGAGGAAAGGAAGGAGGTACAGTGTAAGGTTGTTATAAGGAGTGGGGATGTTCAGTTAAGATTTCCATCAGTGAAGTCTTTTCGAAAACTGTTTTTAAACAGATGTCGATTAGACAAGATGAAATAAATATATCCATATTTCCACAGGAAAAGTTTCCGCTTCTGCGTTCAAATTTCATCTTCCGGATAATTTTCAGCCATTAAATTTTTAAATTTTAGACTGAAAAAAAGCGAGATTTTTAAAAAAGACCTACTCTTAAATAGCTAGAGTTGGTCGGTAATTGAATTAACTTCGCACTGGAGCAACGCAACGGGCGACGGTTTGGAATCAATCCCGATGGTAAAGGACCGAGGACAACTCGTAATTTTGAATCAAGGTCAATACCTGAGCTGGCATCCCCACTCTCCAAACTTCCACACCACGTCAACGTGAGGACATTTGAGGCCATGATAGATTTAACGTGCACCAATTCCCACGTATCTGGTGGTCCTTGGTTGAATCGAACTCCCAACCCTACAGTTACTAATCCGCTACTCTTCCAACCAGGTTACCGCGGCTGCTACAGAGCTAGGGGTCTTCATCCCCAACTCCTACCATTCGCCAACCTCCGAAAGTTGCTAAGCATCGTTAGTTGAATTTATCATTCTCCCTTGTTAAAAGAATTTGAGTATTGTTATTGTAAATAAAGAGTATAGATTTAATGATATTGATAAGTATAAAAACAAAATGAAGTATATACAGAAAAACTTTCAATTTAATATTTAGGACAGTATGGCCCGTACTTAGGAGGAACCTATAAAGGTAAAAATCTCAACATTATGACTGGGCCACTTTGGCAGTGGGTTTGTCCACTGTACTAGCAACATTGAGTTGGTGGTACAGGATCAATTCCTGTAACTTATCCTGGGTCTATTACAACATCGACTTTCCAGATATATAACACTCTTTCTTAACACTAAGAGTAAAATTTGTGTTTCTTTTTAAGCGATTTCTATTTTACCTATTATTATTTTCTTTCTGCGATTGAATATTATGAAACCACACCATTGTGGAATTTTATGTACAAATACTAAATACAGACAAATTTTTAAATTCCTGAAATTATATCGGATCTTCGGGATTGATCTCGGACTGTCGTCAATACCCCGTTCTGTTGCTCCAGTTCAACGTAAATTCAACTACCTACTTACCTGAAATTATAATCTAATACTCAGATACATTTTACTTTTATTTCGTACCTTAAAATCAGAATTCACTAATTCATACGAATAAAGTCTACGAGAAGAATTTCTGACTAACTGTTTGTACACTAACTTAATTGAAAGGTTCCGAACAACATAATAAGTCACTTTTCAAATGTTCCAGATTAATTTTAATGTTTTAAAAAATTCCGAAATTATGTATCCACTATTCTAGAGGTCATGTTATTTGACACTTTCACGTATTAAGCACTCATTCAAACAATCGAAATCTTCTAATCCTCTTGAATATTTTGTTTTTAATCGTTTCTTTTTATTACACAAACATACTTCGGTAGCTTCTCAATATGTTGTCCAGAGCCTATTAATTTGATATAGAAGTTTCAAAACAAGACACGTCTTTCCAACAAATCAAGACCCTACAAACTCTAAACTCGGTTATTTATCCCTTTATTCGGCATTGATTCGGCAATGAATGTGTAGAAATCGAGACGAAACACTGTAGAGAAAAGCAAAAAGGAACGTGTCTGATTGGTCAATTGATAAGGTGCATACACATGCTGTCACGATTCCTAACGCTGACAAGATATTCATAAATGAAAAGAAGAGATGGAGAAAGAAGTCTATTCCAAAGTAAAAGGTGCTGTTTGGTATCTCATTTCGAGAACGGAGAATTTCTTTTTCGTACCAATAAATGCATTGTTCTTAGTTAATATTCTTTTAGATTCATAGACGAGAACAAAAAATGTTTATTTTAGCATTTATATTTTGATTCATAAAGACAGTATGAAAATATTATTCATCAAGAAATAGAGCAATAAATTGAGTTTTAACTCGGCAATTAAAATACACATTTATAACACTTAGCAATTCCTAAATCGTACGAATTAAAGTCGTCTCGATTATGTTATAAGAATGAAACGCATGTTTTTTGTACATAAAATGAAATTTAAGATTAAAATTTAAGAATTTATTTGTAATTCTAATTCCAATTTCTAGTTATTAAAATCAATCATTATAAAGCATAAAATAACAGTTGAAAAAATTCGAAACACTAGAATGGTTGATTGATATTTTAAAAATCTTTGTAATATATAACTGATCATGCATATGCATAGTTATACAACTATGTAAATTTATCTTATTTCTATTTAAATTTATTTTTGTCAATTTTTTCCATTCCGAATTTTATACTTATTGTGTTCTTCATCTTTCAAAGAATATGCACCTTATATGCTTCTTGAATATGAATAAGTAGACATGACCCCTTTTTCTAAATTCTCATTAATGTAATCTTATTGAATAATTTTTTTATCACGCACCATAAGGATAACTCAAGCCGTTTTCGAGGACATCTTCTTAACTGCATCAAAACAAATTTTATTCCTAAATGTTTATAATATAAACGTTTATTAAGAATTACAAAAATAAAAGTTTTACTGAAACAACGACATTTAGTTTTATCAATGCTTTCATACAGCTAAATAGTCATTAAACACTTGAAACATTTAGTTTTATTAATGTCCTTTATGACTTTTACACAATTAAATGTCATTAAACATCCTAACTACAGTTCCTTCCCATTTTGAAATACTCAAGTTAAGCAAAATGGCGCACATTCCATACTTTGCAGTAACCTGTTCAAATATTCATAAGTTGTTAACAAAAAAAACCGCATCATTCATAATGACAACTCCACAGACTCTTAGAAATAAAAAAAAATGACGCATTTTTCAAGAAAGAAATGCATGAAATTAAAAGCAATTACAATTTCTCACTAACAACCATGTAAATGTGTTTCCCTGTACTAACAGTTTTATTGCAGGAAAGCTCTACTTTTGCAATTGACGTGAAGTTAAGTAATTTAGATCGTATTGTTATTAGTCTCAATTCATGTACATTTTACAACTTGGTAAGTAAAAGTATTTTAACAATTTTGATGACATGTTTTATTAATTCGATGAGCGTTTATCGCTGGCAGTTCACCGGAAAAAAATTCTTTATAAGCATTAATTTCGGCAAAAGTAAACGAATTTTACTAACCAAAACCCTGTAAATACGCTTCCTTGCAGACGTTCTATCAATGCAGGAGAACTAAGATCTGTCAATAGTCAGTGGATACAATTCAGACTGTCTTTGACGATGATCTATTAGAAAATGAATTGACTATCTAATTCAATTTGTGTTCTTTTAGGGGAAAAATAGTAGTTACCTTATTTTTCTGAATCGCTTTTTGGACATGGGTCTTCGGTGAGATCCTTTACAGTTCTCTCCTTCGGGTCCTGTAACCGCTGTAGCTTCTAGACCCTTGTCAGACGATTTGCATTCGAATTCCACGTCTTCCTCATCCCCTAGGCTTCGGAAACCAGGCATCTGTATCACCGACTGAAAAGATATTCACATTAAGTAATGACATTTGTGCATTTCTTGAGCACTTTTTGTAAACTTCTTAAGATTAAGGAGAGTAAGAAAGGAGAGAAAGAGATTCACTTTAAGGTTCTTAAAAGTGTTTATTTCTTTTAACCCTCCAAGTGGTGTCTACGAGAAATTTCGTCCATCAAGATCTAACCACTTTCGCTAATGATGAGATACCTCATGAAGACAACCACCAGGAGGGTTATTCGAGCATTGGAATGGATAATGTGTTGATTTTCGCAGGTTGGGAACATATATTTGCACTACACTAACGAAATAAATTATACTATTATACAAAACAATTAAAATGAATATTAAATTAATATAATTGATTACAAGAACTGAAATGAATTTTAAATTAATATAATTGATTAAAATAATTAAAATGAATATTAAATTAATATAATTGATTAAAATATTTAAAATTGAACAAATTTCCATAAAATTTATTCTTGTATACTAGACTATCCTTCAGAGAGCATTCAATATATCACATATCACGGGAACAAGAAATATACGTGGTATAGTGAGGATCGAGTAAAACCTGCCTATTAGAAATAAAATGAGGCTCAAATTATACGTTAAATTACACATTTTTTAATTGAAATAATGTAAAACCACAAGTTAAACCCGATATCGATACTAGATGAAGCTAATGCTATGAAACTATGATGCTAATACGAAACTCAATACGACAGGATATTTTTGAAAATAAATTCCTTCTCATTCACGATTCCAAGAACTCCCAAATCCTTTATCCCGATTCAGTTGAGGAAAACTCTTGAAACAAGTGGCATTTGAACTCTCAATTCTATTCCTTTGACGTTCAAAGAACGGAAATTCGTATGGGGACAAGTAAAAAAGTGATATAGCCGATATATCGAGGTGTGGTATTATTACAAGTGGGTAATATATTTCCACTCGAGGAGAGATCGAAATAAATGCGTAAGTATTTTCTTTATTTACTTTCACTCGTCGAAAAGATGAAATATATTTTTGAAATTCCAGAATTTGCGATGGTGCCATAGTTTATGAGAAAACCCGGGCGTTAGAAGCTCTCATTGGTCGAAACTAGCAAGCGAAAGAGCCAATAAATATCCACGAAAATAAAGGAAAACGCGAAAGCTTTGAAAAAGAAAGAAAAATGCCATCTTTGAAGATTTAGGGGAACTTTTCTTTGTTCGTTTTTTATAGTAATTATTTTCTCTTTTCAAGCAAGTCAAGATGAAAAACTACTCACAAACAAATCGCATTTCAAAGTGGATTTTTTACGACTTTTTAGCTTTCTGGCATCCGCCCAAGGGAAAAAGGAATTCAAAAATGGATGTAAAAGGAATGTGGAGATTTAATGCCCCTCACGAGCGAAATCATTACTTTCGTATTTCTTTCGCTTCCCCAATACATTACTTTTAACTTTGAGGCAGATTTTTATCCCATTCTTTTGTGCAGATTCGGATAAGAAGAATGATATAAAGAAACTATGTTGAAAAACATACGAAAAAACTAAAATAAAAACCTCGAAACGCGCAAAATTCTACCCAAGTTTTGATTTATTTATCTTATAAATAGCTTTTTCATTTAGTATATATACCCCTCCTAAAAATGGTTCAGACTGTTTTAATAGAATTTAATACGGAAGCAGGATGTGGTGTCTTATTTATCTTTAGTATCTAGGATAATGGGCGTTTGGGCTTAATTCGATACAATTTTTTTAATTAATTTTGTTTTGGAATCAAAAAGTCAAATCTTTGATAGAAAGGTTTTAGACACAAGAATATTTTATACAAGCGAAAGCGTAAAGATATATTCTCTATTTCTTCGCATTAGAACTGAAACGAATTGCTTTCTTTTGTATACCATTGTTCTTTGCTGTATTTGTGTACTTGGTAATCGCCACAATCATTTGCAATGTTTCATTTCCAGCGTTTTGATCGTTAAGTTATGCAAATGTTCACAATTGTTGAGAACTGCAAAAATGAGCGCAATCCTTTTGCTATATGAATGCAAGAACTAGAAAACTCACTTTTTTAGATAAAGGGAAAAACAGTTTACAGTTAATCCCAGTTTCATATGTACCTACATTTTTCATTAGCCCATAGATGGAGCTAAATCCTCCAAGTGGTTTTGGCGAGATATCTCGTCCATCAAGATCTGACTGATTTTGCTAAGGACGAGTTATCGACGGGATAACTCGTCCTTATAACGTCGTCCAGATATTGTCGATTCTTTTATGATGGCGAGATCACAATCTGATCAGTTTTCTTCTAATGACGAGATATCTCGTCCATCAATATCTGATTCGTTTTAACCTAATCTAATGAATGACGAGATAACTCGTCGAGACAACCACCAGAAGGGTTAAGTAGCCAAAACAGTTACCTAGTGCTTGAAAAATTTCCGTGTGATCTCAGCTTTACTAATTTAAGTATAACACAAAATATACCATTTTTCTGGTTATATAGTTCTTGCATTCAAGTGACGATTTGACTTTATATTAAAATGGGTTGATGTTGTACAATAATTTTTCTTTACAATGAATGCAAAAAAATAATTTTAACCTTCCAAGTGGTTTCGACGAGGTATCTCGTTCATCAAGATCTGACCAATTTTGATAATGACGGGATACCTCGTTGTCAAGATCTGGTCAGTTTTGATCTAATCTAATGAATGACCAGTTACCTCGTCATGACAACCACCGTGACACCACAATAACAAAGTGAAACAAGAGGAGATTTGTGCTTGACGCTTGTACGGGTGATTCACTAATTGCTTCAGAAAAAAAGACCTTTAACGCGTTAAAGGTAAAAATAGTTAACATCAATGTATATAAATTTGTCAATCGGTAGAATAATTTCTGCAAACAATTACTAACCATGTGCTAACTGTTTCAAGCATATTTGTTTATATCATGAATAAAATATTCCCAATGCATTTCTTCCTATGTTAAGAAAGGAGGGTGATCTTTCTTGCATGGGTTTATGCAGTATAATAATTTCATAAATAAGGAAAATTGTGAACGTGAATCACATCTTTTAATAAAATCACTCAACCGAATTGTTGAATGAACTAAACAAAAAGTTTCGCATCCGGTTCTGGAGTGATAAAGACAGAAAACATGATTATTAATCACTGTGCATAACTACAAAAATTCAAAGGAAAATTGAAAGTAGCGATGCTATTATTATACTATTATAAAAATATTAACAAAACTTTAAAATAGTTCTTTTACATTCTGTTATTAAGTTCAAGTAGTAGGAACAAATGAGACATTAATAAAAAAATCCCTAAACATGGAAAGCAAAATTCTGCTGGGTGTTAAGGGGCTCTAAGTCAACAAGGCTTATTTGGTGACAACTTTAAAGAGTTAATTTAAATAATTTCGTTCTGTTGATAGGTCTTTTTATTGTTATTAGACTTAAAAACGGAAGTTTCTTACAAGCTCCATCATAATTCCTGACATTTCAAGGAAAGTCTGGACAAATAAAACTCAATTTATGTAGTATTAATAAAAAAACTTACACTGAAACTGTGAAATAAACGTTGTTACAAACAAGAAATAACAGTATTACCACTAAAAATACTTATAAAGAAACCTGGCTTGACGCATACAATTTAACGAACTGATGTTAACGATCAACACATTTTATACACATTCAAGCAATACAATGATAGGAGTGAATTGGTGATTCCTCTTCGAAATCCGGACAATTTATAATTCCCAGAGGAAACGGGCAGATTCCGGACGTCTGATAATCCAAGGTATGACACACCAAAACAAGCGCAAAATTATAAAGAATGAATCCCCAAACGAAAAAAACCATAAACGAAACCAAAAAAGAGCCTATTTTATCAGTGAAAGTAAAACCATATCTGCCGTCACAAGTTCAACAATAAAACAGCGTAATAAAAAACCGGTGAGGTTTTTTCCCCTCCCTTTTCGTCAACTTTCTCCCCTACGGTGCGGAACGGAAAAGCGAGAACGACCTGCGCCCAAGAAAAGATAAAGCCCAGACGCACCCATAAAGATCCCGGGTGCCCCAAGACCTCAAAGCGTTTATCAAACGCTATTAAACCGGCCGCTTTGCTTGTTATAGGGGGCTGTAAAACTTTACGAAAAAGTTGGCGAGTGCTTTTTAAGCACTGGCGCGAAGCGTTTATTATTCCATCATTCTCGCCTCTTGATTGGCTCCCGGGCAGACGGGGATAAAGGCGACCGAAAGGGAAAAAGGCTAGGGATAAAAGCTGGGGAAAAAAGGCAAGAGTTGCTTACATTAAGCACTCGAAGGGTATTGACTCCCCAGAGGTAGTGACCACAGGGCCAATCTATCGGTCATTAAGCTCTGCTCCGTGGTCACTCGGGTCATTATGGGCTTATCAGACCTGATCGACTGTCTCGTAAAAGCGAGCATTCGCTGGCTCGAAGTGGCTGCTGATTGGGAACTGGGTGCAGATTGTTTGATTCTTTACACTCATTGGATGCCAATGAAGAGCGTAGGCTTTTCATTGGCTGTGAGATTGAGGGAAATCAGCGTTCATTAGCACCTGGATTGGGTTTCGTTTTAGAGTGGAAAAAGGTAGTGAAAATTTTCTTGTTTCATGGAAAATACCGGAATGAATCCAATTGAAAGTTAATCTAAACTTTTATGGTTTGGTAGCTTTTAAGTTGACGATTGTTATTGGAGATTGTAATTAAAGGCAGAAAGAAATGCCCTTTAAAATTTCTAATGGTTAAAGGGACATAGCACACTTTGATCAATTATTTTTTACATAGCATGTATATGAAAATGTCTTTGTGTACCTTATTCTGATAACAATCAACATTACGAAAGA
Organism: Meta bourneti; assembly: GCA_933210815.1. NCBI lineage: Eukaryota > Metazoa > Arthropoda > Arachnida > Araneae > Tetragnathidae > Meta > Meta bourneti. The sequence continues at coordinate 93,936,699 of OW119926.1, forward strand.
AAAAATATAATTTCTACGTAAACAATAATTAAAAATTTAATTTTAAAAGGATTGCAATATTTTAAAACTTCTCTACTGTAAATTATATATTTTTTCAAATACTTTTTCTTTATTTTTCTTGAAGTGTTTTCAATACGTTAAATTTACATACAAAAGAAAACAAATTCTACACAAACAACAATTAAAAAAATTAATTTAAAAAGGAATTTACTATTTTAAAATTTCTCTATTGCAAATAATGTTTTTTTCTTTATTTTTCTTGAAGTGTTTCTATTAAGTTAAACTTACATAGAAAAGAAAAAATTATACACAAACAATTAAAAAATTAATTTAAAAAGGATTTTAATATTTTAAAATTTCTCTATTGCAAGTTATATTTTTTTACAAATATTTTGTTCCTTATTTTTCTCGAAATATTTCCCACACTTTAGTGCAAAAATTTATATGTGCTACTGTTACTTATTTAAAAAATATTTTTATAACAGACACTGAAAAACAGTGAAAATTAGCCATAATGGATTTTATTAAATTTTTGAAAATTAACCGATTTTCTAAATCCTTATTCCATGCACAAAGTTATCAAATACACCACAAAAATAATCACAAAAAGTATTAAATCTCTAATAATAATTTCAATAAAAAATAAGCAGAGGCATTTTAAACACATCGAAACCATGAAAAAGATAAAGTTGAAAAAATAACTTTATAGTTTAATAGTTAGTCGTCTTCATTCCTGACATTTAATAACTCTAAACAATGTTGCTACAGTCGTGAAATTTTGATATGTATTCTTTAGCTATACAGTTAATATCAATTAATATGAGACACTAAAAAGGTTCGATATTTTTGGTAACTTTTAGGTTGCAGTGTCCCCTTAAAAAGTGATTGACCTTCATGTTTATTATTTTGTGTATCTTAGTGTATCAAATATGACAATGGAAATGTGTTTTACTTCTTCGACTCTTAAACTATAGATAAGTATACATTCCTTTTCAGCTTAGTATTAGAAATTTTAAATTTAAGCAAAAGGATGATATTAACAACAAATTGATGACATATTGATTCTGTGTCAGTGCTTTTAAAACACACAAAGTAAAGTTTTTTTTAACGATTATTGACAATCTTAAATTCGGTTAAATTTCATCTTATTGTATTGAAGACCTGCCAAAATATCAGACCTTTGACAATAAAAGGTATCGTTGACGAATATTAGACATAAGAATATGTTGTGCACTCAGTTTGGGTACTTATCTGTTTCTGACGGTCCGGTATCAATCCAAAAGGAAAGATCCGAGGACATCACCACGGTCAGGTGACGAGGTCAACATCTGAGTAGCCCACCCCACTCTCCAAACCACCATACCATGCCAACGTGAGGACATTTGAGACCACGACAGATTTAACCCTTTCGGGACTAATGGGCATATACGTCCCAGAGATTAGATTGGGTCAATAAATCCCACTTTTGAATGGGTTTTTACGTTTTCAGTGTTCTTGAGGAATTAGGGAATAAAAATATGATTAAAGAAACCTGGCAATACTTTCAGATTGCAAATGGCGGACTTATGGTTTTGAGCACGCCCATTCATTCGGATGAATGAGTGACCGGAAACAAAAAGATGGTACAAGATTAGACGTTAGTTGTCCTGAAGCCATTTCCCACTACACTATGTACATGAATGGAGTTGACCGCTGTGATGAAATGGCTACTTTTTAGGGTCATGGCAGAAAATCAGACAAGTGGTGGAAAAATATTTTTAGTTATGATTTCTGTTGTGAATGCATGGATTACGAAGTGTGATGTGGAAGTGTATCATAAAACAGAACCACTATTATCATTCATGGTCCCCTTAGCTGAGCAACTAATAAATGTTGGAAGGGAGAAAGCAAACACAAAAAGAACGTGAAAGTACGGTCGTCCCCGTCAAAAGGAGCAAAAAATACTAAACTACTAAATTAAACTACTTTTCAGAGTTAAATTTTAATCATGCAAAAGTCGGGGCGAAAGGGTTAAAGTACACCAGCACCGGGTACACGACGGTCTTTGGCTGGACCGAGATTCAAACTCGCAACCCTCCGTTTGCTAATCCGTTGTTCTAAGAACTGGGATACTGCGGCCCTTGAAGATAGAAAGGTTGTTTGCTTGGGGGGTTTTATGGCGCAAGGGCTATATTTGGCCAAGCTGTGCCAAACACAAGACAACAAGGGGGATAAAGCAGAACGCAGAAGGGTAGACGAGGGTATATTGAAACTGAAATTTCGAGCTGTTAGAAGCACACAAAGCATCTCTGATAAAGATAGGTAGTTAGTTGAATTAACGTAGCACTGGAGCAACACAACGGGCTATTGGCGACGGTTTGGGATTAATCCCCAAGGGAAAGATCACGAAAATCCCCACGCAATTTTGAACCACTGTCAGATGACGAGGTCAACATCTGAGCTGCCACCTCACTCTCCAAACTTCAACACCATGCCAACTTAAGGACATTTGAGACCACGACAGATTTAAAAGTTCACCAACCCCCAGGTCCTCGACGGTCTTTGGCTGGACCGAGTTTCAAACTCGCAACCCTATGGTTGCTAATCCGTTGTTCTTCCAACTGGGCTAAAGCGGCCCTTGAAGATAGTATGAGGATTCATTGATGGACCCCTCAATTAACCCTCCTAAGGCGAACTCGCCGACAGAGTCGTAAAAGAATCGGACAATACGTTTCCATCTCTCTGGCGCCAGACGGTCGGGACTTGGATCAAAGACTAACAAAAGAGATTCGTTCCGAAAAGCGCCCAGGTGTTTAGGAGTGCACCTGCCAGGTGATTAAGTCCACCTGTTGGGTAATCAAGCCCACCTGCGCTAAGTAGCTGATACCATTTTACGTCAGACAGTCTCTACCGAATCAGCAACCTCAAAAACGAACAAAGTAAAAACGAACCAATTAAAAGTAAGAACCAATCAAGAACGAACCAATCAAAAGAACCACCAGCGAACAAAGGCTGCGAGGTTTCAAAAGGAAAAGCAGGGAGTCGAATCGACAGTTCTTGCCGGTGCTCTCGATCGAGCAGCTTGACTCAGCGACCCTTTGAGCGGTCACTCCTTAGGGAGAAAAGCATTGTTAAAGAGACGGTTCTCTCACCCCGAGAGTACGCGTTCTTGTAGCCTGGCGTAGGCTGCCCATCTCGAGTCTTGCTTGTGTTCCCGAGCGAGCGGCTTGGTCCAGCGACCCTTTGAGCGGTCAACCCCATTAAGGAGCTCTTATTAATTTGGAAGACGGTTCTCTCACCCTGAGAGTACGCGTTCTTGTAGCCTGGCGTAGGCTGCCTATCTCGAGTTCCTGCTTTATTCTCGTTCGCGAGATTCGAACCAGCGACCCTACGAGTGGTCTAACTCCTTAGCCTGCAAATAGCTTGGAATTGTTTTCTCAACCTGAGAAACGAAGGAACGGACTGGAGTTCCGGAAAGACACCGTGCCTGTCTTGTGCTGATCCGACGACCCCAGCGGTGCCGTGTCTGTCTTGTGCTGACCCGACGACCCCAGCGGAGCCGTGTCTGTCTTGTGCTGACCCGACGACCCCAGCGGAGCCGTGTCTGTCTTGTGCTGACCCGACGACCCCAGCGGAGCCGTGTCTGTCTTGTGCTGACCCGACGACCCCAGCGGAGCCGTATCTGTCTTGTGCTGATCCGACGACCCCAGCGGAGCCGTGTCTGTCTTGTGCTGACCCGACGACCCCAGCGGAGCCGTGTCTGTCTTGTGCTGACCCGACGACCCCAGCGGAGCCGTGTCTGTCTTGTGCTGACCCGACGACCCCAGCGGAGCCGTATCTGTCTTGTGCTGACCCGACGACCCCAGCGGAGCCGTGTCTGTCTTGTGCTGACCCGACGACCCCAGCGGAGCCGTGTCTGTCTTGTGCTGACCCGACGACCCCAGCGGAGCCGTATCTGTCTTGTGCTGATCCGACGACCCCAGCGGAGCCGTGTCTGTCTTGTGCTGACCCGACGACCCCAGCGGAGCCGTGTCTGTCTTGTGCTGACCCGACGACCCCAGCGGAGCCGTATCTGTCTTGTGCTGATCCGACGACCCCAGCGGTGCCGTGTCTGTCTTGTGCTGACCCGACGACCCCAGCGGAGCCGTGTCTGTCTTGTGCTGACCCGACGACCCCAGCGGAGCCGTGTCTGTCTTGTGCTGACCCGACGACCCCAGCGGAGCCGTATCTGTCTTGTGCTGATCCGACGACCCCAGCGGAGCCGTGTCTGTCTTGTGCTGACCCGACGACCCCAGCGGAGCCGTGTCTGTCTTGTGCTGACCCGACGACCCCAGCGGAGCCGTATCTGTCTTGTGCTGATCCGACGACCCCAGCGGAGCCGTGTCTGTCTTGTGCTGACCCGACGACCCCAGCGGAGCCGTGTCTGTCTTGTGCTGACCCGACGACCCCAGCGGAGCCGTATCTGTCTTGTGCTGATCCGACGACCCCAGCGGTGCCGTGTCTGTCTTGTGCTGACCCGACGACCCCAGCGGAGCCGTATCTGTCTTGTGCTGACCCGACGACCCCAGCGGAGCCGTGTCTGTCTTGTGCTGACCCGACGACCCCAGTGGAGCCGATCCCTGATTGTGCCGAACCGACGACCTGCGAAGAGGCCAGCGCCGACTTCTCGTCCGGCTGGGAACCTGAATTGAACCGTCATCCCGTTAGGATCCGGTGCCGATCTTGTGTAATCGTCACCCGACGAGTAGAGTCTTATCTAGAAACCATTGAGAGGCTTTTCTCCCACTCAGAGACTTTCGTACGTGCCTGAGATTTCGACAACCTGTCGCATCCAGTTAGCAGAGGTATCGAATTCGTGAAAATGCTTTGTACATAGATTCACATATAATCAAGAAATTGTTCTCAATAAAATTAATGTTTATTATTTAACCTAGACTGTTCTCTGTAGATTTGAATCTACCACGCTACCCAGAGAATCGTTACAATAGGAAGGTTGTTTGTTTGGGGGTTTTATGGCGCAAGGGCTATATTTGGCCGAGCTGTGCCAAACACAAGGGGGGATGAAAAAAGCAGAAGGGTAGACGAGGGTGGGACAGAAGGGAAGACAGATCACTCGGATACTTCGGGGTTGAAGATAGAAGGAGCCTCACCGAACACCTTCAACGGTCGTGGAGGAACAGTTGCATCCCTAAAACCAACTGGAAAGATGCATCGAGTGAAAAACGACCTCGTGTGTGTTTAAAACAAATCTAAGCCGCGATTGGACAGCCTTAAAAAAAACTCCCTCCCTTTACGACCGATACATCGTCTCACAGCGAGACAAGGAGAGCGAGTCGCATTTGCGTCAGGACACACACAAATAGAAGAAACACAATCCATAGCAGAAAAAAAAGAAAGAAATTGTATGAAAATAAAAAACACGTCCGAGGAAGAAGAAAAGATTAAGTTGAAGTCCCCTCCTTAATCTCGGAGCGGCGGCGGAAAAGAAGATGGAGAAAGATAGAGAAGAAGAATTTTGGGGCAGTGAATTAAGATGAAGATGGAGGGAGTGTAAGCTGTGTTAAGACTCCAAATGGGCGTTCGGCTGTCAAGTGAGTTTCATTTCCAAAGGACGGATCAACTTCTCCGGAGTCACATTTGTCAAGGAGGTTGGATGTGGCAGTGGACATCTGGGGGATTAAGCCGCACCTATTCTCGCTGCAAAATTGGGGCCTTCCCCCCTTTATTTTAACGATGTGCGCCCCTGCCCCCCGGAACCTGTAAGCCCACGTCAATTTACAGGTCTGCCGGGGCTATATTTTTCAGCCCCGGAAGACTGATCGGGCGATAACTCTTCCGTCTTTTTTTCGTTTTTCAAGAAGTAATGGCGGGTTGCGGATCTTTTCGGTTCGGGTGGGGATTTAGTTTTCAGGAAAATAACAATAAGGATTTATTTCTTTTTGGAGGTAAAGAAAAGCTCTTTAACAATCTGGCGATCACGGATGTTTCTGTGTATACCATCGGATGTAGATTAAGCGATTTTTATTGCTGTTGGAATCGGTCTCAACCTCTGCAGAGGACTTGAAATTATAGTGCCGTATGGTGTATATGAAAGTAGAATGTTATGTTAATCTTGAGTTAACATGTTACCGGCAAAGTTGGAAACGCCTGATTTGTATAGAATACCTAGGCATTTTATAGAATGCCCGGCGTTTTTAGGCAAAGTATTAAATATGAGAATTATTATATACTTTCCCTAGGCATTGTATATAATACCTAGGCATTCTATAGAATGACAAATGCTATTTAGGCAAAATATGAAAAAAAGGTCATGATAAGGCTATTATTTAAAAACCGTTCATTTCTCAAAAATACAAATATTATTTTTAAAAAATAATGAGAGTGCCATTAAAAAACTTTTATTCAAAATACATAAAAAAATTAAAGTTGTACAAAACAAAATTTATGCCTTTCTTATAAAAGAAAGCAAAATAAAATATGAACCTACTTGTTGCACCAAGAAAGGAAATAATTTTACTTTGAATTGCACTTAATTTTATTTCTTATAAAAAAAAGTAAAACAGGGGAATCGGAGATATATTTCATACATTGCCGGTTTGTCATTTGGCATTCTATAGAATGCGTAGGAAATGTGTGAAATATTAATCGTTTCATACATTGCCGGCAAGTTTTCGGCATTCTATAAAATGCCTAGGTATTCTATAGAATGCCGGATTTCAAACATTGCGGGTAACATATATAAAAGATAGCAGAAGAAACAGTGATAGACGAGACGACTTGATTTTGAATGCATGTTATGTTTGTAAATACGAGTTGGTTTCAATAAAATTTATTATGTCTTGTAAACTTTAATGTCCTTTGGCCTCAATCGATCAAAGCCAACAATTACGTTGGTAAAACTCAAAGGAATTCTATTATTTTTTGAAGGTTACAACTTCAAAATTAAACGAAACAAGGTATGTTTCGATTTACATTATCGAGAGTATTCTGAAGGAGGTTGGTGCATATTCAAATTTTGGAATCGTAACGTTAGAGGTTCTAACGTAAGAATGGCTTCAGTTTTCCTACAATATTTTGACTTGCATTAGGAATGCAATATTTCCATTCTTCTCTTAAGGATCTTTCACACTTTTTCAAAAATCGACTGATCCAAGGTCAACCGCCTTCTCGTCGGAGGCGCAGAATAAATTATTTTTAAGGTTTACACTATTTTATCATAAATAAACTGTAAATAAGTAAAACTACTGTAAATAAATGATGGAATACTTTTGTAAATGGGATAATAGATAACGAATAAGTATTTGTAGGTAGGTTGTTGAATCAACTGTAGTAACACTATAGGCTATTGATGACGGTTCGGTGAGTAGGTATTTCAATTAACGTCGCACTGGAACAACACAACGGGCTTTTGGCGACGGTCAAGGATAAAATCCGAAGGGAAAGATCTGAGGATAATACTACGTAATTTTGAACCATGATCAGATGACGAGGCCATATCTGAGCTGGTACCCCACTCTCCACACCACGTCAACGTTCATGATTTGATTTTTCGTGTGATTCATTATGAACACGTGCTGTTTAAAATTCATTTTTATAGCTGTTAGCCGTATTAAACTAATGCCGTCTATGCGATGTCCGAATAAAAACAGGATGAATTCAATCCCACTTCAATATGTTCCTGGCCTATTTATAATACATTTCGATCATTGTGATACCCCAACTTGGTTTGACTTTGAAGCTGCAAAATCTCTCGAACTCTGAGCTCTAGCATCATGACATTTAACAGCTTATTCTGTCTAGAATTTCTAAGTCAACGCAACTATTTTCAGCTCGCTACTTCATTTTCTTAGAACTATAGAAGTATAATATAGTATATAACGCTTTTTTTCGCCAGTAGATATAATTTTTTTTTATTAAACTCGAATCAACTCAAAACGTCAAAAGCTATCACGAGCTGAACAATCGGAAGAGGAAAGAACGCAAGCAGTTGAAACGGACAAAGCTCAAAAAGCTGTTCGTAGAATAAAAATAAATTCAATCGTTCGTATCCAAATTTGTATTTGAAATGTTTGATCTTGAAATCATATGGTGCACGTTTTGTAGAACGGCTTCAAAGCAATACAATAAAAAATGAAGGGTTCTAAAAGTGTTGAAAGCGTGAAGACAACTGGGTTATGCAAACAGAAAAATATTTATCCCTCTTAGGAGTTCACACGTATATATCCGTTCTACAACCTTCAATCTTCCGTGCATGACTTCTAACCATTTTTGACCTTCCTATAAAATAGAATCTTACCAATAGGATTCTTTCAACCAATAGATGTGGTTATTTTGAAATTATGCGTATAGTAGACAAAAAGCAATGCTACACTACTAGGAAACTATGGTGGCTCTTAGAAGGTTAATTAAACAGACTGTTAATTTGAATCCAATAAAAAAGACATTCACGAATTTCTAAGAGAGAATAAAATGCTCAAAAAGAAGTAGGAGGTTCGTGATAGGTGGTTGAATTTACGTCGCACTGATGTATCACAACGGGCTATTGGCGACGATCCGGAATCAACCTCGAAAGAAAAGATCCGATCATAGACGTGAAATGTAAGTATTGCTATTGAGAGGAGCTTCAAAAAGTGACAAACATGTCGACTAGTAGTCACGTGACCTCTGAAAAATTGACTTGATTGGCCGATTTGATATCTTTTCGCCTCGTTTGGCGATCTTATGACAGGGTGTGTGGGAATGTGCATTTCTATAGAGCGGCGACAAAGTGGTCAAATCGACCATACTACTATCAGATGATCACCAATCAAATAACGAATCAACGGATGGGCGTCTTCTCCCGTCCCATGGACCAATCAGATGAATGTTAGATTCCACACAGTAGACGAGAGTAGTCTAAGGGGTACGTTACTACTAGTTTTGGTCACCTGATCTTGGAACCATAAAACGGTTCCCATTGTTCACTCTACTTTTATATGTCCTCTGTGGGCCCGAGGAGAACACCTCGTCGTTTTGAACCACGGTCAGATGATCAAGTCAACACCTGATGGCAACTGTAGTTTCTTTTCTGAGGGACCTGGACCAGTGGACCCTCAATCTCCGATGAATGTTGATATCTATCAGAACGGAAGTGAGTTTTTCAGAACTTTTAGAGTCTTGAGCTGGCAGCTCTCCAAACTTCCAACACCACGCCAAAAAGAAAAAGGAATATTTATGTTCTGGTTTGAGTGAAAAATGCACACAAACTGACGATGTGCGAAGAAAGAATTCCAAAATTACGGACTTCAGGGAACAACAATCGACTTCCCCGGAACGTTCTCTTCAACACGAGCAGAGCACTTATTTCCAAACGCGTTTCCTTTCCAACCCTGAAGCGAGAAACCCCCCAGAGAAAGCAGTTTGGACGCATTAAAAAAATCCCGAACGGCACTGACAGATAAAGACCAAATGGACAAGGAGATAAAAAAGCGAAGGCAATAAAAAATAAATAAAAGACGGCACTTAACTGTAAACACGCGCCAGGTGCGAACGGGGAAAAGCATTTCGGCCAAAAAATATATAATTCATAAACTCCCAACAAAAGGCGTAGAAACAGCTGAGGTCAATTGGAAGATAGGGAGGGGAAGGAAAAAAAGATGACGTGTGAAAACTGGCCGTCGTGAAAATGCAGAACCCTCCCCTCCTGGGCCTTTAAAAATATTACCACTCGCTTCGCCATGGGGGTTGCCGAACCAGATGTGGAAGAACGCGAAATTTAGATTTAATATGTTTACGTCTGAGCATCCCGAGTGGGCCCCACCCCCCACGAGAGGGGAATAAAAATAATGTGGAAAAAAAGTGTGTGGCGCGTGCCAGCGTTCACCCCTCCTTTTCTCTCCCTGCGTTGCTTTGAAAAATCCACTCCTGTAGCGTTAATGAGTTCTCCTTTTTGCAAATGCTCTAGGTGGGAATAACGTGCTGCCATCTAGTGGATAAGTTTGCAAGTCTCGATTGCAGTAGTTGCTGTTTGTTGATATTATTGGAGCCCTTGGCCCTTTAACCCTCCTAGTGGTTGTCTCGACGATGACCGGATCTTGACAGACGAGGCATCTCGTCATCAGAAAACTTGATCAGATCTCGATAGACGAGATATCTCGTCATTAGGAAAGAAAAACTGACCAGATCTTCACCTCGTCATCATAAAAAAATCGGCAGTATCTTGATGACGAAATGTCTCGCCTTTTGCAAAACTGATCAGAGCTTGGTGGATGAGATATCTAGTCCAAAGCACTTGGAGGGTTAATCTCCAGTAGATGGGTAAGAGACTTGACATGGTGCTTGTCTAGTGAAAATGCATTATGAGAAAAGATTTCAGATTTATTTGGTTCAGGTTAATAGTTGAATAATTGAGAAAAATGATAGAATTCATGAATATTTCATTTGCTTTTGAGTTTAAAAGGTATGACAGCTGTCGATTGCAGTAGAAGTGTCCGTAAAATGTGGAGATAGGCAAAACTGTTATTTTAAGATAACCATGTTAACTGTTATTTCTATTTTGAGAAAAATTGTTAAATGTTAATATTGTTAAATACGATTCCTTCAGAGGAAAGGAATGACACAGGCCATGTGGATCGCAAAAGAGAAAAAGCTAATTTATTGAAAACACAACACATATATATACAGATAGGATGGGATTGCAGCACAACCAATAAGATTCATCAAAATGGACAGACGTCCAAGAAAGCTGTGCAAGAACATTCACACATGCTGCATGCAAAGTGTGGCTCAGTTCTAGCGCCACAAAGATATAGACTTCTATTGGCAATTACATTATACAACAAATATTAACATTTTTATATCAGTCAGCAACGACGTTAATAATTAGTAACTATATTTAGCGGTTATGAATAGAAAAAATTGACATTAATGGTTAATTTTAAGTTATTAACAGTTTAAATTAATTGTTGATTAAGATTGTTTTCCATCAAGGGGAACAGTGAACTTTCAAAACAAAGTTTTGCAGTTGTTATTCGATTGATTTGAAATTTGCAAACTATTTTCAACTAAAATGTCTATATATCAAGTTTTGTCCAAAATTATTAAGCCATTCCAAAGTTATTACATAAAACGTGCTCTAAAGATTGATGAATTATAGCAAAATTCGATAGTTTCCATGTGCATTAATTTGTCGTGAATTTTAATACAAATAATAGCTTCAAAACAATTCACGTAGTAGCAAACAAATTGTACTATAACACTCAGAATTTTGCAAAAAACCTCAAAAACATAGGTTAAGCAACATTTTAAACCGAACTCTCAAAGCTGGTAAGCATAATACACTGCTGGCCACCCAAATTGCAACACCAAGAAAGACAAGAGATATCACAACAAAATTTATTTTGTAGATAACATGTTGACCAAGTATCAAATGATTAAATTTATAGACTTCTGTGAAGTGTGGTTCCTGCCAAAATCAGTAGCCAGAGTAGCCGCCATTGTTGGAGATCACCGCTGCCACACGCCTCGGCATTGATTCAAAGAGACTTTCGATGTGTTCTTGGGGTACAGCAGACCAAGCAGCTTCCACACTTTGCCAAAGTTGATCTGGTGTGGCAGCTGGGGATGTATTCTGGGTCAATCGTTGAGCAACCATGGACCACATGTTTTCTATCGGCGAAAGATCCGGAGAGCGAGCTGGCCAGGGAAGCAATTCAATCTGGCGATTGACGAAGAACCCTTGGACAATGCGTGCCACGTGTGGTCGCGCATTATCCTGTTGAAATATGGCTGTGGGCAAGCCCTGAAGGTAAGGAAGGACAACTGGCTCCAACACCTCGGAGATGTAGCGCTGGCTGTTTAAAGTACCGGCAATGCGTACTAGAGGAGTGCGAGAGTGATATCCAATACCGCCCCATACCATAATACCCGGTGCAGGACCAGTGTGGCGGTGCATAACGCAGCTGTTCAGCATCCTCTCTCCACGGTGTCTCCAGACTCGAATCCGACCATCGTGGTCTTGCAGACAGAAGCGTGACTCGTCAGTAAAGACAATTTCATTCCATTCTGCCGTCCACATCCTTCTTTCATCGCACCATTGGCGGCGGAAACGTCTGTGGTTCTGCGTCAAGGGTAGACGAAGCAATGGACGTCTTGCGGACAGACCACTCTGCTGTAAACGGCGTCGAATGGTACGCGCAAACACTGGATGATGCGGTACAGACTGAATGTGCTGTGCTATGGTTCGTGATGTGGCTGAGCGATCCGTCACTGCCATACGCACAATATGCCTGTCATCACGTGAAGTGGTGCACTGAGGTGGATGCGATCGAACACGTCGGTCCGTCGTACCCTCCTGCATCCAACGATCACATATCCGCATTACAGTTGTTTGGTTTCGTCCAACACGACTACCGATTTCCCTGAAAGATAATCCACAATCTCGGTAGGCCACTATCCTTCCTCTGTCGAACTTGGATACTTGATCAAAAGATGATCGCTGTTTTCTAGAGGCATAATTGATCGTTTTTTTGAAAAAACCACAAGAAAAACACAATTGCCGTACTTGAAATCGTCGAAATCTCCAAGCCTTAAATAGCGCTTTGAAGTGGCGCCACAGGCGCGCGTGATGTGCGTCTGCGCTGAAATTCTAATCATTTGCATATCTCACCTCCGCTAATGCATGTTGTAAATTTCATATTATTTGCATGCTTCCTTCAGGGTGTTGCATTTACGGTGGCCAGCAGTGTAAATTTCTCCTTTTCACTTTGGCATATACAACAGATTTCAAGAATTATCCACACAAAATTTCAAGTTATTTGAAACCAGACGCGCAGGTGACATTTTGAAATCAGAAGAGTAAAAAAATTTGAATCGAAGAAAAACGCGGTTTTATAGTAAACGTACTAATATACTTATCTACGATACTATATCTATGATGTTGTATATGTAACTCCGTCAAAAATGATCGTAATTGAAAATTTTCGTTTGCTATCCACAGAATTCGATACCAACTAATTTTTAACGCTAAAATTAAAAATTCGATTTTTCGATCGATTGTGGTGATTTTGAAAGTCCAACATCCCCTTAACGCCGTATTTTGAGACTGAAAAGTGCGATCCGTATTACTTTATACATTTGCTAAATTATCTGCCCACTGATAGCAAATGGAACATTCCTAGTGAGATGGCAAATGTGACAAAAAGATATTTATATACCACGAAATGCGTTTGAAGCATCCTTTTGCTTTTTTAATGGATAGATGACTTGTTTTTCAGTGGTTTACTGGCCATTTTAAACGATTCCTTAATTTTTTACACCTACTTCTAAAAATTTTGAACTGTCACGAACACAATGTGTGTCGCAAATATTTCATCAAGATCTGATCTATTTTGCTAATGACAAGATATATCGTCAAGATATTGTCTATATTTTACTATCAAGATCTAGTCACTTTCTTCTAATGACGAGACAAGATCTTGATGGACGAAATATATCGTCATCTAGTCATCTGAACATGGGTCTGTATAACGAGGTGTTGTTATCGAATCTTTCCCCTAGGGATCGATCCCTGACCGTCTACAATAGCCCGTTGTGGTGCTCCAATTTGACGTAAATTCAACTGTCTACCAACCAACCATACCAAAGACACAATTACATTCGAATGACCAAGCTAATAGGAACTTTCGTATCGCGCGTCTCAGAAAAACACGACCTTAATCAATTGAAAAACTTAAAACGCGTACTTTTTAAAACCGCCAGTCCAACTGTTTCCGCTGTGTCAGTAAGACTTTCGTTGTAAGTGTACGTCTTTGTACTTGACATTGTCTTGTGTTTGGCGCAGCTTGGTCGAATATTGCACTTGCACCATAAAACTGAAAAACCATCCAACCATTCATACCAAAGACGCTTATTGCGCGTCGTAGAAAAACACGAACATATCTGTAAAAAAACCTTAAAACGCGCACTTTTTAAGGCCTCGCGTTCAACGGCTTAGCAATATGAGTTAAACTTTCGTTGTGTGTGCGTGTCTATGCACTTGACATCGTCTTGTGTGGAGCAGCTGGGTCCAATATGGCTCTTGCACTATAAAACTGAAATATTGTCTGCCATAGCAAAGACACAGCTATGCTCAAACAACACAGCAAACACAAGGTTTCTTGCATCGCATGTCGTAGAAAAGCACGACTTTAATCTTTAAAAATAATAACAAAACTTAAAACGAGGATCTTTCAAGGCTTCATCGGTTTTCGCTGTGTCAGTAAAACATTCTGTGTGCGTGCCTATGTAGTTGACATTGTCTTGTGTTTGGCGCAGCTTGGTCAAATATGGCCCTTGTACCATAAAGCTGAAGTCCAAGCAACCATTCCAAAGACACGGTTACACTCAAATGACCGAGCAAACACAAAGTTTCGTGTCGCGCTTCGCGGAAAAACACGACCTTAATCTTTAATAACAATAACAAAACTTAAAACGTGGATCTTTTAAGGCTTCGCGTTCATCTGTTTTCGCTGCGTAAGTAAAACATTCTGTGTGCGCACCTATGTAGTTGACACTGTCTTGTGTTTGGCGCAGCTTGGTCAAATATGGCCCTTGTACCATAAAGCTAAGTCCAACCAACCATACCAAAGACACGGTTACACTCAAATGACCGAGCAAACACAAAGTTTCGTGTCGCGCTTCGCGGAAAAACACGACCTTAATCTTTAATAACAATAACAAAACTTAAAACGTGGATCTTTTAAGGCTTCGCGTTCATCTGTTTTCGCTGCGTAAGTAAAACATTCTGTGTGCGCACCTATGTAGTTGACACTGTCTTGTGTTTGGCGCAGCTTGGTCAAATATGGCCCTTGTACCATAAAGCTAAGTCCAACCAACCATACCAAAGACACGGTTACACTCAAATGACCGAGCAAACACAAAGTTTCGTGTCGCGCTTCGCGGAAAAACACGACCTTAATCTTTAATAACAATAACAAAACTTAAAACGTGGATCTTTTAAGGCTTCGCGTTCATCTGTTTTCGCTGCGTAAGTAAAACATTCTGTGTGCGCACCTATGTAGTTGACACTGTCTTGTGTTTGGCGCAGCTTGGTCAAATATGGCCCTTGTACCATAAAGCTAAGTCCAACCAACCATACCAAAGACACGGTTACACTCAAATGACCGAGCAAACACAAAGTTTCGTGTCGCGCTTCGCGGAAAAACACGACCTTAATCTTTAATAACAATAACAAAACTTAAAACGTGGATCTTTTAAGGCTTCGCGTTCATCTGTTTTCGCTGCGTAAGTAAAACATTCTGTGTGCGCACCTATGTAGTTGACACTGTCTTGTGTTTGGCGCAGCTTGGTCAAATATGGCCCTTGTACCATAAAGCTAAGTCCAACCAACCATACCAAAGACACGGTTACACTCAAATGACCGAGCAAACACAAAGTTTCGTGTCGCGCTTCGCGGAAAAACACGACCTTAATCTTTAATAACAATAACAAAACTTAAAACGTGGATCTTTTAAGGCTTCGCGTTCATCTGTCTTCGCTGCGTAAGCAAAACATTCTGTGTGCTCACCTATGTAGTTGACACTGTCTTGTTGGGTTTTATCGATTGAAGACAGAGTTTTATACATTAAAAATAAATT
The DNA here is from genome assembly GCA_933210815.1 of Meta bourneti. Classification (NCBI taxonomy): domain Eukaryota; kingdom Metazoa; phylum Arthropoda; class Arachnida; order Araneae; family Tetragnathidae; genus Meta; species Meta bourneti. The sequence goes on from OW119926.1 coordinate 93,952,292, forward strand.
TTATTACGTAGCCAAGTCTTATGGTTTAAAAACATACTTTTAGAAAACAACAAGAAGTCTGATCAGTTCATGATCCCACTTTTTCTTCACTTTTATACATTCAAAGATTTACATATTCTTCAAATTTATGTGCCCCACACGGCACTATAATTGGAGATTTGAGACCGATTCCAACATGCGGCCCCATCGGTTGTAAAACCTCAGCAGATGTATTACAATTCAATATATATACATATATATATATATATATATATATAAATCTAACAAAATATTTTTCTAATAATATTTTTAAATTTATTTAACAATAAAGGCTTTGTTAAAAAGTCAGCCATATTATTTTCCGATGAAATATAATTTACGTTAAATAGTTCATCTTTTATTAATTTACGAATAAATTTGTACTTGATATCAATATGTTTAGTTTTCTGATTTTCCTGACTATTTTTTGAAAAATAGATAGCAGATTGATTATCACAATATACTTGGGGTCTTATGTAATCACACAAACTTAATTCATTTATAATTCTACTAAACCAAATAACTTCTTTAGTGCAATCGGTTAGTGCAATAAATTCAGATTCCATTGAGCTAAGAGCTATGCACTTTTGTTTAGAAGATTTCCATGATATTGGGATGTTACCAAAATAAATTAAATAGCCACTGCTTGAATATCTGTTTGTGAGACCACATCCCCAATTTGCATCAGAAAAAGCAATCAAATTTGAACTTTTTACATTGGAAAGATTAATTTTAAAATCCTTTGTAAGAAAAACATAGTTCATAATATCAACAACGTAAGACCAGTGTTTGTAAGTATAACCATTACAAAACTGAGACATTATATTAACAGCAAATGCAATATCTGGTCTGGATCTATCTGACAAAAACGATAAACATCCTATTAAGGAACGATAGGGAAATTTCCTCATTAAATCATTTTCAATTATTTCTTCCTCTTTAACCTTATCAGGTAAGTTACAACCAATTTTAAAAGGTAAATTCACAAAACTTTTAGGAAGATCTTTGAATTTTGACATTAATTTTTCAATGTAGGTAATTTGATGTAAATAAATCGAATTTTCAATTTCTTGAAAGTTTACGCCTAACAAATATTTAGTTTTACCTAGGACTGTAAGATCCAATTTTTTGTCCAATAATTCGATTACTTCATTTATCAAATGTTCCCTTTTTGAAAACAAAACCATATCATCTACATAAACAATTAAAATTACATCTTTAAATTTGTAGACACAATTACACCAATTTAACTGAGAAAATCCTAATTTAGTTAAAATACCATCTAATTCCAAATTCCATTCTCTACCACTTTGATGCAGACCATATATAGCCTTTTCCAATAGACATACTTTGTTTTCGGATCCTTTCAGCACAAATCCTTTTGGCTGTTTCATGTATATAGTATCCTTAAGGTGTCCATATAAATATGGACTTTTCACGTCAACTTGACAGTGATACCAACCCAACATAGAAATCAATAGTACAAACAATAATTTAACAATAGAAAAATTCACAACTGGTGAAAAAATATCTTTAAAATCAATGCCGGGTTTTTGCTTAAAACCTTGAGCAACAAGACGAGCTTTATACCTTTTAGGTATATTGTTTTCGTTCATTTTTATGCTGTACACCCACTTACTTCCAATTATGGTTGTATTTGGGGGGGTGTCCACTAATTTCCATACTTGCCTATCCTTCATTATCTGAATTTCTTCATTCATGGCAGTATTCCATTTAATTTTATCCTTACTTGCTTGCGTTTCTTCATAACTTTTGGGGATTTCGACATTGTAACACTGATCATACATGTCGTACATCTGTTGGTCTAAAAAATTAGATTCATCACTAGAAGTAGATGGCACATTAGAAATATCCACATTAGGATGTTCAGTTTCTGGCTTAAAATTGAAATTTACAGGATCAAACCTAATCTTATTTTTAGTACAGTACTTTTTAATATCATTTAAAGATCTCATTCTCAAATTTTCAGGAGAATAATAGTATACATCTATCCTATTGCTTTTATTTCTAGGTTTTTCGATTCTTCGCCAATTTGAAATGTTAAGACTTTTTAAGTCCTCAGTTTTAACTAAATCTTTAGAATCTAAAACTTGAGTTTCACTTTCCGATTTTACTTTTATATTTTCATTTGATTGATAAATAGGAATATTAGAATTAAGATCGAAAGAAACGTACTCAAAGTTTTTACCAAATAGTACATCAACAGCTTTCTTACTTTCGTCGATATGAACATGGACTGTTTCAACTATTCTCTTCTCGTTTGGGATATATATTCTGTAACCTTTAGTTTTCAAACCATATCCTGTCAAAATACCAAGTTTTGCTCTGGGTTGTAATTTATTTCTCTGTATTTTAGGAATATGAACATATGCCAAAGAGCCAAAAATTCTAAAATGTTTTACTGATGGTTTGAAACCAGTCCATATTTCGTTAGGAGATATACCCTCAGTTAATTTGTGTTCGCATCTATTTTTAGTATGAATAAATGCTAAAAGTGCTTCTGACCAAAATTGTGGTTGTAAACCACTGTCCTGAAGCATAGCTCTGACACAATCCATGGCTGTTCTATTGAACCTTTCTGCAACGCCATTTTGTTCAGGGGTATAAGTTGAAGTTCTTTCGATTTTTATTCCTAGATCATTTAAAAACTTTTTAAATTCTTTGTGACAAAATTCTAAACCATTGTCAGTTCGGACACATTTTAACTTAACATTTAGCTGTTTTTCAGCTTTAACCAAGTATTTTTTAAAGTAATCAAAAACTTCATTCTTATTTCGAATAATATAAACAGTTACTTTACGTGAAAAATCATCAATAATAGATAAAAAGTATTTGTTTCCACCTAGAGAGTTAACTGGAGCAGGACCCCACAAATCCATATGGATCCTTTCCAAAACATTTTTAGTTTTCCTTTCGTACATATAGTTTCTTTTTAAGGATATTCTAGTGGATTTAGCAATAGCACAAATCTTACAATTTTTATCTATATTTTTACAATTAGGTTTTTCAATTCCTTTTACACAATTAATTTTACTCATATTTTCAATTAAGGGCATGTTAACATGACAAAACCTACGGTGGGCTTTTTCTAGATCTAAACCAGTTACATATGTATAATTTTTAATCTTGGGATAACCTTTCAAGATATACAATTTTCCAATTCTGGGAACAGCAAACAAATATTTATTATAACTATTATAAATAATCATTTTGTTATTTCCCCATTTAATTTGGTTTCCCACAAGGTCAATACGAGCACCACTAATTAAATTTCTTCTCATATTAGGCGAGTATAACACATCTTTTAAAGTTATATCATAATTTCTGTTTCTATCTAAAACTGTAAATTGAATATCACCCATACCTAATACTTCCGAGGTGCTGTCCTTGTCTCCGACTAGGATCTTCTGTGGTGGTAGTTTTCTGAATGTCGTAAACATATCACGTTCTTTACAGAAGTGAGCAGTTGCAGCAGAATCAATGAGAAATTCCCTCGGTCTTTCATTTGGAAAATTTGAAACTGCATAGGACGTTGTAGATCAGTTTTTGGATTGTCCTCCATATAAAATAATTCACCACCAGGTTTCTGCCGATTGCATTTCTTGAAGCACTTCGATTCGTAATGTCCCGACTTTTTGCAGTAGTTGCAGAATGGTCGCGGCCCCATACGACAAACTGTCGACTTTCTTGGGCTTGAAGGAATTAATTCAGGGTCCAGTACGCATCTGCTGTGATCAGGAGTAGACGCCCGTGTCTCCTTGTATTTAGATGACTTGTTTCTTGTAGCATAAGCATCGGCCACGATACTTAATTTTGTGTCTTCGTCCTTCCGCTTCAGGTCGATCCGGCTGGATTCTGTTATTAAATGTTTAGACAAATTGTCTAGCGTGAACTCGTTGTCATCTATCCTGTATAGCAGTTGTACCAGATTATCGTATTCGTGAGGCAAATGTCTTATTAGTTGAAAGCAAACTAAGAGGTCTGGGATTTCGAATCCACCTTCTTTTATCTGTAACAGCTTCTCATGCACTCGTTTGCAGAAGAGTCCAATGGATTCGTCCTCCGGCTGGTAGCGGATTGAAAAGAACTCGTCCACAAGGCCTGCCAATCGTGCTCTAGATGCTGGTTCAAAGTTGGTCTTTAATATATCCCAGGCTTCCTTACCGTCCTCAGTAGATGAAATTAAGACTTGATATTTTCTGTCTATGCCCTGGTAGATAGTTGTGTATGTCCTCTGCTTCCTATAACGATAGTCTCTTTTTTCTTGTTCTGGAGCATCTTCCAATAATAGAGGTTCCGTTTTAGTGATAAATTCCCAGCAGTTCCGGTCGATTAGCAATACCTTCATGTCCGTCTTCCACGTGGCATAGTTGAAATCCGATAACTTCGGGAAGGAAAACATGGACATTTCTTGAATACCCATCATACTGGAAACCGGTAGTGGCAGAATTCAGGTTCAGCTTAAGGTCTGGGGCCCATAACCAATTGTTGGGTTTTATCGATTGAAGACAGAGTTTTATACATTAAAAATAAATTTTATTACGTAGCCAAGTCTTATGGTTTAAAAACATACTTTTAGAAAACAACAAGAAGTCTGATCAGTTCATGATCCCACTTTTTCTTCACTTTTATACATTCAAAGATTTACATATTCTTCAAATTTATGTGCCCCACACGGCACTATAATTGGAGGTTTGAGACCGATTCCAACATGTCTTGTGTTTGGCGCAGCTTGGTCAAATATGGCCCTTGTACCATAAAGCTAAGTCCAACCAACCATACCAAAGACACGGTTACACTCAAATGACCGAGCAAACACAAAGTTTCGTGTCGCGCTTCGCGGAAAAACACGACCTTAATCTTTAATAACAATAACAAAACTTAAAACGTGGATCTTTTAAGGCTTCGCGTTCATCTGTTTTCGCTGCGTAAGTAAAACATTCTGTGTGCGCACCTATGTAGTTGACACTGTCTTGTGTTTGGCGCAGCTTGGTCAAATATGGCCCTTGTACCATAAAGCTAAGTCCAACCAACCATACCAAAGACACGGTTACACTCAAATGACCGAGCAAACACAAGGTTTCGTGTCGCGCGTCGCGGAAAAACACGACCTCAATCTATTAAGAAAACCCTAAAACCCTCACTTTTTTAAGGCCTCGCGTCCATCTGCTTTAACTCCTCGCGACTCTCACTGGAACGCGACTCGCACGAGCACGACACGTGCCTCACGATCAAAGGGAGAGAGAAGACCAAGAAATAGGCCTTGTGTCATTCCTTTCGACAGTAAAAAAATCCCGCTTTCTTCCACGTCTTTCAAGGCAACCTCCCTCAAGACGCCCCTTTGTCGAACCCACCTTTTCTTGTCCTCTAGGACAGGGCTCAGCTGGGATATGTGTGTTAGTGGAGTAGATTGGGGGGTGTCCTTGAATTTAAAAATAGTTCATTACCAAGTGAGGGAGCGTGAGGTATGAGGGATGCCTATGGGGGCGAGAGTTATTTATAGGAGCGCGTGCCTTTTGGGTGAGGGGATGAGGTGTCTCGGGGGGTTTTTAGGGGGTATGCGAAAACGAGGCTAATTTCTAGATGGGGTGCTTTTCGGAAACGGTGGGATGTTGTTGGGGAGCTTTGAAGGTTTCTGTCGAAATAATTCATTTGTAATTGTTTTGCTGTGGAGATTTGTGAATGCAATAAGTGTTTGAGAGGGTTCGTTATAAAAGAATAAGGCAAGTAGAATAAACAAAGGGTCTACTTCAGAAATAAAGAATGCAGCTTTAGTAAAGTAGCTTGGGATTAATGAGACGGATCTGTGAGCTCATATATCATTTAATATGAGTTTGACATTTATTTTGGAGTATTCCGTGTAGTTTTGCCCCTCGGGGGCACATCTTTAGACATGCACAGACTTCACGAACCCGAGATATCTTTGTGATCTATTCTTTTCCTCCCATACTGCCTCTGGTAGACGTGGGGGTAGCGACCCAAGGATGCCCAAGCGATCTTTCTCTTCCTCATATATTATTTTCAGAATTGCTTGACATTGTGTTTGGCGCAGCTTGGCCAAATATGGCCCTTGCGCCATAAAACCCAAGACCAACCAACCGTGCACTTTTGTGCTAGATAATTCAGATATCACCAGACTGAAAATGAGATTAATCAAAGTCATCTTATTTTCAGATTAACTATCAATAAGGAAATTAACAAATCGAAATGAATTAATTGAACCTGCCTTTAATAACACGAGTGGATTTCCGAGTAGTATAAAATTACTTTCCCCTGGCACACATAATGACTAAATCACATCTATTGTTTGAAAGAATCGTAAGAACGATTTTTTTGGTGAAGAAGGTTAAATCTTGGATGTTATACTTGAAAGACAAGGTTGCAGTGCGTGAAACCCACAGAAGGTTAAAATTGGTTTTGCTAAGAACATATTTACTATTTAAGTAATCTAAAAACTATAAAAAACTGAGCAAATCGAAATAAAAATACGTCTATCTGTGAAGAACGTTTGGTATTGATTTTATTAAATGAATTAATGTGATCTTAAGCCACCAAAAGCCTAAATATCGCATCTTAAAATTAAGCTATTGAATACTAACAAACATGTTTACCTCATCTTCATCAAAGCTGTACCTGTAGGACAGCTGTACTATCGACTATAACAAACTGATAATCAATTGTAATACATTCCGTAGGGCGATGAAACATTAACAGGGTTCGTATTTTATAGACATATTGACTTTTGTTAGCAATTCGTAGATAATTTTCGTACAGACAGAAACTCCCTTCGCAATCTTCCGATTCTAGTAACATAACTTTTTAGGTAATTTTTAGAGCAGATTTTGGTCATTTGCGGAGTTTTTAGTGCAGTTTAGGTTATTTTCAAGTTCAGCATAATGATTTAGTTCTTGTCCGAGTGTAAGAAAGTTTCATTAAAACTTTCCTAAGTCGCCATCTTTCATTTGAGATTTCATTGTTATTCTAAAACACAAAACAAATTGCTCATCTACCAGCTTCTGGCGTCAAAAACATCCATGACTCTTCAACGCAAAGCAAAACATTTCTACGCCTTTCTACTGGTGCGCGACTCATCTATACCAGGAAGGGAGAAAGATGTTTTCTCTAGTTTTGACAGAAACGAAAGATCGCATTTTAATCAAATCTCGTCATAGCAAAATTAGTCAGATCTTCATGGGTGAGATATCTCGTCAAAATCACTTGGGGGGTTAAGGAAAGAATCGGATTTTATTAAAGTTTATGTTTCACACGCAGAGAGAATGAGAAAGATACGACAGAGGTTTAAAGTATATATGACCTTCTCAGATTTAAAATTGTTAAAAAATGGTAAGAAACAAATCCCAATGGGAAAAGTATCAAATTTCTTCAATAACTGTTCCGTTGATGAAAACATATTAAACTTAATTTTTCATTTTCTATCATAAACAAGGATCTAGTTAAAATTAAAAAAGGCATTTCTCTGTTAATGTTGCTTCCCTGCGATAATTCTTACAGTGCTGGAAAAAAAAATCTGAAGTGTATAAAATTTCGTGGAAAACATTTTCCGATTGGAAATGCATATCCTTAAGATTGGTTAGTTGGGGTTCTTTTATGACAAGGGTCATATTTGGCCAGCATATTTTTCAGGAATCACATAAACTTTTCATTTTCATGTATTTTAATATCGATATTTTCTGTAATTAAACTTGTGTTATGCTAATCTGATTTACACATGATTGGAACATAAATTTCACGTCTAAATCAATTTTGTATTTAGACTAGTTACAATATTATGTTACTAGCAGCTAGCATATTATAGTATTGATTTCCAACATGAGCTCTGCTGATGTTTGAGTTGATAATTTCGTTTGCATTTTTTCAAAATACGATGCTTTATTTTTAATGTAATTAATTTCTAATATTCTTATGGAGCCAAATGAGGTTCTGTAACATGTATTTCAGGTCCCCCTTATATCCTCTCTACTCATATCTTTTCCACACTTATTTTTAATTAAAACCAACTCAATTCTTTCAAACTGGTGTGCAGAAATTAAGAGAAAGTAATTATAGTACTTCAGAAAAAACATTAAGTGATCGAAAACATGATTTAAGCTAGATGTAAAGGAGGTCAGAATCGTCCACAGAATAACCATTCGATTGTCAAACACCAACCCGAAAAGTGTTCGTTTTTCGAGTGAACTTGGCATTCCGGATATATTTTTGTCCAAAGTTTATGACGTCACTTCCGATAATTCGAAATGTGGCTATAAAACACCCAACAAATTATCCTTTTAACTGAGATTGCCGAAGTCAATCCACGAAAATAAAGCACACCATTAAGTAAGTAGGTAGGTATTTTAATTAACGTCAAGCACTGGAGCAACGCGAAGGGCTATTGGCGACGGTCCGGGATCCAACCTGAAGGGAAAGACAACGTAATTTTGAACCACAGTCAGATGACGAGGTCACACCTGAGCTAGTACCCCACTCTCCGAACTTCCACACCAACCCAATGCATGGACATTTGAGGCCACCTCGATATTTAACCAGCCCCCTTTTTACACGACGGTCTTTGGTTGGATTGAAACTCGCAACCCTCCGGTTTCTAATCCATTACCCTACCAACCGGACTACCATGGCCAGAACACCATTAGGATATGCAAATCCGTATGCGTACGTTAAAGTATTAGATGTAACTATAAGTCGAGGTATCTCCAATCGAAAAACGGACAGTACTTTTTCGGGTTGGTTTTCGACAAGGAATCGAGAGGTATGATTATTGTGCGGTCGATTCTGATCGCTCCGCATATTGAAAATGTACGCGGTAATGCAATGTAGAAAGGTATTTTCGATTGCATTTATATTTATTAGGTCCCGCGGTAGCCCTGTTACAAGAGTAACGGATTAGGAACCGGTGGGTTGCGAGTTCGAAACACTGTCCAACCAAAAATCGTACTGTACGCAGAGGCTAGTACACTAGTGTTCGTGGTCTCATATGTCCTGGCGTTGTTGTGGTTTGGAAAATTGGAGAGTGGGGGGCCAGCTCAGGTGTGACCTGGTCATCTGACCGTGATTCAAAATGACTCGGATCGTTCCCTTCGTGATTGATTCCCGACCGTCTCCAATAGACCGTTATGTTGCTCCAGTGCTACGTTAATTAACTACCTAACTTATATTTATTGCTTCAAAATGTTATGAATGCTATGTAAATACCGAGAGAAAGCGAGATCTTTCTTTTAATCATACTATATTGAGTAGTTCTCCTTAGGTGCATTTCTCTCTTCTGTGTTAGTAAAACTTCCCTCGTGCGTATGTCCATTACTTGACGTTGTATGTCTTGCGTTTGGCACAGCATGGCCAGATATGGCTCTTACGACATAAAACCCAACCATCTATTGAGCCGCAATTCAAAATTTTAGAAATACAGTTTTCCTCATCGCGATTGATGTACATCCCATTTTGCATCGAATGATCCCAACTACAGAAGTTGTTCGGACATTTTTTGAACGATTTTGATGAGCAGTAAAAAATTGTATGCTACGAAAGAATTTTATTTTCGAAGCAGTTAAATAGTTAATGTATAACTTATCGTCTGCTAACTCAGAGTTTTGTTTAATTTCAAAATGGCGCTTTTAAATAAGCAATGGAAGGAAGGCTATGTTTCTGCTCTTTCCGAAGATAATTATGCTTATTCAATTATTCAAAAATGCTGTAAAAGTCATGGTTTTTCGATATCTAAAGGTACGATAAGTAATATTATTAATGAGAAAGGAAAAAACGTAAAAGTGGAAAAATACTTTTAAAAAATTATCCAAAAAAGAAAAAATTTCTGACAATATTTGTAAGGTAAGATCTTTAATTTTAAAAGAGAATCCGCCAAGTCAAAGGACTATAGCAAAGTGAACGTGAGAACTTTCTCCAAGAGATTTATGATTGTTGCCGGTTTTGCACATAATGGAAAATTAAAAGTAAAAGAGGGAAAAAAATGTAAAAATCAACTCCCACATATTATCGAGACTTATTTTATCCCCAATATTCAAAAAAGAAATACCATATCTTTACCTACAGTGCAACAATCAGTAGAACTGCATCAGGGTAAAGCAAGCAGCCACACATCTAAATCGACTATTAAATTCTTGGAAAAAATGGAAAAAGAAACTGGTATCAAGTCAATACCCTTTACTGATATTCCTGCTAAACCTCCAGATGTTTCACCCACGGACTTTTGTGCTTTTAAAAAGGGCATTATCGAAACTTCGACCGAAAACCATTCAAGGACTGGAAAACTGTGGAACAAGAATGGGACAAAATACCACTGTCGATACTACAAAAGTCATTATTATCACGGAAATTAAGGTGTAGAAAGATAGTTAACAATCAGGGCTATCAAATGGAACATTTAAAACACAAATTTCATGCAAAAAATTGAGCTTCAGTCCATTAAAATCGTTCAAAAAATGTCCGAACAGCCTCTGTACTACCAGTTCAAAATTCAGATCGACACTTCCTCCCCGTTCCCATCCATCATTCCAAAGAGGCGTGATTTCCATCTAAGAGTAAACTCAAATTACAATTTCACAGAAGCAAGAATCCCGCAGGTGGCTCTCCATCATCCAAAAGCTCACAAAAAACCCAACATCACTTACGCTTTCATAGCCACCACCCCCGACTGCAGCTACACCCCGCTACACTCACCACCCACCCCGCACGGGCAAAAAAAAATTCCAGAAAAGATGTTCGCGGACAAAGGCGAATTTCGCGGTCCGCTGCACACGGGCCCTGCGCACCACATCAGGTATATTTATTTATCCCTCCTCTTTGTGGTCCGCTTTCTCGGGCCACTTAATGTCGCGGATGACAGCGAGGGCACACGCCTGCCTTGAGATCTGGGGTCAGATTTGGGCATGAGTAAAAAACATGTTTGGTTTATGGGCAGCAGATGGGGAGGACTTTTGGGTGGTAAACACCTGGGAGAAAGTGATCCCAAAAACTAGACGGCATCGAGTTGCAGTTTTGCATGTTCAGTGGTGACTAGTCTGGTTGGTTAGTTTTGGGTTTTATGGCACAGGGGGCCGTATTTGGCCAAGCTGCGCCAAACACGGCCCCTTGAGACATAAGACAGCGGACCACAAGACAACGTCAAGTAAAAAATGCCGTGAAAGGAAAAAAGAGGGATTGTGCAATAGAGTAGTGGTGGCTAATCTGGAGTGTTGTTTGATGCAGTAGCGTGTGTTGCTAATTCCTCAGGTGTTCAGAAATATTAGACCAAATTTGTAAGATCCTGTCTCCTGAGCAGGATTAATGAACGATTTTCCTCTAGGAATATCTGGTATTCGTATCTGAGTAGTAAAAGTAGACTAAATGAGTTGCAGCTTTGCATGTTCAGTGGTGGCTAGTCTGGTTGGTTAGTTTTGGGTTATATGGCGCAAGGGGCCGTATTTGGCTAAGCTGCGCCAAACACAAGACAACGTCAAGTAAAAAATGCAGCGAAAGGAAAAAAGAGGGATTGTGGAACAGAGTAAGGGCGGCTAGTATGGAGTGTTGTTTGAGTCAGTAACGTGTGTTGCTAATTCCTCAGGTGTTCAGAAATGTTAGACCGAATTTGTAAGAACCTGTCTACTGAGCAAGATTAATGAACGAGTATCATCTAGGAATATCTGGTATTCGTATCTGAGTAGTAAAAGTAGACTAAATGAGTTGCAGCTTTGCATGTTCAGTGGTGGCTAGTCTGGTTGGTTAGTTTTGGGTTTTATGGCGCAAGGGGCCGTATTTGGCTAAGCTGCGCCAAACACAAGACAACGTCAAGTAAAAAATGCAGCGAAAGGAAAAAGGAGGGATTGTGGAACAGAGTAAGGGCGGCTAATATGGAGTGTTGTTTGAGTCAGTAACGTGTGTTGCTAATTCCTCAGGTGTTCAGAAATGTTAGACCGAATTTGTAAGAACCTGTCTCCTGAGCAAGATTAATGAGCGAGTATCATCTAGGAATATCTGGTATTCGTATCTGAGTAGTAAAAGTTGACTAAATGAGTTGCAGCTTTGCATGTTCAGTGGTGGCTAGTCTGGTTGGTTAGTTTTGGGTTTTATGGCGCAAGGGGCCGTATTTGGCTAAGCTGCGCCAAACACAAAACAACGTCAAGTAAAAAATGCCGTGAAAGGAAAAAGAGGGATTGCGGAACAGAGCTGTGGTGGCTAGTCTGGAGTGTTGTTTGAGGCAGTAGCGTGTTGTTGCTAATTTCTCAGATGTTCAGAAATGTTAGACCAAATTTGTAAGATCCTGTCTCCTGAGCAGGAGTATTATGAACGAGTATCCTCTAGGAATATCTGGTATTCGTATCTGAGTAGTAAAAGTAGACTAAATGAGTTGCAGTTTTGCATCTCCAGTAGTGCCTAGTCTGGAGTGTTATTTCAGGCCGTAGCCCGTTGTTGCTTACTCCCCAGGTCTAGAAAGTGTTAGACCAGATCCGTAAGATCCTGTTGCCTGAGCAGGGATATTATGAATGATTAGCTTCTAGGAATATTTGGTATCCGTATCTGATCTGGGTGTGGGGTAAATCTATTCGGAGGGCCATATCTGGCCTCCATGCCGATTAAACCTATTCGAATGGCCGTATTTGGTCCGAGGACCTGATAAACATGGGTGAAGGGCTCATCTGATCTGAGGATATGATAAACCTCTTTGGAGGGCCGTATATGGTCTGCGCCTCTGAGGTATACTTATTCGCTACAACTCATATCTTACGCATACAGTCTTTTACCTTTACGCGTATGGTTTTTATGGTCTACCTGATCCAAATGAGAACAGCTATTTTTCAAGTAGTTAATAAAATTAGATAAAATTTTAATATTAAAACATATGATCGTCTAACACCCACACACAGGTCATTTTACTATTTTTATAACATAGCAAACAATACTTTATAGATATTTGGATAGGAAAACTTTTTATCTGAACATACAGATTTAAATTTACAATACTACAAGTTGTTTGGAGACCACGCGTAAATTAACCAATGGCTGAAAAACGAATTTCACTTAGAAAACGCACATTTTCTGCATATTCCAAGAAAAGTTAACAAAACAGAACTCCTCATTTCAGAGCTTTCTTCTTTTTACAAAAACTTTTACCGCCCACTTTTTTTCCAAGACTAATTATGCATTTTCAAGGGTGTTTAAGAAAGGAAAATAATGTATGTTATAAGAGTATGCGTCTTTTACATTTCATCATTTTCGAATAATTTTAATTGGAAAATATTTATTTTAGATATGCGTACCAATTATTTTGTATGAATAGAATATTTCATGCCACCAGATTTAAAGGCGTTTGGATATCACATAATTATCCAATGACTAACAAACGAAAGTCATTTCGAGAACACATATATTTTGCATGTTCCAAGGTTAGTAGTTAGTAAAAGCAACATCAAATCGTTTCATTGAAAAGTAGGCCTTAGAAAGTTAACAAAACAAAACTCTTCACTGCCAATATTTCTTTCTAGCTCTTCTAGTGATTGTCTAGACGAGATATCTCGTCATTAACATACTGAACAGATCTTGATGGACGAGATATCTCGTCATTAAAAGAAAATTAACCTTTGATCTCGTCGTCATTAAAAAACTGAAATAATCTCATCATCAGCAAAAAATCGGCAATATCTTGATGAAAAAATATCTCGTCATTACCAAAATTGGTCAAATCTTGATGAACGAGATATCTCGTCCATGAAGTCGAAACCACTTGGGGGTTTAACAAGAAAAAACTTTTTCTGCCCATTTTTCTCCTTGACAAGTTATAATCTTTTAAGGAGTTTAAGAAGGGAATATAATAATGTATATAATAAGAGCATTTGTCTTCTAATCTCAACGATTTTAGAAAAATTTTAAATAGAAAATATTATTGGTTTTAAAAATGTGCACCAATTATTTCGTATGCACAGAAAATTTCATGCATCCAGATTTAAAGGTGCTTGGATGTCACACAATTATACAATGACTACCAAACGGAAGTCGAGAGCACATTTTTTGAATATTTCAAGAGATGCAAATTAGTAGTTAGTAAACGGACACCGAATCGGTTCGTTGAGAAGTAGGTCTCAGAAAATTAACCAGCAGAACTTAAAAAACTTTTACTGACCATTTTTTTCCTAGACAAGTTATGATTTTTAATAACGTTTAGGAAGGGAAAATAATAATGTATGTAATTACAGAATTTGTCTTTTATATTTCATAATTTTAGAAAAAAATTAATTTGAAAATAAATAATTTGTTTTAGAAATGGATACCAATTATTTCGTATACACAGACAATTTAAAATCCAGATTTAAAGGTATTTAGAGACCACACAATTATCCAATAGCTAAAAACCGAAAGTCACTTCGAGAATACAAATTTCTTGCATATTTCAAGAAAATTCAAGGTTGTAGTTAGTAGAAGCTACATCGAATCGGTAGGCTTTAGAAAATTAACCAATAGCACTCTTCAATGCAGAGAAAAAACTTTTACAGCCCATTTTTTTCTGGACAAATTTTGATTTTTTTAAGGGGTTTAAGAAAGACAAATAATACTTTGCGCGTTATAAGAGCATTTGCATCGATTACTGCATCATTTTAGAAAGATTTGAATTAGAAAATATCACACATTTATTAATTATTTCATATTCGCAGAAAATTTCATGCCTCCAGATTCAAAGTGCTTGAAGACCACACATCAATTATCCAATGGATAAAAGATGAGTTTCTACGAAAGAAGTTCACATTACGCACACATTTTCTGCATATTCCAACGTATGTATTCATGTTAGTTAGTAAAAGCCACATCAAATCGTTTCGTTGAGAAAAGTAGGCCTTAGAAAGTTAACCAACAGAACTCTTCACGGCAGAGCTTCCTTTTTTACACAAAAAGCCAGAGCAGACGCAGGAGTGGTTTATTATTCTCTTTAGTGCTCGCGAAAGCTTTGAAAATCGGAGTTAAGAAACTACGCTGCTTAACCGACCGTCGTTAAGGACCGCCATTTGTCAGAGGCCTTCGCAACTTAAGATTTTCTTTTCCGTTTCTTCCTTCTTACTCGAGGCATTAGGCGTCCACACGGGCGGAAGAATCCATAACCTCCCCTCTGTTTATCTGGGACTCTCAAACGGCGGGCGCAAATAAAATTTATACTTCCCCCGCCTCCCACGTGCACCCGAGAAATAAAAAATTATATCTCCTTTCCACTCATTTCACAAGGGAAGGCCCGGCCATAAATATCCACGTGCAGCGCTGAAAATATATAAACGCGTTACGGCCAAAAATAAATAATAATAATGCGAGAGAAGGGGGTGAAAAAACATCGTAATAATAAAGAGAGGCGGAGAGAGCAAAATTGTTGTAGTTTGTAAAAGATTTGTTAGTTTTTTTGCCCGGTCCCTGAGAAAGCCGAGATAGCCGCGTAATCTCGGCCGCCCAGTTGAAATCGTAAGTCTGCGAATGACTTTAGCTATTGCGTTTGCGGAAAAGAAAACTTGAAGCTTTGGGAGAAAGGGTTGCTGCACGGGTCTCCGCTTTTTGGACGTTATTTCGTCGCCAGTGGAGTTTTGTCGCCAGTTTTTGAATGCCTGAAAACTAATATAAGACAAATGAGAAAAATAGTGCTATGGAAAACTCTGAGTGCAATTTTCCTGTTATTTTTCTTGTTTGTTTTTCATAGATTTGCAATTTTGGATTGTCTTTAATTCACAAACGTAAAGAGTAAAATTCCCTGTTTTGTGATTCTTAGGAATGCAAGTTTGGATTGATTGGAGTCTTAGATTCGTAAAAGTAAAGAGAAAAATTGTATTTTTCCAGTTTTGCGATTCATGGAAACGTAATTTTGAATTGTCTTAAATTAACAAAAGTAAAGAGTGAAATTGGATTTCTTTTGTTTTGCGATTCATCTAAATGCAATTTTGAATTGACTTAAATTCGTAAAAGTAAAGAGTAAAATTGGATGTTTCCTGTTTTGTGATTTATGAAAATGCAATTTGGGTATTTTTTATATTCTCAAAAGTAAAGATTGAATTTGAACTTTTCCTCATGATGTGAACAATAAGAAAGCAATTTTCGATGTTCGAGTTAAACGTATGAAAGAAAATGTTGTAAATGTTTTTGAAAGTGCATTTATTGAATGCTAGGGTAAACTAGACAGTTATTGATACCTCGGACAGTTATTGACATCCTAATCTTTAATTTTAAAAAATAAGCTTTCATGTCAATGCTCAGTTTCAAATAAGGGCGGGAAAAATTCCTTGTGGATCATAGAAATCAGTTGTATTAATAAAGATTTTCAAACTGTAAACATCAAGAAAGGTAATATAACCGTAATCAAGAAGTATACAAACAAGGTAGTTAAGAGGACGGTTTCTTCTGTTTTTGCTAAGAAAAGTGTTCAATATTTTATGGTTTCTTTTATTCATCAAAATAATTTAAGGTAAGTCATTTATACTGCAAAAATAAACTAAATCAGAATGAAGGGATGTCAATAACTATGGTGTCAATTACTCATCCATAGGATGTCAATAACCGATTTTGCACTATTTATTCTCAATATATTGCAAAATAGTACCTCAAAGGGATAACTTTTTGTATGAAAACATTTATTCAGCTTAAAGTAGTGTAATTCAGGAAAACTTTCAATGAATTTCAACTTGATTGAACTATTTTTACTATTTTTTCCATGAATTTATAGTATAAATATTTCTTTAAGTGTGTCAATAACTGTCTTGTTTACCCTATCTACTTTTATTTTACATTTGCATATGGAGAAGAAAAGGTTAATGAAAAATAATACTCCAAGGAAAGTCTGTTATGTAGGTATGAATGGTACTAATACTATTACTTCTGTCAATATTTCAAAGGTACTGATTAGTGTAAAAAGAATTTGTAAAACAGTATCAATCTAACAAGTAAACGCTACTCCAATGAGGTAAAATTGTATGTTTGGCCTATACAATGGAAGCCTTTGTTTTTACTACGCATCAAAATAAATTTTTACTAACCGATAGCTTTTTAATCTTAGTATGAAACATTTCACTACGTATGAGTATCAAAGGGAAAATTAAAATCATCGAATGACTTCATTAAAATGCGAAAGTTTCAAATAGTAATAATATTGATTTTAACGCTAAGGATGGTTTTACGTTATTCATACTGAAAAAAAGAATATTTTTTGCTGAAAGTAAAACATTCTGTTTTTTCATATACAAGATGAGCATAATTATCCACATTTCAAAAGGATGTATAGTTGAAACTATTTGTCAAAATGACTTCAAATTTTGCACTCTTGAAGCAATTTTGATTTTTTTTGCAAATGAAAAGATAGTTTTACAATTGACGCTTGGGGAACAAATTGTGATTTATTATAGTGAAGAGCAACACACACATAAATCACGAACATTTGCGAGTTACATAGATATTGCAGTTCTTTTTGTGCTTCGTAAACGTTTAGAGAGCCTAAAATAAGAGAGCGGCACTTTTACTTCCAGCTAAAAAAAGCCATTAACAAAACCTTGTTTTTTGCTAATTTTATAATGTTGTTAATAGCTAATTGTAATCAAAAATTAATATTTCGGGCGATCACTTATTAATAAACTTAATTTGGAACTCGTTAGTTTAATTTGCCTTCATTATTAAAGTAATTATACTTTATTTTCGTCTTAAATACGATTAAATAGATTTTGCTTTGGACAGATAGTGGCCTCAGCCCATTTGCCCCAAGTCCCCAAAGTTTAGCTTCATCTGACTCTTTACCTGGATCTCTCATTAAAGTTTAACGAAAAAGGTAGGAAGTTGAATTAAAGTCGCACTGGAGCAACATAGCGGTCTATTGGCGACGGTCCGGGATGAATTCCGAAGAGAAAGACCGAGAAAAACACCTCGTCATTTTGAACCATTGTCAGATGTTGAGGTCAACACCTGAGCTGGCTTCCCACTCTCCGAGCTCCCACAACACGCCAACGTGAGGACATTTGAGGCCACGACAGATTTAATATGCACCAGCCCCACGTACACGACGGTCTATGCTTGGATCGAGTCTCGAACACACAACCCTGTGGTTGCTAATCCGCTACCCTTCCAACCCCGAGGCCTCACAAATTTAAGAGTGAAATTAGAAAAAAAAATCGCCAAAACCGCGC
Organism: Meta bourneti; assembly: GCA_933210815.1. Classification (NCBI taxonomy): domain Eukaryota; kingdom Metazoa; phylum Arthropoda; class Arachnida; order Araneae; family Tetragnathidae; genus Meta; species Meta bourneti. Next base: position 93,970,474 of record OW119926.1, read on the forward strand.
TCCGTCGCCAAAAGTGGCCCGTCGGTTGTCCAGAGCCCCTCTGGATTTATCAGGTGGACATTCGCGAGAGAAATCCCCGAACCAATAGGAAATGCCGTTTTGCGTCATAAAATGTCAACTACGACTTTAGGCCTGGATAAAAGATGGCGGTCTTTAGACAGGAGGGGTTTCAATTCAATCAACTGTTAACTCATAACTGGCCCCGGTTCTCGCTGTCCATTTCATTTGACACACAGCCCCCGCAGGACATTAAGGAAAATGGCCTTTTCCAACGTCACGACCAGGCCTTCCCCTTTTTATTATTATTCTTGCGCGCCGGGTCTTCAAATCATGGCTCTCTGACTTTCCGGCAGGCCAAAGTATCCTAATGTCCGCCCTCACATATTTTGCGTAAATCAAAAGAATGGGGCTCACTTGTCGCTTGCAAACGGGCCCCCCTTTTTTTCGTTTTTTTTTTTATTTTCCGCGAGGGTGTTTTTTCGCTTTCCTCCGGCGCGGAAGGGGAGATAATAAAGGAATGCGAAGCATAGATTGTGCCTTTTGCTTTTCAATTGCTTTTTGAGGGTTGGAATGTTCGGAAGAGGAAGAATGGGTCGTAACTTAAAGAGGGCGTTGAATGACTTGCGCATGTTGTTGTCTTTTTGTCTGATTCTCGGGCCGCTATTGAAGCTATAGGCTCCACAAAGAACTACAAAACACATAAAATACTTGACTGTCAGTCACTCATCTAAACCCGGAAACTGCAAAACACAACAGTAGTTCTACAGTAGATCCCAGCACACTGTAGAGACTCTGGTAATGAACAAAGGGATTACTTGGTAAAGAGTGTTTACCTCTATTCTAAGTTACAACATTTGAACAGTGAAATTTGTTTTTTGTTAGGTAATAAATTTCTGCTCTAAACTAATTACGATACATGTAGAATAACAGTTCTGATCTATGGTTCACAATGTCGTCTATTTATGATCATTAGGGTTGATAATAAATTAAAGGCATCAAATATAAAGGATTTTCTATGAAGCGTTGGTACATTTTTAAGAAGTAGATTAACGTATTTAAATTTCGAAATACCTATGAAATGGGTATCTCTTATGGAAATAGTTAAACACAAACCGATGTCATATATCTGGATTTTTCTATGATCAGATAGTTCGTTAAATATTTTTATACGATTTCTTTCTTTTTTTCGTTTAGTTGAATTAACAAAAATACTTCGTATGCTTTTGTGTTGAATGCAAATACGAGTTGATTCGGCTAAAATATAAGAAGCAAAATAATTTTTTCCGAAATATTTTCTTTCCGTTTTGTTGCTCCAGTGCTACGTTAATTCAACAGCTCCCTTCCTTTCAAAGACAGAATCAAAACTAAAAAAAATTAATCGATATGGAATTACATTTGAATTTTTACATAGAGCAAAATTGAAATTGAATGTTTTTGTTTTGTAAAAGAATTCCCTGCTTTCTTTAATGAAATTAATTTTTCTTAAATAAATAAACTAATTAAAAATCGAATCGAATATTTAAAAAAAAATATTTGACACGTTATTACATTTGAATCTTTCATTGAAATCAATTTTTCATAAACAAATAAGCGAATGAAAAATCAAACTAAAAAATACTTGATGGGGAATTAAATTTGAATCCTACCTGAAATGAATTTTTCTTAAGCAAATAACGAATGAAAATCAAATCGAATCGAATCTTAAAAAAGTGCTTCATATGGAATTACATTTGAGTCTTTTACTGCAATCAATTTTAATCAATCTTAAATAAATAAACGAATAAGAGATCGGTATTGGTATTGGTATTTTCAATTAACGTCACACTGGAGCAATACAACGGGCTATTGGTGACGGTCCGGAATCAATCCCAAAGGGAAAGATCGAGGACAACACCACGTAATTTTGAACCACGGTCAGATGACGAGGCAACACCTGAGCTGGCACCCCACTCTCCAAACTTCCACACCACGCCAATAATAAGAGATCGAACTGAATCTTAAAAAACCAATCGATATGGAATTAAAATCGAATATCTTTTCATAGCGTATAATCCTCACTTAATACTTTTGCTTTCAAAAGAAAAATCCTCCTTTCCTTACCGAAATCAATTTTTTTTCAACAAATAAAAGATCGATCCAAATCTTAAAAAATCAATTGAATTACAGTTGAATCTTTTTCTTTTAAGAAATTAAGAAAAACGAATACAGATTATACCAATTCCCTTTCATTTTGCCAAAAGGTTTGCTCTCATGTGCAGCATCTTAGGTTGGTCCATGTGAAGAGAAACAAAACGCCAAGTTAAACATAGCACGGCTACGGGACGTAAGACCGATTTCACGCTTAACATTCCCTCTCCGAGACAAGAACCCCTCCTCACACCTCATTAAACCGAACTTAAACAACCGGAGGCCCGGATCGCCGCCCGGATCCGTCACTTGGAAGACCCCAAGATAAACACACCAGACCCAAGAAGTGGATGCAGATAGCGAAAGAAGAGAAACTCCTAAATGGAACATCCCCGGCTAATCCAATCGCAGAGAGAAGTCGAAGGCTCTAAAAGCCCATTTAAAGTCGGCACGAGCCAATGGGCGCAGCGGCAATTAAGACGCCATTTTGCGTCTCGTGGTTTTACGCGTGTCCGTTGGAGCGAACAAAGTTCTCGGAAGTTGTATTGAGCAGACGATAACGAACATAATTGAGTGGGCTCTGCCACCGGAAAGGCTGATAGAAATGAGGAGCAGCAAAAACCTCCGAAGAAAGCTTTTTATTTTCCTGGGGATATCTTCGACATCTCTTCGGGCCGAATTCCACCATTCGTTATCGATGAAATAAGTTCTAAACAGACTGTTTCGAATAAGAACTAGCAGATACGAGCATATAATCTGTGTTAAAGTTTTTTAATTGTTTATAAATGTTGGTGGAATGCTGTTTTTCATATTTTATATCTTTTTTAAATCTATTTGTAATGAATATAAGCATCTAAGCATACATTCATTGCACGATATGCACAATTCGTATCTCAAAATGAAATAAAATGAATGAAAAATATAAAGTAGTGTTCGTGTATTTTTTACTGGTGCAAATTCATATTTCCAATAAAGTGCATGTCAAAAATGTACACTTCAGTCACGTCACCACGATTAGTTTTTGAATGTTCACTTCAATTGTATTCCATTCACTTATTAAAAGCAATTTGGCAATTTTTATGTAATGCACCTACTTTGTCTCATATTTTCCTTTCCTTAATGATTTCTATCTTTCAGATTTCTTATAGTTTCCTGTCATCAGACTGTTGCACAACTCAATTATAGTGACGAACACTTTCGTGTAGTTTTTACTACATTATGTAGCTCCATATCTTAAATCAAGCATATTGAAAAGACGAGATATCAATAGAGAACGAATTCCATAGCAGTTGAAATTATTTTGTTTACATCCGTTTGTTTTCGTCAAAATACAAATAATGTCGTTTTCCGAGGCACTCACGTTGGTGAAATATGTAGATAGATTTTTACTTCATTGTATCAATTCCAAATTTTATTCTGCATTTTAGCAAAGGTTATGCAAAGCATCTGCCATACTGGAATGGCAGATAGAAATAAGGAGACCCCCCAGGAACCTCTAATGACTGCTTTTGCTTTACATCGGGTATCTTCCGATATCTGATGATCCGAACTTTACAATTTTAATCAGTGATATATATTCTAAATAGTCTTTTTAAATAGGAATATTTATTTCATTGTTTCAGCTCCAAATTTATTTTTCACTTCAGTATAAGTGTGTATTTCGCAATATTTTGTTATAAAATGTGAAATAAAGATAAACCTTATCCAAACTAGTAGTCAATAGTCTAAAAGTTAAAAAAGGCCTAAAAAGAAGATGAAAATAAGACTTTAAAACTGGTCTGGTAGTTATTTAAGTGTAGAATGAAAAGTCCATCACATCAGCACAGACAATCTTTACAAAGAATAATAAGTTCCACAGAGTTCCAGTAGAAAGGGTGTTTTGAGAACTAAGCTTTTATTCCAAACGTAAGTAAAATTTGATCTTAAGCTTGAACTGGATATTGGATACTGTGCATTACAATTCGCCATACCATGACTTCTAAAAACTATTTCCAGTAAGATATTAAATATTTATTTATTCAGCGACACTACAGATCAAATCCAATTCCAGTACAAAGATACAGAAAGCACATTTGCAAAACATGTTCTTTTGAACAACTGTAATGAATTATGAAATAGATTAAAATGATCAGGGTTTCTAATATAAAAATTATAAAATCTGTTAATATTATTCTTAATATAATTATATCGATAAAAAGGGATAAGTAAAGCATTAGATCTTAAGTAAAACATTAGATCTTAAAATGCGAATATTAGTATAAATGAATGTTGGATAATAATTCGGACACAACATAATTATTCAAAACTTTGAAGAAAAAGTAAACATAAAATATTGTTGTTTTTCTACAGGAATTAAATTAGACAAATCAGGTTTCCGTATCAGTTGAACAATAAACACATTACTATAGCCATATAAATCTGTTGAACAATTATTGTATATGGCTAGTATTTATTAACATAACTATTAGCCTTATGTAACATTATATATAAGTAGTATACCCCCCCGTATAGGACACGGAAGTGACGTCATACCACGTGACCCGAAGTGGGCGGGGCCAAGTGACATCACAGCGTGACGTCATCGAAAAGCGGAAGTGACGTATGGTTTGTTTACATTTTGGACTTGGGAATTTTTTTTTTGTCATCGACTTCGTGCAGGCGTTGAGTTGTTTCAAGATGGCGTCGTTTTGTTGCCATGATGACGAATCACTCGTAGTGTCATCTGGTGGAGATATTCGAAACCCTATTATTTTTAATTAAAAAGCAATTTCGTGGATTCGAACCGAGGACCATAGGATCCGAAGTCAAGTGCGCTATCCGTTACGCTGTAAGAGAGTTAACTTACGATGGTGAATTAATGTAGTGTTTCTCTCTCTTTTGGACTTGTATTTTTTCTTAGTATTAGGAATGGGTTATTTTTAGAAAATGGTTTGAATAATTGCATAGGGGTTTTAATAAATGCTTTTTCAAAACGACTTATGGCGCCATCTAGTGATTTTAAAAGTAAGTAATCTAAGGAACGAATTGATTTCTTAATGTTTTTACTTTATTCATGACCAGTGACGTCAGTGTGTTTACGTTTGGGACTTGGATTTTTTTCCTTCTGAGATTTCGATGTGACGTCACGAGTATGTCCATCGAGCACGTCTGAACTTGAAAAAAGCCAAGTCTGAACTTGAAAAAGCCTACTCACAGTACATTTCCTTACAAGATTTAATTTTGTGTTGGTGAACCGTTATAAAGATGGTAAGGACTGTATGGGTGCCCATAATGACAACGATTTGGATCTTTATGCACCCATAGCGTCTGTTTCATTTGGACAGAAAAGGCAATTTGTGTTTTCTAGAAAGAACTACAATTCTTTAAAAATTGTTCTGGAAATGGAAGCTTGCTTGTGATGAAGTATCCAACAAACCAATTTTGGTTTCACAGCTTGCCCCGTGGGAATGCATTATGCCCTAGAATAAACTTAACGTTTCGTAAAATCCTTGTATAAAGCAGCGATAAACCACTGATGTGCCCCCGAACTAGAACTCAGTGACGTACACTAGACGATATTTGGACAACGTTGCAATTGATCTTTGCCTTTCAGAATAGTATTTTTATAAATGCTTACATCTTGTTGTTTTTAAATAAATTTTTAGCGTGTCTTACCACATATACTGTATTTTGGATTATTTGGGTTTTTTTATTACCATGGTTTTATAAATTTTCTTTTAAAATGCAAGATCTGAAATGAAATTTTTCTTTCCTATATAGATTTATGGTTTTTTTAAGTTAGATGTTTTTACTCAAAAATTAATTATACATTAGATGCTATAACACCTATTTTATAGCAGAAATTTTGTTTTAAAATAATAATATACACTTAAGTAAGAGTAAAAATTTTTGAAACTTTACAAGACAAATACTATGAATATTTTTTCTTGTACATTTGAAGAAGTTATAATAGTATAAAACCCATTTATTCTATAAATCTAACTTAAATGTTATTTTTTAATTAATCTTTCCTTGCATATTATTTTTTGCTTTGAATAAATCTTCATAAATTTTAGTGATTTAATTTATATTATATATAGATTTACAAACCTGTTTTTGGATGAAATATAAGGATTTTATATTTTAAAAATTAATGTTTTTACTTAAAATTAATTATATATTAAATACTATTACACGTATTTTTAATGTTGAAGATTTTTAGAAAACATTTTACAATTGAAACATATACATTAAATATTATGACAAACACTTAAATGCAGATCCATAAGGGAATATTGGAAATCTTTTTAATGCTTACACCTTTCTATTTTAAATAAACTTTTGCTTGTCTTACCACATACACTGTATTTTGGATTATTTGGGTTTTTTTTTTTTTATTACCATGGTCTTATAAATTTTCTTTTAAAATGCACGATCTGAAATGAAATTTTCCTTGATTTTGAGATTTACTCAAAAATTAATTATACATTAGATGCTATAGCACATATTTTATTGCAGAATTTTTTAATATTATACACATAAGTGAGCGTAAAAATTTTTGAAACTTTACAAGACCCATATTATGAACATGTTTCCTTACAAGATTTAATTTTGTGTTGGTGAACCGTTATAAAGATGGTAAGGACTGTATGGGTGCCCATAATGACAACGATTTGGATCTTTATGCACCCATAGCGTCTGTTTCATTTGGACAGAAAAGGCAATTTGTGTTTTCTAGAAAGAACTACAATTCTTTAAAAATTGTTCTGGAAATGGAAGCTTGCTTGTGATGAAGTATCCAACAAACCAATTTTGGTTTCACAGCTTGCCCCGTGGGAATGCATTATGCCCTAGAATAAACTTAACGTTTCGTAAAATCCTTGTATAAAGCAGCGATAAACCACTGATGTGCCCCCGAACTAGAACTCAGTGACGTACACTAGACGATATTTGGACAACGTTGCAATTGATCTTTGCCTTTCAGAATAGTATTTTTATAAATGCTTACATCTTGTTGTTTTTAAATAAATTTTTAGCGTGTCTTACCACATATACTGTATTTTGGATTATTTGGGTTTTTTTATTACCATGGTTTTATAAATTTTCTTTTAAAATGCAAGATCTGAAATGAAATTTTTCTTTCCTATATAGATTTATGGTTTTTTTAAGTTAGATGTTTTTACTCAAAAATTAATTAATTATACATTAGATGCTATAACACCTATTTTATAGCAGAAATTTTGTTTTAAAATAATAATATACACTTAAGTAAGAGTAAAAATTTTTGAAACTTTACAAGACAAATACTATGAATATTTTTTCTTGTACATTTGAAGAAGTTATAATAGTATAAAACCCATTTATTCTATAAATCTAACTTAAATGTTATTTTTTTAATTAATCTTTCCTTGCATATTATTTTTTGCTTTGAATAAATCTTCATAAATTTTAGTGATTTAATTTATATTATATATAGATTTACAAACCTGTTTTTGGATGAAATATAAGGATTTTATATTTTAAAAATTAATGTTTTTACTTAAAATTAATTATATATTAAATACTATTACACGTATTTTTAATGTTGAAGATTTTTAGAAAACATTTTACAATTGAAACATATACATTAAATATTATGACAAACACTTAAATGCAGATCCATAAGGGAATATTGGAAATCTTTTTAATGCTTACACCTTTCTATTTTAAATAAACTTTTGCTTGTCTTACCACATACACTGTATTTTGGATTATTTGGGTTTTTTTTTTTTTATTACCATGGTCTTATAAATTTTCTTTTAAAATGCACGATCTGAAATGAAATTTTCCTTGATTTTGAGATTTACTCAAAAATTAATTATACATTAGATGCTATAGCACATATTTTATTGCAGAATTTTTTAATATTATACACATAAGTGAGCGTAAAAATTTTTGAAACTTTACAAGACCCATATTATGAACATGTTTCCTTACACATTTGAAGTAGTGAAAAATAGTATTAAAACCCTTTATCCTGTAAAATATAAATTAAATATTATTTTTATTTAATCTTTCCTTGCATATTATTGTTTACTTTAAATACATTTTCATTCATTTTAGTGATTTTATTTATATTATAAAGATTTATAAAACTGTTTTTAACGAAATTTTCTTTGATATAAGGATTTATATTTTAAAAGTTAGATGTTTTTTACACAAAAATTAATTATATATCAAATACTATTGCACGTATTATAACATTGAAGATTTTTAGAAAGCGTTTAACAATTGAGAGAGATATATACTTTAAATATTATTACAAACATTTAAATGCAATTTGCTTTTTATTTTTTAATTTTACAATTGAGACATTTTGAAAAGTTTGATTCTTAAAGTGCGTTTTATGCATAGTAAAAAAAAAATATTATAAAAAACCTGTAAGAGTAAAAAGAATTTTATACATTGAAACTTTACAAGACCCATACCATGTTTCCTTGCACATTTGAAGTAGTGAAATATAGAATTAAAAACCATTTGTCCCTGAAGTTCTAAATTAAAAGTTATTTTTCTTTAATGCTTTTGCAAAACCACACATTTTACTATATATGAACTTCCTTTTATTTATTTGAAAACCTTATGCACATCGTACAATTTAAAATTGCACAGCAAAATACCAATACTGTACGAAGCTATGAAGTATTTTACAAGATACTTTGGTACTGTTTTCTTAATTTTAAGTGTTCTACATTGCTATATTAAATGGATAGTTAGTGGGTTTTCTGTTTTTGAAAATAATGTGTGCACATCTGTGCTGCAAAGCAAATTAACTTTTGCCTTTTTCTTGATATTTAATGCATAATCTAAATATTTACTCACACCGCTGATAGTTTTACCCATGAGTAAAATTAAATAATAACTGAAAATTTTAAGTATTAATGTGAATTTTAAAATGAACAAAAATTATTGAAATAATGGATTAAATCTGAATTCTATGTATTCTTAAAACAATCTCTGCAAATCCAGCAGACAATTCTTAAACAGATTGAAGGAAACCACATGGAAACAAAGTAAATTAGAACACTTTTTAATAGTAAAAACATTATGATTAATATTTTTACAAAAATAATACATTGTAGTAAAAAAAGAACTTATTTTTACATACTTACATTTTTTTAAGAGACTTATTTCCGACAAGCCAATTATTCAATGCCATCACCTCAGCTATGGGCAATGCAAATTATTTTTGTGATGACCACATTATAGTTTTTGGATATCTTTGTTGCTACTTAGAGCATAAAATGCATCGAATTTGGGAAACCCATATTGTTCTAAGTTGATATTCGGAATATTCAATGCATCTAAGCGTTTCTTTTCCACACAACCACCTTTGTAAGCAATTAGGTACTGAGTGACCCTCTTGGTCTGCTCGTAATATTCTAAAAGCTTAGAGTCTAGATTTTTCTAAGGGAGCACAATTTGCTATGTCATGGGACAGAAATGAAGTGCACATACGTAATTTTTAACATATCACACAGTTGTACGATCTTTGGCACTCAGTTTATGCTTAGACGATAAGTTAAAACGAATACTTGAAGCTACTTGCGACTTTTACAGCGATGTATGCGTATTTACGTACTAAGAAACTTTCTTGAATCTGAAATTCATCAAAATGCACAATTGCACAAATATTAATCATTGCTATTGAAAAGCGTTAGCTGTTCTTGGAAAAATAATTGTAAACTGGAGGCCACGAAGAACTGGACTATATAACACCATACACTTACTAATCAGTAAAGTTAAAATTTATCTTTTGCGTTCCATAGTTACTCACAAAAGATAAGACTAAGTGAAGAATGTACATACTCAGAAAACATGGTGTTTGTGATAATGCGCGAAATAAAATTTTGTGTTATAATACAAGATTTTAACGAAAGGATATACTTAAATGTGCGTGTGATTTTTTGACTCTACCACGTTTATGCGCTGAATGCAATTCAATTCTACGACTAAATTTGAGCAAGAAAAAAAATATAACCAAATATAATTTATAAGAGAAACGTATTTTGACTTTCTTTAAAATGAGAACTTTAAAGTATACTGAATTCTCTTGATTCTGCAGTTTTATTTTTTCTAAAATTACATCAACAAATTGAATTATTTTATTTGTGTGCACACACAAGTCTTTGCCTCTGTTAAAAGGAAACTAGTATCTTTGACAAGTATCAGATTTTTAAAAATTAATTCAGAGAAGAACCTTTTTTCATGGGATTTAACTCAATCTGCTCCATAATTTTACCCTTAAGAGTAATAGAGCATATTATAGTTTTTAAGGAAAATGAATAACCATTATGCAAATTTGAAGCCAAAAGTTCCAAGCATGTCTATGCGCCTATCTACGTTTAGAGATTGACCAACGCACAGACGTTGACATTAGGGACCTAGCCGTAAACGGATCGTATTATACTGAACGATTATACCGGTGTCTTGGACGTGATCAGGTGCTATTGGTGTGGCGAAGGGCTTGAAAATTGGTAAAAAGATGTAGTGAGACACAAACACAAAGTTTTATCCAAAATGTTTGGTAGCCCATAGATGAAATTGTACAGGTGCTGGATGAAATCAACAATACCAATGGTTTTATAAAAAAAAACGATGTATAGCTTTACCCCTTAGACAACGACAAGGACGAACGACTTTGTAAAATTTGCAAGGAATCGGAAAATGAATGCTACTTTACAGCCTTGCGGTCATCTGGTGACATGCATGTGATGTACGAAGAGTCTTTCAACGTGTCCTATGTATCGAACCAATATTTTACATAAAATTAAAACGTACATTTGTTACTAAACTCTATTTATTAGTACATGTAGTAGATGCAATTTCAAGTGATATACTGAACATGGTGAGGAAGAAAATCCAATTGTAAAAGGGTGGTATTGAGTTGAAAGTTATTAAATTGGCAAAAGTGCTTCAGTAAGAAGATTAGTAAGGAAGTTTGAGACTCTAAAACCCTAAAACTCTTTATTAAGGAAAAAAATCGTGTAGGAAAGACTTATACACCCTTATAAATATATTGACTATTTTAATTATTAGTCGTTTGTTCATTATATGTTAAACCTATTTACTAAAGAATTTTAAAGGGTGCCTTAAACAGGAGTTACTAAATGCTTTAGGAAAGATGTGTAAATGTACAAAACACCACCATAATATCTCGCCGAAATAGAATCACGAGATAAGATTCTATGAATCTGTGATGAATTCATTAGTTCCCAAAATCATAAAGTATATTACGAGCTTTGTTGATTTCGATTAGATTTTCAAACTCAGCATACACCAACAATGAAATTGTTTGCTGTAACGTAGTTCCAAATTTTATTTCTATTCTTAAGTTACTGTGTCGAACAAGATTTAAATGTGAACCATCGCACAAATCTGGGGATAAATCAAAGCAAAATAAAGAATAACCTTTCGAAAATTCTGACCTTGAGAGGTACAGGCCTCTATTTTCAGCATTCGTAAATAAGTTCTGATATGCTCTTACAAATTGATCTTTTTCAAAATTTGGTTGGAGTGGGTTATGTGGCACGGGCTGACCATCCACATAGACTCCTATAAAATTAATATTGTAATGTTTGAACTCAAAGGGTGACTTCTTATAGTGTCCGTTGAACGCGTCGTTATCGACACAGGCAATCACAATGCGGTTAGGCATCTGTCCCGTAAAAATGTTATCTTGAACAAAACTCATATTACCAGCCGGAATGGAATAAGCTTTACACAGTACTCTGTTAATGGGGTATTTAGCTGCTGTTTTTTCCAAACCTTTTGCATGTCCTATAACAACACCTGGGCTCACTCTGACTTTACGAACAAGCAAGGAAGCATATTCCAACGAAACTTTAAATTCCCCGTCTCCCAACAAACAAAATTCCGGTTTACTGCGTATAAGCTTAATTTTCACATCCACCATATTTAAAAGGAGTCTCTCTTGATGAAACATATCCAAGTGCAAACGGCCAATCATATCCACCGATGCACCTAGCTTAAACATTTCTGTCCTTTGATTAAATCCATCGTTAGGTTGAGCATCTGCCGTATCAAAAACATTCATACGACCTGCGGTATCTTTAAAAAACAGTTCTGAAGACAATTGAGAAGTTTTAGTATCATAACCATGATTCAGTAATTTTTCTATCATGGCTCGGTATGGATAAGTGTTATTACTGGAGGAAACGAGTCTTTCGTTTAGACTGATATCCACCTGAGAAAACATGGAATGCAGAAAGAGATTTACAGGGCCTACTTTACTTTCAGTTGTGATTGGTTTGCCGTCACTTTTTAAAATTTTAACTTTAACATATAATTGGGTCTGTGACAAATCGAGGTATTCGTCTCCGCTTCCAGAGACATTGAATTCGATAGGGCTTCCACCAGAAACATTAGCTAGGGGATGAAATTCAACCCACTGACCTCTCTCGATGACAGTTTGTGTTGGAGGTAAAGAGAATAATTCTAGTTCTGATTTCACACATTCTGGAGAATCTTTTAGTAGAAAAGCCATGGTGTTACGAGTCGAAAATATCACGTCCTTGTAGCTTCCTGACTTTAGATGAAATGACACGTTTCGAGGGTTTGCGCTTCCTTTTAAGCTTTCCATGACCAATCATCTCATCTGCTTTCTTAACCGCCTTTCTTGCTAATTTTTTCCCAGTTTCTTTTGCACGCGTTTTAACTGATGTTTTGAAATTTTCGCCTGATAACACGTCATTAGCAACCATTGTTCCTGTCCGTAAAGCTTCTTTTCCAATCGTTTTTGCACCACTAATCAAAAAAGGTAATGCTCTGCGAAATAGTTTTGCAAAAAATCCTCCTATTCCTTGCCCTTTCTGAAAAACAACTCCTTTATAGTAGGGCAAGCCATTTCCAATTTGCTCTGAATAATAATCTTCAAACTTTTTACTACAACACGTGTAAGGAACCAACATTTTGTTACTTCTTTTCTTGAATGCGAAAATGAAAAATGAATCAATTCAGAAAGGAACACTCTTTTTATATGATTTGTTTCAAGCGAAAATGTAGTTTCACTATCAACTTTCCGCGTTCAAATGAGACGTAACGACCAGTGTGCGTCCTTATAATGATTTCAATCGAGTCAAAATTTTTTCTGGAAACTGGTAAATAATGAGGTCTCTCAAATTGTTCCTGAATCATATCACCATCTCTTCCCTTCACTGTCAGAGTTCGTAAAAGAGGAGCTAAGATCCCACCAACAAATTCAGGCTGAATGATGTCCGTATAAACGTACAACAAATGTAAATCAACATTAGGATCCGCAACGAAAGGACTCTCAGTGATTACTGTATCTGGGCCTCCATTTCCTGGAATAAAATTTTCTCCAATCACTTTATTAGGTTCAAAACCTAAGTTTTCAGCTAATCCCTTGGATAATTTCACCGTTGCACCATTAGTGAGCTGCACCATCACCTTTTTAGTGTGTTTGTTATATTTCATTTGAATTTTTATGTGCTTTGGAAATGCATTTAAAATGTCGATCGGAGAATCATAAAATCCGCACGCTATTTTTCCATTAACTTTTACTCCGTTTCCTAAATTATATTCAAAAGAATTTTCACCATCAATGATGTTATTCCACATTCTGGGATAAATCATTTCAACTAATCCTACTTCCCATTCACCTGAGAGTTCCAGACGTTTAGGGAGTTTCGTGTAGAAGTGAGACATTGTGTTGCCAGGATAAAACTCGATAGAGCTATCGCTGGGAAGTGTAATGTAGAACGACATCGTACAGTGAAAATGAGAAGGTAAGTACGGTGACAGCTCTATTTATATCATTTTGACATTTTCAACCCAAGCATTAAATTTGTCAGGATAACCCTGAAATTTCACAAAGTATTCCGTTTTCCCCTGACGCTTTCTTTTCTTTAAAACTTTTTCTACTGGATAAAATCCGGAATCCGAGATCTTTTGCAATTCCTCTTTGTAAAAACTTCCTTGTATCACTTCCCCTGCTAAATCTTTCAGTTTATACACAACAGGTATCCGATGTATTATTTTATCGATAGTAAAAATTTCTTTTGTCCAGTTTTGTTCGTATCCTTTTTCAAAGTGCATTTTCTCCCGACTAATACGAACAGTATCGTCAACCTTTAATTCTGAACTGCTCTGTTTTGCAACAGTTTGCTGACCGTATAACGTATCCCATACTTTTCCTTCATTTTGTAATGTCACTGATGAAGGCTCTGTTTTAATACTACGATGCCAAGTATGGTTATAACTATGCATCAATTGGTCTATGACGTCAATATATCTTTTCGTATTTTTTTCAGTAAAGTATTTCCACATTTTAGTTTTAAGGGTACGATTAAAGCGTTCAACGATTGAAGCTTTTGTTGAATTATGTGTGGTAAAGAAATGAACTTTCTTCTTTTTTAAGAAATTTTGCACTAGTTTATTGGTAAACTCTTTCCCAGCATCTGTCTGTAAGGATTGAGGAGTACGTTCGGAAAATATTTTTTCATAAGCGCTCAATATAGTTGCAGATTTTTTATCTAACAGAGGAATGGCCCATGCATATTTAGACAAAATATCAATACAAGTAAGTAAATACTTATACCCGTCGTTATGAGGGGCGAGAGATTGCATGTCCACTAAATCAGATTGAAACTGATCGTTTAATCCTCCTACTATTACACGATTTCTCTGGAATTTGTGCCGTAAAGGCTTGTGTAAAGTATACGAATCTTTCGTTTGTAGCCAATTCTTTATCTGTTTTCTTTTCACGCGACCTTTTAAAGCACGCTGTAAAGCATTGATACCACCAAAGCTGCCGGGGAGTTTGGGATTCCGATATGTCTGATTCAGAATTTCTTCCATTGCAGCAGCGGTTGTGGTCTAACCTAAAGCTGATATTCATAATGACTGTTAAATTATAAGAAACACAGTATTTATATACTTCTCCTACATTCACTTTATGAACAGAATTTCACTATTAAAATTATGTAGCTAAACTAAAGAATATTTAAAAAATAATAATTAAAACAATTATGCAATAACAAATTAAACACTAAATAGGTCAAACATATAGTCAAACATATGCACATTAACAAGTAAGATAAAAGTCTAAATAAAACGCACTCAGGGGTAATAAGAATCAACAAAATTTATTTATAAGTAATAAAAGTAAAAAAAATACATTACACTGATGAAAAATATGGAGGAATACAATCGGTATTTACATACATTTGTCGCACGGACTCCATGAGTTCATTTACATTCAAACATTCAAAAAAGTCACCTTGGAAAATCAAATACCTAAAATTTAACTGAGTACTATATTTTTGAACAAAAGTCCCAGCAAAATCACGCCAATCAATACTGTAAAGAATGGAAGTAAAATGCATGGAAAAAGAATCTTCCTTACTCGTATCTAAACAGGTATGAGCTATGTTGTTCACAATGTAATTCTTACATCCGAAGCAATCCACATGCTTAGATATGTTCTTTGAAATTATATCCTCTAAGTGGGAACACAAGGCTAATTTCATTTCATCCACCCCTTCTGGATTGTCAGGGTCACCGTTGTAAGTTTCTTCGGAATTAAATGTTGAACACTTTTCAAGTTCGTGTCTCACGAAATAATACAAGGAGTAGGTGAATAGTGAAGTATTTACACGTTCAGCAACACGCTGGTAGTTTTCGCAGATTTTAAAGATCTGCTCCCAACACAGCACAACACGTTCGGGCACAAAATGAAATGACATATCACTTTTGCGAAACAGTCTTTGCAGAATGAGAAATGTCGTGTCTCCCACAACTTCTTTGGACATACACAGGTCTCTTTCAAGAATCTTAGCAGATTCCACAGTACCAAAAGTGAAATATTTATTCACTTTACTTATAAAAGAATCCCACACTTTTGGCGAAAGTGAAATACCTTCCTTCGTGGGCTGTAAGCTTTCACTCTCATCCGTAACGTACTTCCTGATATGGACTCTGGTAAGTCCAGTGAACTTGTTTACAAGCAGGAACATGTTGTCTCCAAGGTGTAACATCGTATCAGGCAGCGAATCCATCGTTATTTTTGGCTCTTCCCCAGGCATAGGTAAAGACTTTGTCTTTATTTTTGGTTTTTCACCAAGAACAGACAATGCACTCTTTTCAGCAATACGAGTTTTTTTCATAGGGCTAGACTGAACAGAATTTCGCTTCATAGTCTTTTCAATGCAAAATTACTTCTGAAACTGATCAACAAACCTTGCAGCCACTGATAGAAATGATTTCTGAGGGGGTATAACTTACTTCCCAAGAGCACAAGATTAATCCACCAATCAGAGAAGCTTGAATAATCACGTGATACTAAGAAAATCCCTCCTACCTGGTCTTCAACAAATAGCAACATTCCTACCCTATAACCGGTATGATTGCATCAGCTTGCCACTCGCATTCATGTTCTAACGTGTTACTTAAAGTTTGGGTGTTGCCATTCATCAACAAAATTTTTTTTTACAAAACCTACTCAGCTCCATTCCCATAAAAAACAACTCAACTCTTGCTTAAATGTTTTCCCCCACAAGCAGGACACCTAAAACTCAACTTTACTTTATATGACGTCACATCGAAATCTCAGAAGGAAAAAAATCCAAGTCCCAAGCGTAAACACACTGACGTCACGCGTGCGCCAACTCTCAAAAAAAAAAAAAAAGGTCTCTAAACATTTAAATCTCTGTAGAATAGGTATTCGTGGCCGAACGGTTATAGTCATTCAACTAACCCTCGACCATGAGTACTTTTGTATTAAGTTCGAGCCCCCAACAAAATATCAAATATTTTTTATTTTCTTAGGATTTTATTCTATTCACTCCAGTAAATGACACTAGATGGCGGTACGAATAACGAAAAAAAATCCAAGGCCCAAACGTAAACACACTGACGTCACTGGTCATGAATAAAGTAAAACCATTAAGAAATCAATTCGTTCCTTAGATTAATTACTTTTAAAATCACTAGATGGCGCCATAAGTCGTTTTGAAAAAGCATTTATTAAAACCCCTATGCAATTATTCAAACCATTTTCTAAAAATAACGCATTCCTAATACTAAGAAAAAATACAAGTCCAAAAGAAAGAGAAATAAACACTACATTAATTCACCATCGTAAGTTAACTCTCTTACAGCCTAACGGATAGCGCGCTTGACTTCGGATCCTATGGTCCTCGGTTCGAATCCACCAAATTGCTTTTTAATTAAAAATAATAGAGTTTCGAATTTCTCCACCAGATGACACTACGAGTGATTCGTCACCATGGTAACGAAACGACGCCATCTTGAAACAACTCAACGCCTGCACGAAGTCGATGACAAAAAAAAAAATTCCCAAGTCCAAAATGTAAACAAACCATACGTCACTTCCGCTTTTCGATGACGTCACGCTGTGACGTCACTTGGCCCCGCCCACTTCGGGTCACGTGGTATGACGTCACTTCCGTGTCCTATACGGGGGGGTATACTACTTATATACCTAGGGTACATAATAACGAATTTATGTGCATAGCTTCTATTATGCACACATGTACTGATATAAGAAATGTTTCGAATAAATGTAAAACGTTTTAAAGATGTACCCGGAATTTGAGCATTTAATTTCCTTTCGAACCAATAGTAGAATCGATATTTAAATGAGTAAACTAGATTTGCATCAGAATTAGAAAACAAATTTTGTATAAAAACAGCTATTATTTAAAGAACATTTGAATGCAAAAGAAATTTTAGTATGTATTAATTATATGTATTTAGTATGTATTAGCGCGCTTGCAACTATATTTCATGAATACGTGATTTTATACGAGCATCTTGCAGTTTAATTAACGTTTAGATTACACGCAAAATTTATTATTCGCATTAATTTTGAAACTTATAATCAGGAGTAAACAGGGGGGGGGGGGTATGCCTTTTATGTGAAATGTATTTGTACGAAATTTTATAACATACCTGTAGTATCGTATGAATCACATGATGTACAGAGTCGAAGTGAAATTATCTGTAAAGTAAATACTATGAAATTATATCGTCGGCTTAGAGCATAAACTCATTTACAGACAAACCTTTTTTAAATTGGAGAGATGTTTAAAGACTATCCCTATTATTTTTAGGTAAAAAAAATAAGAAGAATTTTGATAGCGTATATATCTGTTAAACAAGTTACAGTAAGATAATGTGTTTCTCATCATCAGGGAAATAATGTCTTCCAAAAATATCAGTTAATGAGTCTGCTCTAAGTCGACGATGTGTAATGTATATTGTAGGCTTAGAGTAAAACTCATAAGATGGTATTTTTCAGAAATGCGGTTTTGACACTAAATGCTCGTTTTCACCATGACGAGAAATGCATCGTCATATTGCAATCTGTTTTAAAAAGATACAAAACGCTGTCAAGATGCTTATAATTTTTATTTTTGACTTAAAAGCGAAGAGTGCTAGTCTTTAAATCTGTAACCTGCTTCAATGACATGTTTTGTTTTATGTCTTATTTAATTGTATATGAGTATGTCTTTTTTCAGTATTTTTCGGAGCATATATATTTTTGTTCTCTCTAATTAGATATTTTTCTGCAGAGAAACAACAAAATAAATAACATTACACTTTTTTTGCCAGTTAAAGTTTCTGCTTTAAGACGACGATATAATGAAGTTTATTAGATCTTATCTGATCTATAAATCTACAACATCCTGAATATACATAATCGATCAAAATGTGAAAAATCATTCGTGGAAGAACACCTCAAATTTTCGATCTATGCTTAGAAAATCTGTTCCAACTTAAAGCGGAATGTGTCTGCGAGGACAAAGAGAAAGAGAAAGAGGGAGATGCTCATGCTCTCAGAGATGGTTAAGAGGAATTTATGAGTCGCTCATTAAAGTTGAGAGAGATCGAAAGTTATTTCGCGTTCAACAGAAAAAAGGAGGAGTTTGCTTTCGCCCATTCACTCGAATGTTCTGGGGGGCAGTAATGTTCACCATTTTTTTGCTTCAAATGTCCCTTTTTATTCTTCTGCTTCGCTCGCTGACAATGGGAGTCGCAGGGTTGCCAACACCGGCGAGTACTCGCCACGCTCTAGATCGCCAACTTGTACCGCCCATTTTTATTCAGACAAATAGTGATTTTAACGTGGTTTGAGAACGAAAACTAATAATGTACATAAAAAACATTTTTCTTCAGTATTTCATCATTTTAGAAGAATTTTAATCAGGAAAATCGTAAGACTCGATCTTAAAAGTTTTCCTTAAGGCAAATATTTGCAGAACTTATTTCAGTAAAAGGATAAAAATGAAATTTTCATAGATTTTCGTTACATTAAACATTTGCTGCCCCCTTTGGTTATCTCCTAAAATTTGACTAAAAGTGATACATTTGTTGAACACGAAGTCTTACTCTAAAAGATTTTCTGGACATTTTTGTATGAAATTATACGTAAGCAATTTTCGTTCCATTGAAGCTTAACTCAGTTTAATGATTTTTACATCATTAAGCTACTGATACATATTTAATGGTTTCATAATAAGATTTTAAAAATAATTTTACAATTTCAAAATAGGTTCCTTTTATTTTTTTTATCAAATTTGCAATTCTTCGGACTTATTTTTATGTATTTAATTTTTGAAAATTTTCTAAGTTTTATGGGCATTATAGAAAAGAAAAAAATGCTCTTTTAATAAATTTGTTCATAAAAGTATATGTCATAAGCTTCAGGAACTTTTATTCCTACAAATAAATTAGTAATTTTTAAAAAAATATTTAGTTTCAGGAAATATATCATTGGACACTATCTCAGTTAAAAACTACTAGACTAATAACTGGAACAAAAAAAATTCGTTTCCTTATAATCTTTAGTAAAATTTAATGTAAAAATGATTTTTATCTTCATTTTTCTGAAGGTATATTCATCAGAATGTCAATGACTATACTGGGAAACAATTTGGTAGTCAAACGCGCAATTTTTAAAAATTTTAAATTTTCAGTATTGATTCTCTTAATCCTAATGGTGATTGTCTCGACGAAATGTCCTGTCATTAGCAAAACTGACCAGATCTTGATGGAAGAGATATCTCATCATTAGAAAAACTGACCTGATCCTAATCTCGTCATCATCAAAAACAGCAATATCTTCATCCTTCGGAATTCAATCGGCAATATCTTGATAACGAGATATCCAGTCCTTAGCAAAATTAGTCAGATCTTGATCAACGAGATATCTCGTCGAAACCACTCGGAGGGTTAATTTTAGACAGAGATCATTGTAAATGAATGGTTAAGAGTATTTCAGTGATATTTGGAACATTGCTTCGATACATCTATCATCCTTTTCCTCAGCCTCATTTCAAAAGGGAACATGGTTCATATCACAATGCCAATGGCTTTTGACTGGGAAACTGAATCGTAACAGCACCCAGTGTTAAAGTTATTTCTATGACTATTTTATTTGACTATCTGCTTATTGAGAAAAATTAATATTTGGATTTCAAAATTTGCCCTACAATGATCTTCAGGTACTAACGCTACTTTATGCAAAATTTGATATATCTTGAATTTATAGATATCAGATATGCAAGATTTGGCAGGTATAAATATACATGTTAGTAACGATTATAAAAATCTTCATTATAAAATACATCAAAACGGTACAGTTCAATTTAAAAAATAGTGTGAGGACGATCAAATCTAATTCAAAGTATCATTTCGGAATTACTGAAACAGAATCTTTAGAAATAATTGGAATCGGAATCTAGCAGCTTTAACTACAGATTTGGTTTCGACGATGGCCATAAATTTCATGCCATTAAAGCCACCCTAAAAATAAAATACGACTCTTCAAATCCTATTTCAGAGTATTATTTCAGATGTTTGAATCTGGATCTCCAGATAAAATCGAAAAGGAATCCAGTAGTTTTAACCATAGATTTAGGTTTCGACGATAGCCATAGATTCCAAGCCTTAAATTAATGATAAAGACTAAAAGAATAAAGTCTAATGCGAAATCCATATCATAGGGTTATTTCATATTTCTTTGAATCAGGACCTTCACAAAGAATCAAAATGAAATTCAGTAGTTTTAATCATAGATATTGGTTTCGGCGGGGCATAGATTTCATGCTTCTCAATCCATCTGAAATTAATGTGGTAAGGACAAAAATAAAAAATAAAAATATAACGAGTCTATATTCAATTCAAAGGACCATTTTAGATTGTAGATCGTCAGAAAGAATCAAAATAATAAATGGAATAATTGGTGATATAAAATAAATAAAAAATATTTTAAGCATTCTCATTTTGTTTACATTTTAAAGAATGCATAAATGGTTACTACTGTTCACAAAATTTTAACCACAAATTTAGGTTTTGACGATGGCTATAGATTTTATACTCCTAAATCAGTCTTAAATTAATGGTGAAGACTAAAAGAATAAAGTATAACGAGTTCTCTGAGATATATGTAGCTTTAAAAAGAGTGATGTCAGCGCCACCTATGGCAGCCTCGATTTTTGATACCACCGTGAAAGGAAGGGGGCGATAATTCCACCCCACCCCAGCCAATTACATTCCGAGTTGAGAAAAACTGCTAGGCTAAAAGGAATTTCTAGTATCTGGCTCTCGATTTCGACCAATGGCAGTTAAAGTGTGGTATAAATCTACCCGGTGGCGGTAGTTCCCGTTCTATTGATTTCCAACCCCCCTCCAGGAGCTCCCTCCCCTCCCCAGCGCGCTCCTTTCTTCTGTTTTTATTATTTGGTGGGGGGTGCGAGCGAGAAGAGAGGACAGCGAAAGACTTTCTAAAGTCAAAGCCAAACAAAAGTTGATGCCGCAATCAAAAGAGCTTAGGACTGCCCATTGCAACGATAACGACAATTTATTTTAAGAGTTGCGATGGCTCTTTCGCCCGAAATTCGGGATTGTAAATAATGGCCGCAACAAAAGGGACACCCGGGGAAAATTACCCCTCGCGGAGAGAGAGGAAAATCCCCTTTTTTCCTGTTTTTAGACGGAGATATTTTCTTTGCTAATGGCCCGGGATCGCCGTCTTAAGAGGAACAAATGTAGCCTTCGCTATTGATTTCGGGGCACAATGCTTCTTTAAAATTTTCCTGGAGGGTGGAAACTGGGGAGTGATTAATTATTGGTTGGGAAAAAGGTTCGAAGATAATGGTTTGAAAGCCTCCTTGTATTGTGTCTTCTAGAAGGAGATCGATTCTTTGTTTTCGGTGAGAGTGAAAAGTTAGAAAAATGTCGGTTTTAAGTGTTGAACAGAATGTGGTAAGTGTCAGATCATCGTTGGATGTAGATGGTTCCGTTACAAAAGAACTTCCGTGATTGCAAAGTATTATACCAAGTAAAAAACATTAGGATGGTTTCGAAATAAATTCGGCATTGATTTCATGGCCACAGTGCTTCTTTAAAATTTTCCTGGTGGATTAGCTCGTCGTCGACCGTGATTCAAAATTACGTGGTATTGTCCACGGATTTTTCCCTTTGGGTTTTATCCCGGACCATCGCCAATAGCCCATTATGTTGCTCCACTGCGACGTTAATTAAATACCTACCTACCTACCTAGTGGATTAACGCGAATAATTAGTTATTGGTTGGAAAAAAGGTTCGATGATAATAGATTGAAAGCCCTTGTATTGTATCTTCAATCGATTCTTTGTTTTCGTTGAATGAAAAGTTAAAATGATGGTTTTTAGCCTTGAACAGATGCCAGACTATCGCTGGATGTAGACTATTTACCGACTATAGTCATCGCGATAGAATTTCAGTGATTAAAACGTACTCAACCTATAGAAATTGCTTAAAACATTAGGATCGTTTCGAAAATACTGCG
This sequence comes from Meta bourneti, assembly GCA_933210815.1. Taxonomy (NCBI): domain Eukaryota; kingdom Metazoa; phylum Arthropoda; class Arachnida; order Araneae; family Tetragnathidae; genus Meta; species Meta bourneti. The sequence goes on from OW119926.1 coordinate 93,993,453, forward strand.
TCTAGACTTAAGATTTCGAGATAAAAGCTTGAGATATTTCGAAAATGGCAAGTTTTCCAGCTTCATGGCGATTGCTCGAAAAATGAGTTACATCAAAACAAATTATTGATCTAAAAAGTGAGATTTTTACTGAACATTATTTTTATATGGGGGCTGTTTGCGTCTATTGTTTATAGTTTAGTAACCTTTGTGTGGATGTATCGTACATTGGGCCTTTATCACTTTTATTTACCTGACCCTGGATGAATTTTAGCTTGCAAACACAGGAGGAAATCTCAATCGAATTGGGAGTTTATAGGTCACCTGTTTCAACCAGTTGTTTTAATCTTTTTTGTGGGTCCTTTTGCTACAATGTGTAGTTTCGATGCTGCATCGACAGCCGTCTTCAAGTTTGGGGAAATGGGGTCTTTCGTTGATCAAACCCCCAAAGAAAGGTTGAAAGTCTTAAATATGTTACAAATAAATAATCTTAAATATATTACCGTACATATAAAAATATTTGTCGTAGAGTAGCTTTACAAAAGATGCGTGATATAATCTATAATTTGCGTCTCTTTCCTCTAATGAGTAAATTTTCTCGTCCCTTGCAATATCACTCGTTGGCATATGATGCATTTCCTTATCCCTTAAAAGAGCGATATATCAAGGGGTTACATTATTTAGATAGAAGTTAGAATATAATGTAAAATTTTAGTTCGGACAATGAACTTAGTTGACAGAAATAATTCAAAATACTTCAAAACAGATTCAGATATTCATAAATCATAGTGCAACTCCGACATGCAACTTAACTGTTTATTACGTTCGGAGACCACCAATTTCTAATTTTTACATTTTTTGTAACTCTCTTATTGCATCTAGATACCTCGAATTTAACGTTATTCACGTAAGTATTTAAGAGGAATATTCAATAATCTTTAGTAAGAGTGGTAAATATGGTATATGTAATAACCCTCCTGGTGGTTGTCTTAACGAGGTATTTCGTCATTAGCAAACCTGACCAGATCTTGATGGAACTGGTATATCTTGTCATTAGAAGAAAACTGACCAGATTTTGATCTGGTTAACACAAAAAATCGGCAGTATCTTGATGACTGGTAATATCTCGACGATCTCATCAGTGGTAAAGTTGGTCATAGGATGGACGAGATATCTCGTCGAAACCACTTGGAGGGTTATTAGGAAAGTGTTTATGTACAGGGTGGCCCAAAAGCCACTAGACCATTTTAAACTATAACTTTTTTAGCTATTAATTTTTTCAGATTATTTATATGTAATCCTTGGAAAATAGTTATGGAGAAATTCACGACAGAGCAACGAGTAATATCCCAATTGTATCTACAAAATCAACGGTCAATTGTGCTAACCCAAAGATCTTACATTCGTCATTTAGTGCGTCCTGCAGTTGATAGCACACCAGAGGTATGGTGGCAGCAAGATGGAGCTACTGCCCATACAGCTCGCCCGACGATGGAGCTCGTAAGGCAAATTTTTGGATGGTGGATAATTTCGCAAAACTCTGAATTCAATTGGCCTCTACTCTCACCTGACCTTACGGCTCCAGACTTTTCTTGTGGGGATATCTAAAAGAAAGAGTATACCGTAACAAACCTCTGACCATCCAGCAATTGAAGGCCAATATCCATGAAGAAATTGAAGGAATAAGCCAAGAAATATTACGAGAGGTGATGGAGCACACTTTAGAAAAAGCCCAAGAACAAAATGGCGGCCATTTGAAGGACATAATCGACAAAACTAACTGAAAATAATTTCCAAGTATATTTATTGTTTATAAAAGAATAAATGTGAATTTTTAATACATAAAAGAGTTGCTCTATTTTTAAATAGCCTAGTGACTTTTGGGCCACCATGTATATATATATATATATACAGGGTGATTCTACGGTCATGGGACAAACTTCAAGGGGTGATAGAACACAACGAAACAAACACTTTTCCCCATAGAATGTATGGTCGCAAGTGCAGCGGTTGGCCGCTAGAGAGCGCAGTCAAACGCTTGTATAAAAGCCCATAGAATATCTATTGAGTAAGTCTAAACTAATACGACAAACTTCAGGGGGTGATAAAACAGAACAAAACAAATACTTTTCGTCATAGAATGTAGGGTCGCTAGAGGACGCTTTCCATTTCGGCACAAACACACGGTCCGACGAAAGTTGGAAAGAAGAGGCATGAAATATGGAAACAACGCTTTAATGTCAAATAAGCATCAATAACTGCTTGACAAAACGAAACAATACAATTAGATTTGCATACATTAAAGATAAGTACAAGGAACAACGGGTAAGAAAGAAATGACATGTACAAAACATGAGAAACTTTTCACATGGAAATGAAACGACATGTACAATCAGTCGGTAAGTACAACGCACAATTGCAAAAGCTGTTCAAAATGTCGACCACCACACCTGATGCAGGTCTCGCATCGCCGACGTAACGCTTTTATACAAGCGTTTGACTGCGCTGTCTAGCGGCCAATCGCTGCACTTGCGACCCTACATTCTATGGGGGAAAGTGTTTGTTTCGTTGTGTTCTATCACTCCCTGAAGTTTGTCCCATGACCGTAGAATCACCTTGTATATATATATATACCAAAAGCTACAAGAACTTTTTCACGGATATTTTAAGGAAGAATCACAAGTAGAAAAAGAGCAGAGAAAAGCGGTCTCAAACATTTCCCGAGAATCGACATTTTTTGAGCCGAGTCACTATCGGAGTCGCGATGCGATAACTTCCCGCTGACGCAGGCGTTCCACTATTCCTGTGAGTTCTGTAAAAGTTGCTTTTGTGCACGAATCGTTGAGTAGGGGCAAAGCGAACATCACAACGTCGCTTTCCCTTCTAACCAATAACAGTGATCCGAAGTTCTCTGTGATTCTTTTGCCTCCATTCTATCGAAATAGTCAAGTAGGATTATTGTGTGTTATAATGTTTTCAAACACAATGCGAAACAAGCAACAACGTTGCAAATTTATAGGAAATTCGATTTCTCTTTTTCTTAATCTGAACTACGTTTTCAAGTATTCAGAACACCGAAATTATAAATCTGAATCCAAGTGAGAAATTTATCTGAAACGCAGGGAATTCGAAATAAAAAGTGTAATTTATATGCACCCAACGTACACATAAAACACATTCGGTAAGTAAATGGTGTGCAGAAACTATTTCGAAGGAATTGTTTATTACCATATCAATTGTAAATGAGGTATGTACATAGTATAATCTACATAAATATTGTGTTGACTAAGAATTACTGATTTTCTTTTGCTTTCTAAATTTCATAACTGTGTATGTATTCTGCCAGTTTTACGATCGATTTAGTGAATTTTTTTGTGACAAAAATAATGATAGGCTTATAAAAAATATTGTAAAATATGCTTAAAGTTAGCTAACATGAAAAATGTAACGATGTAATTTATATATTTTAATTATTTTACGCAATTTATTTATTAGCGTCGAACCGACACCAGATGCCCTTTCAGAGTAACGAGAGTGCCAAGCAATCCAGTGTTTGTAAAGTATACAGTTTCCTATAAAATATTATTTAAGGTTGTCAAAGGCAAATACTCAAAGACTTGGTAGAATTTTGTTTTCAAACTACAGATTTCCAAATAGCCATTCTATTTGATTTCAATAAAATCATAACAGCACTAATGCATGTATGGTATTTGTAATAAGATTTACAAAATTTGGAATACTAGAGTTTTACTTTATGCTTTTGTCTCTTTTTACATTTATAATGACGCATATTTTATAACTATTACTCGTATGCCATGCATTTTACAATCTTTTTACAACAAAAACTGAAGTGTCGTCACAGTGCGTAATTTCATCTTTGAAAATAAATTAAAAAACCATTTAATATCACCCGAAATTCGAATTCAATTAACTTTTTTTTATTCCGGAGTTGTTTTGATTGGATGATAGACATTCTACTTTAGCATCATCAATTAACAAGAGTAAGAATATGTCATCATTCAATGTGAGATTTGGGTTTATAACGACCCAACCTAAAAATGAAACCCGACACTGAACTGAAAACCACCGACAAAGATCAATCTAATGATTTTATGGTCGTTCCACATGTCAAAGTCCGTAATTTTATCTTTGAAAATAAATTAAAAACCATTTGATATCACACCAAATTAGAATCCAATCAGTATTTATTATCTCGGAGTTGTTCTGATTGGCTGATAGACATTTCTACGCTGGCATCATCAACTAACAAGAGTAAATGTCATCATTCAATGTGAGATTTGGGTTTATAACGACCCAACCTAAAAATGAAACCCAACACTGAAACTGAAAACCATCAAGAAAGGCCAATCTAATGATTTTATGGTCGTTCCATGCAGGCCATTTCTTCTCCCACTACTGAGAGCCATTTCGATGACTTTTCAACTTAACTACAAAGACAAACAAGCGCGGCCATAGATGCGATTTCGTTGTTGTTCTTTGGAGGGATCGAATCATCCAATCTCTTAAAATAAAAGAAAGGCTAAACGAGTTTAAGACCGGAGCCGGTGTGGAAAAAAATTATCAGAAGGCCGAGTAATTCAATTAGAGAAAGTCGGGAGTTTCAGGGACAATTTTTTTGTGCGGGTGGAAAAGAAGAGTTTCCCATTGCTCATTTAATGGGAAATTTCCACCGAAACGAACGGTGCGTGATTCCCCTTTTTCCCACAGAGGACCCCCTTCTTCTTTTGATTTGGACGGTGCGGCATCACTGATTTCATTTGATCTCTGCTCTCATTACTGCGGGAAGCGCAGGGAGTGAAAAGTTTCCTCAGATAGGCGCAAGAGATGTTTCATTTGTTTTGATGGTGGTTTCTGGTATGTTCTGGACATTTAACATTTTACACAAGATAAAAACTTTTAAAGTTAAGAAAAAGGAGATTTTAGGAAAACTTTGCATTTGCAGTGTGTAATTAGTAAAAACACTTGGAGTATTTTCCAGGTTTGTTTTGACGGCGGTTGCTGGATATAAGTAGGTTCTGGAAATTTAATGTTTTACGTAAGGTAAAAATTTTAAAGTTAAAAAAGTAGATTTTAGGAAAATTTTATATTCGCAGTATTTAATCAGTTAAAACAAGTATTTCACAGGTTTTTTTTACGGCGGTTGCTGGATATAAGTAGGTTCTGGAAATTTAATGTCTTACATAAGGTAAAAACTTTTCAAGTTAAAAAAACGAGATTTGGGGGAAACCCTTTTACAGTATGTAATTTAGTAAGAACACTTCGAGTATTTTCCTATAGATAATTTAAAAATAAAATTATATTTGATATTTTTCAGATGGATTATCAAGTAAATTTTTTTGCATTCAAAATTATAAAACTGTATCGCTTTCTTTGAAATTGTAATTAATCCCCTTAAAACTTGGATAATCCAAATGCTTAAGGAATCAAATTAAGACTATAAAATGTCCTCATAAATAAGGTTACATTGTATTGATACCTAAAATACTATAATTGATACCTATTAAAAATTCCTTTTTTTGCAGAAATCGTAAAATAATGTATCATTGGAATCAGTTTCGTTAGAAAACATTTATTTATATAATTCGGAACTGTAGTTAGTACTAAGCTCAGGTTTCTAAAGTTTCTTAAAGAGATGACACTGCCATTACCTATCATCTTTTGTTTGTTTATTTGTTTGTCTACGGTGTAGTATGTGAGAACGAATCAACAAACTAAAAATAACAGAGCATACTTATCGGCTTTTAACTACAACTTTTATCTTGTTATATGCTAAATAATAAGCAATTAGTATTTAGCAATAATAAAAAATGCATTATAGATAATATAATTATTTGCTAAATAATACTGCAGGTCCTGTTATTCCTTACAAATAGACACCAATTTCAATGTCATATCTCTTCGCAATACAAATTTTGATTGCCCAAACGCCGCGGAGCGTCAAAAGTTTCAGTGTTCACGCCCAAGCTCTTCCATTCCACTCACCACTGCACCCTCACCATTTCAGATACGGACGTAAGCCCTTGTTCCAACAAAATTTAAATCATTCGATGATTACTTATACTTTACGAGATATAATCTTGACAAATCTAGCCATTTTCGGGCCGCTATAGATTTCGTAGACTCTCCTACATCGGACCGAATTTAAAGACGTATTCGGGACAAAATTTTAAAACTGAAATTTCGAGCTGTTAGAAGCACGCAAAGCTTCTCTGATAAAGATAGATAGGTAGTTAATTGAATTAACGTAGCACTAAAGAAACACAACGGGCGACGGTCCGAGATGAATCCCCAAGGAAAACATCACCACGTAATCTTGAACCACGGTCAGATGACGAGGTCAACATCAGACCCCACTCTCCTAACTTCCACACCATACCAACATGAGGACATTTGAGGCCACGACAGGTTTAAAGTTCACCAGTCTCCTTTATACCCGACGGTCTTTCACTGGACCGAGTTTCAAACTCTCAACCCTTCTGTTACTAATCCGTTACTCTTCCAACTGGGATACCGCTGAAAAAGGATGTTATGGTAAGGGCCTTGAAGGTAAGAAAACGCAATCGTCGGCAATTAAAAACCAATGCAATGTCTAGTTCCTCTATCAATCGTTTCCGTAACGCCTCGGACACGCACTCCAGCTCTCTGAAAATCCACTCCAGGACGGCCGAGTATCTCCAGTACCGAGCAATTACCAGCCTTCCGGATGCCTAGTCATCCCATCAATAAGCGCACTTATTCATCATCGCGCAGGCTACATCCTCCCCAGTACGCTAATACATTTAAGAACGGACAGTTCTCCTCGAAGTGGAGAGGATCGCCCTCGGATCCGATTGCGATAAAAACCGGAATAATCAGTATAAAAAAGTGGGAGAAAAACGGGAGAGAGGGATCTGTCATCCGGGATGATGATGGATGGGCTCCGGACCGTTGACATCCGACTCCCAGGTAAAAAGACCTCCGGAATACTGAAACTCTCTTAAGAGATAATGGTCCCTAATCCTGCCAAATAAATGCTTCCCTTTTTTGTTTTGGCTCATCTCCGCATTAAATCGGTATGCGTGTTGGCGCCCGGGGCTTTTCCTTCCCCAAAGATTGATATAGATTGCCGGCCTGATTGATTGTGGTTCTTGCATTATTGTTATTAACCGGCGCAACTGTTGCCGCCATTAGAATGATGTCAAGGCCGGAAGGCGTGCGGGAGAGAAGGAAGATGGAGATGCATGAGGTTTAGCATGGGACGTCGTGTCGTGGCGAATGCGAAGCAATAAAGCAACCCCTAAATACAAATTTAACCACTCTAACCGTGATGCTATTATTTCTTACATTGCTACAAGTGTACTTAAATATTATCCTTTATCTTATTTATTTTCTAGAGCTTAAAATGTATGTATACACTAAAAGATTTTTTTTTTAATTTTGACTTTAAAAATCTAGTTTTTCCAAGTCATTGGCTTATGCTCAAACTCATTTCAGTGAGAAAAAATCAAATTAAGTTAAGTATTAATTATCTAATTTAGATATATATTATAATTATCTAATTAGCATGCTTTTTGAACAGTGATATCTCAAATTCTAATCTGTTCAGAAAGACAATTCTTGTAGGAAATTATTCCTAATATTATTCTTGTTCAGAAAGACAATTCCTGTAGGAAATTATTCCTAATATTATTCTTGTTCAGAAAGACAATTCCTGTAGGAAATTATTCCTAATATTATTCTTCATGTTTTGACCTTCAATCAAGTTGCTAGAGGGAATAGGTTATTTTTACAATTGTTTTCACCAAGGAAGTCTAAAAAATCAAAATTTTTACAAGAATTTTAGCATTTAAAAATCAACTAAAAATTCATTTCTTAACTAATAACTGAGGTTCAAAACATACACTGTATTACATAGATTATAATGATACACAAAAGTAATTATAATAGATAAATTCATTGTTGAGTTATCACCGTTTGAAAACAAAGCATCGTATCATAAATTCAGTACACCTGAGCTGGCTCCCCACTCTCCAAACTTCCACACCACGCCAACGTGAGGACATTTGAGGCCACGACCGATTTAACGTGCACCAGCCCCCTTTGTACACGTCAGTCTTTGATTGTAGCAAAAGAGAGAAAAGTAAATGCGAAACTGCAAATAGAGCGTAAGAACACAACAAATTCGGAGATGGATTCCCAAGTTTCAGACAGTTATGGGACTAAATTAATGTTTGTGCCTGGATCAAGAAATACACAGCGAATTTAAATTAAGTATGTTAATGGGGAAGAGTTTCCTGTTTTCATTACACATAGACATTAGCAAACTCTTTACAGCCTTCCATACCAGAGATTTTGACCAACAAAACCCTACGAAATATTTTTATTTACCCTAGTCCGACATGAGATATTTCATTCGCTAATTTCCATGTGAGTTGTAGGTGGTGCAGGTTTAGTTCCTTGGGTGGCTCGCTTCGATGTCAGTAAAACTTTCTTTGTGCATGTTCATTAATTGACGTTGTCTGTCTTGTGTTTGGCGCAGTGTGCCAAAATATGGCCCTTGTGCAATAAAAACAAACCAATCAATCATTCGATATTTACAGATTCTTGGATGCTACACGAGATAATGAAATTGCGAAAGTGGATGGTACGCTATACTTTTTGTCGCAAGAACGAAGCAGTCTTGCGCCAAATGATTAAGCTTATTAAGGCATGCTATAACATTAAGAACATAAATTGCGAATAACGGACAGATGCCTCAGAGTTGAGACGTCTTAGCACCATGGAATTTAGAGGTAGACGAGAGAAAAGTATGTGCGAAACAGCAAACGGAGCAGTGGAAAAAAAGAATAATCAGCAAATTTGGAGGTTGGTTCCCAAGCTTCTGAGAGAGGAATTTAATGCCATTGAATTTTAATAAGACACATGAAAGACAGAGCAACACTTTGTCTACCAAAAGTACTTCATGATGGCGTTGGGTTACACTGTTATATATACTACTTTATTGTAAGTTGATTTTTGTAGTGGTGGCTAAGTTCGCCACAATACTCCCCTTCATAATTTAGGAAAGGCTGAATTCGATAGATGTTGGCACTGATTGCCGATTGCGGGAGACTAAGAGTTGTATTAAGATCACTGTTGTTCTTCCGTATGCAAGGTGATTGAAACGAGGTTTGTGTGGCAACCAATAGTAAATCTGTGATAGGATTGGAAGTGTCAATTATCATAAAGCTTCAGACAGATGTTAGAAGTGAAATGCATTGGATAGACAATTCTACTACTCATCGTGGAATATCCATCGATGTTTGCGCCAATTGAGGTGAGCGCCATCTGGTTTGCGATTTTTGAAAGTGCGCATGTTGACATCACGTCTACCAGTCACCAATTCAGCAAGATGTATGAAAGACAGTACAATTTTGTCTACCAAAAAGAACTTCACTCTGGAGATAATTTACTCTGCTTTTTCATCGTATTTGCATTTATGCTACTTTATTGTAAGTTAATTTTTGTAGTGGTGGCTACGTTCACCACAATAGTCCCTCCCGAATTTAGCAGAGGCTGAATTTGATAGATGTTACCACTCTGACTTATTGCCCATTGCGGAAGACCGTATGAGCTGTATTAAGATCCCGGGTGTACTTCCGTATTCAAAGTCACATAATAGATGATTACGACAGTTTGACTGTCTTGTATTGCCTTTAGCAATAAAGCGTGAGGTGCTTTGCGAAGAGAAGATTGAGGGCCAGCAAAGAGTGAAGCCCTGATAAGAATGGAAACAGTGTCAGTTATCACAGGACCAGACAGTTGGAAGTGATAAGCATCGCATTGACGATTGAAGTCGTTGAATTGTCAATGCACATAGTTCGTGGACCATCCATTGAACTATGTGTCGAGTTTTGTTAGGTCCATCTGGTATTCGTCAATAGTGCTATCATAATTTTTTTAAATGTGCGCGTCTTCATAATCACATCAGCTAGTCACCAATTTAGCAAGACATGTGAAAGACAGTGCAACTTTGTCTACCAAAAAGCACTTCATAGTGGAACTGGGTTACACAGCTATATATGCAATTGTATTGTAAGTTCATTTTTGTAGTTGTAGCTATGTTCACCATGAATGAATCTGTGCTTGGAAATTGTATCAAGAAATGAATAGAGAATATAAATAGAGTGATTAAATAAATGTGTCTGGGGCCACATATATAAAACCAGACACCGTTCCTTTCCACAGGAGCTGCCATCCCCGAAAAAGTATTGATTAACGGCTTGATAAAATGTCATGTTCCTTTCACTTCTGTTCTAAGAACGTGTTCCTTTCTTTCAAGAGGGGTTGCATTAAAAGCGGACGCTAAGAATTAAGGCAGAGGGGGTGGAATCCGAAAAAGGAATCTTCTTAAATGACAGCCCGGGAGAGTGCAGAGTCATGTTCGCTAAAGATTTGTGTCCCGAAGATGGGATTTTTCCTTATGATAGACGCCCTCAACTGCGCGCAGAAATCTCGCTTTTGGAATCGAAAGAAGGGCTTAGGCCTAAGCTCTTTTTAACTAGGCCCTTTCTTCTATTTTTTGCCGTTATTAATCCGCAAGTACACAGGGAAATTCTTTTGCGGTGAGTTTGCTTCAAATGTGACAAACACGGAGTGTTCGTTTGTGTTGGATAGGAACGAAGATGATTTCTTTTGTGTTGGTGCTGTTTATACTATGCGCTATATGGTTTTCTTTCTGTTCATATTCATTTGCATGAAGTAAAATGAGAGCCTCTTCATGTGGATATCAGTGGAAATGAAATGGCAGATAGCTTGGCAGAGGAGGGCATCTCAGAGTCATTGCAATCACATACTTAATGAATTTTTTGGGGAAAAGAAACTCCTCTTTGCAAATTTTTCCCACCCATAACTGTTGCCAGATAACCACTAGAAATGTCCCCGACCCCCGATCCTTTTGAGGGACTTATCAGCATGATTGGCACTCCTGGATACTCTATTTAAAAACTACACAGTGGGGTTTTTGAAGGAAATCACCACTGCGGTATTACAACCCTTTACAACTTAGAACCAGAGAACACATTTAGAGGCGCCCTCAAATTCGAAGATGGTAATGATCAGCAGACTGCTACCTCTAGAAGCCATAGGACATTTAAGATCAATTTCATTTGATCATGGTTTTATAGTTTTCCTGACCTTTCGGAAAGGTAATATGGAGCAAGCCTCTCCTAGTCATCTCCTTGCTTGTCTGAGTCAGTCCAGGGAAGATCTGGTATTTTAATCCTTTTCTTGGGATTTTTGAAGGTACATGAATTCACACTGACTTGGTCTAGCTTGTCTAGTTTAAGTCGGATAAGAAAATACACACAAAGGTTTTTCCTACGTCAGGAAAAGTCCAGGGACCATAATTTCCTAAGGGCAGCCCAGTACAAATTAGCCCGGCTACAAAGGTCGTCAACTATGACGCGAGTGTCAGATAAAAAAAGTGCAAGATAAAAGATAATTAAAATCCATAGAGCTGCTAGTTAAACAAAAGAGCAGTCAGGAGAAGCTTGCACACCAATGCGGTGCATGTGTCCTCTTAAAAAGTCGTATCCGATTAAAATTCGAAAATTTGCCGTAGCAAATGTCTTTGCAAATTAGGTGGAACAGGGTCAGACAAAAGCTTACTCCATGTCTTGTCCGTGGCCTTAAGCTTTTGATGGTCGCAGACGGACTTATTTATCTTTCACTCTACACACCTGCAAGCACGGAGGAAAGGGAGAGGGCTGGACAGCTGGGGTAGAAAACAACCATTTTTAGCTAGCTTGTCTGCGTGCTCATTGCCTGGTATAATACACATAAAGTAAAAGATAAAAGCCTTAGTCAAACATTAAAAGCTTCAAAAATGACAATTGAAGATTGAAATAAGATGGACAATCAGACCCAGAATTTAGTCATGAAAATGGCGGTACCTTTTGATATTCTTCAGTAGTGAAAAAATATTAACCAAAACTATTTTCCCTTGAAGTAAGCTTTTCCCAAATGTATGAGTACACCAGTCATTTTTTATACAAAAAGAATTAATATCGTCACTTATGGGGCATCTCTGTTCACATTGAGATGTGTTAGACATGAATTAGACATGAATAGAACGTTTTAACTTAATTTTATTAATCATACGTAATTTCATGTGTGGTTGATTGGGTTTTATGGTGCAAGGGCCATAAAACCCAACCAACCTCGGGTACAACCATATATTTGGCCATGCTGAGCCAAACACAACACAGACAACGTCAAGTAATGGACATGCATACACACAAGGTAAGTTTTACTAACATAGACGAGAGCTAAATACATTCAGAAAGGATTAGAACCTGGCCGGAATCAAACTTGTACCGCCTACAACTCGCAAGCTGATAGAACAGTGGGTATATTCACTGAACCACGACGGCACCTATTTCATGTGTGAAATGTTGAAGTATTTTAATTACTCTCAAAACTATTCTTGATTTTTACAAATTTGAAATTTTAACGAATTTTTCAATATAAGAAAATCACACCTCCAAAAAAAACATTACACAACACAAACGCTTAAAGCCACCAAACAATCCCCTCTACTTTAAAATCTCCTTTCAACCACGCCCACCGAAGGAAACCCCGTTTTCCAATTGGTCGTCCTCATCTCCTCAAACTCGATTTCTCCAATCTAAAATCGACGTCAAAGTTCAATCAATTACTCTACGAATTGTTGTCGGCAATCTAGAAAATTTCTTTCGCTCGCAGAGAGGACTAAAGAAGAGTAGTATATATAAATAAATAAAAAACCTCGCGAGATAAGGTGGTAAAGAAAGAGGAGAAGAGGAAAAAAAGAAGAGATGAAGGCTTTAGTTTCATTTCTTATCTTCAATCCTATTAACTTTGAACAAAACTTCTGAAACCCGAGATGAAAGCATTCTATCGGAATAGCTTTAACCTCACCCCCACTACTCCCTGAAGACCATTTTTTTCCAATACCTTTTCTTCACCATTTATACGACTCTTCTTTTTCCTTCTCTCTCCCTGCTATTTCTCCATCTCCTTCTATGCTTTCGACAACAAAAAGAAAAATGCATCACAGAAATATAGAAAAGAATAAAAAATATATACAGAAGGGCGAAAAAAGATATATATATATCCGCGTATATATATATATATAAGTATATAAAACAAAAAGCGAAGAGGGGAATAAAAAAGGAAAAGATTTTCATCTCGAATTTCAGAACATTTTTTCCCCTTCGTTTCTCTTTTTCTCTTTTTGGGTCTCTTTTTCAGCTCCCAGTTTTGTTGGGCTGATATTCTTGTGAAGTTCGATTAGTTTCTTCAAGTTGGGTGACTCAATTCATGGTTTCTCGGCGTCAGCCAATTACTGGACCGGCCGTGACTGGCAGAAGAAGAGGTCACGTGATTCGTCTTCAGTTTCCTGGTCCCTTTGACCACCCCTCCCCCACCACCTTCCTTAAATCCAGAGACTACAATGTTTTTTTCACTGCCAGGACTTGAGTTCTTTTTGAGTCTTCAGTTGGTTTCGACAGATGTTTCGACCTATGAAATCGATGCATTGTGCACTACAGCGATCCTGAGCGCTGGCAACATCGGTCAAGCCTATTTGTCAAGTGCAATTATTTGAACATGCGGTGATTTAACTTTTGAAACCAATCGGGGAAAATAAATATCTCCTTAAACTCCATCCTATTGCTGATATTTTAAACAAAATTTCATAAATTTAAACAATGAATAAAATTAATCTTTTTAAACTAATAAATTTATATTAAATTATTAAATAGCAGACCCGCACATAGCCATCTGCGATCTTAATTGTTCACATTAATGTCGTCGTCACATTTCATACCTTATTTAACCCTACAAGTGAAACCAAGGAGATATCTCGTCGATCAAGATCTAACCCATTTTGCTAATGACGAGATATCTCGTCGATCAAGATCTAACCCATTTTGCTAATTTGAGATATCTCGTCGATCAAGATCTAACCTATTTTGCTAATGACGAGATATCTTGTCGATCAAGATCTAACCTATTTTGCTAATGGCGAGATATCTCGTCATCAAGATATTGCCGATTTTTTTATGATGGCGAGATCAAGATCTATTCAGTTTTCTTCTAATGACGATATATCTCGTCCATCAAGATCTGTTCAATATTTTTCTAACGAGATATCTGATCGTGAACCATCAGGAGGGTAACGAAATTTCGGATCTGGGTCATTCCATGTAAAATGAGCAAATAGGCTGGAGCTAACGTATGACCGATTTTAGTGAAAATCAGTTTTTAAATAGGTCACATGTAGTAATGAGCAACGGAAGAAATCTAAATTTTGTTAATTATTGACAATTAAAGTTCAAGGTCACACAAATTAAGATTTTCTAGCACTAAAAGTGGCCTGTTTGCAACCCTATATTTCAATAAGTTATTGATATAAATTTTAAATTTTTATATCGTTACATTCTTTGAAAAAGGTATCTTACGAAACGTCAGAATATAACTTAATAGCCGTCATTGCTGAGAGATGGACGAAAATAGAAATTTCGCCAATTTGCTACAAATTTCAAACTGCTTTGGTATCTCTAGAAATGGAAGGACAATATAAAAAAAATATTCTTAATGAGAGAAGCTTTCCAGATCAAATAGTGTGGCGTAATTTAGTGATTGTATTTCTACTCCTTTCTAAGGAAAAACCCATTTAAAAGTAAAATTATGGAAAAATACGATTTTTCAATTTTTTAAAATGCATATTTGACTGGAGCTCTGCATATTTGACGAGAGAAGGCTCTGAAAACATCAAAACTTTTCAACACGAAAGAGCAAGATGTCTATTATATGTCCTGAAATTTTCGTTGTAATTTGATTATTTTTGCCTCAGGAACATTTTTAACTTGATGTAAGTTTGACTTTTTTATAATAGCTGAAAATGAGTTATAAGCTTCGATAATATTAAAAAATACGATATAAGAATGAAATAATTATTATGGTGCCCGTGCAAAATTTCACATGAATTTTCTTTTTAAACTTTTTTGTGATTAATTCATCAGTGAAATAATTAGGTGGAAAATTCATTTTGTTAGAAGTATTTTTGATTTACTTTTCCTTCGGAAACATAAGTATTAAATGCTATTACTTGTGAATATTAATCACGTTTTGTAAATGCTAGGCATTATTAAACAGGCAAACACTAATTTTGAAAGTAAAAAAGAATTTAAACATTGTTGTCATACCCTATTCTCAGAACTGTACATAACACACGAATCCTTGTTCCATATTTATCACAGTTACTAATGAAATAAGTAAAGATTTCAAGAATTCGGCAGCACTAGGAAATATTTCAATTTAAGCAACTACAAAATTGAACAAGACCTTTATCAGATTGAAAGTGAATTTGAAAAGACAATGATGTAAAAGTTTTAAATATTTAAGCTTTTTAAATTGTGATTGATGTCCTGCTTTTATAATTTGCTTTAAAGTTAAAAATAATTTGGTATTTCATTGTAGATTTGGGGTTTCAATGTTTTCATTTCATTGTTGTCATTTGAAACAAGTAATATGCATAGAATGGCAAGGAAATGCTATATCGACTATAATAAACATTGCCAGTTATGGCGATAGTTATGGAATATGGTGACCCGTCGTAGGCCTATCCGAATAGTCGTTCGGTGACGAAACTATCAGTCGCCAATTGATCGATGGGCAAAAACGTGTCTTGCGTGTTACAGATTTTGTTACTGTTGCTTTGGGACTCAAAATACAATCCTGAATTTTCTTTACAAGTAATAGATATAATAAACTATATTACTCAAAAATAAAGTTTTTATCAGAGCTTTCCTTCATTTGATTTGGTATGCCTATTTTTAAGTGGAAAACCGTCATTTTATAATTTTTCTTTGCTGTTTGGAAGATGAAGGAAAGAAAAGCTGACTTCCAAACTTCAGCAATAGTTTTATCACACCTGGCATGAATTTCAACGATGCTTTTAAATTTCTTCAGCCCATAGAAACCTTTTTAATTCTATCAAAATTGACAATTTTCCATTTTTGGTACTAAATTTTACCTTAAATGTGATGTCTAAAATTATGTTTCCAAATAGATAAACCGAAAATTCTTCATAGATTAGAAAAATATGAAATATTGTAGTCTATGTTAAATAGTTTTTGAGAAAGAGATCTTAAAACATGCAACATCAAGCAATTTCACAACTGCTCTTCAAAGTTACAAGTCCCTAAAATGGCTGAAACTTCCAAAATATTTCATTTTGAGCCAAAATATTTTGGATATCGCTATTTAAGCATATTCTTAATCCCTGTAGCCAATTTTACGAAAATTCGTCACCCTACGGCCACAGGTTTATCCTGACTTTTGCTCATTTCACATAGAAATGACCCATCTCCTCTTTTCTAAATTGAAAGATAAAGATATCACTTTGCAATGGGATTCCGCACATTGTGACATTAATCGTAATAAAGTGGCAGATGTTTAGCTAAATTGCCATCAAAATTGAATCCAGTTATAGAATCAGTAAGAAACCTAAGACCACTCTTCTGACATGTTGAAATATGACCAAAAGAGAAGGCCAAGCCTTAGCAATTTTCAATAATTCAAGCCTTAGACTTTTCCTATGGACACTTTTGCCACAATGTGAAATTTCGTCGGAGCATATACACACAGAAATCTTCATAGAATAGAAAATGGAACAGAAAAAGAATAGAATGGAGAAAAATAATAGATAATAGAATAGAAAATGCATAAAAATAATAGAAAATAGAATAGAATGGATAGAAATAATAAAAAATAGAATAGAAAAACAATAGAATTTATAAAAATAATAGAAAATGAAATAGAAAAAAGAATAGAAAAATAATAAAATGAATAGAAAAATAATAGCACGAATAAAAATAATACAAAACAGAATAGAATAGCTGTTAAACCATATAATCATAGTTAATTTCTTGCTTTCTTGGATTTGAATTTTAAATTAGACAATTAGTCAAAAGATAACAATCATTTTCAATAAATCGAATTCAGTTAAAAGAACTAAATATATTCATGCTTCAATCTTTTAGGTTTTATTATCAAGTAAAATAGAATCGTTTGCTCTTTTTTAAATTTAATTAATGCACTCCAGAGACTGTTACCATTTCTGATAACATTTTAAAACAAAACCGTTTATTTTACCTTGTAGACAGACTGAGAAAAAGAAAAATAAGCCACAAAAATTTTGTAAATTATAAAAAAAACAGTTCCTCCTTGTTATGAATTCGTCATCTGACCGTGTTTCAAAATTACGATGCGTCGTCCTCGAGATTGCCCTTCGGAATTGATCGGAACCATCACCACTGTCACCGTAGTGTTCCTCCAGTATAACGTAAATTCAACTATCAACCTACCTTGATGTAAATATTTGAGCATGTTATCGAAACCGCATATAATTTTTAAATACTTAACTACAATGCATATCCAGGATGCAGAAATGGCGAATGGGAAGATAAAATACTTTCTCTGCCGTATTTAGGTATTTAAACAAAATAAAATATATTGTAATTGTTGGAGATGAAAACTGACCATGGCATATAAGCATTCAAGAAAATGCGCAGAGAAAAATAGATTTTAAAACAAATGAATAGAAAAAAGGAAACCTGGAGAACGTTAGAGGGGAGTTTCGATTTGTTCACATCCCGTAATAAAGTCCCTTTTCTATTAGAGAACCGTAATAAATAAAGCTACGTTGAACAAATCACAAACGTCTGCATTGTACTAGTCCACTTATTCAATCACTGACATAATGCATTTCTTTCTTTTCCTATCCATGAGGATCAATTTGCGACAATATTTCCCGCAGAATATGGTCGTTTATGCTAAAAGTATGTCTTGCGTCAACCAATGTATGTCCAAATTCTGTGAGGTGATAAAATGATTTTAACATTTATTTTATTATGTAAATTTTAGTCACGAACTAATTTATACTTGAACAAGTATTCGGAATTAATTTATGTCTTGGAAAAAGTGAAAAAATAAGTTCAATATAAAAAGTATTAAAATTCAAATTTTGTAAAAACAATTTTTGGAACAAATGATATTTCCAGCAATAGCCAAAATTAGCAAAATTTTTTTCCGTTACCTTAGTTACAATGAAAACTCAGTTGTAGCGCAGATCCCCAGATGTGACCATTGCCAACCAATTAACAAAAACAGACCAAGAGCCATTATGAATTATGCTAAAAATGCAAACAATAACTTAAATTCACACTTATGATTTAAAATTCAAATTTGTTTAAAAAAAGTAATATAATTTACCTTTGGAAAATCATGTAGTCTTTCAAGCCCTTTTAATTAATTCATAATTTTAATACTACTTTTAACTGCAGTAGCCACATGTAATCTGAACTCTGATATTTTTTCTGAGATCTCATTTACCACTTATTGTAACGCCTTCTCCTACCCCACCAAATGCAACCTCTTCAATAACCTGACACCCAAGACTGCACAGTTGAAAGTTTCCGATAACCTAAACGTATTCAGAACACAAGCACTTTGTTATCTGGAGACAGAGGGCGTTCGGCCCAGGTGCTCCATGGAAAATTCACTCTCTCACGTATCCAGCAATAGTGATAAAACAATCTGAGTTTCAACTGCAATCTTAATGACAGTGTTATTCCTATAATTATTTAGTACTTTTTCCGAACCATCTGCCAACCCTAGACAAACAGAACTGGGATAAATATGCAGTCTAGGTTCTCACGAGTGATTCTACATACGACATAGTGAGTCGTGAGGCGTGGATACGAAGATACTTTCAATGTTGTTTGCGAATCAAAAATCCACCCAAAGACAAATAGAAAAGAGCGATATATCGAGATTGCTCTACCCCGAGGGGTTAACTGTAATCGAATAAGGAATTTGAAAATATTTGGAAGGCACGCTCGACACCGGACTGAACCCAGAAGCTGATGACATGTCCGAGCAAGTTGCCTTACTACAGGGCTCCCACAGTCAAACCGGGCCGCGGTAGCCCGGTTGGAAGAGTAACAGACTAGCAACCGTTCGAATCCAACCAAAGACCGTCGTGTACAAAGGGGTGGTGCACGTTAAATCTGTCGGGACCTCAAATATCCTCACGTTGGAGTGGTGCGGAAATTTGGAGAGTGGGATGCCAGCTCAGTTATGACCGTGGTTCAAAATTACGTGGTGTTGTCATCGGATCTTTCCCTTCAGGGGATAATCCTGGACCGTCGCCAATAGCCCGTTGTGATGCTCCAGTGTGACGTTAATTAAATACCTATCTACCCACAGTCAAACCACTTGTGAAATAGTAGCATTAGCGCCAGCATAATTTTTAAAAAATAATAACAAAAGTCTCCACATATAAACCCTATTTTAGTGGCAATTTTAGTCGCTCAGAAGCAAAATGAATCGGCTAAAACGCAAAATGCGCTAATTAAGTATGAAAAAGATGTTGAAGATCTCGTCAAGGAATTTAAGTTTTAAAATTAAAAAATTAAGTATTTTGTTAATAAAGTTTTCATGACAACCTAGCAACCAGATTCCGATGTTTTTCTTTCATCGTTACCACTGCTTGCCGCCAAAATTTGGCGACTTTTAGAAATTTTCTTTCGAAAGAAAAATCCGAATTTTTTCCCGTCCGTTATTACTTTGAAAAAAGGACTCAATTTTCATCGACCTTTAAAAAGGTTTAAAAAAATCGCCAAAATTTTGGAAAAGTAGCCAAAATTCTGAAATCACTAGCTCTTGAGACGATTTTGCTTAAGGTGTATGGATACACTAGAAATCACGAAAATTGACCAAAATATCGATCGATTTTTTAATAATTCAAAATATTGTCCAACCCCTTAGCTTTCAAACGATACCAAGATCTTGTAAATATTCGAAATAGTTTACAAGTTACAAGGGTTTGGTTTAGGTACTGTTACCATAGACAAACAGGTTTCCAAAACTTTAAACTCGATTTCTCAAGAACTGTTTTTGCAATAGGATGCTTCTTTCGAACAGTGATAACTCAACAATGAATTGATCTATTATAATTACTTTTGTGTCAATATAATCTGTATAATATAGTGGATGTTTTGGCCCTCAGTCGAAGTTATTGGTTAAGAAATGAATTTTTAGCTGATTTTTAAATATTGAAATTCCTGAAAAAATCTTCATTTTTTAGACTTTCTTCGTGAAAAAAATTGTAAAGAAGAACGTATTCCCTCTAGCAATTTGATGGAGGGTCAAAACACGAAGAATAATATTAGGAATAATTTCCAATAGGAATTGTCCTTCTGAACACATTAGAATTTATTTGAGATATCACTGTTAAAAAAACATGCTAATTAGCTAATTATATCTAAATTAGATAATTAATGAGTAGCTTAATCAGAATTTTTCACACAAAAATGAGTTTAAGCACAAACCAATGACCTATTGCGAAAAAACTGAATTTTTAAAGTCAAAATTTAAAAAAAATATTCTAATGTATACATACACCTTAAAAAGATATTCCTAGTCTTCATAGTTTAAAAATAGTAGCCAAAAGTCGCCTGTAGAAGACCTGCTTACTACAGGAATACTTGCAGCTGTATATAAATTTAACGAAAATTTTAAATAGATAAATCCTCTATGGCATAATATTGAGACAGTCCCCAGATTACGTGAAGGAATGAATAGCGAATACAAATGCAGTGTTTGAGGAATTTCGCCAAACACTGCATTACTGCATAAAAAGTGACAATATACACTCAAAATTCAGTCCAGACTCTTAGAAAAACGAATGCTCTGCAGCGTCATTACATCGTCTGGAGGAACTGTAAGATGACACTATTATCAAATGAACAGAGAGGAATTGTCTACTCTGGACAGAAATCTCCAAGGTCAAGTCTAGGGTAAGGTTCGGTTTGTCGCTCTACTGCCACTTTCTTTGCTACAAGCAATCTAATTAGACCGGGATCTATGGCTTAAAATGGATTTTGAATCACTGCAAATATCCATATCCTGACCGGGATTAAAACTCGGAGCCTGTTAAACCGAGGTTCAGAGCGTTAACCACATGGCTACCAGACTGGCGAATATACGTTAACACCTTTGATATACCAGGTGGTTATAAAGTAACTTCCCCTATATACGAGCCATTAGCGAGCACAATTTTCAACGAATTGGAATGGAACTTGAGACTTAAGAGATTTCAAGGTTATGTTAATAAAAGAAGTTATGTTAATAAAAAGAATCGATATCTAATGATTACGGATACAGTTAACACATTTCGAATAGCCACACCCACTTCTTTCTATCGCAATTTAATCGGCGCAGTGAAAAACCAAAAATGCTGTTGAAATTTAGCTCTGAAAACGACTACTGGCAGCGGTAGCCCGGTTGGCAGAGAAACGGATTAGCAACCGGAGGGTTGCGAGTTCGAATCCAGCCAAACACCGTCGTGTACAAAGGGGGCTGGTGCACGTTAAATCTGTCATGGCTTCAAATGTCCGCACGTTGGCGTTGTGTGGAAGTTGGGAGAGTGGGGTGTCAGCGAGTTAATTGAAATACCTACCCACCATACATGAATTGTTTGAAAAAAAATTTCTAGTTAGGTAGGTAGATGAATTGTCGCGGAACTGGAGCACACAACGGGCTATTGGCGACTGTCCGAGATCGATCCCGTATGGAAAGATTCGAGGACGACACCTCATAATTTCGAACCACGGTCAGATGATGAGGTCACACCTGAGCTGGCACCCCTTTTCCCAATCTTCCAAACAATGATAACGCGAGAACATTTGAGGCCACGGCAGATTTAACATGCACCAGCCCCCTCTGTATACGACGGTCTTTGGTTCGATTCGAACCTTCTGGTTGCTAATCCATTACTCTTCCAGCCTGCCTACAGCAGCCCTATTTTATATGGGCCATGCCACTCTTCTTTCCGTCAGATTATCTCCGATTTTTCTGCTTAACTTTGTAGAAAGTGTCGTAATTACTTTTTAGGATGTACTTTGCTGCAGTTTTTACTATCGGCAAAAGAAAATTGCTGACTTCTAGTGGAGTTTTAGAAATTAGCTTGTGTGCCAAGAGATGAAAAAGATTGAAAATGAAGATTAAGGGACTACCAGCCAGAGGGTTGCGAGTTCGAATCCAACCAAAGACCGTCGTGTACCAAGGGTGCTGATGCACGTTAAATCTGTCGTGGCCTCAAATGTTCTCACGTTGTTGTGGTGTGGAAGTTTGGAATGGGGCGCCAGCTCTGATGTTGATCTCGTCATCTGACCATGGTTCAAAATTACTACGTGATGTTCGTGGATGTTTCCCATGGGGATTGATCCCGGAGCGTCACCAATAACCCGTTGTGTTGCTCTAGTGCGGCGTTAATTAAATGCCTACCTACCCAATATTTACTCCAATCTAGAAAGACCTAATTCTAAATAAACATTGCGTTTAATGACGTTTCGACTATTTCCCGACGTATCTATGTGCTGAGGGAATGCAAACTTCTATTGATGCTGATTAAATTAAGCTTCTGTGTGTACTTTCGAATGTCTCTTTAAAATATTTGGGGGCGGTTTCGATCCCCCTGTGTGGATCAGACCACCATTCAGACGATCTCCTAGCACATGCCGTGACTGCAAAAGGTACTCGCATACAAGTAATAATGCGCAAAAACGTCTTTTTTCGGAGAGTTCGAATTTTACAAAAAGTAATCAGAGAGAAATCTATTATGCAATGTATTTTATCCCTCCTCGTAAAATTTACATCAAAATTCTGAAAGTGTGTACATAAATATACATAAACATGTTTGACTTTCCGTTGGTATAAAAAGTATTCGTATACCCTATGGGTTGCCCAGTTGGAAGAGCATCGGATTAGTAACAGGAGGGTTCCACACCAAGCCATGTTCTCACGTTGGCGTGGTTGTGGAAGTTTGGAGAGTGGGGTGCCAGGTCAGGTGTGACTTCGTCATCTGACCGTGATTCAAAATTACGTGGTATTGTCCTCGATCCTTCCCTTTAGTTTTGTCCCCGGACCTTCGTCAATAACCCGTCCAGTGCGACATTAATTAAATACCTACTACCGGTGTTGTAGAACGCGGTAAAGAAAGTGTTTCGGGATTTCGCCACGGTACACACTCGCTCGAAATTCCGTCCATTTTCCTTTGGAAAAACAAGCACTTTTCAGCGTCATTACGGCATCCGGGGAAGTAAGAAGACGTCCTTTCTTACCAAATGAACAGAAAGAAGTGGAATTATCTTCCCTGGGAAGTAATTAGAGTTGGAGAGAAATGTTGTTCCGATCGCATCGAACTGGCATCGATAAAATAAATAATCTCCATGCGAGAGAGAGTTTTATTGTCCTCTACTGCCTCCTCGCCATAAAATCTAAAAGGGGGCTCAGTGTTTGTTAACTGCGACCGGCGCAGTTTATCCAGACCGGAATGCCTCTAATAAGGAGCACCTTTGTCCGGTTCCTTACTTGATCAATTGCGTTTTTCTTTCTCCCAGAAAGGAGTAACAATAACTCCGCTAAGGACGGTCAACAATGAGGCCCCCGCGATCCTTAAAGGCAGACAATGATTGGACAATAAAACCGACCCGCCATTGTGGACTGCTGGAGATTTCTTCCTGGACCTCCCCCTTTAAAACACGAAGGCCAGCTGACGCTTTGCAGGATGCGGTTTCGAATAATGCTGTTTGGGGTTTTCTTTTAATACTCTAACATAGGCAAGCGCATGGGTTGCTTTGACTCATGATGTGACACACTTGGAAACAGTTGACCACGCAGTATGTTTTTGTAAGCTATAGAAACACATTTTTTGGACAAGACTTCAAAAATTCAACAAAATGTCCAAATTTCACATATAATTAAGAACAAAAATAGAGAAAATATTGAATTTATACTTGAGCTGATGAAGATTGTTTTCTAATAGTAAATGGTGTTTTTTCGTCATATCTTGTGTTGATATGTGTATAGTTTAAAATTCAATAAAAACTATCCATTGACAGAAGTTTTAAATCTTTAAAACTTCTCTCAAACAGAGTAATAATGATAACGCCAGAACAGACAATAGGGCTTGGCGATCTTTAATGGTAGATAATGATTAGACAATAAAAATAACTCGGCCATTGAGGACTGCTGGATTGGATGTTGGGATTTCATGGCACAAGGACCAAAAGCGGACAAGCTGCGCCAAACACGAGACAGAATATGACTCGATAAAAGTATAAAATATTTAAAAATTAATAGTCTAAGATAAAGATAAGAGGTAGATTTCAAACATGTAAAATGTATAGATGAGAATAAAAATATCAAACAATAGTCAGATGATAAAACAAGATCATCGTTTGCAGCATAACTAATAAAACTGAAGAATTTAACTTACATAAGTAAAAATTTTGAGTGTGAAATTTAAAAGATGGAAAAAAATTAGATGAGGTTTAAAAAACCAACTGAACGTAAAAACGCGGAAAGGTTTGAATGGTGATTCTCCCCAATCAAATCTCGCAGATTTAAAATTGTACTTTTAAAAAATTTGATATTTTGATGATTAAAAATTGGCAGGCAGTAAAAATGTGATAAACAGAGAATGAAGTAGAACATGAGTTGCAAATGGGTACGATCTCTCCTAGTAAAAGATGACGATGGGTGAATCGTGTTTAGGACTGCTGAGGAGATTTCTTCAGGACCTCGGGAGACTCGTCCCCCTTTAAAACACGAAGGCAAGCTGATTAAAAGATTCGGTTTCGAATAATGCTATTTGAGGTTTTCTTTTAATACTCTACCATGCAAGCGCATGGGTTGTTTGATTTAGGATGCAATGCCTTACGGTGAACAGATAGTTGACCACGTAGTATGATTTTGCAAACTATAGAAACACAATTTTAGACAAAAGACTTCAAAAGCACAATGAATTACCCGTTTCATAACTGGTTAAGAACAAAACAATAGAGAAAATGTCACATTTTTGCATGAGTTGATGCAGATTGTTTTTGAAAATTGGATAGTGTTTACCTTTTCTTTATCTTTTGTATTGATATACGTATATTTTAAATTTCAATAAGAACACTGTCTTTTGACAGAGATTTTAAATCTTAAAACTTCTCCCAAAACGGAGTAATACTAATCGGGGTGATTTATTTCGTGGTTTTATGCGTGTTTTGAATCCTTTAAAATCGTAATTTAAAAAATTGACGAGTTGGAAGGTATGATAATGCAACTATCACATTTAAATTTCACTTTCCGAAATCTAATTTCATACTAGTGGTTGAATCCAAATGAAATTAAGTCAGATGGAGTATATCGTCATTCCAGCTAACATTTCACAGTAAACGAGAAGTAGAAAACAAGTTTTTCATATATTTTACACATATCTGCTTTAATATTTTAATCTTGATTTCCCTTCATTTCCTTACAAAGCTAAAACAATCGGATTTGCATGAGTAAAATGGAGGTAGGCAGTTGGTTATTGAATTTACGTTTCACAGAAGCAACGAGCTATTGGCGAAAGTCCGGGATCAATCCCTAAATGAAAGATCTGTGGACACATCGAAATTTTGAACCACGGTCAGCGGACGAGATAAAATGTTGGAGCAAGGACAATTTTACCAAGATTTTTGTTTAATTACAATTTCAGTGCAAAAATTTAGCACAGCATATACTTATGCTACAAGAAGTATAAAGCAATAGCCTTGCTAAAATTAATAGTATAAAGCAATAATCTTGGCAAAGATGCAGTATAAAGCAATAAGCTTACTAAACAAATAGCATAAAGCAACTATTGTGATATTGTATATTGTAGATAATGGTTATTGCTTTATGCCACAAGTGCATAAAGCAATAATAATTATCTGCAGTACTTTTAAACTGAAGGTATATGTCAGTCTATTTTGTCGAGTGATTACAACTCGGGTCATTTGTCACATAGGTCTTGGGTGGTTTTATTAGTGGTTCGGAATCTATTTCAAGTCATAGGTACTACCCTAATTTCCCTTCGCGTAGCTAAAAACACTAAGAGTTACAAAAAAATCAATCCTCTGACAGGATAAAGGTCCAAAATAAAAATTTCATAGTGAAACTCCATAAAATTTGACTAACATAAAATACAACTATTATGCCATTTACAACAACGCATTCATGTATTATGTCTTAAACGCAAAACGGCCAGAAACTTAATTTCGCATGGCGTTGTTTACAAACACTCATGTTCTGTCTTCGAGCCAACACCACCAAAATCCAGCTCTTTAAAAAAAGGCGTGGAAAAATTCAAGTCCCTCCTCCTTCCCATTCTATTTTTACACCTCGTCGAATCAAGTTTTTAAATCGTTTCAAACCCAATAAAACGGCGGCCCTGGAATTCAACGGCGGTGACGTCATCCACGGTACCCCCACTCTTAGGTGGGAGGATGGATGGATAAGGGGAAAAAGAGAAAAAATCCCCTCAGTGTGGGAGTGCTCTTGATTGCAAAATATCGATCTCCCAACCTTCCGTCCCCCTTAGCACGCCTGCCTTGTGGTGGTATTGCTATTTATACGCCAGATAATGTGTCATTACTTTAAAAACGTCGCGTTCTTGGGACACGAGCTTGAGGGGTGGACGGGATTCGATCCCCTTTTCTGACGGGGGGTGGGGAGCCAGAGTTATGGATTGTAACGCAGATTGTACGGATAATAGAATGGCTTAAGGTGCCTTAAGCAGGGCAGCGTGTTGGGGATACATTGATAAATGTGACTGCTTTGCAACCACTTTGCGATCCATCCCCCATTCGGTTGTTTCAATCGAAGACATTGGGGTTTTGTTGCACTGGGGGTCAACTTAATCGTGGTAAAGCAGGGTTTTGGCCATCAGAAACTTTCTCTAGTGCATGTAACCGTAACAAGCAAGTTTAAACGAAGAGGGGGGATTGTAAATTTGGTATATGTTGGGTAAAAAAGTAACTTTTAGTTAAAATGAGAGCGTTTAATTCTTTCCTGGAAATAAGTTTGTCACTATGTTCAGCAGGAATCGATTGGTTTTTTTTTTGGGCTTTTTATGGCACAAGAGCTATATTTCGCCAAGCTGCGCCATATACAAGATAACTCCAAATAACAACTATCGTGAAAAGGGGAAAATAAGAGGGATTGGGTAAGAGAGGAGTAGGATGAAAGCAGGAAAGGATCGCTTGGGTATGAATCCTCGAGTTTACTAAAGACAGTAAACCCCATGGAGGAAGGAAAGGTCACTAGAGTATCTCTGGTTCATGAGTCTGTACACAACTAAAGGAGACGCGCCCTGAGGGCTCAGCAGGAATTGAATAGCTAGATATTTTTAATTTAAAAGGAGTAAATTCAATTCAAGTTTAAAAAATCACACTAACAATCTTCTGAATCTATCCCGAATGGCCATTATTCTCTGCTTTTTTATATCTTTGCATCCTAAAACTCTTGTTTTAGTCGCCATTTTTATGCCTTCCTTTTACCGTCCTTATAACCGTAAAGTTAGAAATACGACTTTGAAGTGTCCTTACATTCACTGATTGATTCACCTTTTGTCAAATATTATGATTCTAAATACAGCAACATGACAGGCTGCGCGGGCTCGATTCCTGTAATTTTCCCAGGGTGCATTTCTCTCTTTTGTGTCAGTAAAGCTTTCCTTGTGTGCATATACCCATTTACTTGACATTTTCTGTCTTGTTTTTGAGAGTTTAGACAAGAGTGAAATAATTACATTCGACTTCAAAGCCGTCATCGAATACAAGGAAGCCTTACGTACGCTGCTTCAAACTTCTAAGGGGTTCTCACTTATACAGAGGCTGTTCGGACATTTTTTGAACGATTTTGATGAGCGGTAAAAAATTGTATGTTACGAAATAATTTTATTTACACAGCAGTTAAATAGTTTAACTTATCGTCTGCTAACTCAGAGTTTTGTTTACTTTCAAAATGGCTCTTTTAAATAAGCTATGGATGGAAGGCTATGTTTCCTCTCTTTCCAAAGGGAATTATTCTTATTCAATTATTCAAAAACGCTGTAAAAGTCATGGTTTTTCGATATCTAAAGGTACGATAAGCAATATTATAAATGAGAAAGGAAAAAAACGTAAAAGTGGAAAAATACTTCCCAAAAAAGTATCCAAAAAAGAAACAATTTCTGAGAATATTTGTAAGGTAAGATCTCTAATTTTAAAAGAGAATCCGCCAAGTCAAAGGACTATAGCAAAGTGAACGTGAGAACTTTCTCTAAGAGATATATGATTGTTGCCGGTTTTGCATATAATGGAAAATTAAAAGTAAAAAGAGGGGAAAATGTAAAAATTAACTCCCACATATTATCAAGACCCTATTTTATCCCCAATATTAAAAAAAGAAATACCATATCTTTACCCACAGTGCCAACAATCAGTAGAACTGCATCAGGGTAAAGTAAGCAGCCACACATCTATATCGATTATTAAATGCTTGGAAAAAATGGAACAAGAAACTGGTATCAAGTCAATAAATACTCTTTACTGATATTCCTGCTAAATCTCCAGATGTTTCACCCATGGATTTTTGTGCTTTTGGACTTTTAAAAAGGGCATTATCAAAACGTCGACAGAAAGCCATTCAAAGACTAGAAAACTGTGGAGCAAGAATGGGACAAAATACCACTGTCGATACTACAAAAGTCATTATCATCATGGAAATTAAGGTGTAGAAAGATAGTTATCAATAAGCGCTATCAAATGGAACATTTAAAACACAAAAAATTGAACTTCAGTCCATTAAAATCCTTTAAAAAATGTCCGAACAGCCTCTGTATAACCTATCTTAGCAATTCCAGCCAATAGATGTAGTTATTTAGTTATTGAATGTTTTGAGGTAAAAGAGTCCACTACTCGGAAATCTCTAGACGCTCACAGGGTTAAAAAACTTAAATGAGTTTAAAACTTAGCCCTCCATGAGGTTTCCACGAGATATCGCGTTTATCAAGATCCAACCAGTTTTGCTAATGACGAGATATCTATGCCAATAACATTTGGTCGACGAGATATATCGTCTATTAATATCTGCCAATATTACTACTGACGAAATATCTCGTCGAGACAAAATTGTGCTAATACTCCTAGAGAGTATGTAGCTATATAATTAACGTTGAACTGGTGAAACACAATGGGCTATTGGAAACGGTCCCGGATCAACCCCAGAAAGGAAAGATCCAAGGACAACAGCACGCAATTTTGAACCACGGTCAGATGACGAGGTCACACCTGAGCTGGCACCTCACTCTCCAAACTTCCACACCAAGCCAACGTGAGGAAATTTGAGGCCACGACACATCTAACATGCACCAGCCCCCTTTGTACACGATAGTCCTTGGTTGGATATTCATAGAGGGAGTGAAGATCTAAGATGAAAACAAACTGTCCTTTGCCCAGAACTAGTGTCAATTTTAAGTAGGTTTTCGCATAAGATCCTGGCCACTACAAGGAAGTTTTCGACGCGATATCTTGCCCATACGTGCGAACCACCCTAATGGTTAACCCTCCAAGTGTTACGACGAGGTATCTCGCCCATCAAGATCTGGTCAGTTTTGCTAATGAAGAGATACCTCGCGACAATAAACCATCAGAATGGTTAACCATCCAAGTGGTTTCGGCGAGGTATCTCTCCCATCAAGATCTGGTCAGTTTTGCTAATGAAGAGATACCTCGCGACAATAAACCACCAGAATGGTTAACCCTCCAAGTGGTTTCGACGAGGTATCTCGCCCATCAAGATCTGGTCAGTTTTGCTAATGAAGAGATACCTCGCGACAATAAACCACCAGAATGGTTAACCCTCCAAGAGGTTTCGACGAGGCATCTCGCTCATTAAGATCTGGTCAGTTTTGCTAATGAAGAGATACCTCGTAGAGACAGCCACCTGGAGTGTCAAAGAATGAATGTCACTTAAAAAACCAACAGGTTTAGTGGGTATTTATTTTAATTAACGTCGCACTGGAGCAGCACAATGGGCTACTGGTGACGGTCCGGAATCAATCCCAAAGGGACAACACCACGTAATTTTAAACCACGATCAGATGACGACAGGTTTTAGTGGGGGATTCCCGTATCAAATATTGCATAAATCCATGCCGATACAATCCGTCGAGTGTAAATTTCTTGAAAAGTATTGTTTTCAGTGATTAGAAACGAAGCCATCTGCCGTCCGAGGCGTGTGATAGTCACAGATCCTCCAGTCACCCGATGAGTTCACCGATGCAGCGATAACTTCATTCAGCCGCAATATCCTCCCACACCCGTCAGTGTCGTCTAAGAGAAGAGTAAAAAATAAAAACCGTATCTTGAGAGAGAAGAGAGCTACAGTCCATATCAAATCGAGGCATCTCACTTCCAAGACACACTATTCCATTATAGACTGCGTGATTGGAACTTCTTTTTAGTGCGTCCTGTTTTTCTTTTTTGCCCTGACGTTGAGGAATTCTCTTCCCCTTCATGTTCGACAGATACAGAAGTTGGGGACGCGATCAGCCGAGAAGAGTTCAACGTGGCACGAAAGAAGATTGAAGAAGAGGGAAGAAATAAAGAATGTTGCAAAAGATGAAGCGCGCCTGCTGCTTCGGCTGTAGAGAAAAAAAACAAGAACACAAAATGAGATTGGCGTCGTTAAAGCGAAGTGTGACAACTATATCGGCAGCGGAACGTATTTTCGATCCAAACGAAAAATAGTCGTCTGCTCTTTAAAAAAATAGGCCATTTTGGAACGCGTTTAAGCTGAATGTTTGACCAATGATTACAGATATCAATATATACAATTCCCTCGTTGGAAAGGAAAAATTTATTCGTATTTGAATTAACATATAATCAATTAGGTAACCATAATCACAAGTGCCGAAATATTCAAAGATAAACAGTTGAAAGAAAAAATTTAGTTCCAAGTTTAAATTGTAACACTAAAACCCAAACGAAATAAGATAGTTTGGTTAGTAAATAGCATTATATAATGATTAATAACGTATTTATTAATGTTACTTGACTCCGAATGCGCTATGAAGTTAAACTGCTTCGGACAGAATACGTCTCATACATAAATAAAGAGGCGAGTTCCCATATAAATTAACTTTATAAGTTCGATTGCTACAGCTTGGTTTGGAGAGTCGAGTTCCAGCTCAGGTGTGATCTCGTCATCTGACCGTAGTTCAAAATTACGTGGCGTTGTCCTTGGATCTTTCCTTTCGGGTTTGATCCCGGACCATCGACAATGGTGTTGCTCCAGTGCTATGTTAATTAAAATACGTACCTACACCTTGGCTTAGTTTAATTTAAATCTGACAAAAGATCAGTTTGTTCATTCAACTACAAGGGATATAGATAGTTTTGTTTACATTTAGCAAGTCAAGTAAGACTAGAATAAGATTGGTTTACTCATTCTAAATCTTGTATAGCGATATGAATTCGCCTACAGAAGAAACAATTGCCTAGTATCTATTGACTTTACTAAAGATCTAATCAGCTTTAGTCTTGTGTAAAATTGTTATTCATCGTATTAAATCATTACGTTACTTGTATCAATGATCTAAGAAACTTCATTTTGTTCGTTACAAAACAATTTATAACGGAAGCTATTGCATGATGAATGCCCGCTCGTGAAATAAGTCAATTGATTACAAAGAGAATAAATTTGCAAAATTTGTTTCAAGTCTGCATTTCGAGCATTATGGCATTACGATCAGTTATGATTAAATTTGTAAGATTGAGGAGAAAAAATGCGCTCAAATACATGTTCTTTATTTTAAGTAAAATCTGTTTCTATAGTAATTAAATGTCTGTAATCAAGACGCAGCTAACGAGATATAGGCGATAGGGTTGCCAGATCCTTGTGTTTCTGTCTATAAGGGCGGCATTTGAAAATAATTTATTGAAGAGTCGTTTTTCTTAAATTCTTTTTTCTAAAAATGTTTCCTGTATCTATTCTTCTGAATTCACAGAATGGTTAAATTGCCGATTTTTTGTGGGAATTCATTTGGTTCTTTTCATTATGGCATTACGTTTATATAGTAAGATAGACATGATTGATAACGCACCAGAAGACTACCGGTAAGCTATATAAAATCTCACACGGAGAATTCAATTAAAAATATAGTAATTATTACTATGTATGAGACTCATTTAACCTTATAATAGTAGTTATTTATTTATTGAAATTAATCAGTAATAATACACATGGTTAAAATTGACTCGTATCTAGTTATTTTTAATGTTGCGTGTGAAAATAAATTCGTTTCAGCAAACGAAATTTATTTGTAATTATAAATTATATTAGAAATAATTATTATTTAAAATCAGTAATTAATTTCAATCAATAATTTATATTGTGAATGATAATTGGTTAATAGAAACTAAAACTCTACTATTTTAAAAGATTTATTTTTGTTTCATTTCTAAATACATAAAATTTGTTTCGCACGAAGAGCAGCATTAGCATCATTTGCTTCTGATTAGTTTCTCTGTCGATTATATTCACAATTTTGAGCATAAGAAATTTTATCAAATATTAAAAGCTTCAGAAAATGAATAATGAGGATAAAAATTAAAAATGTGAATGAAAAAAAGGTCAATAGATATTTTAGTGAAAGAAAATGTCCATCATTAGGACCAAAGCAAATACGAGGAAAATGTCTGTTTAACGGGAGTTTAAATCGTATGTTTGAATAGTGTTTCCACACTTGTTTCTTAATTAGGCCCTTCCACGCTACTTGTAAAGACGGGGAAGCACTAATATCATTCACTAGGTTGGTAAAATAAAAATAGACTTCTCTGATATAGATCTTGGATCATTTTCACTCGATTTCCCTGTTCTTGATCGTATGTGTTCTTGGTTGGTTAGATGGGTTACATTTCTATAGTGCAAGGGCCACATCTGGCGAAGCTGGGCCAAACACAGGGATGGACAACCTCAAGTGAGGCCAAACACAGGTCCAAATACAGGGCCAAACACTAGGTCAAACACAGGGCGGATAATCTCTATATATTGCCTAGGCAATATATAGAATGCCTAGGCAATATATAGAATGATGTCGTTTTGGGGCTAAGTATGAAATATCCGAATTATTTCAGTATTATATATATTTTTCCTTGTCATTGTATGTGATACCTATGCATTATATAGAATGACAAATGATATTTAGTCAAAGTATTAAAAGAGAGTCATGAAAAGGCTTTTGAAAAGACGGATTAGACATCGTAGAATCGTCGTTGCATGCCATGATTCCTTGACACTACACTTTGCTCTTCCATTTTCATACAGCACAGTATGGGCTAGAGTCTCTGCTGAACGAATTCAAAGGAGTGTATTTCATCACTTCCGAACAAAGACTGAAATACAAATACGGAGTTCTCCGTCTGAGGCAAGCGTACAAATTCACGTGCCTTGCCACGTGACATTAGAAATGTCATTAGTGGGAGTATTTTATACTTTGCCGGTTTGTCTTTTGGCATTGCATAGAATACCTAGGAAATGTGGTAAATATTAATCGTTTATACTTTGGCCAAAACACCAGGCATTCTATATATTGCCTAGGCATTCTATACAACGCCTGATTTCCATACATTAGTGACACAGAAGAAAGAAATAAGCCCACGGTAAGTTACAGAAATCGATCTGCGTCACCTACAACTCGCAGCATGTGTTCTTGTAAATGGAACTTTAATGCCAAGATAGCCCGCACCATTTGCAGGGTATGTGATACGATTCCCCACTTATTGAGGTTTTAATAAGATTCAACCATTAATAAATTTTTTGAAATAATTTTTCTTTCATATCAAGTCTTGTGTAAGGTTCAGTTTAAATTCGAGAGCGATTTGCTCTAAGTGTTCCTTATTTTAACCTTCCAAATGGTTTCGATGAGATATCTCGTCCATCAAGATCCGACCAATTTTGGTAATGACGAGATATCTCGTCATCAAGAATGCCAACATATCAAATGATGACTATATTGCCATTTTTTGGTGAAGACGAGGTAAAGATCAGATCTAATGCGACATATCTCGTTCACCAAGATCTGGTCAGATTTGCTAATGACGATATATTTCCACCAGGAGAGTTAAGTAATGGATGCAAATTCAAGGAAAGTTTTGCTGACACAGAAGAGGGAAATAAATCAAAGGTAAGTTTCAGGAAACGAAGCTATGGCGCCAACAACTCGCAGCATGTATTCTTATAATCAGAATTTCATAACTCCAACCACGAGTGCAAAGTATGTGATATATTCCCCACTTGTTGGTAGGTAGGTATTTCAATTAACGTAGCACACAGTGCAACAGACACAGTGGGCTATTGGCTACTGTCTAACATAGCAACACAGTGGGCTATTGGCGACTGTCCGGAATCAAACCAGAAGGGAAACATCCGAGGACAACATCATGTAATTTTGAATCACGGTCAGATGACGAGCCCACTTGGTGGTCTAAATAAAACTCGACCCTTAATAAATTTTAAAAATAACTTTTCTATCATTTCAAGTCTTGGCAAGGATCGGTTTAAATTCGCGAGCAATTTGCTGAAAGAAAGTGTTCCTCATTCTAATCCTCCTGGTGCTTGCCTCGACGATGTATCTCACCATTAGGAAAACTGACCAGATCTTGATGGACGAGAAATATCATCAGTTGTAGAAAACTGACCAGATCTTTATCTCGTCATCATAAAAAAATCAGCAGTATCTTGATGACAAGATATCTCGTCATTAGCAAAATTGACTGATTGGCCTTGAGGGACGAGATATCTCGTCGCAACCACCTGGAGGGTTAACGCTCGCCCACTCACCGCGAAGTCGGCCTTCACCTACCCCAGCCCCGTCTCTCACCCAAACTCGACCGAAACAGACTTTTATCGCACGAAACGACTTCCGATATCGCAGTCCTCCCCAACACACAAAAAAACTGCAGCCTCCACCGTCCAACGTGTCCAATATTTTACAGGCCAGTGACACCCGATGTCCGAAATCAGGACATGAATCCAGACAAATCGTCCACTCCCCAGTCCATCAACACTCGTCACGGGCTTAGGGCCTAATCTCTTAAGACCCTCTTAAGAGTTTCGTAAAGATGCTCCTCCCTCCGGCGGCCGGAGATGAGAAAAGGCCGCTCTAATTACTCGGCCTTCAAACAAACGTTGGGAGATTAGGGCCTCCCTCCCATCAAGAACGTCAACAACTTTCCGCCTCCGTGCGTTAAGTTACTCGGCAGATTGTTAATGATCAATCAGCATTGGAATTATTTCCGCCCTCCCTCTCTTCGGCTTATGTCGCTACTTCCACTTCGATGTGCAGTTGTTGGTTACTTACGACGCGAAAGTGCCATCGTTTTTGAGGGTTGGAGTAAAATCTTTCCTTACTTATTGTCTGTTGCAAGCTGGTGCTTGCTCGAACCGTCCATTCTCCCCAACGTGCCTTGTCATCAACAATTAAAAGTATACTACTAATTATCTTGTAAAAGTTAAGAAAATATTATACTTATTAATTTGTAAATAAAAGTTTCGTTAAAAAGTATAATACTCGTTATTTAGTTTAATAAATCAGCATTGGAATTATTTCCGCCCTCCCTCTCTTCGGCTTATGTCGCTACTTCCACTTCGATGTGCAGTTGTTGGTTACTTACGACGCGAAAGTGCCATCGTTTTTGAGGGTTGGAGTAAAATCTTTCCTTACTTATTGTCTGTTGCAAGCTGGTGCTTGCTCGAACCGTCCATTCTCCCCTTGTCATCAACAATTAAAAGTATACTACTAATTATCTTGTAAAAGTTAAGAAAATATTATACTTATTAATTTGTAAATAAAAGTTTCGTTAAAAAGTATAATACTCGTTATTTAGTTTAATAAATCAGCATTGGAATTATTTCCGCCCTCCCTCTCTTCGGCTTATGTCGCTACTTCCACTTCGATGTGCAGTTGTTGGTTACTTACGACGCGAAAGTGCCATCGTTTTTGAGGGTTGGAGTAAAATCTTTCCTTACTTATTGTCTGTTGCAAGCTGGTGCTTGCTCGAACCGTCCATTCTCCCCGACGTGCCTTGTCATCAACAATTAAAAGTATACTACTAATTATCTTGTAAAAGTTAAGAAAATATTATACTTATTAATTTGTAAATAAAAGTTTCGTTAAAAAGTATAATACTCGTTATTTAGTTTAATAAATCAGCATTGGAATTATTTCCGCCCGCCCTCTCTTCGGCTTATGTCGGTACTTCCACTTCGATGTGCAGTTGTTGGTTACTTACGACGCGAAAGGTCCATCGTTTTTGAGAGTTGGAGTAAAATCGTTCCTTACTTATTGTCCGTTGCAAGCTGGTACGTTTCTAGCTGCTTACTCGAACCGTCCATTCTCCCCAACGCGCCTTGCCATCAACAATTAAAAGTATACTACTTTTTTTTATTATCTTGTAAAAAAACGTTTTGTCAAGAAAATATTATACTTATTAATTTGTAAATGAAAATTTGGTTAAAAAAGTATAATACTCGCTATTTAGTTTAATAAAAAGTATCGATTAATGAATGTTATTCAACCATCTTAGAGGTTCACGGTTTTGCAACCTGCAGTCATCCCTGAATGTTTCCTAAGCAGTTTTGGCCCTTCTTGACCATTCGAATCTTTCCTAGGATTTTTTCAACCAATTTCAACCAATGTGGTTATTTAGTCATGAGTGTTTTGTGAGGTAAAAGCAATACACACAACTCATAAATCTCAGAATACTCGGAGGGTTAATATGGCCGTGGAAGCTTGGTTGGAAGAATAGCGGATTAGCAGCCGGAGGGTTACAAGTTCGAAACTCGATCCAACCAAAGACCATCATGTACGTGGGGGCTAGTGCACTTTGAATCTGTCGTGGCCTCAAGTATCCTCACCTTGGCGTGGTGTGGACGTTTGGAGAGTGGGATGCCAGCTCGGGTGTTGTCCTAGTCATCTGACCTTATTTCAAAATTACGAGGTGTTGTCCTCTGATCGTCGCCAATAGTCGCGATGTGTTGCTCCAATGCGACGTTAATTCAATTACCTACTTAACCATGCATGTTTTCTAATGAGTTTTGTCCCTTCTCGACCTATCGAATCTTGCGTAGGATTTTTCAACCAATAGAAGCTGTTATTTAGTCATTATGAGCGGTGTGGAGTAAAAGAGTACTGCAGAACTCTCAAATCTCGGAAAGCTCATAATTTAAAAATAACAGTGAGGAAATAAGAGTGGAAAAATATTAACTACTGCACATCGTCGGCTTACAAGCTAAATACACTATCAAAAAATATAGTTATGAAAAAAAAGAATTCTGCTCCTTAAGCTTTACTCGTTAAAGTAGGTAGTTGAATTAACATCGCATTGGAGCAACACAATGAACAAATTTTACACACTAAGTGTGTTTCTCAAAAAGTAATTTAACCATCACGCACAAAAAATAGCTTAGTGGACTTCGCCAGTCTAAAGATCACCACAATCTGGTCTAGAAAAGCTAAAAAAACTCATATCTCGACAATATTAACTTAGTGTGTTTTATTTGTAAGCCGATGATGTTTAGGACTTCAAGATAAACTTATAGACTTCTGAGCTTATGATAAATGATTATATTACCCCATAGAAGGAACCTATGGTGGTAAAAACCTTAGCAAGGTTTTATTCCTTGATATGGTGCTTATGATTTTTAAACAACTCTTGTAAATTTCTCGATTAGCTGAATCAAATTTATTAGAACAGGAGTACAATCCACTGATTTTAGAAGTACGCGAGAGCTTTACGTGCTGTTTTAAAAAATTAATTTATTTTAAATTCAGCAGCAAGCTCAGTATAAACTTCACACGAATCATTCTTTGATGTTAATGCCATCATTATCGCATCGGATGCACACATTTTGACTTCTAAGTTATTATCTCTTTTTACCTTTCCCAAATTTTCCCTAAGGATCCATTTGCTACGAAAACACTTCGCATTTCTTTCGATTTAAACCCAATGGAATAGTTCTTTTTTCATCGGCAGATTTCATTCTCGAGCGAAATAACGTGATTCTTATTCTAGCCTTTGTCAACCAGAAAATTCAAATTAGACCTTTTTTAAAAAAATACCCTATACCCTAAAATACCCTATTTTAAAAACACCCTATTTCAAAAATACCCTATTGAAATACTCGTCAATGAACAATAAGCATGAGTTGTCTAGTTTAAAATACAAAAGCGTCATTTTTTACTTTATGATAATTGGTGAGTTAATCAGAATATATATTACATATAGCGACGCAGTTTCACATTCCAACCAAAATCAATACTTATCCGAGTTATGTGATTCCATTTACTCAAGAAAGGTTTAAAGTTATTGAATTGGAGGGCTAAAAGCAATTTGAAATTAAGGAAAATAAATAATAAACAACAGAACAGATATACATTTAACAAACGTAAGCATAGTTCAGGTGTTTGTTGGTATGTGGTCATTTTTGATACACAAGGGCTAATTCGACCAAATGTAAACAAACAGCATACCAACTTCACAAAGTTTAACACGTAAAACACTTTTTAAGTGGCTTATCGAAGCGGTACTCTCACATGTAAGTTGATTTGATGGTTGTGTTAAATCCAGTCAATTTATTTGAAAATGCTTCGTTCTCTTTTATGTTACATTCGAATCTTTCCCTTCGGGTTTGATCCCGGGTCGTCGCCAATAGCCTGTTGTGTTGCTCCAGTGCGACGTTAATCAAAATACCTACCTTTAATGTTAC
Organism: Meta bourneti; assembly: GCA_933210815.1. Lineage (NCBI taxonomy): Eukaryota > Metazoa > Arthropoda > Arachnida > Araneae > Tetragnathidae > Meta > Meta bourneti. The sequence goes on from OW119926.1 coordinate 94,032,129, forward strand.
GATTAAAATTTTTAAGTAAATTACTTCTCGTTTTTTAAATTATTTGTAGAAACAAGTTTGAATTCGAAATCTTTTACAGTTCTCCTAATTCAAATGGCACACCTTTAATCACAGCTCAGCTGGCTTATTGGCTGTTGTAAGATGTTATTACAGCGATTAACCCAAGATTAGATTCATAAACAAGCGTTACCGACAATGCACTTTAGATGTAATTATTCCTGGTGTTCTGTTAATAGGTTTTGGTATTATACGCATCAATGAAACTGGCTAGTGAACAGAGAAGGAACATTCTTCACATGACATGGTCCAATTTCAACTCACCTGAAGATATTAGAGAAAATTTATCTTCCTTACATTTTTTATTATAAGCTTGCTTAGACTCTATAAATCATTTCAGGGATTTATATACTGAGCTACTTAATTATAACACGCGACTTCATACTTGTTGCATTATGGAACAAAAGAACGTTGTTTTAGCAGCTAATCTCAAAATGATGGACTGTAGTCGACACAGTCACTTGGACACAGGCCAAAGACTCCTTTACCAAATACTTTCCTCCAACAAGGCAAAACGTGACCATCAGTGTCAGAAATTTAGTAATATTTATATAACATGATACAAATTCATCGTCGCTTTGTAGAACATCAATTACTTTGATTTCTTGAGGTGTTTCCAATTTTCTTTGCCGATCTTCATGTAACAAAACCTCCATATCACATATTTCAAAGAAGTGTTAAGAACTGATCGTATGTACATCGAATGCTGCGTTAGACTGATGAAGATGGTTTTCATTTCGAAGTTGAAAATAATTTCAGTTGATAGATTAAAAAAACAGCAATTCCATGGATGCAGAAAATGAATTTGTAAATTTGGTTATTGTGCTGTCCTGGTAGCCGTGTGGTTAGAGCTATGACCCCATAGATATGAAGTGCAAATAGGTTGAGCATTGCTATTGAGAGGAGCTACAAAAAGCAAGACCAACATGTCGACTAGTAGTCATGTGACTGTTCTGTGAGATATTTATTTGGTTGACCGATTTTACATCTTATTGCCTCGTTTGGCGATGTAACATCTTATAGATGAGGGAATGCGTGATAAATGAATGAATGCGCATTTCTATAAGATTGCGACAAAAATGGTGAAATTACCAAAGTTTACTATTATGTCGCGCGGACCAATGAGATGATGAATCAATGGCTGGATGTCTTCTCCAGTCCCATGGACCAATCAGAGAAGGAATGTTTGTTTCCACCAGAGAGATGAAAGTAGTATGAGGGTCACGTTACTACTAGTTTCGGTCACATGATCCTGGGCACATGAAAAGGTTACTATTGCTCACTCTACTTTTATATTTCCTCTATGAAGTGCCCTCGATTCAACAGGCTCTGGGTCACCGTTATGATATGGATGTTTATAGTGGATCGGAATCCACTTTAAGCATAGGTACTTAAAGCGGATTCCGAACCTTACTTGGAGCCTATGGAGTCTACCTTAAAGTGGATTCCACTTTAAGGTAGGTTTTATAATCAGTACTCGTATAGCAAACAAAATGACTTAGAGTGACGAACGGAACCTGATCAACTCTCAGCACGGAACTGCTGAAATATCTTTACTTTTTCCACTGGGTGAAATTGTAACGTGGGTGTGACTTGTTCAATACAAAACAGCAAATCATGTTAAAGTTTATAAAACATTAGTACCTCTTGTGAAATCTTAACTTTAACAGCATACCCCAGTTTCGCGTAAATCTCCTTACGTAAGTATTAAATTTGGGCAGTCAGGGTCTAATTAGCCCTCGAACAGCAAAAAAAAATGACCGTATAGTGACAAACCAGAGCATACATTATATTCTCCCTCCCTCTTTCCTAATAAATTTCAATAACACTGTTTTCTTTGGCAACTTTTAGCACAAGTCCCCACTTTTCCTTATCTGATTTTAACCCAAAACAGAAAAAGAGCACTACAAAGGAGAAAAGACGGGAGGAAAAAAAGCCAACATCTTAATTTACAGACACACGAGTACGTCTTTGATAAAAAAAACTCTTGAAACCCGAAAAAGCACTTTGAGCGATATCTTTACGAGACAGTAAAGATCACGAGAAGATCAGAGGGAAAAAAGGAAGGAGAAAAATCCCTTTTGAATTCCTTTTCTTCCAAGGCTTTTTAGTCCCAACGAATCGTACTTTCATAAAAGCAGATGCTTTCACCCAACCCCTCTGAATTATTGACGCAAGAACATGAAAAGGTTCTTTTTCAATTTCTTCTCTCTACAAGAACCCATTACTAAGAGTTTTACCGGACAGCCCATTTCACCTAGTTTTTTGTTTGTTTACTTGTTTATTTTTTCGTGACGTCAGATCCCCCCTCTGCTTGAGGATTAGGTTGAAGTCCAGTCCCTGTAGGCCTTTAAGCGACACACACGTGTCCGGTGGAAAAAATAATAAATAAAATTCCGTCTCCCCCACTCCCCCGTCCTCAGATTGGGGGAGCAGGGAAAAAATCAATAAGTGCAGTTGGAAGTCAACCTCCGTTTTTATTCCAATGGAAAAAATTCCCCGCGCGTAACGGCTTTTTATTCGCTGACGCGTGTCCACGCCCACCTTGACGGTTGCAGTTACGGTTTGCAGCGAATGTTCATTTATTGAGGAGGTGCTGAACGCTCAAAAATTGAACAGTGTAACGGAAACTAGTTTGAGATTTAAGTTGCTTTCTATTAAGACTAAGGCGTGTTGAGTTTCGTTCGATTTAGTTCCTTTCAGTCTTATCTTTCATTTAATTCTTTTACTCTTTAACTCTTCTTATTCAATTTAATTCGTTTAATCTCTTACTCTTCATTTAATTCTTTATCTTTTAATCTTCTCTTTTAATTTAATTTTTATTCTAATCTTTTGCTTTTCTTTTAAATTTAAGTCCTTTAATCTTCAACTCTTCTCTTTTAATTTAGGTTCTTCTAATCTTTTACTTTTCTCTTTCGATTTAATTCCTTTCATTCTCAACTCTTCTCTTTAATATCATTATTCTTTAAATAATAATTATAAATTATTCTTAAAATAATAATTAAATTATTCTTAAAATAAAAATTAAACTATTCTTAAAATAATAATTAAGCTATTCTTAAAATAATAATTAAATTACTTTTAAAATAGTAATCAAATTAGAGTAAAATACTGAAATTATTCATTTAATCTTTAACTCTTCTCCTTTTGATTTAATTCCTTTCATTCTCAACTCTTCTCTTTTAACTCAATTTTTTTAAACAACTCTTCTATTTAAATACAATTCTTTTTGTCTTTAACTCTTCTCTTTTAATTTTATTCTGTTATTCTTTAACTATTTTCTTTTAAATTATCTTTATCTTTAACACTCTTTTTTTAATCTCTGTTTTAAATTTCAAGTATAAATTCGTTTATAAGCGATTATTTCAATCAATGTATGAGATTTTAACGTATTGTTTAAAAAAATCACGTTTAAAGTTTTAGTTCCTATCGATGCAAGGGCTATTATTTAAGGTTATCTAGAAATATTTTTAAATAGTAGAATGCATTAAATAAATCTGATTGCAATGCACAAAATTGTATTTAAGAAAATAAGAATAACATGAAGACAAAAAAAAGTTAATTACATCTCTATCTCTGTTATAAGAACTCAAAAGCTTTTCGAGTGCTATATATCTTTTAAACAGATCACAATGTGACAATATACTTCTTGTCATGAAATAAGCATATAGTGTCTCAGAAAATATCAGTTAATGAGTTTATGCTCTAAGCCGACGATATATAGAGCAGCAATTCATTGACTAAAAACATATTTTACTCTACAGTTGTTTAAAGATTAACCATTAGTTTTAATTTCGAAAAATAAAAACTAAAAGCATTTCGATAGTGTTATATATCTTTAACAATATGACAATGCATTTCTCATCATAATGAAAGTAAGCATTTAGTGTGTCCAAAAATATCAGTGAGTTTCTGCTATAAACATACGATATTCTCTATACACGCAATAGATGCATGAATTCGATTGTTGCATTTGCTGTTGTGAATTCTGATAGCCTTCAATGTAGATTTAAGTAACCGATCTTCCTTGATGCGTATTTTATTGCGTCGTAGTACAATCCCCTAAATGACGTAGAACTGTAACATATTGATAATCTGAGGGGTTCACAGGAATATATCCGCTCTTCAACCTACATGACTTCTAAACAGTTTTTACATTCTTGACCAATAGAATCTGTCTGATTTCCTTCATCCGATAGATGCGGTTATTTAGTCATTATGTGTTTGTCGTGGGGTAATAGAAAGCTCGTAGTTATTACATAGCATTAATTAATTAACATTAAAATTACATGAAAGTTGCACTTAATATGCTAAATTATAGTTGAGTTAAAATTAAATTTTCAAATTTCATACAGTCCTGCGAAATTGATACTATGTGTGAACGTAAAATACTTTAAATGGATTATGGAATTGAAATATCTTTTAGTTGAATGAGTTCTTTTAATCCTCTTAGGAGTTTACGCGGCATAATTTAAACTTACAGCCTGCATTCTTCCCTGCATGACTTCTAACCAACTTTGAACGTCGTGATCAATAGAATCTCTTTCCGAAGAATTCTATACTAATATATTTAATATATTAGTATAGAATAATACATTTCCAAAAGATTCTATTTTAAGGAAACGAGCAATATGTTTTTTCCGGAATATTCCATTCTAAGGAAAGGAGAGCAACGGTAATTTTTTCCAGAATATTCTATTCTAAGGAAAGGAGAGCAACATAATCTTTTCCAGAATATTCCATTCTAAGGAAAGGAGAGCAACAGAATTTTTTCCAGAATATTCTATTCTAAGGAAAGAAGAGCAACAGAATTTTTCCAGAATATTCCATTCTAATGAAAGGAGAGCAACAGAATTTTTTCCAGAATATTCTATTCTAAGGAAAGAACCAATGGAACTTTTCCAGAATATTCTATTCTAAGGAAAGGAGCTATATAATTTTTTCAGAATATTCTATTCTAAGGAAAGGAGAAATATAATTTTTCCAAAGTTTCGCTTTTAAGGAAAGGAACAATAGAATCTTCTCAAAGGATTCTATTCTAGAGAATGAGCCAATAGAATCTTTCCAAAGCATTCTATTCCAAATAGGGGGCTAATAGAATCGCTCCGAAGTATTCTATTCAAAGGTAAGGACCGACAGAATCCTTCGAAAGGTTGAAAGAATCCATGGATTCTTAAGAAAGATGCGGTTATTTAATCACTAGGTGTGTTGTAAAAGCAACACTTCACTACACACAAATCTTTGCCCACTCAGAAGGTTAAATTACCTATTCTTTTTCATCGAATTATCTATTCAACCCATTTCATTCAGTAGAACGTACCGAACGATGCAATGGAGAGAGAAAAGAAACACGATCGTTTTCTTAAGAAGCACCGGAAAAAGGATCGGGTCCATTGTTTGCCAGGATATTGCAGGGATGATCTCCGCTCGTTTCAATGACCCGAGCATTAAAGTGCCTCTGTTCTCAAACAAACTGAGAAGCCACGATCAAATACAATGATATATTTTTATTACTATCTACAACATTCAATTATGGAATCAAAACGAACAGAATCTATACCGTGTTTTGGTAGAATATCTTTTATTGTACTGTACTGTCAAAGAGGGATCATAATTGATAGGCCTCTTTTTAAAAGCAGAACTACGTCAAACTCTTGGGGAGACTTACGCCGACCGACTGTGACAAAAACAGGTTTATAATTTATAACAATAAAATTAATTGTACCAGTCTGCTCAATGAGATAAATATTCGTGTACCCTCTTATTATGCTAGCAATAATGAATTTTTCAGGAAACTTTATTCAGAAATTTTTTTTGAACTACCAATAGCCCTATTTGTCAGAACGATCAATCGTTTACTTCAGCCCCTTTGATATTTTCTTTGACGATCTAATATATTACTTTAGTAATTATATACTTAATATTAAGTAATTATATTACTTTAAAGTTTAAAACTGAGGCTTTGATTTTTTTTTCTCTGTGTCTGTTTTTCGATCGCCATTTTTGCTTTTATATGTCAGTATTGTTCTCTGTAGCTTTCGTTTCGTGCTTATATGAGTACCTTGTGTTGTATAACTGTACTTCTTTTTCTCTCTCGTGTTTTGTGTTTTTGGTCTCTCAAAATTGGTGGGGGGAAATCTTCCACAGCGATCGATATTCCTGCTTTTGCGTATGGCAGCCTTCTAAAAGGCTTCTTATACAATAATATAAAAGCTTAAAAAGAGACCGATGAAGATGTGAAAACTGACCAATAGGTAATGCGGTTGGTTGGGTTTAATGGCGCAAGGTCCAAAAAAGGAGAAATTGGGCCAAACCAAGAAAGAATAATAAAAACGTTGTATAGATAATATAACAGTTTAGGAGCCGCGGTAGCACGGACGTAATGGAAGAGTAATGGATTAGCAACCGGAGGGTTGCGAGTTCGAATCCAACCAAAGACTGTCGTGAACGAAGGGGGCTGGTGCACGTTTAATTTGTCGTGGCCTCACATGTCCTCACGTTGGCGTGGTGTGGAAGTTTGGAGAGTGGGGTGCCAGTTCAGGTGTGACTTCGTCATCTGACCGTGGTTGAAAATTATGAGGTGTTGTCCTCGGATCTTTTCCTTCGGGTTTGATCCTGGTCCGTCGCCAATAGCATGTTGTGTTGCTTCAGTGATTGAAATGCCTACCTACGTACATAATAATTTAATTATCAAAATCAGAAACGAAATTGCTAAGGTCACAATCGATGTGTGTGTGATTGAATTTAACTTTATTAATGGAAATGCATCAATTAGTAAAAAATGGCCATGAAAGCAAATGTGGGTTTTAAAAAATTTAAATAAAATTAGTAAAGTATGCACTTTTTTATGTCATGTCGATCAACAACAATAAAAGGTATTTGGGGATGTGAGACATGAAATGGTAAAAATATTGCATACAGTTAAGAGAAGCAATGGAACGTAAAAGTGCAAAAATATTTGGATGAGGAGTTTTCCTCATCAAATTCTCCAAGTTTAAAATAGCACTTCTGAAAAACCTATGACGGTAATGGGTAAAAAAAGGGCAGACATTCAGAGTGTGATGAACAGTAAAATGTACGCCACAGAAGAATCTGTTCCCCTAAAGATGACGATGTGCAAAACACGAGTGACAATCGAAGGCGGGTCAATTTATTATAGCTACTTCGATAGAACTAAACATCCACCATCAGTACCAAAGTAAACAAGAGGAAAATCACAAGTTTACATGTTGCCATGGAACATTATTGCTATAAGATGTTTTTAAATTAAACTCTTACATACCACGTCTGAAGGCGAAGCACTAGTAAAAGAGCGAGTGACTTTTGAATACAAGGAAACTCGAGTTTATCACACATGTCCCCTTATGAGTATATTGGCTCTGATGACCATAGGTATGTAGTCCTACAGGAATGGCCACATATACCCGCTTTAACTTGTTTTTAGGAGCTTTATTGTGCATTTTCGAGCTTTTCCATTACTGATTACAAAAATCAAAAGATTGAACACGGTTGAACAAAGTGTAAAAATTCGGTGGTAACGGTAGTTGAATTAACGACGCACTGGAGAACACAATTGGTGACGGTCCGGATCAGTTTCGAAGGGAAAGATCAAGGACAACACCATAATTTTGAACCACGGTCAGATGACGAGGTCAACACCTGAGCTGGCACCCCAATCTCCAAACTTCCACACAACGCTAACGTGAGGACATTTGAGGGCATGGAAGATTTAGCGTGCACTAGTCCCTACGTACACGACACTGGTTGGATCGAGTTTCGAATTCGCAACCCTCCAGTTACTAATCCGCTACTCTTCCAACCGGGCTACCACGGCCCTCGTAGAAATTGGGACACAGATAAACCGAAAAACAATACGAAAACGAGTCAAGATTGGAGGGTAAGGAATGGGTCTTAGCCCTTCAAGTGGTTTCGACGAGATATCTCGTCCATCAAGATCTGGTTACTTTGGTCAGGTTGAAGAGAGACCTCGTTGAGACAACCTTCAGGAGGGTTAAAATCGCCTACAAAAGACGCCGTCCAGAAATTCTGGAGTTTTTTAAAGAAGCGACAGGAAATCGAAGAGGAGGGTGTACCTGGGGGAGGCGAGGGGGTGGTTCGGAACGTAAAATCCAGAGATTAGGTAGGGCAAAAGGGGGCGGGGAACAAAAAAAGATTTATTTCCCGGGCAACTCGAGTTCCTCGACCAAACGAAGAAGGAAAAACAACCAACTGAAAAAATACATAAAAACGTAGAGGAAAAGAAGCTTACAATTCCAGTTTGATCCCTGGAAATTCAGAACCAATCAATACCCGGCGCAGTTTATATTGTACCCCCTCTCCCCCCCCTCCACCAGCCCACCCCTCTCTCCTCCCCCTGGGCGTAAACTCTTGGAAACTCTAAGCCATTGTCTTGGAGAAGGATTTTGCAGTCTTTTTTTCCCCGTCTCCTTGTTTTTTCCTTACTCCTCCATTTTACGCTTCAACTTTTTTTATTTATCTATTTTTGTCCTTTTTTTACTCCCCTTCAACTTCTTCCAAGATTCTTGTTTATATACTTTTCTTTACTTTTTTTTGTTTTCCTCCTCCCTCCATCCTGTTCGATCCGTCCAGTGTCTTTAAGGTTTTTTCTCCCCATTTCACTTTACTTCATTTTTTGTGCCCGGCTATTTATTTATTTATTTTTTTATCGAGAGGGGGTAGAGCGCAAACGAAGCAAAGATAACGACCCTCTGTGTTTCGAAAATCGATGGGTTACTGTAAAAAGTTTTTCCAGCCAGGCTCCCGTTTTTATATGAGAGCTCACTAAAAGGGATAAAAATGATAAAAAAATAAACAAAAACCCGGGGAACGAAGGGTAAGATTAGAACAGGGGTGGGGGAGGGGATTGTTAAGGGGCAAAGGGGCAGCGCGCCCGGGTGAAAGTGGGAAGAGAGCGAAGGAAAAAGGTTAAGGGAAGAGTGATAGAGTACGGGACAAAATTCCTTACACGTTCGGCCCTATCTAAGACGTGTCAAGCAGAGCAGGAAGAAGTCTCTACGCGATTTTTTCTCTCCTCTTCTCAAATTCTCGCCGATAAAAGCAGAAAAAAAAAGTGAAAACGAAAAGGGGGTTGGCGTGGAGTGGACACTGCTCTGAGGAGTAGGGGGGTAGTTTTTGTAAGTTAAAGGGGATTAGGGGTTAGGGTGAAAAATATATGGTGCTTATGGGAGAAATGGAGTTACTCGGGCTGAATTTAGAAAAGGATGTCTTAATGCCGGGGGATTTTAGGGTTTACAATGCGCTAGGCGTGCGCTGCGAATGGGGAAGGTTGGGGCAAGTTCATTTGAGGGCGAATCCACATAAGCTTCAGCAAACACTAAAAAATATAGGATTGAAATTGGACGATTCGGTGTTTTAATGGATGGTTCACAAAACACTGTTTCGGGTGGAGGAAAAATGAATGAGTCTGCTTCCAAACTCTTATTTTTTTAAATATTTAAACTGCAAAGATATTTAAATGAATACTATTTGTTGATGAGACTGTTCTGTGCTTATTTATTTTTCCGTTTTTTGTATTGTGATTTGTGTTATTGTTTATGAATTTTTCCATCATTCAAATCGGTGTAAATGACTAAAGTTACCAAACATTTTTTTTGTTTAGGGAACACTTATCTGCACTTTACATCTAAATATTTTCTGATAAAAGGCATGAATAGTTCTAAATTAGCTTATTTAAGTTTAAAATAAAATTAATTCGCTTCTTTTAATACACAGAAAAGACAAATATAGGACTATATTGACATAACAATAAAATGGCACATAAAATTAATACTCATTACAATAACATTTCTTATAAACTGATCAGAAGTACAATGTGAAAGTGTCAATACTTTCAGAACTTACTTTTCAAAATATTAAAATAACATTTGGTTAGTGCTACGAATGTTTCATTATTTTAGAATTTTTTTATATGTACAGAAAAATTCAATTATTCAATAACACAGATATGTTGAAACGGTAAAGTTATCCTTCATTGTTCTTGAATAATTTTCATTCAAACAAGGTCATAATTTTGTATTAATGTTTCTGTTAAATCTGACAAATTACAAAGAGAATATTCCCTGACTACTATTGTAAAGGTCCTTCTACTTTAGGATTTCAAACAACTTATACTACTTGAGATATTTTTTGAAGATAAAATTTTTTTCATAACTTTGGAAATTCAATTCAAGTTCATTTCATAATTTTCGTTGTTAACTTAACACAAATTTTTCTTAGGAGACAATACTTTATCTGTATGTTTTAGGGAGTATGTTATTAAATCTCTGAAGATTGTTTATCCCACAATTATAGTTACCAATTAGTTATCATACGATTACTGTTAAAGTAAATTAGTTTAAAAAATTCCATAAAAATAGAATCGTTAAAATAAGATCTAGATAGAATCTGAATAGATAGATCTATAACAGAATTTGAAAATAAGACCTATAAACACGTTTTGGGAGTAAAGCACCTCACAGGAACTTGTTTAAAATTGTTTTGTCATACATAAATTTCCAGTATTTAAATTAACAGCAAAAAATTCTTTGTGGTGACTATTCATAATCGCTACGATTAATGTCTAGTCCCTAATTTCATTTAAAAAAAATCAAGTAATTTTAAAATGTTTTCTTGAACTGCGCTTTGTTCTTTATAATTCATACGAATAATCACATCACATGAAGTATTTAGAACTCAGCAGATTACACTTCACGACGACTAGGATCTTTGCCCTTACGGAGAATATTTAGGAACAGTAAGTTGACAATAGTGTATTTACGCAAACTATGAAAACACCTTAGAATAAAAGCCCTCAAAAATGCAGTAGGTACACCGTTTATCGAACTCATAAAAAATAACAGAACGAGTCTAACTGAAGGGTTGAAGCAACATAGTGATAAGCCACTATGTTCCGTATATGATAAATGTTCCTTAATGAAGTAAATTGAAAACAAAATATTCAAAGAGGATAAAAAGAATTTCAGATTGTTTGAATGAGTGAGCAATACTTGAAAGTTTCAGATAACATGACCTCTTGAATAATGGATAAACCATTACGAGTTTGGAATATTTATTATTTAGAAAATTGATAAGCTGAAAATTTTGAAGTGGCTTATCATTATGTTGCTCGAAGCTCTTTAATTCTGCATGAGCTGCATCTGATTGTGGGTGAATCACAATTTTTCTATTTGTAACATTTCTTATATTCTCTATATGATTTGGTTGGTTGGGTTTGGTCATGCTGCGCCAAACGCAAGACAGACAACGTCAAGTAATGAACGTACAAACACAAAGAAAGTTTTACTGACACAGAAGAGAGAACTACACACAGGGAGGAATTGAACCTGCGTCGCGTACGATTCAGAGCACAATGGGCAAACCCACTGAACCATGACGGTCACTATATGATTTGGAGTTTAGAAAAAAATATAAATTCTACATGTTCATTGAAAGGCCTGCTGATTCAATTCCACGTTTCTCACGATTCCTGGGAATGCCTCATAAAGGTGAAATATAAGTAGACTGAGCATTGCTATAGAGAAGAGCTTCAAAAAGTGTGACCAACATGTCTACTAGTCGTCACGTGATTGCTCTGTGAGAATTAACTTGGTTGGCCAATTTAGCATCTCATCACCTCGTTTGTCGCTATAACATCTTATTGTAGGGTAGATGTGTGGACACGCATTTCTATAGTGGCGACGAAAATGATATCACCAGTCTATTACTATATATATATATATGCCCCGCGGACCAATCAGATTATGAATCAATGAATGCGCGTCTTCTCCAGTCTCGTGGACCAATCAGATAAGGAATGTTCGCTTCCGCCCGACGGACGAAAGTAGTGTGAGGGTCACGTTACTACTAGTTTCGGTCACATGATCCTGGGCACATAAAAAGGTTACCAATGCTCACTCTACGTTCATATTTCCTTTATGAAGTGCCCTGCTGATTCAATCTCCAAGTTCGATTTCTCAGTGGGTTGCCTTCTGCGCTAGCGATACGGCATGATATGTACGAATGTCTGCAAGGGAGAAAGACTATCACAATTACCCAGATAAGTATCATGCGAGAACATTTGGATATAGTAAAATCTTCGCAGAGCGTCTGGTTTGTTTGTTTATACTAAATATCCATCTCATAGATACATGTAGATACTTCTAAATATATTCATACGGTGTGTCAGAATCTACTGTACCATAATTTTACCAAGCGATTACTTGTCGAAAACCAATAGCACATTGTGCTACTTCAGTGCGATGTAAATTTAACTACCTATCTTGTCGAAAACCAACCAGAATCAGGGAAGTCCGTTCTTCAATAGGACGTGGAGTTCAAATGTGTGCATACGCGTACTTATGATAGCTTAACGCATATCCATGTGGTACTTTATTTTCGAGCGTGTTCTTGAATTAGTACCATGTACCAGCAACCCCAAGAACGCGAAAAGGACAGTTTCTTGTGTTTAGATCTGACATTGCGAATGACGTCCAAAAATTTCGACGCGATTATCTCCAGAATGTGCGTCCGATCGAAAAACGGGCATTAATTTATATCGATTGAATTGGCGGGCATATCGCAATCGTAAGGATCCGGATTTCGATTCCTCCTCTGATTTCTGGCAACGTCCGAGCATCGCCTCAAAAACAGGACCGAAATTTTCTCCCGAGGGGGGGACGCTTAAAACCAGAGCAGCAAAGCCAAAAAACAGGAAAGAAAAGCACCTCCCGATACCAGCAAAAAATATGTGAAAGTGCTTCCCGCCTCCCCTGACGTTTATACGCGATACCAGCCGGACAAACTGCTCCAACTCATAACACCGTTCCCGGCGAAGGGAACGCAGAAAAATAAACAAAAACAAAAAAAAAACCTAAAAAAAAGGCACAAAAGACGAAGAAGCAGAGGCAAAAAAAGACAAAAAGGCAGCTCGTCCCAATCTCTGGGGAAGTCCTAAACGCGAGGAATGGAGTAGTTTTATTGTCGAGGCCAGGTTCTCAGTAACGAGCATTTAGCGTCCTCGCAAATTGTTCCAATTTTGAAATCCCAGGCCTTCTCGCCAGCAGAGAGGAGCGGAGAGGAGAGCGCTTCCGAAATTTATTCCCCCGAGGACGTTTTGCCTCTGAAATTCTCGGGACTTTCTATTTTATGTCGCGAGGCATAAAGTAGAGGCTGTCAAAGGCTGAAGGTCTTGGCTTCTTTTCCGCACGGTTTATTCGGGAATAATTCATGAGGGCTGTCAATTTGGTTTGGACTCGGAATTCCTTGAAAAACATACATAATGTGATATAAACAGGGCCTGGGCATTGATGAGGCATTTCTTACTTTTTTTGCCTTTCATTCTCTTTAACCCTCCAAGTGGTTTCGACGCGATATCTCGTCCATCAAGATCTGACTAATTTACTAATAAAAAAATCGGCAATATCTTGAGAGATATCTCGTCTTCAAGACATTACCAATTTTTGATGATGATGAGATTAAGATCCTATTCAGTTTTCTCCTAATGACGAGATATCTCGTTCATCAAGATCTGGTCAGTTTTGCTAATCATAAAAAATCGGCAATATCTTGAGGAGATAGCTCGTCATCAAGACATTACCAATTTTTGATGATGATGAGATTAAGATCCTATTCAGTTTTCTCCTAATGACGAGATATCTCGTTCATCAAGATCTGGTCAGTTTTGCTAATCATAAAAAATCGGCAATATCTTGAGGAGATAGCTCGTCATCAAGACATTACCAATTTTTGATGATGAGATTAAGATCCTGTTCAATTTTCTTCTAATGACGAGATATCTCGTCCATCAAGATCTGGTCAGTTTTGCTAATCATAAAAAAATCGGCAATATCTTGAGGAGATAGCTCGTCATCAAGACATTACCAATTTCTGATGATGATGAGATTAAGATCCTGTTCAGTTTTCTCCTAATGACGAGATATCTCGTCCATCAAGATCGATCTGGTCAGTTTTGCTTAGGACGATATACGTCGTCGAGACAACCACCAGGAGGGTTAACACATTGGCTGCTAAATTAGGAAAAAAATAGACTCTTGGAGTCATATATATTTTTTTAAATTTATTTTCCTAATGCCCGTCCAAATGAACATTATAGTTCGACTTCCGGGAGGTCAATTGATTTTTGTGGTTTTGAACGAGTCCATTAGTTAAATTAGGGGTTGGTTTTGGATTTTATGGCTTAAGGTCTATATTTGACCAAGCTGAGCCAAGCACGACAATGTTGAGTAATTCTGAAAAGAAATTATGGAGAGGAGGTTAAGTTAGAGGACTGGAGGCAACGTAAACATATCTCTTTCACAACTAGCGTCTTTAGTGCAGATTCAGGTTATCGTTCGATGCCGAAAGTGGCAGCATTGATAACAATTTGGTGGGGAGAGAACCATCCACGGCGATCGCCATCCATGCTCTTGCGTATGGCAGCCTTCTCCTAACGAGATTTCACACCTATTCAAGAATCAATTGACTCAAGGTCGACTACCTTTTCTCGGGAGCCGCACTATACTCATTATGGCACTACAAGCTGGAGGTGGTGAACCACTTTGCGTTACCCTGATGCACTACTGCTGGGTTCACGTACACCTCACATACATTCCACACATTCTAGGAACAACTTGTTTATAGAGAGGCCACACATTAATACCAAACAAACAAACATATCTTACCTTATCCCCGATTATTGTTTGGTTAAACATGGTTTTTACGCCATAAAAACCCAACCCAACTAGCTACTCCGAACTTGAAACACTAACTTTTTGATCCAGAACCCTGACCAGTAGACCAATTGGTCGGCGGACACATATTTTTATTGTTGCTTTTAAAAAAAAATTACTAGATTCATCATTTTTTGAAAAATATTTGAATATAGGTAATACTTTTCTTTGACTTAGGTCCGTGAGTTAGGTGCAACTCAAGGGACGTCAAACGTTCAATACAACGTTTCTGGGCCATGGTTGTTGCAGACGACTAACGTTAAGTGGGTCTGAATATGATTAACGTTACATTTTCTTCTGCATATTTATTTCACTGGTTTCGTCGGAATAACACGTATGAAATTTTGTCTCTTGTCTAAGTGAGTAAAAAGTTGAGTTTTGTATTATATTCGAGTTTTTTACGTTTTATAAGGCCTGAAACATTTAAATATTAATATAAAATGTAAACTCACTGCATACTAATGTAAAGGTTGCGGTATACTTTTTTGTTTTGAGTTTTTGTCATCAGCGTAGTAAAAATGTAATGATAATTACCAGATTGCTTATGTTTGGAGTATTTTATAAAAACGTTAGGAAATATTACTGTAATTTCGTTTGTCTTCTCTGATAAACAAATTAAATCTCACCTAAAAATGCGTCTTTATTTCAAAGTATACCAATAATAAGTTTTCATAGAGGTCCGGGAGGTCATGCAGGAATTGCCTGCATTTACATTACATTGTAAGTGCGAAGCGCGCATCCAACACACAGAACATAGAATTCAATCCACATGATTGGTGTAATATTTAACTCACGCAACTTCTCAATCAAACAGATTGATTTAAATATAAATCACACGGGCGTTCAACGTGTTATGGGTATTTTTTAATAGTTCCTGAATGGTTTTCCATTTTAAATCAATGTTTTGCATTTCGGTCATTTTAGTTCAAATGATAAAACCATTATAATAATACAAAATTAAATTTTCTGTTAGATTATACCTTTAAGTCGTGTTCCTCAAAACCAGAATTGGCAGATGATTCAAGTAAAGCACTTTCAATAGTAACTCATTTCGGCACTGCGTAGTGCAATCTAGTTTGTAGATAGAAAATTCTCATCAATCACTTTTGGAAGACATATTTATGGTGGTATGAGGAGGTTTTTCAGTGTAAACAAACAACAGACTAGAATACAAGGATTTTACCGTCTATTCTCTAACGCTCTCGCTTGGTAGATAACAGAATTACCTTAAATATACTGGTTAAATCACTATTCTGATCTCGGAGAAAAATTACATTACGTTATTTCGTTAAAAAATATTAAGAATTATACAACAGCATTTACCCTTACCAGACACTTAAGTACCAAAAATCTTTAAAGTGGAACTACAAATTAGGTTTAAGGTATTTTTTTCAGGAATAAGATGCGCTAATTGGTTAACTACTGGCTGGTCCACCTTAAATTTTCGTACCACCTTAAAATGCTTAAATTTTCATTACAAATATTGAGAATCAGATATATTTTTAAATTCGTCAAACTTTGATTTAAAAAGATAAAAAAGAATGGAATCTGAGTGACGAACTCAATAAAAATTTAAAACATTTCTAAATTTAAATACGTAATGGAAAAGAAAAGGGTGATATTAATACTTTTATTTTAAAAAATTTAGAAATAACAATTAAAAAGTAAAATTTTAAAAATCATTTGACATTTAAAAACTTACGAATGATCGTAATGATTTTAGATTTTAAAGTTGAGTTCTTACATTCAGCTAATATAATAGCATGTAAGTTTTTGCGTGCATATATTAGCTTTTTCAATAAAAGAATAGGAAAACGTGATAAAAGTTTATTTTTATTTTAACTCATTAATATCCCATTAACAAATTCCAAGAACCTTTCGTACCGACTTTTTTTATCTCCATTTTGTTGCCTCATAGCCAAAAGAATATCAATAAAAATAAATATATAAATTTAAATCTGAAACTAAGAAGAATAAAACATCAATAAAATAGTTTGTAAAACATTTATCAAATTTGTATTTTTACTGAAGAATTATCGCCTGATAAAATATAAATCAAAAATTTTATTTTTGAATAAATATCGTTGGGTAAAATTTTTTTCTGGTATTTTACTCACAAAAACTTCTCAGTCTACGTTCTTTTCATGAGATAAATCAGAAATTTAGACAAAAGAAAAATAAAAAGTTTGGAACGTGTTTCCAGTTACTTGTTACCTGAATGCGATTGAAAAGTAACAGCGAAACAATTAAAACCCAGAGAATTTAAACGAGAAAGAAGCGCCTCCATAACAGCGAATCGAAGTGAAGAGGGAGAGGACGAGGCGAGATTGAAGTGGATCGATAATTTAGACTGAAAAGAGGGAAGCGACTTTCATTTATTTGGGTAGAGAAAGGCGGGGTTTTGGAGCTCCACCTTTTAACTGAGGAGGGTCGCCATGGCAACCGGAGGGAGGAAGCCTAAGAGCGCAGTTTTTCAATCGCCCGCTACAAAAACCCTCTTTCACTCTAGAGACCGGGGAGGATTTTAAGACAACAGTATGTTCTCAGACAAGAGAAATCTCCCTATTCCAATTTGTGATATTTGTCTACAAAATAATTTTTTTATCATGGCTAAATATTTTAATGCATAGTGCAAAGTATCCTGTAAAGGAGACGGGGTTTTGTTATAAAAGTATTATTTTTAGTATACTAAATACGAATGCATGAAATAGTAACTCCTAGATATATCGCATCTCTGGGTCAGCGATTTTCTAGTGTGCCGTACGGATGGTGAAACGGTTAAAATTGTATAAGATTTATTTAATTTCAATGGTTTAGTTTTGAACTTTTGACAAGGGTGTTCACAAATAATTTCATATCATATAAATAATTTGAATACTATTTTTATATTGCAAAGTATTATAAATGAACTGTTTTAAAAAATGAGATTTTTTTACAAAGCCACTTTGGAGCAAAATAGGATAGTAATTACTATATTTTTTGTAAATCTTTAAAAATTATACTTTTGTTATCAAATCGGCAAAAATAATTTTATTTAATATATTTGTGTGCCGCGGAATTTTAATATTGATTTCATGTTTGCCATGAGGTCGAAAATCTCTGTAAGAGAAAAAAAAGCCACACATTAAAATTTATATTACCCTTTTCTTATTTAAAAAAGTTGTTTTTTTTGTTTGGTATCCCACTGTGCCTAGACAAACTAGATCAAGTCTGTGATTTCATTTACCTTCAAAATGTCCAAGACGAGCAAAGGATTCAAATACATACCATCCCTGGTCATCCCCAGACAAGAAAGGTTTGTTGGTTTGGGGGTTTATGGCGCAAGGGCCATATTTGGCCACGTTGCGTCAGACATGACATACAATATCAAGTAAGAGACACATACAATGAAAGTTTTACTGACACAGAAGAGAGAAATACACCCAGGGATGAATACACCTGACAGGAATCGAACCTGCACCACCTAGAACTCGAAGGTTGTTAGCGCAGTGGGCATACCCACTGAGCCACGACGCCCCCCAGACAAGAGAAGATGGACCAGGAGAGGCTTGCTCTATATTTCATTTCCGAGAGGACCGGAAAACCTTAAAACCACGATCAAATGAAATTGATCTCAAATATCTACTGGTTAGTTTAGATATGACAATCTGGTGACCTCTATCGCCCACAAATTTGAGGTGTTCCGGATATTTTTTCTAGTACCAGCTATGGGTGATAGGAATATTCTGAGATATTGATCTGAAGTTTCTGATCTGAAAAAATTTCGTAATAAAAGAAGTGCCAACCGTATGTATAAGTACCATATCTAAACTAATATGGTAGAATATTGTTGTAAGTATATTTAGATATTTCTATCCTGCCTACTGAAATATGACCGAAGAACCTCAAATCCCGTATATATTCTGGAAATCAAAACAATGGGTTTCGTTTGTTGCTCTACAGTAATTTTTAACCACATAATTGTAAATTAGATTGGGTATTGGTGTAAATTAGATTGGGGTTTAAAGTGGACTCCGAACCACTACGAACGTCCATGTTCGTAGTGGTTCGAAAACAGAGCCTGTTGAAACATACACGAGAGCGCTAACCATTCGGCTAATTAGAATGGTCAAAACAGTCTATTATATGTAACTTAAATTGTAAATTAGATTGGGTATTGGTGTAAATTAAATTGGGTTATTTTTATAATTGGCAAAATATGATCTTTATACGATATTAATATGATCTTTAGAATTTCCGTGACACGTATTCTTATCGTCCGTCAGATAGTAAAAACTTCAGTAAATTGACATTTAGAAGTAAAAATAATCTAAAATACTAATACTACTTACAGAATAATAGAAATAGATATTTTTCACTGAAAATATTTGTAAATATTTAAATTTTGAAAATGAAATATATTTTTATAAGTTTCCAATGGCATAGTTTTACAATAATATGCTATCATGGTAGATAGCCATATGGACAAAAATTAGACGTTATGATTGGTTGCTATCACTTAAAAACTATACGTAGCCTTACAAAAAGTAGCTTCCGTAAAAAAGTTTCGTTAACCATAAATTTAAAAACACATACGTTTTCATCCTGTGCACGAACTCGTTGCTTTATAATTTTGTTTGAATGTGCGTTGATTATCCATTTAAAGAAATAATGTAAAAGAGACAACTTTTCAGAACGTTACACTATCACTTTTTAAATTGTACTACATAAATCTTTAAATTAAGACGAGTTAATGAAACACATATAAGTATGTTTTCATCTTAGTGTTCTGGACAATGCCCAAATGATATTTCTTAAAATAGATATAACTGGGAAAATATTATTCAACCATGCTCCAATGTTCTGTGACAACACTAAATGTTATTTACTTTACTGTTTATTAAATGTTATTTACTTTACGTTCATGTCAACTGCATCCCACTAGCTTGTTCAAAGATTCGGAATTTTCGTCGAAATAAAAATAATTAATTTCTGTGCTAATTGATTATTTCTATATATATGTGCGAAATATATATAGAAATAATCAATCTTAAGTGAAAAATGTGATATTATTAAGATGTTTTTATTACATTATTTAAAAATATTCACTTTTAAGTTTCAAGAAACTATTTTTAATTTCACGTTATTTTAAAGATGTGTTACAGTAACCTCTCGATATATTACGATTCTGAAGGGAAAAACAAGAGTGATATATCAAAGAGAAGGGCAGAGAGGAGGCCGAAATATGCGAACTTACAGAAATAAAAGAACACAATTTTATTTCTTATGTCAAATGCAAAGGACCCATCTTTTATCAAAAATTGTGCAACACTAAAAGTTAAACAGAAAATCAGTGGCGAAACCTTTTGAAATGATTCTTAACAAGGTAGAATACTTCTAAGAACAGAAGTGCCTTCTCATTTTCACTTTCTAGGTACGCAAGGTTTTCGCTTGGTTACTAATGAAAATGCGAGAGATGAGACCCAACATGCTTCGTTTCTATTATTAGCATAGCTATATAATATTGGACAAGTTTTGAACTCAATGAACTCTTGTAAAACATCTCATGTTGTAATACAGAAGAACCTTGATTATCCAACCTCCGATTAACCGAGCCGAATTTGATACCAGAGTTCCTTTCTTAAAAGAATCTTCCCCTAACAGTAGTAGTAACATGTAGTACAGTAATTTTATTCTCTATTTCGTATCGGTTGTTTTGTGTCACTACGTCCGTATATCCGAGTTTCTGGTTATCAGAAGTGGCTTCGGTCTACATTACCTCGGATAATCGAGGTTCTGCTGTATTTGAAAAAAGGGTAACAATAATAGATTCTGATAAACTTTACAGATAATATGGGGCCGCGGTAGGCCAGTTGGAAGAGTAACGGATTAGCAACCGGTGGTTGCGAGTTCGAATCGAACCAAAGACCCTCGTGTACAAGGGGGGCTGGTGCATGTTAAATCTATCGTGGCCTTAAATGTCCTCACGTTGGCGTGGTGTAGAAGTTTGGAGATTGGGGTACCAGCTCAGGTGTTCGCCACGTCATCTGACCGTGGTTCAAAATTATGAGGTGTTATCCTCGGTCTTTCCCTTCGGGTTCGATCCCGGACCGTCGAAAATAGAACGTTGTGTTGTTACAGTGCGACGTTACTTAAATACCTACCTACCTTGATCACTAATATGCAGATAAAACTTGATAGAGTTGGTATTTATACGTTTCAGATTTAAAATTTCCAATTAAAAAATTTGGAAGCTAGAAGTTTGGGAACAAATTCCTGGTTCATATTAATGAAATTTACTCCCATCAAAATTTGACCCTCCTGGTGGATCTCATCATTAGCAAAACTGTTCATATCTTAATGAATGAGATATATCGTTATTAGAAGAAAACTGGCTAGACCTTGATCTCGTTATCATAACCAAATCGGCAATAACATGACGACGAGATATCTCGTCATTAGAAAATTGGTCATATCTAGATGGACGAGATACCTCGTCAAAACCACTTGGAGGGTTAAAAAAATATATGTAGTGTTGGTTAAAACAAACCGATTTCACCCATTTCACTTTGTGCCCGACCCCCAAAAAACTTTTTCAACAACTTTATAGAGAACAACGTGCCCCAAATGTTAAACCCATTCTACAAAATAAAATAAAAACGGGAGGAAAGCTAAAATCAAAGCCGATTGGTTGAAACTAAAAATCGTTCGAAACGGGGGTGGGGACGGACCAACTTCACCCCACCGTACGTGGGAAAGGGAAGCGAAAAAGAACAAGACGGCAAAAGATAAAATAAAGTAAAACAAACTACACGTTCTCGAAGAACTGAAAAGAAGGGAAAGGAGGTGGGGGAGGAGAGGAGAAAAAAAGAACAAATTCGATTGAGCTGTCGTGAAAGGGAAAGAATCACACTTGAATTTCAAGCAGCCGATCGATTCTGGGTGAAGAAAAGGCACGCGACGTGGACGGGAATTATGATTGAAGCGGCTAGAGGGAGAAAAGACAAAGAGAGCCATCAGAGGAGCCATCATTATAAATGGCGTTTTACACCCCCAGCTATGAAAGAAATATATTATAGAAATCCTCGTCCATTTGTTTTATGGGAGAAAACTTTCATCTCCTCTTCACGATATTTCTTTGGCGCCTTTTCCGTTGTTTTTTTGGATTGTGAAAAGTGGCTTCTTTTTTTATGTGCCAGCAGACCCCTCGCATATCTCAGCGCTAAACTTTCTTGGAATTACGGATCTAAACCCCTCAGGGGGTTTAGATCCGTAATTCCACCTTGCAGTCCTCGTTGTATGACTTCTAAACATTTTTAACCTTCCTGACCAATAGAACCTTTCCAAATGATTCTACTCTAAGGAATGGAGCAATAGAACCTTTCCAAAGAATTCGATTCTAAGGTTGGTATTGGTTTTGGATTTTGCGGCGCATGGGCCATATTTGGCCAAACACAAGACAGACAATGCCAAGCAGTTGTAAAAAGAAAGTATGGTATTGGTATTTCCAATTAACGTCACACTGGAGCAACACAACGGGCTATAAGAAAGTATGGAGAGAACAAGGCAGAGAAAAATCGCTTGCACATCATGGGGTAGAGATCCCCATGTTTACCAGTCAGTATACCGCTCTAGAAAAGAATAGTAGATAACAAGGGTACATCGGGTGTGTGAAGCCCTAAGATGTGCAACCGAGGGTTCTATTATAAAGAAAGGACCAATAGATTCTTACCATAGAATTTTACTCTACATAATGGGCCAGTAGAATATTTTCAAAGGATTATTATAGGGAAAAGGGCCAATAGGCCACCCACTCTCCGGGCCATAGGGGGGCAGCGGTAGACCAGTTGGTTGAGTCGCGGATTACCCTCCAGAGGGATGCGAGTTCCAAACTAGATCCAACCAAAGACCGGTGGCTGGTGCACTTTAAACCTGTCGTGGCCTCAAATGTCCTCACGTTGGAGCGGTGTGAAAGTTTGGAAAGTGGGTGCCAGCTCAGGTGTTGACCTCGTCATCTGACCGTGGTTCATAATGTCGAGCTGTTGTCCTCAGGACTTTTCATTCAGGATTGATCCCAGACCGTCGCCAATAGCCCGTTGTGTTGCTGAGTGTGACGTTAATTTAACTACTCCCATAACAGCCAATAATTACCAATCGCTGGAGTCTACGCTTGATTGGTTTACATAATTGGTACACACTCTTTTAATCTAATACCAATTTTCCGATACCCATCACATGCATCGACAATCAGTTACATCCGTTACTTTTCAATAGACAGCGATTACCGACTCCCAAATAAATCTGTACACGACTGTTCACCACGCTCCAAAGAATATTAATTTGAGGAACCGCGTTTCACAAGACGCTGACGAATACGCAACAGCATGTTCTGAAACCACCTTGCAGTCGTGCCAGGTGGTCCGCAAGCGCCGTGGGGGGCAGGGCCGTAAAAAAGGTGCTGATCACGCCACGCTGTCAGGAGTAATGGCCACTTTTCGCCCTCATTTGTTTTTCACCCGCCTCCCGCTGATTTTTCCCTGCCTTCCGGTTGATTCCGAATTGGGTAAATTAAGCGCTGGGGGATTTGAAAAAGCAATTTTCCACTTGGTTCAATGGTAGAGGACATTCATCATTTGCTACGTTTTTCATTAATTTCTGTCATTTTCTGCTGCTTAATTCGTTCGTGTAATTGTTTGCTATTGCTGGTTCATGCCGAGATAAGTCTATTTAATTATTTATTATAAATAACCCTTGTTATTTGTTCGTACAGGGTAGGCCAAATCACGGAGGGGTTTTCAATCTTCAATAACTTTTATATTTTCTTTAAAATTTACGATACCGTAGAATCTTAAGCAGTATCTATGGGAAGGCCCACTGCGCTAGGGACCTGCGAGTACTAGGCGGCACAGATTCGATTTCTCCCTGGGTGTATTTCTCTCTTCTGTGTCAGTAAAACTTTCCTTGTGTGTGTATTTCTATTACTTGACGTCGCCTGTCTTGTGTTGCCAGGATGGCCAAATATGGTAATTGCGCCATTTTAACCACCCAACCAGCATTTTATAGGAAATAAATTTTCACTAAGTATGACAAATCAAATTTTTCACATCGTGTCCATTTTCTGCTTCTCACAATTATGCCCTTTCCTAGGCGCATTTCATGACACTTCTTAGTGTTTCAGGTTCCATTGCTCTGATTTGAGCCCGAAGATTGTTCATCAGCCCGACGATCTTCGGTCGGATCGAGTTTCGAACTTGCAACCCTCAGGTTATTAATCCGCTACTATCCACCCATGACTATCAATGAAAGTAAGTGTGGAGATGATTACTCTAAAATAATTTCCTAGATTTTTATTCAGAAGTAGGTGCTAGTTACCTATTATGTAGAAAACATGACAGTTGAGTGACTAACTAAAGTAACCAAATCAGAAGTGAGTGTCAGTCATTTTTAATCACGCCTTAGGAAGTAGGTTACTCTTATAATTCACCGCTTATACACTCTATAACACGCTCATAACTACCAAAGAAAAATTCCAAAATAAACCAATAGATGTTTTTGCATAAGAATTATTTACTCCTGATTTTTTAACAGCTCATGAAATAACCAGCGCTCCCTATAGTTGGAAAAGTTTTCATGAATATTTGAAAAATATACATATTAAGATATATCAAGTACAACTAAATTTTTTTCTCCTTAATTTTCTTAATTGCTTCCTGGTAGTAGGATTAAAAAGAAAAGGCACTGATCCAACATATAGTTTAGGAATAAATAAATATACAAGAGATAAATAAATTAGAGTACATGTATGTTCAAAATGAAGGGAACAATAAAAACAGTTATAACTTGCACTTTATTATTCGAATAAATCATAATGCTTAGACAGCATTTCTTGATAACGGAAGACAAATTAAGAACGAAAAGAGAAAAATAAGAAATCTAAGATATTAATACAATTTCAGACACAATTAGGTACTTCATTGTTATACCATGATGGTGGATATCATATAGGGTTGAGAGAATAAAAATTACTTTGTGTGACTTCGATTTCGAACCCATGGTTTGACTCAGTGATAATTAAATTATTACATGACATGCATATTCTTAGATCTCTTCGAATGACAACGTTTTGTCTAATATGAGCTTAAAATTTTGTGAAGGCAGTATTAAAAATGTAGTAAAAAAATCTTAACTATAATAGCAGTTAATTATTTAAAAGCTTCTGAAAACGATTAACAAAGATATTAAAAGCAAAATTACTGTGTCTGTGAGTTGATTCGCTGAATCCTTGGTTGCTTTTGTTTTCAGTACCTTAATTAGTCGTTTTTTTAAGTTTTTAAGAAATTAGCTGAAGTATTTCAGAGCTTGTTGCCTCTATAGCCTTCAGACGTAATACGAAATTTCGGACATTACTAAAATTAAATATTAAGAATAATGAAGTTAAAAATCTTAGCCACGGTAGTTGTTTATTGCTTCTGTACCTTGGTGGTGTGTTCGCTTGTTGATTCGCCGAAATTAACCATGGCTATTTTGTTTTCAGTGCATTTATTAGTTGTTTTTTAGAGCTCTTACGTAATTACTGAAGTATTTAGAATTATAACTTGCTGCCTTTTGCTTTCAGAGAGAACACGAAGTTTTAGACAATACTATAAAGGAAGTATTAAGACTGAAGTCAAAAATATGAATCATAATTGTAATTAATTACTCGAAAACATTAAAAAACAATTAACAAAGATAGTAAAAGCAAAATTAGTGTGTCCGCGTGCTGATTTGTTGAAATAACCATTGGCTATTTTTGTTTTTAGGATCTTTATGAGTCGTTTTAGGAAGCATTTATGCAATTGAAATATTTGAGAACTTGCTGCCTTTCGCTTTTCGACAAAACAAGAAATCTTAGTTATTTGGGGTTTTATGGAACTAGAAGAGAGAAGAGAAGAGATTTAAGAAACAAGGATAAGTTGAGAATGAATTAAGAATGAAGTAAAAAAATCTTAGTCAAGTAGTTAATTATTTAAAAGCTTCAAAAAATGATTAACAAAGATATTAAAAAACAAAATCAGTGTCAGCGGAATAATTCATTGTACTAACATTTGAGTATTTTTGTTTCAGTATCTTTATTACTCGTTTTTAAACTTGTATGTAATTAACTGAAGTATTTAGAATTAGAATTTGCTGCTGTTTGAAAGAACACGAAATTTAAGACATTATGACGAAGGAAGTATTAAAAAGGCGAAGAAAATAATTAGAAGAACGAAGTCAAATATCTTAGCCACAGTATTAGTTTATTATTTAACAACTTCAAAAAACGATTCACAAAAATATAAAAAAAAAGCAAAGTTAATGTATCCGAGTGGTGATTCGCCGAAATTTTATTCGTTATTTTGTTTTTAGTATCTTTATTGCTCGTTTTTTTTAAAGATTTTATGTAATAAACTGAAATATTTTAGAACTTATTGCCTTTTACTTTTAGGCAGAACACGAAACTTTTGAACATAACTATAACTCAATTTTTTATTTCTACGTCTTTTCTTGTAAGCCCACGATATGAGTCAATACGATTGAAGAACGATTCAACTTTTTAACTTTATGTAATTAAAAGAAACTTTCTAATATAAGCTAAGATTTTAAGCTTTTATGTAATTACGAGTAACTGACGTATTTCGAATTAAAATTTGCTACCTTTTGCTTTTTAGATACAACACGAAATTTTGGACATTACTTTAACTCACTTTTGATTCAATGCCTTTTCTTGTAAGCGCATGGTACGTGTACTACAATTGGGGTTGACACCACCGATACTCAAAAGCATCGTAAGTTCTAGCAAAGTTCTAGCTTTGCGATTCAATATGATGGAAGAAAGATTGATCTTTTTAGCTTTATGCAATTAAAAGAAGCTTTCTAATGTACGCTAAGATTTTAAGCTTTTATGCAATTACGAGTAACTGACGTATTTCGAATTAAAATTTGCTACCTTTTGCTTTTAGATACAAGACGAAATTTTGGACACTACATTTACTCACTTTTGATTCAATGCCTTATCTTGTAAGCGCACGATATGTGTACTACAATTGGGTCTGATCCCACCGATACTCAAAAGCATCGCACTTTGCGATTCAGAAAAGATTCATCTTACCAGCTGTTCTCCAGGGGCGATATAGGCCTAAGAAGTGCGGCGGGGGCGCTGCGAATCGGGAAGGCGTGCGACAACCGCTGTTCGCATGCCAAATGAGATGCAAAGCGACTGCCCCCGACGTGGGCGTGCGGGGAGGAGGGCACGCGAAGTGAAGCGAAGAGAGTCGCCACCTCCCCGAGTCGCCTCCCATCTCGGATGGATGCTGCGGGATGCTGACCCTGAATCATCCCGCGCGTCACACCTGGCGCCTCTCCCTCCTCCCATCCAGGTAACGGAGGGAGGAATCACTTTCGAATCCGTTCCACTTCTTTTGTGGAGGGATTTGAATGACGCGTGGAGACTCTCTCTCGCTCCCTCTGCCCGGGTGTTATGGGTTTCGGGTAAATAAGAAGTCTGAACCGACCAGACGATGCTTATCGATCAAAGCGAGTTCATTGATGGCTTTGCATCATAATCTCGGCTGTTAACTCACATGGGCGATTTGGAGGGAACAGACGTGCGAGGGACAACAGTTGAAACGAATGATTTTGTGTTTCGCTTTGTTGGACTTTAAGTCAGCCGACCTTAGTGGGCTGATATTGCAGGGCTAGTCCAATGTTCAGAAAATAATTTCCGAGGGGCCGATTGTTCTTGATGATTTTTTGATTGATTTTCAGGAATGTCAACGAGCATTTTACTTATGTAATAAAAGAAACTTCGATTTACGCGATTAAATTAAGGTGTATGTATACACTATAAATTTTTTTTTTAATTTTGACTTTAAAAATCCAGTTTTTTCACAATAGGTCATTGGTTTGTGCTTAAACTCATTTTAGTGTGAAAAATTCTGATTAAGCTACTCATTAATTAACTCATTTAGATATAATTAGCTAATTAGCGTGTTTTTTTAACAGTGATATCTCAAATTCTAAAGTGTTCAGAAAGACAATTCCAGTTGGAAATCATTCCTAATATTATTCTTCATGTTTCGACCCTCCATCAAGTTGCTAGAGGGAATGCGTTCTTTTTTACAATTTGTTTCACGAAGTAAGTCTAAAAAAATCAAGATTTTTTCAGGAATTTCAACATTTAAAAATCAACTACTAAAAATTCATTTCTTAACCAATAACTTCGACGGAGGGTCAAAACATCCACTGTATTACATAGATTATAATGACACAAAAGTAATTATAATAGATCAATTCGTTGTTGACTTATCACTGTTCGAAAGAAGCATCCTATCGCAAAAACATAGTTCTTCAGAAATCGAGTTTCAAGTTTTGGAAACGTGTTTGTCTATGGTGTCAGTACCCCAAACCCATGTAACTTGAAAACTATTTAGAGTATTTACAATATCTTGGTATCGTTTGAAAGCTAAGGGGTTGGACACTATTTGAATTATTAAAAAATAGGTCGGTATTTTAGTCAATTTTCGTGATTTCTAGTGTATACATTACACCTTAAATCGACCAGACAATGCTTATCGATCAAAGCTAGTTCATTGATGGCCTTGCATCATAATCTCGGATGTCAACTCACAGAGGAGATCGGCGGTGGGTTACAGAGGGAACAGTTATGTGGAGGACAACAATTGAAACGAATGATTTTAAGCTTCATTTTGTTGGACTTTTGTTCAATATCAGCCGACCTCAGTGGGCTAATATTACAGGGTATAGGAAAATATTAATTTCCATTGCGCTTGGTGATTTTTTGAATGATTTTCAGTGATATCAACAGATATTTTACTTGTGTGATCGTCATTAGCAAAACATGTCAGATCATGATGGACGAGATATCTCGTCATTAGAAAAAACTGATCAGATCTTGATCTCTTCATCATAAAAATATCGGCAATATCTTGGTGATGAGATATCTCGTCGAAACCACTTAGAGGGTAACATCCCTATCATAATATTTTTGAATAAATAGGAGTATCGAATTTATTTCAAATTACGGAATAAGTTCAGAACTCCGGAATTCTAATTTTTACGTATTCTTTAGGTAAAGAACTCAAATAAATTGTGTTCAAATCAATTTGGTGATAAAATTTGTGCATGAATTTCAAACCAAGGAGTTCTAATTTTTAGATTTTCGTAATCCATTCATCTTCATGTCATGAACGGGAGGAGGTTTACTGATTCATGCGACTGGTCATTGGTCATAGTCAATGATTATGACGACTATCTCAGCCCCTCTGAAAGAAAAATTCTGGGAGTGGACCTAGTCGTGCTTTGGCCTGTACAACGCCTAATTAGCTCTCATGGTTAAAAAAGGTACATTATAGACACATTTATCGATAACATAAGGATAACATTTTCAAACTTTTTCTCTTGCATATCCCTTAACCCACTCAGGGGTTTACACGCATATATTCGTTCTGTAACCTTCATTTTTTCTGCATGATTTCTAACCAATTTTGACCTTCGTGACCAATGAATCTTTCCTAGGATTCTTTCAACCAATAGATGTGATTATTTAATCATTATATGATATATATTTTTAAACCAGAAACGAACATAAGTGTCTATGTAACCAAATGTGTAACATAAAGTATATCAATCACCCTTAATATCAAGAAAGTGCTAGTAATGAATAAGTTATTTTTATTTAAAGTTTAAATATTATTACCAGAAATTAAAGGATCATCAACAAGATTTAAAAAATGCAATTAAAAATGAGGTAATAGTGCTTATATTTAAATTGGAAGTTATAATGAACATTAATTTATTAATACTAGAACATTATTTTTTGCATATTAAAATCTTAACAAAGTCACGGCAAATGTTTGATACAACAAAGGAGCTTTTTCAGATACATTGGTTTTTAAAATGAGATTCAAGTGAAACATCTATTCTCAAATCTGGATCTCCTTTTAGCTTACTATGGTACTTTTTCTGTTAAGGTTTAACAGACCTTTCCATTAGCTCAAAGTTAGAATGAACATAAAAACTCAAACATCTTATCGACCATATTTTTCTGTTTGTATTTGAACTTTTATCATTCATCCCGTACTTCCTGTTCCAGATCGATTACTGGTACATCAGAAGATATTGTTTTGAGTTCAACAAATGACTTCGATTTAAAGGAAATAACTACTATATTTACTGATACTCAATGATTTCTAACTTCTGTCTTTGTTTTACATGTAGAAATGTCCTCTTTATCACTTAACACAATAGCGTAATGAACAACAGTAATAATGTGTTTATGAACATTTATTATTAATAAACACAAGATCTCCGAATGTAGAATAAATAAAGGCATGCAACATTATTTTAAGTGGAATTTTAAAACTTCATAATTTGAACAAATCAATTGATGGATCATTTTAAATTAATTGAGACGGAAAAAATGGTCACAGAGCATTTAACTACATTTCTATTTTCTGTTAATGCTGAAGTGCAAAAAATAGAAGATGGCTGAACTTTTTAGTTAAAAAAAAGCTAAAGGTATTACTTAAAATCGAAACGTATAATATAATAGCTTTTATGAAAAACAACCACTCACAATGTTTGAATATTATTATTTAAAATTTATTATTATTATTATTTATTTAAAGTACACAATCGCAAACAAATAGCTAGCAATATTACAATTCTAATTACTGCTAACTTTAATAAGAAATTTTATCTCAGGAATAAAACATTACAAACCAGAACTTTATGCAGGTTATATAACATGATTTTCAATAACATGCTCGTTGTTAGTTATAGCATATAATTTTGCTTTAAGCATTATTTAATAATTATTCCCATAATGATTGTATTACTATTATATTGTTATTATTATAAACATGATAAAAAATATATAACTACCAGTAGAAATAACAGCTTAATGTAAGCAAATAAACATTTATATTTAATTTTTATTAACAATAGTTTTAATTATAGAGTATAATGTTAAATTTATATTGCATCGTATTACATATTAATTGTAATAACAAGCAATATAAGGTTGTTTGCTAACATAAAATAAATTCTGGTCTAAAAGTATTTTCTGTCACCTGCATATGTTATTAAAAATTAAAAAAAATAAGGCAGTAAAGAACAAGATAAGTTAAAATATAAAAAACTATAACACCTACAAAAGATTTTTATAAAATATAAAAAATCGAAAGACCCACAAACAAGCCCAAAAATCAATAAATCTGTTCCAAGTCGTAAGATCTCTCAAGATTCAACGACACTATTCGAAAACACGGGCAAACTGCTTCCCTGCTAATCCTGCGCGACAGGTCTGCTGTCATCCACCCCTCACATTACCTTTCTCCCTCCTCCGCAAACGATATCTACACCGTCTGCTTTCACTGCCCGAACCTTAAGGAGGGAAGCCTCAAAGAACTAAATACCCCTAAAAAACATACATCTTTCCTCGCACAGAGGAAAAAAAAGGACCTCCTCTGAGCACAGGGGGGTTGAGACAGGTGTTCTTCAGGTATCACGTGCATTAAAGCAACATCAAAGCGCGTTGAATTGGAAAAAAAACGATTCAGTAACAATGGGTTTTTAGCATACATGATCTGGAGGCGCAAAAGGGGCTGAGCTCCAGCAGGCTTGGAGATGTAACAGGTGGTTTATTTTTCTATTTATCGTCGACCGTATTTCCCCTTGCCGCTTCATAGGCAACGAGAGAAATTTCTTGTACGAAATATGTAGAGTGCTTTTTTATATAACATTTTGAATTAGAAAAAATCAACGCATTCTGTTGTTAGGAGACAAAAAGTTACGTAACATTTTAATTCTTTTCTTTTAAATTTTATTAAAATTTTAGCAATGACACCTAAAATATAATTACTAAAAAATGTAGCGGACATTTTTCAGTGCACTAAAATCTAGGAATGCACTTCACAAAAATAGTTAGTTTTAATAACTTTTAAAATATTTTACTATTTTCCATAATTTTTCGTTTGAACATCTAGGCATTGTTTTTTTGAATCGTTAAATATAAATCCTTGACAGGGAATAACTTAATGTATGCACAAGCCATTCCTGAGGTATGAGCTGCTCACCTGTAAACTTCAGCAAGCCATCCCCTGTTATATATAAAAAAATATAAAAGAACGCCTTTTTCATCAAGCCCTTGTTAGTTGTCCATTGTTTTCTGAAAGCCCTTCAGAAAGGAACTTCAGATTGTCCAGAAGTCTTTCTCTTGGTTCCTTAAATACCAAAATGTTAGCCCTCCAAGAGGTTTCAACAAAATATCTCGTCAATAAAGTTCTGCCCGAATTGGCTAATAACGAGTTATCTCGTCATCAGGATATTGACGATTTTTTAATGATACCGAAATGAAGATCTGGTAAGTTTTTGTTTGAAGACGAGATATCTCGTCCATCAAGATTTGCCAATGTTGCCAATGATGTCACGTCGACACAACCACCAGGAGGGTTAAACAAGCAATGCGCTTAACATTATTTTTCGACTGTTTTCAGACCGTCTTTTTAATGATGACTAAATAAGATCTGGTCAGTTTTTGTATGAGAACGAGATATCTCGTCCATCAAGATCTGTCAGTTTTTCTAATGACGAGATACTATGTCACGCAATCACCAGGAGGGTTAAACAAGCAATGCACTTAACATTATCTTTCGACTGTTTTCAGACCGTTGATGTATTCAGGAGCATACCTTAATTACATGACTTTCTGATTCAACTAACGTCAGCTTGAACTTTTGATAACTTTTTAAAATTCAAACTCATTTAGAGCCACGTGAACTGTCCCCCTGAATACACCCCTGTCTTTGCTTTTCGAATATTCTAACGAAAAGAGTAAAATATGCCAGATTCATGAGTATATTTCGTTAGAATCCGAAAAAGAACCTGCGAAGTAAGAAAATAATAATATCGGAAAAATTATTGCCGGACAAGTTCATTTAAAGTTGAAGACATGTCCTTTCGGCCACCCCTATTTATTCTGATTACGTGTAAGTGCACGCCCAGCACACCACTCAGGAACGGCCCTGTGTACATATTTACTTGGGAAAAGCAACACAGTTGGTTTATCTCGTACTGGTAGGTTAACACTTCAAGTGGTTTCGGCGATATATCTGGTGGTAGATCGAGATCCGATCAACTTCAATAATCTCGTCCAAGATCTGGTGAATTTAACTAGTGAGATACCTTGTCGAGACTAGTAGTAGATACAAATTGTACCTTGCCCAGAACTGGTGACAGTTTCAAGCAGGATTTTGTATCAGATTGACCACTATAGAGCAGTTTTCGACCCGAAGATGAACCACTTGGGTTAATGTTATTATTTTAAACACAAATCTATCTATTAATTTTTCAAGGACGTTCATACTGTAGGGGTTACAGGAGTTGTAAGCAACAAACCACCCAACATATATTGGCACTGGAGCTAAACAACCGGCCATTGGTCCGGGATCAATTCCGATGGGAAAATCATTGAGAACAACTCGTAATTTTGAATCAGTCAGATAACGAGGCCAGCACCTGAGCTGCCACCCCACTCTCCAAACTTCCACGACAACGTAAGGACATTTGAAACCATGACAGATTTAATTTGTACCAGTTCCGACGGTCTTTGGTTGGATCGAATTTCAAACTCGCAACCCTCCGATTCTCAGTGTTTTAAATGTCCATCTGATGTTTGAATTGAGAAAAAAGAACTGTGTTATCCAGCAAGAGTGTTTCATAATTGTCATTATCACAGCTATCTTTCATCTAGTTCAAACACTACCAAATTCTTACAAGAAGGGATAAATAGATTTAAGCCATTCACATAGAATTCAAAAGGTTAATCACTACAGAATTTTCAAAAATGTCCATTGTCAAAATAGATGTTTTGGTCGTTCACCTTAGAATTCAAAAGGTTAATTACTGCAAAATTTAAAAAAGTTGATTCCCAAAACCGTGTATGACATAATGTAAGGAGACATCGCCACACACAGCCTAGTCTAAGAAAAGAAATTATTATATTCCAGACTAATTTAAGCTTCTTTGGCACGACTACTATAAATATAACACAAGAATGTTTTTTTAATATCCATTCCAAAAAGTTATAGCGTACAGTCAATGGCAAGAGCTTTTTGGAAAGCAATCATAAAACTTCTTTTTCCTTGTTAAATTCTTTTCATCTCATAAACATACTTCCATAAGATAAACACTGGAACAGGGGAAAAACTTATGTTCGGAGATTACTCTTGTATAAACTCCGAAACGATATTTAAAAAAGAATAACGAGAGCAACAAAAAAAATCGTCATATTTACGTTTTTAGCCCAAAAAATGAGTTTCCGAAAATACCCCTGACAGGAGGGGGGTGAAAGAGAAAAGAAAGAGCGTTTTTTTCGCTTCCAGTTTTTCTATAATTTTGTTCTTTTTAAAAAAATCGCGTTACCGTACTGTGTAACGAAGGAAATGCCGGTGTCCCATAAGCGTAACGGAACAATATGGTTCATATCTACCGCTCGCATCTTGGTGTGAGTTATTTTTGATATAATATCCGGGTACCTTGGGAAGAGGGGTACAGGTAACGGGGATATGTAAACAGTTGCCGACAGAGTCAGGTAGAGGGATGATGAGGAAATCAGCGCGTAACGCTGGTACCGCCGCTGCGAGTGACAAATGATAGTGAGGTCGCAAAAAAACAGCGTACCTGTTGCGCTTGGGTGCTGCTACTGTGCACCGGGGAATATTGCTGCGAAAACTGTGGCTGAGGTTTTTGTGACGGCTTAATAGGTGGTGCTCGTGTGTTAGAGTAAGGCTTTACACGCAGGACGAAATGTTGTTGGGGTTTTAATACTTTTGTTAACTACGAGGGGTTTTGTCAGTGTAAACAAAAACAAACTACTGGAGAACAACTTTGATTTGTTGCCGTTTTGACGTTGTTAGGAAACACTTTTTATAAACGGTAGGTAGTTGAATTAACGTCGCACTACTTCAGTTAACTACGAGAGGTTTTTCAGTGTAAACAAAACAAACTACTGGAGAACAAACAATACTTGCGGTTGAGAACAACGTTGATTTGCTGCCGTTTTGACGTTGTTAAGAAACACTTTTTATAAACGTTAGGTAGTTGAATTAACGTCGCACTGGAATAACACAACAGACTGTTGACGACGGTCCGGGATCAACGCCGCAGGGAACCATCCGAGGACAACACCTCGTAATTTTGTACCACGGTCAGATGACGCCAACACTTGAGCTGGCACCAAATTCTCCAAACCTCCACACCACGCCAACGTGACAACATTTAAGGCCACGACAGATTTAACATGCACCATCCCCAACGCTCTTTGTTTGTATCGAGTTTCGAACTCGCATCCCTCCGGATGCTAATACGCTACTCTACCAACCGGGCTACCGAGGCCTTATTGTTTTAATAAAAGAGCCATTCGGAATTGCCTGCAAAAAAGAGCTATGCTGGAATTGCATTACACTAAGTTATGTCCCGAGACATCAAAGGAGCTTACCAGAATACTAGCGACCGCTGTATTTAGCATCACAGAAAAAACATTGAGGAAGTATAAAAGCAGAGTGGGCAATGGCAACCTTTTTATGTGCCCAGGATCATGTAACCAAAACTAGAAGTAACGTGACTCCTAGAAGTTCCTTGACGCCCACACATGGATTCAACATTTGATTGGTCCATTGATTGATCATCTGATAATAGTAGCCTTTATCGATTTCACTACTTTTGTCTCCACTCTATAGAAATGCACATTCACACCCCTTCCCTGTCATACAATGTTATATAATCAAACGAGGCGATAAGATACCAAATCGGCCTGTAAAATTTTCACAAAACAGTCACATGACTACTAGTCGACATGTTGATCACACTTTTTGAAGCTACTTTCAATAGTAATACTCAGTCTACTTAAATTTCACGTCTACGGTTGAGCCTAAATTATGTAGGGCTAACCTAACGGCTTCATTCCTTTCTTTCTGGGACTGACTAAAAGGTGGCATGGTCCAGCTAAGAATCGCACATTTGAAGTAAGAGGTATATTTGCCAAAGTCCAGTCTCAGAGCTGCATCTTATTAACGTAATGAAAATATGCGGTTGAATAATTTTTTTTATCTAGTATGTCTCCGCCATAATCAGCGTTTGGATATATATGTCGAACGGGATATATATGTTACTGGGAAGCTAAGGATCTTCTATTTTCAGTTTAATTGCCTTACTCATATTATACTTGACTTTTTAGTTTTATATATTTATTTTTTACTATCATCTGCATTAGAAATAAAAAAATTACAAGTTAAAATGCATTTAAAGCTGATAAGTGGGATCGAAAACCAAAGCTCAACCAAACTTACTCTGCCAAAGTACTAGAGATGATGTGATCATAAGAGGTGCAGTTAAATGTGAATGGCGATGATAGTTTTGTGGTAGTACTTCCTTTTCCTTATTGGTTGTTGCTACTGTTCATCTGGGTTGCTAGCATGATATTTTAGACGCTGTTGAAATTTGTTGCGGTGGTAAATATATTTTTGTAACCATGAAGATTTTTTTCAGTCAAAAAATACTACTCTGAACGCGACGTCCTGTGATTTGTTTTCCCGCGAATACTATTTCAGCACTTCGCCAATAGAAAGTCTATAAAATAAATTCCGAATCGATATATGATGGTTAATTGGTGTACGCTAATTAGAATAAACGCCAAACGTCGCCAAAACGGTTTTAAACTGCAGTTTAAAGTAACCCTGATGCGTATTACACGAAGCATTTGGGTAACAGAAGTAAATTCTTATCAGACAGTCTGAGATGTTGTCACTAAAAATACCTCCACATTTTATCAGGCTCTTGAGGTGCTTTAATTTTTAAAAAAGTGAAGTTCAATGAAACAAAACAAACGACTCATTTGTTATTGAAATAGTTCTAAAAATTGCAGGTAGGTAGGTATTAAATTAACGTAATGGAGCAACACAACGGGCCATTGGCGCCGTCCAGGATCAACCCCTGAAGGGAAAGATTCGAGGACAACACCACGTAATTTCTTTCCACGGTTAGATGACGAGGTCACACCCCTGAGCTGTCACTCCACTATCCAAACTTCCACACCACGCCAACTGGAGGCCGGGACAGATTTAATGTGTCCCAGCTCCCAGTGAATGTCTTGGCTAGAATTCACAGCCCTCCGGTTGCTAATACGTTACTCTTCCAACCGGGCTACCGCGGCCTCTAAATATTGAAAAGAAATATATCATTAATAATTTTGTATCAGTGGGATTTTCAGTGTCAAAAACAAACCAGGGACGGAGTGTGAAGATTTTACTTACTGTTAATTAGTGGTCGCCGAATTGAAAGAAAAAAGTATTTCGAATTATATTCCAGTAGAGGTAATTGAATTTTCGTCGCAATGGAGCAACACAAGACTATTGGCAATAATCCGCGAGTATTCCCGAAGGGAAAGATCCAAGGATAACGCCTAGCACTTTTGAACCACGGTCAGATGGCGAGAACAACACCTGAGCTGGCATCCCACTCTCCAAACTTCCACACCACGCTAACGTGAGACCGCCATCGATTTAGAGAACAGCAGCCCCCTCGTAAACTACGGCATTTGGATTGAGTTTCGAACTTGCAACCCTCCGATTGCTAATCCGCTACTCTACCCACCCGCCTACTATAGCTCAAATGTTGATTCCTCCATGGGTGTATTTCTCTCATTATATGTCAGTTAAACTTTCATTGTGTGTATATGTCTATTACAGTGGACTCCCTCTTAACCGGCCACTTCGGGACCCAGACCGGATGACGATTTGGCCGGTTAAACCGTCTCATTCCCTTAATAGCATTAAAATACACTCCCGAAATCGTTTTTATTAGAATAAAACTAAGTATATAGCCTACTTTATTGTAATATGATATGTATAATTAAGAAAACTTACCCTGGGAGAAGCTCCTTTGTGGGGAAAAACTAAACACATGTTACTGTAGGCTACTGTATTTACAGTACATAATTAGTCAATGGCGGCCGGTTAAAAGGTGGCCGGTTAAGTGGAACTGTACTTGATATTGTATATCTTGTGTCTGGATCAGCATGGCCAAATATAGCCCTTGCGCCATAAAACCCCAACAAACCAAACCAAACAGATGTTGACCTCGTCATCTGACAGTGGTTCAAAGAATTACGAGGGGTTGTCCTCGAATCTTTTCCTTTGAGGTCGATCCCGTTGTGTTGTTCCATTGCGAAGTTAACTCAGCTGCCTTTTTTCCTACCATCCAAAATGGGCTACCGCCGTCTCTAAGATGGGCGAATGATATAAAGATCGAAATCTGTGTTTCATTTTTCAAATTATTATGTTTGCGGTAAAATTACTTCGTCGAAGTTGCCCGCAGGACGATTTGAGACGGCCAGGCCTGCTCATGAGGCATTCCAGTCCAAAAACCCGATTACATAAAAGCCACCCATTTCGGTGAAATTATGCCGTCCAAGGTATTGGGGAGGGGTCGGGCCATTAGCTAAATGGGGCACTATCTCGGCATTCGGGCCACCATCTGTCACGCTTATCTCAGCCATCGGGATCTTTCAACAGGTGCTACGAGCAGCACCCCCCGCCTGATGAATTAGATGCCACTTCGATCCCCACCTATCCGATGGCAGCTATTTTCGTTTGCGGCAATTTCAACCTGATGTCTGTTCGGCGTGCCTCCTCCCTCTTGTGGGAGAGAGGAGAATGACTTCCAACAGAATCCAGACTCATGTAGGAAGCGCTAAGAACGATGTTCCTCCTTACGTCATTCCAAGACCGTTTTTGGAATGGTTGGCTCATTGGACTCTTGTGGCCAAACTGCTCCAAAAATATCGTTCTGTCGACTAACATTAAAAGTAAAAAAAAAAAGGATTGAAATTGTGATCTTCCGATCAGTGCCGTTCCTGAGGTATTAGCTGCCCAAGTTTGAACCTCAGAGAGCCGCCCCTCTTGAAAATGTTTTATTTTCTAAAAGTACGTCCGTCCTCCAAGCTCGTATTTAGAAAATAATTTTACGCCCTAGTCCAGTGGTCCTTTGTGAAAACACGGCAAATTAAATCCTTTTTTTTATATATAATAGACGGCCCGTTCTTGACAAATTTCCGGGCCGCGGTATCCCGGTTGGAAGAAGAATTGCGAAGTTTTTGCCTACCTTATGCAGAGGCTGTTCGGACATTTTTTGAACGATTTTGATGAGCTGTAAAAAAAATTGTATGCTACGGAAGAATTTTATTTTTGCAGCAGTTAAATAGAGAGTTGAAGTATAACTTATCGTCTGCTAACTCAGAGTTTTGTTTACTTTCAAAATGGCGCTTTTAAATAAGCAATGGATGCAAGGCTATGTTTCCTCTCTTTCCGAAGAGAATTATGCTTATTCAATTATTCAAAAACGCTGTAAAAGTCATGGTTTTTCGATATCTAAAGGTACGATAAGTAATATTAATGAGAAAGGAAAAAAACGTAAAAGTGGAAAAATACTTCCAAAAAAGTATCCAAAAAAGAAAAAAATTTCTGAGACTGTAAGGTAAGATCTTTAATTTTAAAAAAGAATCCGCCAAGTCAAAGGACTATAGCAAAGTGAACGTGAGAACTTTCTCTAAGACTTATGATTGTTGCCGGGTTATATAATGGAAAATTAAAAGTCAAAGGACTATAGCAAAGTGAACGTGAGAACTTTCTCTAAGACTTATGATTGTTGCCGGGTTATATAATGGAAAATTAAAAGTAAAAAGAGGGTAAAATATGTAAAAATCAACTCCCACATATTATCAAGACCCTATTTTATCCCCAATATTCAAAAGAGAAATACCATATCTTTACCCACAGTGCCAACAATCAGTAGAACTGCATCAGGATAAAGCAAGCAGCCACACATCTAAATCGACTATTAAATTCTTGGGAAAATGGAACAAGAAACTGGTATCAAGTGAATACCCTTTACTGATATTCCTGCTAAATCTCCAGATGTTTCACCCATGGACTTTTGTGCTTTTGGACTTTTAAAAAGGGCATTATCGAAACGTCGACCGAAAACCATTCAAGGACTGGAAAACTGTGGAACAAGAATGGGACAAAATACCACTATCGATACTACAAAAGTCATTATTATCATGGAAATTAAGGTGTAGAAAGATAATTAACAATAAGGGCTATCAAATGGAACGTTTAAAACACAAATTTCATGTATTGCGCTTGTTATTTGAATTTGAATCAATTGTCCTATGAGTTTTTTCAGTTATAGGTAGGTAGGCATTTTTAATTAACGTGGTATTTGAGCAACACAACGAGCTATTGGCAACGGTCCGGGATCAATCCCAAATGGAAATAATCGAAGACAACACCACGTAATTTTGAACCACGGTCAGATGACGGGGCAACACCTAAGCTGGCACCCCACTCTCCAAACTTCCACACCCCGCCAACGTGAGGACATTTGAGGCCACGGCAGATTTAACGTGCACCAGTCCTCTGTGTACACGACGGTCTTTGGTTGGATTCGAACTCGCAAACCCCCGGTTGATAATCCGTTACTCTCCCAACAGGGCTACCGCGGCAAGTATATTTCAGTTATAATTCTTCATTAAAAAAATCAACTCGTACAACGCTAGGAAACTCAAAAGCGTTAGCTTTCACAGTAAAATGAATCTGCAACGAAAACAGATTAGATCAGATCAGCGATTTTCAAAATGTGTGCTACAAGAATGACACTGGTGTGCCACATGGATGGTGAAACTGCTTAGATTGTATAAGATTTATTTTATTTCAATGGTTTAGTTTTGAATCTTTGACACGCGTGTTCACAAATAATGTCAAGTAATATCCGTATAGATCATTAAAAGGATTAGAAAGTATCAATAAATTAAAAAGAAAGGATTTTTTAAAAATCTACTTTTTTGAAGTAAGAAGGGTAGATAAATTAATAATACTTTTTGTATAAATCAAGCAAAACTATACCTATTTTTCTGTCAGGTCGGAATTTTTTTTGGTGTACCGCAGAATTTTCGTAATTAGTTTGTGTGCCATGAAATGAAAAAGCTTGAAAATCGCTAGATCGGATGAGCAAAATGAATCTACGGCAAGAATAGATAAGATTAGATTAGCGATTTTCAACCGGTGTGCCACAAAAAGGACACAGTTGTGCCTTACGGGTGGTGAATATGGCTTAATTTCTATGAGATTTATTTCATTTCAACGGTTTAGTTTTGAACATGTGACAAGCGTGTTCACAAATAATTTCAAGCAATACTCGAATAAATAATTGAGAGTATTACAAAGAAAAAATAAATTGTTTCAAAAAGATTTAAAAAAAAACAATGTTGAAGCGAGAAGGATGGAGGTTACTAAAATTTTGTTTGTATAAATCAAGTAAAAATATACCTCTTTTTCTATCAGATTAGGAAAAATTTTGGTGAGCTAAGGAATTTTAGTAAT
This sequence comes from Meta bourneti, assembly GCA_933210815.1. Classification (NCBI taxonomy): domain Eukaryota; kingdom Metazoa; phylum Arthropoda; class Arachnida; order Araneae; family Tetragnathidae; genus Meta; species Meta bourneti. The sequence continues at coordinate 94,073,389 of OW119926.1, forward strand.
AAGTTTGTGTGCCATGAAGTAGGTAGATGGTTAATTACCTTAGCAATGGAGAAACACAACGGGTTATTAGCGACGGTCTGTGATCAATCCCTAAGGGAAAGCGAGATCCAAGCACAACGCCTTGTAATTTGAACGAGAATAACACCTGAACTGGCACACCACTCTCCAAACTTCCAAACCATGCCAGCGTGAAGACATTCGAGGCCAAGACAGATTTAAGGTGCACCAGTCCCCGCTTACACAACGGTCTTTGGTGGAACTGAGTTTCGAACTCGCACCCCTCCGATTGCTAATCCATTGTTCTTCCAACTGGGATACCCCTGCCCTTGTGTGCCATGAGAAGATAAAGGTTGAAAATCGCTGGATCAGATCAGCAAAACGAATCTTTGGCGAAAGCAGAGTACTACAAATAGTTTCGTAAAGATTTTTTAAAAACCCACTTTGGAGCAAACAAGGTAGGTAAACTAATAATATTTTTTTTTGTGTAAATCAAGCAAAATCAAATATTTTCCTGTCAGATCTGGAAAGACGAAATAGATTTTTTGGTGTACCGCAGAATGTCAGTAATTAGTTAATGTGTGCCATGAGATGAAAAAGGTTGAAAATCGCTGGACCAGACGATTATCATTCGCGCGTTTGCAATGCGTTTTCGCCTTTACGTCCCGATATAGGACAGCAGCTGCGTCGGAAATAAATATGACGGAATATTATTTTTAAATGTCGCGTCTTAAAAAGGTTACGCAAGTCGCTTTGAAATGCAAAGCAGCAGCCACAAAGAAAATCAGCAAAGGCAGCAGAAGGCGTAAATGAGTTGAGCGAAGGTTATTAATAGAAAATCAGGACTGCAGAAAAGATGAAGAGAATAAGCGAGACAGGGGGAAACATTTTTCTGAATCACTTCCAATTCTTCCCTCCCTCCCTTCCCGAGACGGCTAAAAACGTGAGCGATCCTTTCGCCCGTTTGGAATAGCTTTATGACACGAGAAATGCAAATACGCGAATCCCCAAGAACGCCACTGTTCGGGATTGGCGAGAGAAATGAGTTGTAGCGAAAAGAAAACTTGTCGTGAGAGGTGAGGCTAGGCTTTTTGGAGACTGGGGCAAGTGAGGGTTGCTACCCTCTGTCTAAAACGAAATTTAAAATGAAGACAAAGTATAAGACTTTTAAAAAAACTGGGGCAAATGATGGTATGTGGTCTACCTCTGTCCAAAATGAAGATAAAATATGTCTTGTTAAAGACTGAGGCAAATGATATGTTGCCACCCTCTGTCCAAAATAAAATTGGAAATGAAGACAAAACATAATTGTTTTTAAAGCCTGGGGCAAATGATGGTATGTTGTCATCCTCTGTCTAAAACGAAATTCAAAATGAAGATACAATATAAGTATTTTTAAAGCTTGGAGAATATGATGGTTTGTTGTCATCGTCTATCCAACTAAACGAAATTTAAAATGAAGGCAAAATATAAGACTTTTAAAAAGACTGGAGCGAATGATGGTATGTTGTCGCCCTCTGTCCAAAATGAAATTCAAAATGAAGGTAAAATATGTCTTGTTAAAGCCTGAGGCAAATGATATGTTGCCACCCTCTGTCCAAAATAAAATTATTTTTAAAGCCTGGGGCAAATGATGGTATGTTGTCATCTTCTGTCTAAAGCGAAATTCAAAATGAAGATACAATACAAGTCTTTTTAAAGCCTGAGGAAAATGATGGTATGTAGCCACCCTCTGTTCAAAATAAAATTAAAAATGAAGACAAAGCATACGTATTTTTAAAGCCTGGGGCAGATGATGGTATGTTGTCACCCTCTGTCTAAAACGAAATTCAAAATGAAGATACAATACAAGTCTTTTTAAAGCTTGGGGAATATGATGGTTTGTTGTCATCGCCTATCCAACAAAACACGAAATTTAAAATGAAGACAAAATATAAATCTTTTTAAAGCCTGGGGCAAGATGGTATGTTGAATTATACCACCCTCTATCCAACTTCAGAGCTTTCCAGCTTCATTTATCTATTTGACCAACAAAGCTTACGTAAGTGCTAATTTAGATTTGTTAGACTAATTTTGCTTCATCCAGCAAAAAGTGACCGTAGAGAGACAAACGTGAATTTTTAATTGATTTTTAACGTAAAATATATTTCGGGAGAGCTCGAGACCCCTTGAACGAGTCCCAGCATGGAACAGGCGATTGGACAAGAAGCCAAGAATGGAGCTATTTTTCGTGTCGTGTCTCACTCCTTGTCTCCATATAAAGACAATTAACTAGCACATACATGGGTTCTTCATTTACTCCAGCAAACAATCAAATTGCCATAATGTTAATGAGCACTTTGCAGATATTTTCGATCACTTTCATATTTACAAACATTTTCTGCTTATGGGTTTAACAAAACTTCGTTTTACATAGATTGAGCTAACTTCAGTACTTATTTTTCCAAAATCAGGAACCTTTGGGGAGGTGGGAGGAGGTTCCAGGGACCTTTCTGAATACGTCCCTACTAAAGGAACATGGTTTTTAAAATGAGAGAAGTACATCCATATTCTTTTTCATAAAATTCAATGTTTGCGACTGTTTTTTACCAAGGTGTGTACGAAGAGCCTTACCTTTACCCCAGAGCTCACACACTGTTACACGGACCGTTCCTGAAATATTTATTTCGAATGAATATTCATTGCAGTGACTTTTGTATCTGTGGCATGGAAACCCAAACCTGGACCACTATATAACCACCTGTTCCATCAAAACTCATATCCACATCAAGGAACCAGCAATACAGTACTATGACGCCTGGCTGTTCACCCCGTTCTACAACAAAAAAATCATACATATAGTGCAGTTTTGGGACACCAGGGAGTTTGAACTGAAAGCAAAAGGTTTGAATTCAGTCGTCTTTTAAATACAAAATTTTCTTTACGCCTAAACTCTTTGCATCTAAAAATAACGACACTTAAATTCAGTCTCTTGTCTAAAACCCTCACAGTAAAACTTTTTTAAGAGCAGCGCTCCTGCGTGTGCATTTAATAACTAACTCCAAATTTCTGCCTTACATTACAAAAAAAATTATTCCTCGTTCACATCTGGTCATCTTACACATAATGGGAATTTTTTCACCATAGTAGGGTCGGTATCTCATGATGGACTTCAGTTGAGTTTGTAATTGATGAATTAAATGTTTGTGAAAAACTTTTTTAAAATTATTTTTCTTTCAGAACCTTCACGTTTACTATTTTTTTCTAGATGAATGAACACTCCTCAATACAGTTCAAAAGCTATCTTTCTATCAGCATGAAGCTATGTTACTATGCAGAGAAAAACAAATATCTTCCTCCGATGCATATTACTTCTGCTTTATGGACAAACAGAGGTGGTATCAGTTCCCTGTATCTGTGCCTGTATGGGTTTGAGGGAAATGCATGAAAGGGGACGTTTATGAGATTGGGGGTCAGAGCGGAAAAGGGGTTTCCGGTCAACAACCTCGTGGGTCTTCCCTATAGAAAGGAAGAAAACATAAAAAGGAAATAAATCCTGTGATTCAAGGGAACATTTTCCGGAAATGATGTACCCTTTCTTTAGTTCTCTATGAATGGGGATTTATTCAAATTACTTCATGGATACAGTGGTTGTTTTAAATTAATATGACAGATAGAAAATGCCTATTGAAAATACTTTTGAGCAACGAGTGTGAAAACTAACTACTTTAAATTATCCTTTCAAATATAATACTGTATTAAAATTCACAAATAAACACTCAATAAGTTCAATACCAGGAATTACAGATACAGGTTCAAATGGTGGCTCAGTGGGTATGTCCATTGCGCTAGCAACCTTCGAGTTGTATGCGGCGCAGGTTCGATTCATATCAGGTGCATTCCTCCCTGGATGCATTTCCCTCTTCTGTGTCAGTAAAAACTTTCATTGTGTGTGTATGTCTATTACTTGATATTGGATGTTTTGTGTCTGGCGCATCATGATCAAATATGGCCCTTGAGCCATAATACCAAACCCAGACTGGCGTATCAGACAATTGAAAACATTTATAAGAAACAACAGATTAGAGGACCATTAATCTTATTGGGAATTAAAATTATTGAATTGCCCTACTGCGAAAAGGGAATGATGTACGTAAAAATTCTGTTTAAAATGTAAATAGCAATCTGTACTCGGGATTAAAAATTGTGTGCAAATAAATTTCTCACACTGTTCTTCGTTTTTATTGCAAGTCTTGACTTCTAATGTGGGGGAGAGAGATTTATGATTTCTCAATATCAAACAAATCACGCAATTTCGAAAACTTTAATCCAGGAGAAACTGAACAAAACCTTTGTGCAGGATCTAACGGTTATGGTGTCTCCCTTGTAAATTTGCTTCTAAATTACATGCACGTAAGACCCAGTTTGGTTCTCATTTATTTTCCATCCATAGTTGTTTCAAATTAAATAAACAAATTATAAAAATATACAAATATAATCACGTGCGTATTCAGAAAATAGTTTCATGAATGGTCCAGTCTCTCTCCCAGTGCTCATATTCCAACCGAATTGTAATGTTGAATCAACATGGTTCAATGATTCTTTCGACTATTTTCAGACTGTCTATGTGTATTTAACTTGCGAATTAGCGAAACTTGCGCTGAGATTTCGAATGACCGTATGGACGTCATTATACTTTCGACGCGGATTTCATCGGAGTGACACGCCCAATCTATATAAAAAAGGCATTTTGGGGGCTGGTTTTCGACGAGGAATCGCATGGTATGTTTCTCACCAGCCTCCATAAATATATAGAAGAAAAAAGTTGAGAAATAGCGATGAAACAACTAGAATATTTCAGTGCAAATGGAGGTTTATGTTAGATGCGAATTCTGTAGATGACAGTTCAGAATCGTTATTCGAAGTTGCATCTAGACTTGTGTTTATTGTTTGAATGAAATCTTCCTCGTGTTGAGAGGTATTTATCTGTAAAATGTTTTCTTAAAATTTTTTTATTGCGTAATATGTATTTGAAATGTTCTGGAGTTATGATTAGATCTTGTCTTAGCAAACGAAGGGAGCTTTTGAAGGGACGGATTCAAACATAACAGGAGGAATTTGACACTTGATCGCAAACGAAATGTAGCTGATGTATAGAACAAATCTGACTGCGCAAACAAAACCGGATTGTATAATTGAAATTTCATTCACTTTCTTTGATTGGCAAGTTAAAATTATCTTTGAGAGTTATACATCTGGAATATCGCTCAAAAATACCCAATTTCATAGAAAAACAGTATTCTGTTCAGCCTTCACCTTTCGCTAATAGATGGCGCTACAATTAGTACATCTCGAGGAGTTGAAAGGTAAACAAATCGTGAAAATAAATCTATAAAAGCAACATTCCTTTAATAATTTACTCCAGATCATTTCTTAGTTTTGCCAAGCTGGAGAGGTTTTCACGGATTGGCTTGCAGAGTGAAGAAGAGAAATTTAATCAGAGCTGTGTTTAGCAATAAATTTGTAGCGGGCAAAATGATATTTTCTGTGTGTTTCATAAATTTGACTTGTTCGTATTGTGTTAATGTTGAAAGCATAACAAAATACGAAATTAGTTTGTCAAAGTCTGTCCTTTTGAGGGATTAGGAATGTATGATGAATAGGAACATGAGGAATATGTAACTTCCTGAAATACTACGAAATTTCATGTCGCACTTTTCTCTCGTAACTTTTTATAATACAAACACGAAATTTGAATTATTCGCTCGAATAAAACGATCTAATTGAATCAAAAATGACCATGGAGCGACAAACTAACTAAAAACAAATGAACATAGAACTAGATTAGATGAAAGTCTTTGTTTAGCATCTTATGAAACTATAATTTAATCCATAGTTGGTACAAATTATTTGATGCCGAAGTAACAAAAAAAAATGGTTTGAATACTTCATACTGGTTTTGTTGCTGAATTCAAAATGTACATTGAAGCAAACGCGCAAACAAAGCTTGGTAGGTAGATAGTTAATTAACATCACACTGGAGCAACATAACTGGCTATTGCCGACGGTCCGAGATCCATCCCGAATGGAAAGATCCGAGGACAACACCTCGCCATTTTGAACCACGGTCAAATGACGAAGTCACCACTTGAGCTGTGGCATATATGAAAAATAAAATAAGCTAATTGGCTAAGGCTGGAGCACAGTTACTCACACCTAAGTTCCTTTTGGTTCTATTAAGCCATTAACGGCCAACGTCCCTTTTTTGGAACGCATATTTATATGGCTTAAAAAACCATGACCATTAACCTATGATCCATAAGTTATTCTTTCACTCAGCAGATTATTTATTATGTATTCGAACTATAATATAAAAATAGACGAAAAGCGTTAAAAAAAGTAATAAAATAATTTTAAAAATAATTACAAAAATTCATACAGTACCCTTCTAAAGACTGTAGAAGATGGAAACAATCAATATTTTTCAAATAAACATCATGGTTGAATTCCGGCCCATAATGGGTTAACTCCAAGAAGCTTATATGTCTATAAGGACTAATAAATTTTCAATCTACAAATATTGGGTTGATGCAAAAGTTCGTCCCGTTTTGGCGCTAGATAGCATTGCATCGCATCACAAAACCGAAGTGTTATCTACTTCACACGGGTAAAGATGTGATGTTGTTTGAAAGAAGGAATTTCAGTGAGTACTTGGGGAAAAAATTGTGTTATTTGATTGTGTTTTTTAAATTTTGTTAAGACTTAAAAATGGCAAAAAATAAGAGACATTTTCGACATATTATGCTTTTTTTTCCGAAAAGGCAAGAAAGCTTCGCAGACGCAAAAGATTGGGCATGGTGAGGGGGTGCCGTTGACGATGCCGGTGGGATGTCTTATGAAATAAAGCTCATATCCCAGGTACCTGACCCAGAGATGTTGGAGTAGCCCTTTTTTCGACTAGCTATTGACATGACTACCTACAAAACACTTACACTGTTCCTCTTTCTCTCGGAGTAGAGAAATCAGCTATCTGTCCTCTGCGAACTGGACGAAATGATTTGAAACCACCTCAAAAACTGCCTTAAATTTCCTGACAATACAATGCAAACTATGCTGTGGGTAATGTTTCTAAACCCTATTTAATCACTTCAGACTTCCATTTGGCTGCTCCTCGATTGATAGCCGAGTCCGGAGACATGTTTCGGATAAAAAAAAAGGAATAGTACACTCCTTTTGTTTCCATTTATAAATTTAAAAACCCATGGTAATGCATTGTATAATAACGTTAAATAAGTTTGAAATAGAAAATTCCAAATCATCCACGCTTAAGTCACCCAAGTATTTTCTACTATTCAGTTTGTAACTGTTCTTTACTGTTTTCACCATGGGATCGAAACAATTTTAGTTAGATTGTGCGCTGGGGCCATATTTGCCCCAGGTGCGCCAAACACAAGACAGACAACGCCAAGTAACGAACAAACATACATAAGGTAAGTTTAACTGACACACGAAAAATACCAAAAAGTCTTCTAAGTACAAAAAACCAGCAATATAGCTGAATGAGTAATATATCCTGGTTGTGAATTTGTGCAACGATGTAAATCAAAACAAGCCACCTTGAGAAAGACAAAAAAGAAGTTGCCTTAAAGTGGATCCCAAGTCCTGTCGTATATATAAAAGAAAAAAACTGATCAATTGGCTAGATAATTTCAACAGCATCTAAACATATAAAGCAGAGTTGGCTTCTGTCTGTCTACCTGTATGTTCTCTATACAAATCTACACCGTTTGAACAATCCACACCAAATTTGATGCACTTATACTTTGGAACCCTGCGAGTAATGCAAGCTACATATTAACCCCATTCTCTTTAATCTAGGTGTACAGAGGAGGCTAAATAAATTCGAAATTGCCATAGGGAAAACATTGAGCATTAAACGATTGCGGTAAGCAACTCAGTTTGTTTTACCAGTATTGATCGAAAATCAAATTTTCTAATAAAATTGTTTTACCAGAATTGCTCGAAAAACAATTTTTTCCAAAACGTTATATTTAAAAAATTTAAAATTCTAATTATGTTTGAATTTATTTTTTATTTCTTTTCACAATATAAATAATTTAGGAATATTTGAATGATGAAAAATGGATACTAAAAATACTTAATTTTACACAACTTGCATTTTGTAATGGAACACGAAAAGCCAAAACAAAAAACTCATTGATGATAAAAGCGTAATTTTGCAATTCGTTATGTGGAAACACCAGAATTAATGTTTTATTTTATAAATTAGATTTTTAGAATTACGCGTTTGCATATTTGAGTTAAGACAGAAATGTTGCGGTCCTATTTGAGCATTTCTAAGTTTTCTAAATTTGTGTTCTTTCTGTAAATAATTCATTATTGTCTATCAAAATTTTTCAAGCGTCTTTTTCGAATTTCTCTATTTCAGAATATTTTCATGACGTCGAAATTCGACACGCTTGCTCAGATCTTTCGTTTTTCAGAATTCTACATTTTTCAATGACCAGAATTTTGTTACTGTTTGTATTTATGTGTTCTATTACTTTTCATATTACAGATATATTATTTAGGAATTAAATTGTAACGAATTATTTTATTTTCTGCCAAATACCACTAGACATGGGTAATTTCTTGGTGGTTATATGTGTATTTCGGCAAACTTTCCTTAAATCTTTGGTTAAATAAGTTAGTTTGTAGAATTCTGTTTCATAAAAATAAATGGAAACCTTTTTAAGTAAGGTTTTTAACTTCTTATTTTTTAAAATGACTTATAAATTTAAAATAAAGTTATTCTAAAATAAAATATGTTACGTTAAATCAAAATGGGTAGCCATACGTTGTAGTTCAAAGATATTTCTAAATTTTGACATATTTTCATTACAAGACGATTCAAATCAATTTAATTTACACTTGTTTTTCATGTTTCATGGGTATTATTGAAAGCTGTACTCCATAGTCAAGTAACTACATCTATCATTCTAAATAGGAACGTGGTTTCCATACAAAAACTGAGTCTCTCAATTGAAAAAGGATTCGATTTAAAACTAAATTTTTCTGAAGGAGGAAAGCGAATTTTAAATAAGACTTTGCTGATCTTGGAATATCATAGTAAGGAAGTATGTAAACTAGGAGTGTTGAAAAATATAAATATTTTGTCTTAAGTGGCAGAAGGTCGAGGTTGCTACTTGAAGTTGAAACTGTTTGTATAGAACTTAGCTACCTGTGAAACGTTCATTGAAAGCAGTGATTTTGTAAAAAGTGTAATCGATTTCGAGTTTGCTTTGTCTACACTGATGACATTTGTTTTAAACAAGCACCGTTATTGCATGTGTGGCTAAATAGAATTTTCAAGAAAAAAATGTGTGCTTCAAAATAAATTAACCACGAATGCCGTAACAGTTTAATTTGCCGTCCTCTCACAATGATAATGTAATTCAAAAACATCGAATCCATGGTGCAAAGGTACCACAAATAATAAATATTGATTGGAAACCTGAGTGCAAGACTATACGCTGAAAGTTCCTCATTTTTACTGAAAATGAACTTAATTGGCATTCGTAATCACTCCAAAACTCAAAATCGACTTCTGAAGAAGTAATCTCAGAAAGAGCTTTTGTAGTTTGTCTTACAGCAAGAGTGCGATGATACGATATGGATTATATGGATGGATATATTATGTATACACATTTGCGTCTGAAGTAAATTGTAGAAGCTATGACAAAGTTAAAACGATGTTAAAAAGTATTTTCTGTACACTTAAATGATGCTTGCACTTTTCTATGAAATAGAATCAACATTTAACCAATTCAACCCGAGCATCGCCGGGTAATTCTGTTAATAACATAATAATATTAAATACGATACAATAAGCTTGAAAACAAAAATTCAGAATCAGTCCTGTTTTAGTCCAAAATATTTTCGCCAATTCAGTTTGCATCTGATCATAACTGTTTTCAACAAGGGATCGAAACACTTTTATCTAGGTTGAGTCTTATAAAGCAAGGGCCATATTTGGCCCACGTGCGCAGAACATAAGACAGACAACGTCAAGTTATGAACAAACGTACACAAGGAAAGTTATACCGACACAGATGAGGGAAATGAACCCAGGGTAAATTACAGGAATCGCCTACAACTAGCATGTTGTTAGAGTGATGGGCAAAACCCACTTAAAACATGGCAGTTCCATTTTTAGTTAGAGGAAAGTAGCACTGGATATCAAGCTATAGTGTGAGAACTCCCTCTGCTTCTGTAAACCAAAAATTCATCGGGAGACAATTGAAAAACAGCGATATAACCGAATGCGCAGTACATCAAGGAGCGATGTAACGAGGATGACTGTAAATCATCATAAAGAGAATGAGTTAAAGGGACTGAGTAAAACACTATTAAATGTATGAGACATTATGGAATGCAAAAAAGGGACGTGGAAGCGATGAAAAATCTGAGAACCGTGACTCCGCCATGGGGGAAAAACCTGCTTTAGAAAGAACCCTTCGTCGGAGTAATACTTTACTTCAATAATTAATGCCTTACATTTTTCTATACCGATTACTCGAGCGTACCGAAATCTCGTAAAAAACTGGCACAAAAAAGTGTTCCCAAAGAATATACCAGTTCTTTTTTAACGACGTTTTAATCGGTGCCTCATGAATGCTTAATGAGAAGCGTACTTTTAATTCCGTTCCTAATTAACCATTCCAAGTTATGGTTAAATGAGCCTTGTAAAGCCGTCTTTTTCGAGGGAAGATAATAGCGCCATTTTGCAACGAAGGCTTGCTCTTCTGTGGAATAGCTAATGGAGTACAAAACCCAGAGGCGTGAAATGATCCAGAGCAGCCATTTTTTCTGCTTTTATTTCTGCTCCCGTTTTTAGGTGGCATCCCTTTTTGCTAAACGAGTGGGCTAAATTGTTGAAAAGCGCCATGAAGCCGAAAGGCCATTCTTTGGAATGGTAATGAAGAGCGCATTATAATATGCACGTAATAGATCCTAGGGCGGCTTTTATACGCGTTTTTTTTGCGATTCGATACGTTGCTTAGGAAGTATAGTCAGCAACTGGAATCTAATGAATGTATTGGTTTAGGTTCAATCAGTTCAAATCAGGGTGCTCACTCAAACAAGAAAAAACTACTTTTCAAGCACATTTCAAGAACTATAAAAAAATTTCCACGAATCTCATTTACCTAATGATGAGAATTTCCTTACAGACTAAATAAAATTGAAACGCGAAAGAGAAAGATTTAAAATGTTATGCAAAAATATTTTTAAAGTAGATAATTTAGTTCCTAAAAGAAAGTAGTATTGCGCATATTCTTTATATCACCCCGTAACAAGAAAGAAACGTCCATTACAGGAGCTTTGTATATACTACACAGCTTTATATAACCCTCCTTATGGTTGTTTCGACAAGATATCTCGTCAAACTGACAAAACTTATCAGATCTTGATGGACGAAGTATCTCGTCTCTGTTAAAAAACTGAACAGATTTCGATCTCGTTATTATCGAAAAATTGGCAATATCTGGATGACGAGATATAATATCTGATATCTCATCATTAGCAAAACTGATCAGATCTTGATGGACGAGATATCTTGTCGAAACCACTTAGAGGGTTAAAAACAAAACAATATGTAACCGGTAGCATAAATTTTAATTTTCTGTTAATAATAAAATTGTTAATTCTGACGCAAATAAGTTTAATTAAATAAAATTGTTAAATCATCTAGTAGGTATAAAATGAAAAGGGGGGAAATGAAGATAGACGAAGAATGTACGAGTCGGCAGATTTTGTTTAAAGTAAGGCTGGGGGTAAAATTGAAGGGCGAAAAGAAATGTCGATATTTTTAAGGAATTTCCTGGGCCCTGAAACAGAAAATAAGATCCTAGAATTTTTCAAGGGTCGGGGTAACCTTGAGTTCAAATTATTTTTCAATTTAAATGCTTACTGCTGGTACTACAAAATCGTAGAAACTTGCACTTCGATAATTGAGTTCACGATTCAAAACAAATTATTAAAGAATGTGTTCTTTCATTTTAAGTAAGAACGTTTAACATAACTTAAATTGCTAGAAATTACTAAAAAAATTTTGGACACTTTTCGGAAGAGCTCACAATTTTTTCTTCTTGAATGACAAATTAGAGATATAATTATCGACTATTATCGATAGGATCTCTAATACCTAAAAATCCACATTACAATTTCCTTTAAAATCACATTTACTCTTTAAAAATGTACATATTTTCTCGCTGGACTGGATTTCGGACAGTGATAACTCATGATAGTAGAAAAATAATAAAAACCTGCCTTTGAAATAAAGGACGCCATAGAATAAGATTTATAATGTCCATTACAAGTTAGTACATTAACATGCTTCAAATATCTAAAATCACCTATTAAAACACTTTGGGGAATACACGGACAAGTATGTACTGCAACGTAACTATTATTACGTTATTCTAAATTTTGCAGCTCGAAAACGTAAGTCGAAGTGTAAATATTTTATAAAATTCTTTAAAAAAGTATTATTGAAAAAATGTGTGCCTTTCTGTCGTAAGCCAGATTATCTTAAGACTTGCAAAGGCATTTGGTCACTTCTGTGATTTGAAACAAATAATCAAGTTTGAGTAGAAATTCTTTGGACCTAACCAACCTGCTGACACTAATCAAATTTGTTTGATGCAAAATCTGAGTTAGGAATCTCGTAAGTGTGTGTAGTAGGGAGTGTGTTTTCTTAGTATTAAGTTGTTATCGAACCCCTTTACTTCAGCCATTACTATATCAAGTCTTGATTTTGCTGATAATCAGGGTCAGAGTTTTGTTGACCTAAAACTGTATAAAAATTACTACGAAGTATTTCATGCTTCAAAAAGTGTTCATAACCACTAATGAGAATATATATTTCAAGCTACAACAAAAATTATTCATCCCAAGAACAAAGATCTTTTGATATGAAATCTAGCTTTCAAAAGCTCCATGCGATGCGATAATTTAGTTTGCGTAAAAATCTATATTCCTAATTTTTGAGTTAATTGGGATGAGGTTGCGTGTGTGTGTGTGAGTGTATGTTCCCTTTTCACAGTTGTTCCAGCGATTTGGCCATTGTACGTTTAACCCTCCTGATGGTTTATCTTCATGTCGAAAACTGTTCTGTAGTGGCCAGATTGATTCAAAAACCTGTTCCAAACTGTCACCAGTTCTGGCAAGCAACAATTTGTTTTTCCTACTTAGATCCACATTCCCTAAGTGTAATAGGGCAGTTCTGTCAATGAAATATCTCGTTCTTAGCAAAATTGACAATATCTTGGACGAGATATCTTGTCAAAACCACGGAGGGTTAATTCTTTCCTGATGATGAATTCTTATCTGCATGGGTGTAAGCTTTTCAATGAAATATGAGTCTTTTCAATGATTCTTTGGCTTCTTGATCAGCAACTTTATTATCATAAATTCCAACATGACTCAGCCCAAGAATGTACAGATGCATTTAAGAGATGACAGAGTAAATTTCGATCTCTGTGTATGCAGATTGGGCTTACCGGCCTGTCGATCTCCGAAAAACTAGAACCGAAACAGCGAATGCCTTTTAAGACAACTGAACAATAAAATCGTCGTCGCAAATAGGCCGTGTCTTTTTCAACAGATCGGGGGTGGGGTGCTTGAAAGGAATCCTGGAATCGGTTCCTTTGTGCTCAGTGGAACCGGACACAAAAGAATGCCAAACATTAACGCCCTCCCGATGACAGGGAAGCGACTCTTCCCATTTTCACCTCTGTGTTTGTGCATTTGCACGCGCGGATCTCCGCTCATTGTTGCTACTTTTGGCAGGGGCCGCTCGCTGCTGCTGCACCCCCGCACGCAGACAGATGCGGCGCGACAACAAAATAACAACAGCTGTTGCCAGCTGCCTCTGCGCGGCTCGCTCTGTCTGTCTGTCCCGATGACAGTAATCGCGTGCGTTCGCCTGTCTGTGTTTGTGTTGTCTTCCGGGCAGAAGATCTGGGGGTTGATACGCGTTTTCGGGTTGTCTTTTTAGGGTATCTTTCCGAAACGTAAACAGGATCGTGAAAGGGGAGGGGGAGTATCGATACCGTGTCCCAGGTCAAGAAAATACCTAGATTGCGTTTGTTGTGATGTCGGAAATATTCTTTTAACATATGGTTCAATGCGACTGCAAATTTTACCACTTAACCATGAGTGGTAAGATTGGATAGATATAGATCATGCAGGTAGGGGGGATGACGGGCTATTGGCGAGGGTTTGGGATCAGTCCCGAAGGGAACGATCGAAGACAACACCTCGTGATTTTGATCCACGGTCAGATGACGAGGTCCCACGAGAATGAGCTGGCCCTCCACTCTCCAAAGATCCACACCATGCCAGGTTGTGGACATTGGAGGCCCGACATATTTAACGTGCACCACAACCCGACAAACACAACGGTGTTTGGTTGGATCGAGTTTCGAACTCGTCATGCTTCGATTGCTAATCCGGTACTCTTCCAACCGGGCTTCCCCAGCCCTTATATATCATGCAGAAATTAATCAGTTCAAATCCTTTAGTAATACAATAACCCTGGATATATCGCTCTTCTCAGCTCAATATATCCAAAAGAGCGATATAACATAGGCCGAGTAAAATTTAGGCATGAAATTTTTGTAGCCCGACCACTGACCTCCTAGACACTACAAAAGGCGAACTGGGGGCTATTTGTGAGAGTGGGGCAACCACAGTTTATCCTAACAAAGAACATTCACCAATATCAATGAGCTTACAAAACGGGATTCAAACCTAGGACATACTGGACGGAAGAAAAATCTATGGTTGGTTGGTTGATTGATTTGGGTTTTACGATGCAAGAAAACGCTATGGTTACCATACCAGGTAAGTGGCGTCCATTAGCAATAAAAAGGCGTTAATAACACTCTAAATTAAGAGCTTTTTTTATTTAAAATCATAAAAGCGCAAGTTAAACAACAAATCTGGGTAGGTAAGTACGTAGTTGAATTTACATCGCACTGGAGCAACACACAGGCTATTGGCCATGGTTCGGGATCTGTCCTTGCGATTTAGAATCATGATTAGATGACGAGAACACCAGAGCTGGCATCCCACTCTACATATTTCCACACCACGCCTACTTGAGGACATACGAGGCCACGACAGATTTAACATGCACCAGCCCCCTACACACGATGGTTGGATCGAGTTACATCATGACCCTCACAGGGATAAATGAAAAACAATCCGCGTATAAACAAGTTCAGAAGCACTAGGGGAGTACATCAAATGAGCTTAAATCTTCCGTTATGAAGCTGCGTGGACATAACAGTGCTTTATACTTCATATCTCGTTTCATTGGCTGCTCTATGAAGTTGGAAAATTCTCTCCCCCGAAACATTAACTATAATCGCAGGTGATATCAGATCCTTCCTCCTGCGATGAGGGAGCGGGGAAATGATCACAATGTCATCAGCCATAATTGGGTGGCATCCTACTTCCACTTTCTATAGGCGAGATGTTGGAAGGACACGGTAGGAATTGTGTGCCATTCGCAAGATTTTAAACTCCGATCCACTGTTATTCTGAGGTCAAATTTCTACACAAATCTGGTAAATTTAATAGCGCCTGCCCATAAAATATTAAGTATCTTTGAAAGCGCATTTGTATGCGAGAAATTTTTCAATTTTGAACCAAAATAAGCTAAACTGGGGATAATTTGAAGAAAAAAACGACACAATTTGTTGGATATCTACGACAGGATTAATTCTCGATTCGAGTCTTAACAATGAAAAAATGTCATATTAATGTTTAATGAAACAATTGCCTTTAAAATAAATTAAACGTAGTCAGTTCCTTCCTCACTATCACCTTCCCGCTTCTTCGTCAAACTAATGCATGCGACCCGATTTCTTCACAATCCGGCCCGAAGTTTCTCATGAAGTTGTGCGTCCGTGTCAGTAAGATAATCCGTTGTTAAGAATATCGAAGTTGGAAGAGCATCGAATTAGCCACCTGAGGGTTGCGAGTTCGAGACTAGGTCAAGCCGAAGACCGTTGTATTCACGTTGATGGAGCACGTTAAATCTGTCGTGGCCTCAAATGGCCTAATGTTGGCGTTGTGTGGAAGTTTGGAGAGTGGAGTGCCAGCTCAGGTGTTGACTGCGTCATCTGACCGTGTTTCAACATTACGAGGAGTTGTCCTTGGATCTTTCCTTTCGGGATTGATCCCGGATCATCGCCAATAGCCCATTGTGTTGCGCCAGTGCGACGTTAATTAACTACCTACCGTTGTTAAGAGATTTAATTAAAAATTTCTCAAACGATTGCTTTGTGTGTTTAGTTTTCTTCGAATAAAATAGATATGTTCAAATGTGTGATTTAAAAAAAATTCCGAGTTTCTACCCTCTAGGATTTTCGGGTAGTGTAAGTATTGTTTTTCTTCACAACACACTTAATGACTAAATAACCACATCCATTGGTTGAAAGAATCCATGAATTCTTTCAACCTTTAAAAAGATTCTATTTGTCTTTTCTTTAGAATAGAATTCCTTGAAAAGATTATAATGCTCCTTTCCGTGGAAGTGCATCCTTGATATTCTTTGGATTGTTTTGGCCTTTGGAAAGATTCCCTTGATATTCTATTAACCATTTACTTAAAATAGAATCCTTTGGAAAGATTCCCTTGATATTCTACCAATCATTTACTTGAAATATAATCCTTTGGAAAGATTCTATTGATTATTTTCTTAGAATAGAATCATTTGGAAAGATTTTATTGCTCCTGTCTTTAGATGGTTGAATTAGGTTTTATGGTCCAAGGAATGCTGTGCCAGACACAAGACAGAAAATATTAAGCAATGGACCAACACATACAAGGAAATTTTACTGAAACAGAAGAGAGAAATACACCCAGGGAGGATTCGAACCTGACATGAATCGCAGCCTGCAACCTGCGCCTCCTACAACTCACGGGTTGCTAGCCTAGAGGGCTTACCGACTGAGCCCCGCTCCCCCCACCCCTTACTTCAGAATAGAATCCTTTGGAATTATTCTTTTGGTCCCTTCCTTAGGATAGTTATCCTTTGGAAATATTCTATTGCTCTTTTCCTTAGAATTTTAGAATTTACTCATTTGGGAAGATTCTGTTTTGGCTGAAATTGGTTAAAAGTTATGCAGAGAATACTGCAGGTTACATGGTGGAATTATGCTTGTGAACCAAACAGAGGGTTAACCCTTAAAGTGGCTTTAACGAGATATCTCGTCCATTAAGCTCTGACTAATTTTGTTAATGACGAGATATTTCGTCATCCAGATATTGCCACGACGAGATCGTTTCAGTTTTTGATGAGGACGAGATCAAAGGTCATTTTTTCTTCTAATGATGAGATATCTCGTCCATCAAATTCTGGTTAGTTTTGCTAATGACGAGATACCTCGTTGAGACAACCACCAGGAGGGTTGAGATATTTTTTAAAGATGAAAGATATAGAATTTTGTAGTACCGGGTTGAATTATCACAAAACAATTCAGCTTATATCGCAAAGAAAAGCCCTGAAAACCCAGCTCATTCTAGGTTATTGATAGCATTTAGAAAATTGCAAATGAATAAATGCCATTCCGGCCTTATTTGATCTAAGAGAAGTCCGACTGAAGTGTACTTAAAGACACTCTGCGTAGGAAGTGTATAAAAAATTTGCAGCAAGGAAAAAGTCGTCGACCTTAAACAAACGGAATTAATAAATGAGTCGTTGGCTTGGGGTGAAAGGGACTAATCTAGAGGAAAAGTCTAAAGTAAAATCAATTTATCAGCTCCTGCAAGTCAAACAGAAGCCGCACCGTGTTGACTTCCACTTCGTTCCCTCCACCCTAACCCCCAGGTGAAAACGATCTCCCAAAGGAGTCGTGTTGACTGAACCAGCTGCAAGCGAAAAATATATCTATATCGATACAAATTATTAAATAATTGCCAGAATTCGTTAACGAATTCTGGAGATGAAAACTCAATTTATTGCCTTTGGCATAAGGAATGACGCTTGTGGCTTTGTGGTTTTCATCTACGGCGAAGAAAAAATCAAGAAAGAGAATTGGTTTCCTTCATTAATAAGTAGCAGGAAACGTATATAGGCTGGACTTTATGAATCGAACTTCCATAATTTGAAATTATCTTTGTCGTACCTTCTCGAGAAAAATAACACAAATTAACTGTAAATTAATTGTAGAATATTCACAATAAACAATAGTCCAAACTTTCAATGCCTGCTTCATTCAATTCATAATCCAGAATTTTGAATCAGTCCCGAGTATTCATGTCAAAACTACGGTTTGTTTTCTCAACACAACCTAGCAATTTTTTTGCTTCCCTTGTAAAATTAGTGATATGAAATATAGACCATTATTCGACCGAACTCTTCAATCAAAACAATTACATTGAAATGAAAGTGTTTTTTGAGAAAGTTTGGAAATTAATCTCTGAGTATCGATACGACTTTCTTTAATAAAATCGATATCTTAGATGTCTTAAATGTATCGATGTCTTTAAATAAAATTTTAGATCCATTTTTCCGTTCGAAGACTAATCTGATGCTTAAAATATTGGCTAAAATGAAAAATTCACCATTCAAATTTTTACTAGTCATTATGCACGATCAATAAAAAATTACAGTGAAAAAAATATTGTGAACAATAATTGATTAATAATATTAAAGTGGTTCTAAATAAGCATATTTTTCCATAATATTTAATATTTATGTTTTATCTTTATTTTCAATACGTGAATTTCGTATTGGACACAAGGTGACATATGACTCTTATTACCAGGTCGCAAAAAAGGCTTGGTTTGCATGACTGTTTTTTTCCGTGGCAAACAACGCAAGTCCGGTTCCCGGGAATTGGCAGTCGAGTCGAGTGGTTTTGAGCGAGTCTTAGTTAAATTAAGGGACTGGTGGTAACTTAATCAAATCGCAATTGGCATCTTTGACGTGGATTTTGGTTAAAAGTTTATCGTTCAATTGTTGTCGTGTCCATCTCTGAGTCAGATGTGTGCATTTTGCACAGCTTTGGCGATGTCGATTATTTTCTCGCTGAAAAGCTGTTCTTCAGGATGGTAATCGATGGTTTGAAGAGCAGCTGCTATTGCAGGGCAGGTGAATATATGAGGTGTGGGTTCAAATTCCAAATAGTTATTACAATGTCCTGTTCTAAGTCTGGATATCATGATGGTTGTTTTTCTGTCGGTCTTAATTTTACAAATTTGTTGTTTACTTTAATTTTTGTGATATGAATTTGAATTTTACTAAAGAATTAGCATCAGCAAGAGTTGGGATTCGCCCGATGCCGAAAGCAATGGTAGTGATAGAGTTGGCAGAGTGAAAACATCCAAGGCTCATGCTTTTGCGCATGGCAGCCTTATCCTAACAAGGTTTCTCGAGTTGTAGGCAGCGCAGGTTCGATTCCTGTCAGGTGCATTCCTCTCTTAGTATATTTCTTTCATATGTGTCAGTAAAACTTTCACTTAATGTTGTGTCTTGTGTCTGGCGCAGCATGGCCAAATATGGCCCTTGCGTCATAAAACTCTCAAACCAACCAACATAACAAAGCATATACCATTCTGCAACCTGCAGTCTTCCCTGCATTACTTCTAACCTATTATTGACCTATATTGATTAATCTATTATTGATTCTTTCCCTAATAATTCCTTAGTATTCTTTCAACTAATAAATGTGACCAATTAGTCATTATGTGTATTGTGGAGTAAAAACAACACTACACTACTTGGAAATCTCTTGACGCATTCAATCAAATGGGTGTTGTCCAATGAACTACCAAACAACTATTCGGAATTTATTCCTTGGAATACTTATTAGCTAAGTGCTAAAATCGCATTTTGAAAAATAAGCTAACTGACGTCGCGTTCACAATACATACAACCCGTATCGCCACAAAAACACAAACTCCACCTATACTTAGCTTGACAGAAAATGCCTTTTATGAGTTCCGCTAAACATGTTTTGGGGAACACTGACCACTCGATTTCCTCAATGAGAACGGAAAAAAAACCCGTTTTTATACCTACACCTATCACAGAAAAGTGCAGTTTGTTGATTTCTCAAAGTGTAAGATCGCTCCCACAAATTAGGCGTTAACCACCAAATGAGTGGACGGCTTCTCTACACGGAGTGGGATTAAAAGCAAAAGAGCTCTCGGTAACTGCCGAGTGGCCATTTTGTTCCGCACGTCGAGGGGCTTCCGCTGAGAGAAGGGTCAGTTTATGATCTGCGGAATGACCCCAGGTTGGAGTTGATGGCGACGCCATTGGATTTGATGAGCGCTTGGGCACCTGATGATCGAAGGTCTCGTTCCCAAAAGATTTAGAGCGTCTGCCTTCTTTCGTTCTCTACTCTTTTGAGCTGCGAAGTGGACCGTTTCCTTTCCAAATAAAGCGTGTTTGATTATTAAGGATGGGTTTCCTTTAAGCCTAAATACAGTTTAAAACTTAAATGTATTGGGTTGATGCAAAACTTCGTCCCGTTTTTTGGCGCTAGATTTAATTGCATCGCAAAACCAAAGTGTTTTCTACTTCACGCGTGTAAAGTTTTGATGTTGTTTGAAAGGAATTTAAGCGAGTATTTGGGGAAAATACTGTTATCTTGTTGCGTTTTTTAAATTTTGTTAAACATTAAAAATGGCAGAAAATGAGGCGCATTTTTGACATATCCTTTTTTTCCGAAAAGGCAAGAATGCTTCTCAAACCCAAAAGAAGTATTGGGGTATGGTGAGAGGGTGCCGTTGACGATTCCACGTGCCGTAAGTGGTTCAGAAAGTTTCGCCAACTGGATCAGTTCTTTAGCCAGAAACCTCAGAACTTCTATGAACGAGGGATTATGCAGCTATCGGAGAGAAGGAGAACGGTCATCGAACAGAACGGCACATGCTATATTGATTAAATGTAATTTTTAGTAAATAAAATTTGTCTTCAATTTTTTTCAAAGAAACGGGAGGAACTTTTGCCTCAACCCAGTAGTTTTAAACATAGTCTCAGTTTTCAGAACTTTAATGCATCCACTTTTTAAAATTGAAGTCATTTGCATGTGTTTGAATTCATCAAGACGCTTTGAATATAATGTAAGAGGAAAACGTATGCTGATTTAACCCTCCAAGTGGTTTTGACAAGATTTCTCGTCCATCAAGATCTGACCAATTTTGCTAATGACGTGATAGCTTCTCATCAAAATATTGCCAATTGCTTGATGATGACGAGATCGAGATCTGATCAGTTTTCTTGTAATGACGAGATATCTCGTTCATCAAGATCTGATCAGTTTTGCTAATGACGCGTGCCTCGTTGAGACAACCACCAGGAGGAGTAAAAATATTTAAACCAGCTACATTCAATCTTTTTGATCTCATGGCACACAAATTAATTACTGAAATTTTGTGGCACATATTTTTTCTATATAGTACGCAGTACTGTACATTACCAACGATTTTCAAACATGTTGATCTCATGGCCCATATATAACTAAAATTCTGCGGCACACCGAAAGACTTATTAGCCGATCTGATAAAAAAATAGGTATAATTTTGATTGATTTCCAAAAAATAACAGGTACTTACCTACCTTTTTTACTCTAATTTGGCATTATGAAAATATTTAGCAATTCATATTTAGCTATTAGTCTATCGATAATTTTGTTTCAGAGCTAATGACAGAACGAGTTTAATCACGAGGGCCACGATAAAAAGTGAACGTTTTCGATAAGTATAAAAAAAGTATTTTCTGCCTAGAAAGTGCTAAAAACATTGTTCAAAGTTTGAAATATAATCTAGACATTTCATCTATCATATAAAATTTAGTCCTTCAATAAATTAAGCTTGTGTATTTAAAGTAAATGCAAAAGAAGTGGTGTGAGATCTTGACTTTTGACCAAAAGCAAGCAAAAGCAATTTACCACCAATGCAATACATATATACCTAACCATTAACACATTTCTAAGCTTTGATTATAGTTTGTCACTAATCTATGCTTATAGTCCGTTATTTAGCTATGCTTATAGTCCGTTACTAAGCTATGCTTATAGTCCGTGACTAAATTATGCTTATAGTCCATTACTAAGTTATGTCTATAGTTCGTTACTAGGCTATGCTTGTAGTCCGTTACTAAGCTATGCTTGTAGTACGTTACTAAATTATGCTTATAGTCCATTACTAAGCTATGATTATAGTCCGTGACTGGGCTATGCTTATAGTCCTTTACTGTTATGCTTATAGTTCGTTACTAGGCTATGTTTGAAATCCGTTAGTAAAATAGTTGAGAATTTTCATCAACTTAACTTAATTATACAGAGAATACACTACAGATAAGTAAACAGTCTCATGAGCTAAATGCGACTCTCTGATTTGATAAGAGTGAAATCACGCAGTACATACGTCACACAAGCGGAGGATTTCATTCGTTGAAAGTATTATGAGGTGGGCAGTCAGTAAAACAAAAATAAATAAAATATAAACAGTTAAACATAATTTCAAATAAACATTCCGCATTTCCGATTGTACTCAAAAATTTTTTCAGCATTCATTTTTTCTGGGAACGATTTGGAGTGTTTCAAGGTCTATATTTTTATGGTTGAAGAATCCATTTTGCAGTACAAATATATAATCACGTTAAGTTGACATAAAGTGTAGCCTTTTTATGATCATCCGGTAGAACTCTGTACGAAATAAGCTGACATTATCCCATACGCCAATGTCTTAAAACTCTCAAGGCACTTCCAGGCAATGTATACAGCCATTCATCACCAGTTTCGTCATATACCGTGGAAGGCCAAAATACCTGCCTAGGGAGTAAAAGAAGCACTCACCTGGTGTACGAATACGTCCGGGCCACCATCGCTGGGAGTGATGAAGCCCCACCCCTTAGCCACATTGAACCACTTGCACTTGCCGCGGCGTCTTCCGCTCAGGGTACCGCTGCCTCCTGAAACACAACGGACAAGAAACGTGAGACACCAGAAGGAATTCAGTTTATAAAGCACAAACAAAAAGCGGACAATCATCATAAAGCATAGTAGAGCGGGTGGTACATATGGAAAAACTTTTAAGATTGTGTCAGAAAGGTAGGTAGGTGTTTAAATTAACCCTCCTGGTGGTTGTCTCGACGATTTATCTCGCCGAGATATCCATGAGGAGGGTTCGTCATTACCCAAACTGACCGAATCTTGATGGACGAGATATCTCGTCATTAGAAGAAAACCGACCAGATCTTGAACTCGTCATCAAAAATAAAATTGTCAATGTCTTGATGACGAGGTATCTCATTAGAAAAATTGGTCAGATCTTGATGACGAGGTTTCACATCATTAGAAGAATTGGTTGGAATTTGATGACGAACCCCCGAAGGGGAAAGATCCGAGGACAACACAGCGTCATTTTGATCAAAATGTTCTGTCGAGAACCTAGAGAATTCACTAAGAAAGGCAAACACTTCCATAGATTTAGACATCGATATAAGCTTGATAAAAACATCCCACTAGTTTTGTCTCTCTCCATCTTGCCCTTCTCTTTTTTAATTTACCAAGTGGTTTCAACGAGATATCAAGTACATTAAGATCTGGTCAGCTTTCTTCTAATGACGAGATATCGAGTTCATCAAGATCTAGTCAGTTTTGCTAATGACGAGATACCTCGTCGAGACAACAGTACCCTTAAGAAGCACTAGGAGGGTTAATGTTATAATAAAACTTTTTAAATAAAGGTAGATATGTATTTTAATATCGTCGCTCTGCTTCAACACAACGTGCTATTAGCGACGATGTGGGATCAAACCCGAAAGGAAAGATTCGACAATCTAATTATTTTGGTAAAAAGAAAACCTTTCTCATTACTTCTTTCGTGTCAGGGCAAAAGGGGTTAAGTCTGAATTTTGATGGGTTCAAAGGAGTCAAGTGAATCTTTAATTTAAGGGGAATGCTTATAAAATCAAAACTAAATGAATCTACAACTCTAAATTACATTTATTGATATTAATATCAATCCATAGTTATGGATTGCTTATTTTTCTTCCTGAATATTTGTGAGGAAGAGGGAAATATTAAACTTAAGATTCTGAGTAGTAGTCATTTTGACTTAACCCCAAGGAACTGTTTTAAATTTGAATATTTTAACCCCAAGGAACTGTTTTAAATTTGAATATTGTGCAGCTTTAAGAATGTTATTGATCTTTTCAAAATCATATAATTAATATGTTAACCTCCCAAAGTAAGCCCGTTAACTGAAATATTTTGTACTGAAACACAAGGGTATAATTTTCAATCTTTCAAATTGTTTTATTTTCATAAAAATAAGGAAGCCTAACAACGAACAATATTTATTTCGAACAAATGCATAACTTTGTAAACTTTTGAATGAAGACTAAGAGAAAGATCACAATTGAAATTTCTGTCATATATTTCCATGTTTTATATTAGTTTCCCAGACTTTCATTTATATCTTTCGAAGTAATTTTCTTATCACAGTCCTTTTATGATGTTAACCATTCACAAGACACGGGTCTTTTTAACAATTGAGATCGCGGTGCATCTGTGAGATGCTCGATGTCTTCCAGTTAAACAGATATCTATTTTTTAACACATTTCAAGATAAACGAAAAAGAATAACTGTAAAAAATGTATATTTTAAATTCATAAATTGTACTTTTTAACAGTCATTCCGCTTCATAACATTGACAAAAGTCACCATGCACCTGTCACGACTATTGAAGGTAGGTAGTTCAACTAACATCGCCCTGGAGCAATACATAGGGCTATTGGTAAAGGACCGGGATCCATCCCAAAGGGAAAGATCCAAGGACAACACCACGTAATTTGGAACCACGGTCAGATGACGATGTCACACCTAAGCTGGCATCCCACTCTCCAAATTTCCACGTCACTCCAACACGAGGACGTTTAAGGCCATGACAAATTTAACGTGCACCAGCCCTTTTGTACACGAGTCTTTGGTTGGATTCAAATAAAGGACTTTGTTCCTCATGTCATTAACTATATTATACTTTGTATGTATCGAAAAAAGACAATTTCTCTTCAGTCTATGTGGCCCGAGAAAGACAAAAGGTTGGGCAACCCTGATTTAAAACATATCTAGCTCAACAAAAAATGTTCACTCGTGGTTGCTGCCCCGTTCCCTCTATTATGTTGACCAATAACATCTTTTGAAAATAAATTAAATCATCGTCTTTTGTAGCACCTTGTTGTAGTGTCCATTTCTGAGCCAGATGTCGCTGTGCGCATTTTGCACAGCTTGGGTGATCTCGATTATTTTCTCACTGTAAAGCTGTTTTTAAGGATGATAATCAATGGTTTGAAGAGCAGGTACTGCTGCAGGGCACGTGAATATATGAGGTGTGAGTTCAACGCCCAAACAAGTAGCATCTTTCGAAAATAAATTAAATGGTCACTTCATTTCAAGGTGGCATCACAGGAGTTTAAAAATTCGAAGCTACCAACCCGTCTGTTTTTCTTAATCCAGTGCTGTGTTCTGATTGGTTGGAAGATGTCACTATCCTGAATCCAGAGTAAAAATAAAGTGACTACATGAAACGAGAACAATGGCTTTATTTAAACGTCCAAATCTAAAGAAAACATTTTCGAGTGGAACTTGTCATTTTGTGGCGGATTGTCTACCGAAAGAGCAGGGACAGAAAGAACTAAAAAGAAAGTCGCTCTTCGAGGTGGTCCTGGAAAGTTGGGGTATTCGTGATTAGCCCGTTCAAGGGCTTATAGTAGAACTTGAAAATGCAGTACACTTTAGTCTGTCCAAAAGTACTTCATGGTTGAGATTCGTTGCGCAGTTGTATATACTGCTATATTGCAAGATAATTTTTGTAGTGGTAGTAAACCTCCTGGTGTGGTTGTTTCGAAGAGGCATCTCGTCAGTAGCAAGAATTGACCAGATCTGGATAGACGAGATATCTTGTCAGAAGAAAACAGACCAGACATTGATCTCGTTGTCATAAAGAAATCGACAATATCTTGATGACGCGATAATTCGTCATTAACAAAATTGGTTTGATCTTAATAGAAGAGATATCTCGTCGAAACCATTTGGAGGGTCAAGTTCACAGTTGTACTCTTCCTATAGAATTTAGTAGTCAATCCAAATTCGATAGCTATTACTACTAGTTGATTGATTTCATATTGTACGAAACCGCAAGAGGTTTATAAAGATCTCGGATTTCATATCCGTATAAGTGGTCATGCAATCGATGATTACGATCAGTGTTGCCTTTGGCACCGTGTGAAGAGAAGGTTGAGTGGCAACAAAGAGTGAAACCGTGACAGGAGTGGAAGCAGTGTTTGTTATCACAGGGTTTGCTCGTGGGAAGCTCATATCAGGAACGGCCGATACAAGGTACTACTGACATTGAAGAAGAGTGAAGTTAATGGAGTAATTAACATCAACTTTCGATAACATTACCCACACAGGATAAATTGTTTTTGTGGTGTGATTGAAGGAGGATATTTTCAGGAAGATGTAGTACATTACATTTCAACTGAATTTTAATCCCCTCTAAGGAGATAGAGGGTGGAGGCCATTACATTTCAACCTACCCTTTATAGGAGGATACTGGACTTTACATTTAAACTGAAAAAGGAGGACATGTTCTCTTAGAAGTCATATGCTAATTCTAGGAACGTTATGCCACAAGTTATTCAATCGACGTTTCAATGATTTCCCGTCATTCCGATTCCCGTCAAAAAAAGCAGAACCGAAAAATTCTTCTACGAATCTCTACACAAACACCGCATCACAGTACAACCCTCGGCAGAAATTATATCCAATTCCTCCGTCGAATGAAAAAAGCAACACACAAAAACACACCGAATTCCAGGCAACCAGTTGGAGTAAAACGTCTCTAATAACGAAATTCTAAACTTTTCTGGTATTGCAGAACCCTCCATCATCATATTTTTAGACAAAGTTATAAATAGTTCAAGAACTGACACCGAAGTAGAGTGGAGTTGATGAAGTAATTATCACCATACTGACAATGTAACAATACACATACAAGATAAATTACATGGGGTTTTTTTTTGGGTGGGGGTATGTTTAGTAGGCGATTTCAAGGTTAATGGAGGACATTGCATTTCAACTGAATTTTAATGTCCTCTAGGAGGATAGAGGGCAAAGGACATCACATTTCAATTAAAATTTAAATTTCCTGTCTAAGTCGTCCACCAAGATCAATTTTGCTAATGACGAGATAACCTCGTCATTAAAATACTGTCAATTTTTTTTGTGATGACGATATCAAGATGTGATCAGTTGTGATGACCTCGTTCATCAAGATCTAGTCATAACATAAGAAGCCATGGATTGTTCCTCCGGTACACTCTTGGTATCATGGGAATCGCCCGGAAGATCTCTTGCTCTCAATTGCTACAGACAAATTCAGACGCGCTCTTCCGCTTTTTCAGTGGCCATCTGAGAAGTCTCACATTTTGCTGTGGTCGCAAGATTCATCCTGTTTGCCTTAAATGCAAGTCTGACCAGGACTCATCAGTACACATTCTCGAGTGTCTGGGGTTGTCCCGAGACGAGACCTGTTTTCTGAACCTCTTTTGGTGTATGACTTTGTGCTGGTGAATGGAATTGTGGATTTGGTCTAGCTGGAGCTAGACGTGGAGATTAGCAACAACAGATCTAGTCAGTTTTGCTAGTGCCGAGATACCTCATCGAGTCAACCACCAGGAGGGTGTTAACTGAAGGAGGACATGTTCTCTCTTTAGAAGCCGTATGCTAATTCCAGTTACGTTGGGCAACATGCGACTCAATCGCCGTTTCAATGTTTTCCCGTCAAAAAAGCAGAACCGAAAAATTCTTCAACGAATCTCTACGAAAACATCCCCTAGCAGCGCAACGGCAGAAATTATCTCCAATTCCCCCAGTTGAATGAAAAAAGCAACACAAAAACGCACCGAATTCGAGGCGCAACCGGGTGAAGAAAAACAAGACCGCTCGACACAATAGCGGGAGCGCATAAATATGAGACAACGTCTCTAATAACGAGCCTCATGACGTAAAAAATTACGGCAATAAAGAAAGGAAGTGAGCGCAAAAAAATTAACAAGCACGCGCTGAAGACGAAGCGAGGAGAAAAGAACAAAAAAGAGGGGGGGAGGACGAGTCCTCGGAAAGCCCAATTTGCAGGCCTAAGTAGCAACATAAATTTAAGCCTATGTACATACAGGAATGGAAAAAAATAACCGAAAAGAAACGGAAGAGAACATCCTCCCCCTTCTTGGGGAGGGTGGACGGGAATCTTGATTGAAGTGTTTTGCGACTCCACCTCTGAATTCAGACCGGAATCTCGGCAGAGGGTCTGGCGCGTGCCTGCGAACAGTAGTGTCACTAAACATGCCTCGAACACCCCCCAAAAGCGCCTCCATTTTTTGGGGAGTCGAGTCGGTGCGGCCCTGACCTTAGAAGATGTGCCTACGGAAAGTGAAAGGAAGTGTATACCGTAAAAATAGCATCCTCCCTTGTCTGCCCGTATTGCCTGTCCCAAAGGAAACCGCTCTTCGGTTCTGCAGGCGGGTGCTATTAGAGAAGAGGCCCTCTTCTTTTTTTCTTCTTTTGTCGTTGGGGCTTTTATGGATATGGGCTGTAAAATGGAGATTGGTGCGGTTAAATGGTACTTATGAATTGGATGAATTTCTTCTCGTCCCCCATCAAAATGAAGGATAGGTTGGCAGGCATGGCATGTATCTTTCCTGTGATGTGTGGAGCTTTTAGTGGGTTGTTCCTTATAATACTTGGTCTATACAAGTCAGACCAAGTCCATGCGCTTTCAAATGGTAGAAGACGATGCTGGATTTAAATTAAGATCCTCCATACAAGCAAAGATGTAACAAGAAGATGCTGGCTCCATATTGCACTTCCGGCAGATCAGGAAAAAACTTAACCCTCCTCCGAGTGGTGCGGTTAAATGGTACTTATGAATTGGGTGAATTTCTTTTCTTCCCCCATCAAAATGAAGGATAAATTAGCAGGCAAGTGATGTATCTTTCCTGTGATGTGTGGAGCTTTTAGTGGGTTGCTTCTTATACTTGGTCTAGACGACAAGCCTAGACAAAGTCCATACATATTCAAAAAGTAGAAGACGAGCATGTATTTAAATGTAGATCCTCCATGAACAGTCCTCGAGGGATCTGTCCTTTCTTCTGTTTTACCCTCGCCTACCCTTCTGATTTTTGCTTTTATTTCCCCTCCCCTCGTTATTGGCTTGTGCTTGACGCAGTTTGGCCAAATATGGACTGAAAACCCAAAACTAACCAACCAACCATGGACAGCTCCAGACAAGCAAGAAGATAACCAAAAGAGGCTTTTTCCATATTGCGCTTCCGACAGATCGGGAAAACCTTAATAATCAAATGCATTAAATGAAATTGATCTCAAATGGCCTTTTACAGGGATATCTATACTTTTTCATAAATTGTAATGTCTTTTGCACTTCGCAAGATACTTCCAACACTCTTTCATGAAGAAGTCTTAGTCCAGAAAAAGGAATACGCAATAGTTATACGAGAAACCACATTGAGATGTAACCCTTTTTTTTTGTCGCATCGCTGTGTTAACAAAAGCATTCAACAGAAATGGGTCATAAATTCAGAACAGATAATGCTAGCTTTGAAATTATATATTCCTCATTACTCTAGTTTGAAATATCATCGGAATCAATTGCGTAATGTCGTTTGATAATATTGAATCCGTGTTTAACAAAAGGAAATGAAAATCTTTCTGACAAAATGACAATCATAAATGTATTACACAAAGAGTACTTTCGTTTCAGATAAGTCTACTGAATAACATACATTTACTTTTCCAGATCTTATAAGTCATGAATTCCCTGTTTTCATTTCATAAAATGTTTCGTCAGCGCTAAAGCGTGTTTTAGAATTTTGAAATATGTACTAATTGGAAAGTTTCCACATAATCGATTATTTAATTTAAACTTTGACTTCCGCAGTCATCGTTGGGACTAGGATTTTGGTGATCAAAAACTTTTAAGAAAATTCCCAACAGAAAATGCTATTAAGAAAAAAAAGCTACAAAAGTATAGGAAAAACAACAAAAATAACCAAAGTAACCAACAAAAGAATGTGTAATATTTAAACATCACATTTTTTTTGAAAACTTCTTATAAAAAGAGTTGCATGAAACAACAAAAACAATGCATCTAGACATCGCAAATACATCAAAATAACACTCTTGAAACAGAATTAAACTTCTCAGTTTCTCTGTCTAACTTGAAGCCTTTATTTTGAAATTAAAAAAGTCAAGATAGCACGAAAAATACGAATGAAACTTACATTTATTAACAGTTCCTGCGTCAAATTGATAGTTTTATTACTGTAACAAAAGCATTTAATTAAATGTTTCAAGTTTATCATGAGAAAGGAAGGGTTTATTCCAGAAAGCTAAAGAAACACGAAAAAATTATTTCAAACGAAAGAAATTTTTAAAAGAATGATTTTATATGATCTCCCAACGAAGTTGCGTACATTGAAAAGTTCCTTTTCACATCTACTGAAATCTCAGGAGCACATTTAAAATAAAAAACGACAGTTTGTTCCGTCTCCTGAAATTTCACAATGGCAGAGGTTTTTCTCAACAGTGCACTAAAGTGGTAAAAAGTGTGATTTTCTTTTAGGGAATTCAATCAAAGGAATCCTTTGGGATGAATTCCCTAAAATTTGGTGGTCTTCCTTTCTTGAAGACCACCAAAGTTTATAAAATAATTAAAAAGCAATTACTTAATCTTTCTTAAAATCTAAAATGCCATTTTGCTGAAAGTTACAAAAAAATGCATGCACAAAAATGTTCTAGCAAAAGCACTTGAATCAGCTTATTAGTTTTTTGAGAAACACGTGTCCATTCACTGAAATAAAATTTCAGTTGCACCCACCAAAAATAACGAGGCAAAATCATCAAAATCCTATACTTAGTCATAGTTAAAACAAAGAAAAGGACGATATAATATGCCGATTGCGAAACCATGCTGTTTCGAAGGAGTGGTACAAGTACAGACAAGCATTTGATGTGAAAAAAGAAAACATTCAAACCATGGCGTCGAGTGTCTTTCAACAAAGGATTCCAAATCAATGAATACATTATTTATGATTGATCCATGATTTTTAATCATTTTCCGAGACTGTTTTCTTCGTACGTCTAGTCTACTCCTACACATTCAGCAATGATATAAACAGTTTCATTTTAAACTACTCAACTATCTCTAATGTTGGCGTCAATTAAACGGATGTTATGTGTTTTTCAATGAATTAATTCAATTATAGATATTCAAATGTCAGCAGAATTAATGTATCTAGTTCACAGAGACCAGAATTATTTTATAAAGACAGCATGATATTTCAAACACGCCAAGAAAATTCACAGCTAATCGACGAGTTTAAAAGGAAGTAGCATTTTGGACTTCTGAGAAGTTTTTGTTTTGCGGAAAATTGCAGGATCCCTTGATCTTTTAGCAGTATGTTTTAATCACATACGGATATACTTTTGAATCAAATTGCTCGATCAGCTGAGTGGTACATATCGATTTACAATTGGGTCTCTACATTTCTCTAAAATATCCCATA
The DNA here is from genome assembly GCA_933210815.1 of Meta bourneti. Classification (NCBI taxonomy): domain Eukaryota; kingdom Metazoa; phylum Arthropoda; class Arachnida; order Araneae; family Tetragnathidae; genus Meta; species Meta bourneti. The sequence continues at coordinate 94,105,041 of OW119926.1, forward strand.
CATAATATTTATTAGTCATTTTTTTAAAGTTTTACACAATTAATAACGAGGAATTGAATGGAAAATATTAAATTCCTCGTTCCCAGTCTGTCTAAAGTGTTTTTTCCCTCTCCACTACCTTCTTTTACACCCCCTTCTTGCGTTTGTTTGAATAATTAAATATTTGTAACACTTTTACGTGCTGCAGTATCATGGTACTGGCTCATGTGAGAGTCCTGAGTTTCAATTATTAGTGGTATTACTTCATACAAAACGTTGAGTTTATTACTATATAAACATATTAGCAAGTGAAAATGGCTTTTAAAATGATATGTTAAACTAAAATCAGAGGTGGTTTCCTGATTCCAAACTATTAGTTTCAACAAAACACTCAAGGCACGTCTAATGAAATTATTTTAGCTAAAAATGACCATTTGAGATTCCAAACACCTTATTTAGTTATGTCTGAAAGTTTTTCAGAGTAAATACACTGCTGGCCACCCAAATTGCAACACCAAGAAAGACAAGAGATATCATAACAAAATTTATATTGTAGATAACATGTTGACCAAGTATCAAATGATTAAATTTATAGACTTCTGTGAAGTGTGGTTCCTGCCAAAATCAGTAGCCAGAGTAGCCGCCATTGTTGGAGATCACCGCTGCCACACGCCTCGGCATTGATTCAAAGAGACTTTGGATGTGTTCTTGGGGTACAGCATACCAAGCAGCTTCCACACTTTGCCAAAGTTGATCTGGTGTGGCAGCTGGGGATGTATTCTGGGTCAATCGTTGAGAAACCATGGACCACATGTTTTCTATCGGCGAAAGATCCGGAGAGCGAGCTGGCCAGGGAAGCAATTCAATCTGGCGATTGACGAAGAACCCTTGGACAATGCGTGCCACGTGTGGTCGCGCATTATCCTGTTGAAATATGGCTGTGGGCAAGCCCTGAAGGAAAGGAAGGACAACTGGCTCCAACACCTCGGAGTTTAACCAACACCTGGCTGTTTAAAGTACCGGCAATGAGTACTAGAGGAGTGCGAGAGTGATATCCAATACCGCCCCATACCATAATACCCGGTGCAGGACCAGTGTGGCGGTGCATAACGCAGCTGTTCAGCATCCTCTCTCCATGGTGTCTCCAGACTCGAATCCGACCATCGTGGTGTTGCAGACAGAAGCGTGACTCGTCAGTAAAGACAATTTCATTCCATTCTGCCGTCCACATCCTTCTTTCATCGCACCATTGGCGGCGGAAACGTCTGTGGTTCTGCGTCAAGGGTAGACGAAGCAATGGACGTCTTGCGGACAGACCACTCTGCTGTAAACGGCGTCGAATGGTACGCGCAGACACTGGATGATGCGGTACAGACTGAATGTGCTGTGCTATGGTTCGTGATGTGGCTGAGCGATCCGTCACTGCCATACGCACAATATGCCTGTCATCACGTGAAGTGGTGCACTGAGGTGGATGCGATCGAACACGTCGGTCCGTCGTACCCTCCTGCATCCAACGATCACATATCCGCATTACAGTTGTTTGGTTTCGTCCAACACGACTACCGATTTCCCTGAAAGATAATCCACAATCTCGGTAGGCCACTATCCTTCCTCTGTCGAACTCGGATACTTGATCAAAAGATGATCGCTGTTTTCTACGAGGCATAATTGATCGTTTTTTTGAAAAAACCACAAGAAAAACACAATTGCCGTACTTGAAATCGTCGAAATCTCCAAGCCTTAAATAGCGCTTTGAAGTGGCGCCACAGGCGCGCGTGATGTGCGTCTGCGCTGAAATTCTAATCATTTGCATATCTCACCTCCGCTAATGCATGATGTAAATTTCATATTATTTGCATGCTTCCTTCAGGGTGTTGCATATACGGTGGCCAGCAGTGTATAAACAAACTACTGGAAGAAAAAATAATGCTTCGGGAGAACTAATTTGATGTATTACCATTTTGATGTCGTTTGGAGTCAATTTTGTGAAACATCCTATTATAGGCATTTTCCGTCAACCGAGGTGGAGGTAGTGTTTCTGCTACGAAACACACGTTTCCTGTACGCATTTCGAACGTGAAGTATCTTGGTTTATTTTTTGAATGATTTAAGCCCTTCTCCAATAATTCACCAATTCTAAAGAATGAATTCCGAATTTATATATATTGGTCAACGCCAATCAGATTAAACGCCAAACAAAACGTTGATAAGCTTTGTTTTAAGGTAACCCAGCATGCATCATCATGCGAGAACATTTTGGCAGAAGTAATATCTTCACTTTCCATTTGGTTTGTCTGTTCACACTAAAAATCCCTCTCAAAATTGCATTCGAGTAACATGACAAGATCGAAGCAAAAACTACGTACATCTATCAAAAGACTGATTCAAAATAACGAGGTGTTGTTCTCCCTTTGTTATTGATCTCGCACCGTCGCCAATAGCCCGTTGTGTTACTTCAGTGCGATGTTATTTAACTACCTACCTATCATCAAAACAGCGCCCTTTTAATAAAAAAACACTAAAAAATGGCGTGAAAAAGGTAGGAAAGAATGAAAACCAGGTCATAGAAGGAGCAATACCGCCGTCCTCTTATTTTTACCGTCCTCAAATTATTTCTGGGAGAAGAAATACGGGAGTGTGAAATATGCCAAGCTCCTCTAATCCCGATTGATGTCTCTCACTCAATTGAAATGAATGAATATCGGCGAACAATTAACTGGATTAAATTAGCCTTTACTCTACATTAGTGGGATAAATTCATTGAGATGAATGTCCGACTGGCTTACTGAGATAAATAAGATCTGGGAAAAGATCTAAATTTACTGTCTCGTTTTTGTCAAGAATAAGACCTCTTGGGATCAAAAACAAGCAGCACAATATAATTTACTAAGGAATCTTAATTAAAATATCATGACCAGGATAACTTTAAAGACATGCTGTCTTTACCTAATGCAGATTATTATTTTTACAAATATTATAGCATTTTTTTAAAACCAAAAATTTTAGGTAGGTAGATATGTTAATTAACGTCACACTGGAGCAACACAACGGGCTATTGGCGATGGTCAGGGATCCATCCCAAAGGGAAAGAACTTAGGACAACACCACGTAATTTGGAGCCACGGTCAGATGACGAGGCAACACCTGAGCTGGCACCCCACTCTCCAAACTTACACATCACTCCAACGTGAGTACATTTGGGGCCACGACAGATTTAACGTGCACCAGCCTCCTTTTTACATGACGGTTTTTGGTTTTGATCTTTTATACCGTTGTTTATGATTTAAGTAAAAGTTTTGAATCAAGTTGATTTTTATGGTACAAGGTCTAATAGTTTTTTAAACCTAATGGACATACGCACACAAGGAAAGTTTTTATTTATATAGAAGAGAGAAATACCCCAGGATACAGGAATTGAATTAGAGCAGCATAGAAAAAGGCATTTTGTAATAGTAATAGAAAGCAGTTACAGTATGTTAGATGCCGAATTACGATCCAAAATTTTAAATAAAATGCTCTTAATTATATTCTATATTTTAAATGATGAAATCCGTTATTTTTCGATATAGTAAATAGAAACTATTCCGCAACTTGAGATGTATTAGCTACAGAATATTCTGCACATTAAACTCACTGAAACATAAGATTGGGTTAAGACAGAGGGACGAAGCTACGCTGATCCAAATAAACTAGTGTAAATCCAACAAAAACACATATCTCATAAATAAGGAAGGAGGAATTGAGTCAGGGTACCATATGTCAATTTATACTATAATGTATGTAATAATTTGACTGCATAGTACAGTAATGTACACTGGAGCAAACAACAAAGTCATAAAAACAAACTAAATAGCTTAGTATAGTGTACAGCGCTGTATTGCACGACTGTATGGTACAATACTGTACACAACCAGCGATTTTCAAACTTTTTCAACTCATGGTCCATTTTAACTAATTACTAAAATTCTGCATCATGTCAAATGCAAAGTTTTTGCCAATCTGACAAAAATATAGGCATAGTTTTGATTGATTCACAAAAAATAACAATTCCCTACACTTTTACTCCAAAATGGCCTTCTAAAAAATCTTTTTGAATGAATTTATTTATACTTTTATAAAAAAATAATACTCAAAATTGTTTATACGGATATTACTTGTGAAAGCAAGATGAAAACTAAACCGTTGAAATGAAATGAAGCTTAAATAATTCAAACCGTTTCACCATCCGCAAGGCATACCCAATTACTACACATTGTCTTGTGCTTGACCAAATATGGCCCTTGCGCCATAAAACCTAAATCCAACCAATCAGCTGTTAGGTATACCAATGCTATTTTTGCGGCACACGAGTTGAAAATTGCTGCACTAAACCAACCAAGAAAAGCATGCTAAAAACTAGAACACTACAAACCAGTGTATACCAGAAAATGACATTTTTAGGTAGATATCGAAGGACATGACCTATACTATATAATATGGTAACTCTCATTGTACCCCAATTCACTAGTGAACACTAGTAGTCATTAGTGAGTATGTTCTAGTTCACGAACACACATCGAGCGCTTCTATGCAAAAATTAAAATCAATGCAATTTTAAAGTTCTGATTAATTTACCAGAAAGGAAATTCAAAGACTTCACGTTCAAAGACAATGGGTACTATGTAGAGACGGACTAGATATGGACACGTTTTATGGAAAAGTTTTCAGGGATATATAAGGCTAAATGAGCTGGTATACTTGAGAAAATTTGTACGTCAAAAGAGGTTCTTCAGTCCATTTATCATTTCCGTTCAGCTTTCTTAACAATTCTATCCGGCATAATATTGCTTCACTAAAGTAAAAATGATAAATTTTATTTTAGGAAGTCTTTATCACCTAAAGTGTGTGCGGCAGAGATAGACTCACCAAAATTTACGAATTAACATCTACCCACTCAATTAAAAAACTACCGATCCGGCCTGTCTATTGATTCTATCCGTCCCTTCTATTAGTTCGATTCGGTGTAAAATAGCTTCAATAGAATTCAAAAAAATAATGTATACTAAATTTTCAATTAAGAAAATGTTATTAAAATTTAAAATAAATAACTTAAATATTAAAGTTAAAAAATTGGAGAAAATTTTTGCAATTAAAAATGTTCGTACACAGTAAATTTTGGAAGTCGTTTATAATATATTACGAGATATTATATAATAATTTTTTTCAAGCCCGTATTGTAACAGCAGTGTAAACTACAATGGGGCATGTTAATATGATGGTTGATTGGATTTTATGTTGCAAGGACCGTACTTGGCCAATCTGTGCCAAGCAATGTCAAGTAAATGCACTAGCTTTAATGTAACAGAAGAGAGAAATATACTCAGGGAGGAGTCGAACCTGCTCCTCCTATAACTCTCAGGTTGCTAGGGGGCAAACCCACTGAGCTGGGGTGATCCCCTTAAGGTGGATGAAGTTCAAAGATGGTGATAACTCTCATTACCATGTGGACCGTGTGCTAACAATTTGTTCAACCTATCGTCTCTCAAGCCGATTGCGTTTTTAATTTTTAAGTTTCAACAAATTCCAATTTTTTCGATCAGCCATCCAAATTGCATAATCGCCAGAAATCCCAGTACAGACAGTTCACCTTTCCAAAAACGAAACTGTTTACATTCCCCGCAATCCAAAACACGGAAAACTTTCGTCTCTTCACCTCAATTTCCTCCTCCCTCTCCGTTATCCCACGAAAGAAGCGCAAGAGCAGCAGCAGCATCCGAGGTCTCCAGCCGGCCGGCTCTTTAATTCTAGTCCCATCAAGAAGCAAAGGTCCAAAAAGGAAGACAGGGGAAGACATACCTTTCCGCGATACCAATCTCATGCCGGCGAATCCTTCTGCAAACCAGAGCTCCTCACAGAGAACAAAGCTCCGCCCCGAGGCACTGAGCGCTACATAACTAAGTTGTTTGTCACTTGCAGTGACTCAAACAATAGGCACGGGGCCAAGGAGCAGCCATTGGCTCCAGAAGTGGCTGCGCCTACCTTCGGTTCCCTTCCGCCAAATACGGGAAGTTTGTTGACTCGTCAGACACGAAGATGAGCATCGTGTGGTTATGGGGTTTAGAAGTGTTCATTTTTTCGACAACACTTAATTTGCGATGACATAACTGCTAATATTAACAGTTTCACTAACTTCTCTTAACAGCTATTACTCTCAGACACGGCTTGAAGATGAGCATCGTGTGTTTAGAGGGATTAGAAGTGTTGTTTTATGGGAACAGTTACCTTGCTAATTTGCGAAAATGAACCCCAAAGCAACTAACTTTTTCTTATGACTGAAAAGAGGTATAATAAAGATTGTACTCCTTTTTGAGTAACATATCCACTTGCTTGATATTGTGACAGGTGTTAGTTTCCCAAACTAACATATAATTATGTTTTATTTATGGAGAGATTGTAGGCCAGATATAACTAGAAGAACCGCCGAATAAGCCGTGTTTTGGTGATTAGAAAATATTACATTTTGATAAACAAAATGAATAATTTTTATTTGATGTAATAATAGTAATAAGTAAGTAGTTAATAAGTAGTAAATTGAAGGTAGTAGTAATTGACGTAAGTAATTAATTGACGTCATACTGGAGCAACACAACGGACTATTGGCGACGGTCCGGAATCCATTCCAAAGACAAAGATCCGAAGTCAACACCTCGTCATTTTAAACCATGGTCAGATGACGAGGTCAACACCTGACCTGGCACTACAATCTCCAAACTTCCACATCAACCAAACGTGAGGACATTTGAGACTCCGACAGATTTAATGTGTACAAGACGATCTTTGGTTGGACCAAGTTTTGAATTCCCGACCCTCTGGTTGTTAATTCCCTCTGGTTGCTGCTCCAACTGCGCTACCGTGGCAACGCAATGGTAGGTGAATGGCAGTGGTAATGGGATGGAAAATTGAATTGCTTTCAAGATGCTTTTACTGGATGGAAAAGTTATAAACTTTGTGAATCGTCCTCAATTATAGCGACCCATGCGGAATTTCTACAGTTTCCACACAACCAGTCTGCATCTGTTCCCACCGGATTAGTTTGGCCAAAACATTTCTGGCTGAGATCGGTAAAATTTCTGAGTCTGGTCAAGGTATTTGAGTAAAGTTAGCATCCATTCATCTTAATAGGAGAGAGGAATGTTTGGGGAATAAGATGTTGACATGCCTTGGGGGCCCGAGGTTGAATACCACTGTCCATGAGAAGGCAGATGACCTTGGGTAGTTTATTTCTACAGAGTCGTTGAACGTGGCAGGGGAAAGGGCTGCCATACTCAAAATAATGAGCCGATCGCCATTGGCGATTACTTAGCCTCTAACTCGTAATCAGTGCTATCGCTTCAGGCACCAACTTATAAACTTGGTAGGTAGGTATTTAATTAACGTCACACTGGAGCAACACAACGGGCTATTGGCGATGATCCGGGATAATTTTGAACCACGGTCAGATGACGAGGTCACACCTGAGCCGGTACTTCAATCTCCAATCTTCCACACCACACCAACGTGAGGATTTTTGAGGCCATTATAAATTTAATGTACACCAATCCCCTTTGTATACGACGGTCTTTGGTTGGATTTGAAATCTCAACCCTCCGGTAACTAGTCCGTTACTCTTCCAACCGGGCTACAGCGGCCCCTGATAAACTTGGAGCCAGAATCTATCGTAAAGACACCACTGGTGGGAACGTATTGCTTATGCCCTTAACATGGCCCCTAATTTTAAGAATATACTCATTCGAAACCACAAGACTGAAACGCCACCTCGTCGGAGCCGGATTATAGGCACACAGTACTGGTAGCGAAAAACTTTTCAATCCGGTTGTTAAATGACGAAAAGTTGGAAACATGGAAAGTTTAAGTTGGTCATTTAACGGGGAAGTATGTGTGGAAACGTCTAATTTAACATTTATTTGCGACTTAGAAAACGTGGTATTTTGGACTTGGCTATATCAACAAAGGAGGATTAGTAACAACGACCAAAACAGTGAACTAAATTTAAGTTGTGAAGTAATTGGTCGAATAAATGGTAAAATATACATATATTGACACATTTTGTTCTCTCACAATTCAGCTTTGTTTATCGCTATAGTGTCACTACTTGCTCGGAAATTTGGGTATGAGTGAATGAAATTATGATTTATTAACTAACATGGGTAATAAAAATTTTAGGGGAAAACACAAATCCCAAGAAGAATCAGAAGTGGCTCATCTCCACAGGAAAAGGTTTGAAAAGGATAAATTATACGTGATTTAAAATTTTCTCGCAATCCAAAGAGCATTGTTTAGCTTTTTGGGATAACGATTCACTTTAAAAATTATTTCATCCACCTATCAGGCTTTGTAGATATTTTAAAGGATCTAAAATAATAATTAATTCATAATTTATACCATTTTTATATACATTATAATCTTGATTATACCAAGTGATGTGTACTTAGGCCACCTCGAATAATTTGAAACTCAGATTATCGGACTTAGTAACACAAAACAGTTTTTGCGAAATACAAAAACATTTACTGGAGTAGTCCAGTAAATGTTTTTGTTTTTCGCAAAAGCTGTTTTTCACAAAAGCATGTTGCTACTAATGCCACAAGCACACTGAAAGATTCATAAAGCAAGAAAACTCGGTATCAAATTCGGCTCGGATAATACGGATACTCGTTTAATCGGAGCTCAGATAATCGAGTTCTACTGCATACTTTTTTGACATGACGCTACTAAAATGAGAACTCATTTGCATGCATGTTTCGTGCAGGTAACTAATGAAATTTGTTCAGTAATCTACGGGCGTTGACGAGATGAGCAGCCAAAAATTGTCACAATTACTAAACTAACAGATGACTCCATAGTTAATTAGCCTGATAATATTATTAAAGATAAACATTCAATATAAACAATCTGGATGTGTCTGGAGAGGTGGCAGACCATTCATAGATATGATACATCTGCCCTGTTTGACCCCATCATTAGAGTCCAAGGTCAGTTTAATCATTTCTCGTGCCTTCGTAGCTCAGTGGGTATGCTCACTGCGCTAGCAACCTGTAAGGTGTAGTCAAGTTTCAAGTTGTACTTGCAAGTTTCAAGTTGTACTTGCAGGTTTCACGTTGTAATTAAAAGTGTTTTCAAGTACTCCATCTTTACAACATAAAGCTTTTAAGTTAATTCTTTCTTTCATGTAGTTCCCTATAATAGTATTGCTATTCACAGAGAAGAGACAAGGTAGGTGATACTTTAATTAACGTCGTACTGGAGCAACACAACGGGCTACTGACGACGGTCCAGGATCAATCCCGAAGGGAAAAACCGAGGACAACACCAGGTAATTTTGAACCACGGTCAGATGACGAGAGAAGAGACAAGGAAAGGAGATTTTTCAGAAACATTTGGAGAGCACAAAACAAGACAGTGGGCATCTTTTTTTACTTCCAACCTTCGTTTATAACAATCAAAAACTGATAGTATGAACATTAATGTTTAACATACAAATAGTTTGATGCGAATTAGTATGTTTCATCCAAATTATTTAGAAGTCGTGATTCTGTGGAAATGCCCACTGCGTTAGCAACCTTCGAGTCGTAAGGGGCTCAAGTTCGATTTCTGTCAGGTGCATTCCTCCCTGGGTGTATTTCTCTCTTCTGTGTCAGAAAAACTTTCTTTGTGTGTCCTTTACTTGATATTGTATGTTTTGTCTGGCGCAGCATGGCTAAATTTGACCCTTGCGCCATAAAAACCCAACCAATTACTTCTGACCCTTCCCGAAAAGGACAAGTAGAAAACAGCGATATAGCCAAATGTGTGTTATATCGAGGCGCGATATAGCGAGGAGTTATTGTAGTAGCTATCAGAAAGACCAAGCTTTTGGGAACGTTTTGAAATCTTTTCAAAATACTTTAATACCTATATTAGTTCAGAATGCTGTAACAAATATTAAAAATTTTCAATAGTAATGTGGTTACCATCACATTGTTTCAATGGATTGTGATTACATATCTCTACACTATTGGGTGACTATAGTACGGATGTTTGAATATCTTCTTTCTTCATAGGTTTCCCACTTTTTATCCAAGCAAACTCTAGCCCATTTGTTTGCCAAACCTAAAATATACTCGCAACTGAAATTGTAGCTTGTTTCAAAATCCTTTGGGATTGTTCATGAGTGTTTGTATAAATTTTATATCTTTTATTTCGCTTAACCTTGTTATAGTTTCCACTTTGATACACTAGCATGATATCCAATCTATTTTAGGGAATTTTGATTTTTTAAAGAAATTTTCTATTAGCTTCTTTTAGTTCAGATGAAATGAATAGGGTAGGAGGTAAGTAGGTAATTAAACGTTGCTCTGGAGAAACACAACGGGCTATTGGTGACAGCCCGGGATTAATCCCAAAGGGAAAGATCCAATGACAACGTATCGGCATTTTGATCAACCACGAACAGATGTCGAGGTCCAACACCTGAGCTGGAAACCCACTCTCCAAACTTCCACACCACGCCAACGTGATGACATTTGAGGCCACGGCAGATTTAACGTTCACCAACTCCCGTGAACACGACGGTCTTTGGCTGGGGGAAATCAATAGGACAAAAGGATTTAATTTTAATTTTTCAAAATATATATATAGCTTTTCTTACTTTGTTTCGACGGCCTACTAGAATGAATAATCATCTTTCTATAATTCCAGAATTAAAAACATTTATTTGCGATATACTGATATTAGCACGACTTTTCCCATCGTATTGCTTATCTGACATACTATCCTTCACCGAACATTAAACTACGATATTTCTCACATCGATTGGATGTTTCTTTGTTTTTGTAAGCATTTGATACGAAGTTGCAAGTTCAACAAAATTATTAATGAATATTCGCATGAGCAAGCATTAGAATAAGTATCTTGCCGGTTACCGTAATTACTAAAGATTTTTTACTTGAGTAAAGCAACAATGTTTTAACACAGAGTCCTCTCTATATGTCGCATTTTTGGGAACATAAAAATAAGAGTGTAAAGCAAGAAAACTTGCTTGTGAGAAATAAAGAATCACAAATTAAATCACTTATTTTAATTTGAAATTATAAATAACTTCGAGTTAAAAAGAAAATAGACAACCTTTTTTTAATAAAACTCTCTACGTACGTTAGAATGTTTTTGAAAAGAAAATTCTTTCTCATCCACACTTTCAAGACGTTCAAATTTTTTTTCCCAATTCAGTTTAAGATAATTGTTCGGAATAAGTGTTTAAACTCTCAATTCTAAAGCAGATTAAGATTTCCTCTGCCGCGTTCGAACTTAAACTTGATAAAAGGTTGAAGACTGAACATGGTGAATCTTTGCAGATTAAGTCTTGAGAAAGAAATATGAAGTCTTCATCAACGATTAAATATCAGTTTATTTATCAAAGTTAACGCAGCTATAAAATCAAGCATAGCTTTAGGTCCTCGGTATCCCAGTTGGAAAAGCAATGGAATAGGAACAGGAGGATTGCGAGCTCGAAACTAGGTCCAGCCAAAGATCGACGTGTACACGGGGGCTGGTGCACGTTAAATCTGTCGTGGCTCCAAATGTCCTCGTTGTCGTGGTATGGAGTTTGGAGAGTGGGGTACCAGCTCAGGTGTTGACCTTGTCATCTGACCATGGTTCAAAATTATGTGGTGTTGTCCTCCGATCTTTTCCTTCGGATTTGATCCAAGGCGTCGCCAATATCCCGTTATGCTTATATCAAAGCGTGATATGATGTTGCTGTGCTTTATTAACAATGAAATTGGGTCTTTTTCAATACTTTTACCCGAGTAAAAAGGAGAGATGTAGCCGAAAGCGCGAATATCAAAGTGTGATATGTTGTTGATGTACTTTATTAACCAATGAAATTGAGTCGTTTCTAATACTTTTACATAAGCAAAAAAGAGCGATATAGTCGAAAGCGCGAATATCAAAGCGTTATATGGTGTTGCTGTACTTTATTAACAACGAAATTGAATCGTTTTTAATAATTTTACACAAGCAAAAAGGAGCGATACAGCCGAACGAGTGATTATCGAAGCGTGAGCGTTGCTGAACTATTTTAACACTGAAATTCGTTCATTTTTAATACTTTACAAACATGGTAAAACTATTTAACTTTATTTATAACAAATTAAAATAATCCCTTAGGATTTGTTTCTTCCTTTTCGTTTTCTAGATGCAACAGGTTTTGTGTATATTGCACTCAATTGCATCGAATTAAACAATTATGTGTTCGATTCTCGTAAATATACAGAAAACCACAAATTGTGGTCTGTTCCTCCCCTTCCTCCATTCTTGGTATCCCACAAAGCTCTCTACAATTTCATTACATTTTAAAAGATCAAGACTGTACAAGACAGATTTGGCAAGAATAGCCAAGACTATCGAGATATATATGACTTCTTTAGAGGAATTGAGAACTTTTCAACTTGTCCATGCTTAATAATTCCTTCCCATATTTTGGATGCATCAGTGTCTTTGTGGGACAGTCTCTGGATGAACATGAATCGGTCGCTGGCCGATTTTCTTATGAACCTGACTACCCAGCCTACCAACAAGGGCTTAAGGTCAGACAAGATATGGCTGGGAACTGTGCTACTCGTATAACTTGGTCTTTTGGACTTGGTCTAGGTGACCAAGGGGATTAGTAACAACATGATGGTGTATGAATAGAAATTCCCGATACAGTACTCAAATGTTGGATTGAGTACATATAAAGAAGGGAAATCCCCTGGTACTTTTAAAGAGAATACTTTTACGGTAAAGTATGGGGAGTCCTTCCGATTCTTTAAAGGGAAGATATTCTCTTTAAAAGTATGGGGATAGAAAATATTGAATGAAAAAAAAAATCAGAGGTAATTTTGCGTGAAGATGATGGGTTGATTTTTAGTACTCACATTTTTAGACAACTTCATCTTTGTTGATATTTTTTTATGAAAAATTCAATATTACGTGCATTATGGCTTAAAATACATTCTGCGAAATTTAAACATGCAGAGAAAAGCATAATCAACTACCTCGACCATTTAAGAAAAATCCAAGTTCTATTTGCCTATGATATTGATCTAAAAGGATAGGTAGGTAGGTTCGTAATTAACGTCGCACTGGAGCAACACAACGGGTTATTGGATCCCGGAGGGAAGGAAACGAGGACAATACCCACGTAATTTTAAACTACGGTCAGAGGACGATGATTTATAAGGGAATATATATAGTCGGTTAACAAGACCGTTTGAGCATAAACCGCAGAACTTTTAAGTTTCAGTTCTTATTCAGGTGATTACTTTTCAATTAATTTTGGTTGCGTTCACATTTAGTGATTTTTGTTTTATTTATCAACATACATTATCTCATAGAAAACACAAATACTGAGTTCTACTTGTTATGTAACTACTGTTGAAAGATAAAATCGTAATTACTTAGAAAAGAAAATATTCCATATTTTATTTTAAAGGACAAAAATTATAAAAAAGCACTTTTAGAAGGCTGGATATCCCCTAAACCCCAAAAGTACCAATTTTCATGCTATTAGTTCTAACGTATTTCTAAAAGTAAACCAACTCCAAAGGTTACGTGAATCTAAAATACTTAAACTAATAACAAACTTTTAACGGTGTCTTTTAATGTACTATTTATTGGATTTCAAATCCTTAAACAATTTCCTACCTTAATGCATAGAAAATTACAATATTTATTAAGAACTACTAATTGTACAATCATAATTCAGTTAAAAAAGTCATGATTATATTTTTGATTCAAAACTGTGTGATTGAAACAGACGAATCAAGTCAAAAGTTCTAAGACTAAGTAATCTGAAAATTAGTTTATTAAGAGGACCGATAGAATCTTAAAAATAACACCGATTGGCAATACAATATTACTTAGTGAAAAGTAAACAATACTTCTAAGTTCTATGAATGCATAATTTCGATCATACGTAGTTTAAAATTCGTATAGATAAACTGTACTGTTATTTTTAATATACACGTGTAAAATTCTAGCATCACACAAAAATACTTTAGAATCATCACTCATCTTTCCGCATCTCAAACTAAACGTCACCATAACGCCGCGGCATGCAACAACCACTTTCGAAACTTTATCAACACAAAAATAACAAGATGGTATAATCGTCATGAAAAAGAATTGTCCAACTCGTCTATTGATTGGTCCATTATGCACAGTTCTAAACGTTATATATACTACAATTCCTAAACATAATCAATCATTGGAATCACAAACTACGCAAAATTAACCGTTTTACCTCGTATTCGAATGAGAAGATATATATGCAAAATTTTAGCATTATACAAAAATACTTAGGAAACTCACTCACCTTACCACATCTCAAACCAGACCACTATTTCTCCACGCATCCAATAAACAGACAAAACTTTATCAATACACACATGAAACATGATGTTATAATCGCCATGAAAAAAATCGTCCAACTTGTCCATTCTACACAGTCCTAAACATTATACGTCGCACAGTTCCTAAACATTATCACTCAATGGAATCGACTGACTCTTTGGAAACGTGATTTTCCTCCCGATTTGCAAGAGATGATCGACCCCAAGACTACTCATAATAAATCCTTTTAACTCTAGTACTCAAATGACAACGAATTTTTACCATGTACATGCAAAGTTATAGCATAACACAAAATGTTTTTTTGGATCTGTCATTCACCCATCTTAAATCTACAACAGATGATTTGAGATGTCTAACCCCATCTCAAATCAGCCATCGCTCTAACTTAACATTCAATAAACATTTTCGATACTTTATCAACACAAAAAAACAAGACGATATAGTTGCCATGAAAAAGTGGTCCATCTCGTCTATCAAGTGCTCCATTCCAAACAGTTCTACACCACATTTATTTTTTGCATAATTCTGTATTTAAATCTTCATTTGGAGATTTACGTAATTTTCCCTCTAGTGATGAAATATTTGCAAACTTTTGATCAATGACAGGTGACTGCCGTTCATAATCCAGTACCACAACTCCAATTGGCAGTCAGAATAGTCCTTAAAGTATGACTGATCATACGTCAATATGTGTCACACAGTTCGTAAATATTACGGCTCATTGGAATCGACCCCTTCGCAACTTGGTATTACTCCCAATTCGCTTGAGATTATCGACCATAAGACTATGCATAATTAATCCGTTTTACTCTAGTATTCAAATGAGAATGAAATTTTAACATTGTTATTTTATCGTGAATTGAAAATTCCTTTAAAAAGAACTCTATTCTTTAATTTAATATAAGGGATACAGATCACACAAACATTTGAGATGATGGCCAATTGTTAGCTGAAGCCAAGTGCTAACTGAATTTATACGACACCGACTGTTTAACACTGTTCTGATTGGACACTGATACAGTTAAATAATCACATACAGTTTAAGAATATAATTCAGACAATCCAGGAACCGAATTTCACAGCATAAAAATGCAAAACTCTAGCATTAAACAGAAATACTTTAAAATCTGTCACTAATCTCAATATGACCCCGTAACATCCAATAAACACTTCCAAATATCAACACACACTCAAACGAGACGGTATAATCATCATGAAAAAAATTATCCAAATTGTTCATCAATCGTTCCTTTTTACAATGTATCATATAATTCTTAATTATTATTGCACATCAGAATCAATATACTTCCTCATAATGTAGTTTTTGTTACCGATTAGCCCGAGATGATGGACCACAAAATTAATCTGGTGTACTCCAGTATTCAAACGAGAACGAAGTTTTAACATAAACATGCGAAAATCTAACAGAAATACTTCAAAATATGTCACTCACCTCACCAGACCTCACCATGACTTCGCGGCATCCAATAAACACTTCCAAAACTTGATCAACACAAAAAAATGAGGCGATATAATCATCATGAAAAAATAGTCCAACTTGTTCATCAATCGCTCCATTTTCCAACGTTATCTATCACATCATTCCTAAACATAGTGCTCATTGGAATCAATTGACTTCCTCGAATCGATTTGATTCGTACGTTCCTAAGCACCTCCAAAACTTTATCAACACACACGAACGAAATGAGGCGGTATAATCATCATGAAAAAAAATAGTCCAGCTAGTTCATCAATCGCTCTATTTTCCAACGTTATATATCAAATAATTCGTAAATAGTATTGCTCATTAGAATCAATCGACTTCAATAGCGCGGTTTTTGTTACCAATTTGCACGAGATGATGGAGGACATAATCAATCCGCTGTACTCCAGTATTCAGAATGGGAGGAGGCTGTGGAACCTCCATCATGGTGCTGCTCCCATTGAGCAGTTAAAGGAAGTGGGGAGTCTTACCTAGGCGCAGGTTAAAGTTTGCCTCTTCCCCATCCATCTTTAGAGGGGTGCCTTCTGGGGTCTTCCTTTTCTACTTCCACGTTCCGACGCCGTCTTATTTCTGCACCACGCTGAAAACACGATGGATGGGTATTAGCACTAGCGTTGCCAGTAGGGCGCTTTGGGGGCCCCCTCCCGAAAATGCTGGTATCTGACTTTTAAAATTCATCTACAAATAAAATAGAATAAACCCTCATCGTGCATTGGGTTATATCTCTCTTTTTTACTTGTCCCTTTATGAATGTGTGTTTGCGAACAGGAAATTAAATCACTATCTCTTTCTTTATAATTAGGAATTCAAAAGCCATTCGTTTCAAGCAGTTCACCTAAATTTTCTTTAAACCTACCCGAGGTCTCATCCTTTTTGTTTTTAAGTCTTTACCTTCCAAATGGTTTCGATGAGATATCGCATCCGTCAAGATCTGGTCAGTTTTGCTAATGACGAAATACCTCGTCGAGACAACCACCAGGAGGGTTAAGTCTGTCTGACAGCCCAGTCTTCAAACAAATAAAATGTGCAACTCTATCAGCAAAATTACTCACTGCGAAATTAGTAACATCAGGGCAACTGCTGGAGTGGGGTTCCTGTCATTTATGAACGGTCACACAAATGGAAAGTTGGAGAGTCTGACAAGCCAATCCGGTTCAGATGATTATCTAAACTTCGCCTAATCTGAACTAGTAAAATATGCTTTGCGCTATCTCGGAAGCGTAAATAGGAAGGAATTGCTGCTTGCAAACTTATTGTACCTATATTGAGTATAATTTTATAAGGTATTGCTAGATTTTGTGTTCAGTTTGTGGCGTTACATTATTTAAAAAAATCACGTAATTTAATATCTAATTTCTGTCTTCTATTTCCAATAAGTTTTTCTAGACAATTGCCGTTCCCTGTAAAATAAAACGACCCTCTAAAGCTATTTTAAAAATGTTATAACTTTGTATAATTTTTTTTAACTTTGGGTCCCCTCCGAAGTCTACTCTACTGGGTACTAGAGATCTCTTGAAAAAAGTTATGCCAGCAATATTCTCTGATTACAGGTAATGAGTTCACTATGTGAATAGGATGATTTGTAAATTATGTTTTTGCTCATAGGTAGGTATTTTAATTGCCGTCGCAGTGGAGCAACAGAGCGGACTAGTGACCATGGTCCGTAATCACATTCGAAGGGAAAGATCCGACGCTTGTTCAATAGACTGCCCACACTCTCAAGCATGGAAGTGTTTCTATGCTTACAGGAGGGATTGGTAATTTAAGTTTTCATACATGTAGTCAAGAGGAAATTAAATAATTAAATTTATTGGAGACAAATTCAAAATATAGGGCTCAAAAGTTAGATTTTGGATCACATTTTTCTATTTAGACAACATCCACAGAAAGAGAAGATGCACGCAGCAAAAATAGGTAAGGTACAGTTTCTGTACCATCTTAAAAACAGCAATTGTACATCCCACCACAGAAAAACTAAAAAACTCGTCTCGAAGATTTTGACTTAGTGTGTTTCACTTGAAAGTCGACAACGTGAGTTGCGCTAAACGGTTGTTGCGTTAATTCTATAACAAAAATAAACTGTTTCAACAAATCGATACAGGTGTGGATTTGGATTAACAATGGTGTTGGAGAATCGGAGACCTGCCATTAGCTCTCCTGGTGGTTGTTTCGTCGAGGTTTCTCGTAATTAGCAAAACTGACCAGATCTTCATGGACTAGATATTTCTTCATTAGAAAAAACTGATCAGATCTTCATGGACGAGGTATTTCATCATTAGAAAAACTGACCAGATCTTCATGAACAAGATATTTCTTAATTAGAAAAAACTAACCAGATCTTCATAGACGAGATATTTATTCATTAGAAAAAACTAACCAGATCTTCATGGACGAGATATTTATTCATTAGAAAAAAACTGACCAGATCTTGATCTAGTCATAAAAAAATCAGCAGTATCTTGATGACGTGATACCCGTCAAGTATTAGCAAATTTAGTCAGATCTCAATGGACGAGATATCTCGTCGAAACCACTCGGAGGGTTAATATCTTCCCCGAGTAGACATCAGTGACGGTTGGTTGGGTCTTATGGCGCAAGGGTAAAGTTTGAACAAGTTGCTCTAAACGAAAAACAGATAACGCCCGGTAAATGGACATAGAAAAGGAAAGTTTTGTTGGCAAAAGAGAGAAATTCACCCTGGATTAATAATAGGAATCAAACCTAAACCGCCCTCAACTCGCACGCTGATGGTTGGAAAATAATATCAAGGGTAGGTAGGAAATTAAAGTCACACTGGAGCAACACAACGGGTTATTGGTGACGATGGGAAATTTCCAAGGACACACAAAACCTCGTCATTTCGAAACACGGTCATATGACGATGCTGGCAACACCTGAGCTTACACTTCACTTTCCAAATTTCCACACACAAATTTCCAAAAAAAACCACGCCAACGTGAGGAGGCCACGATAGATTTGACGTGCTACGACCCCACGCACACGACGGTCTTTGATTGGATCGAGTTTTGAACTCGCAACCTTACGGTTGCTAATGCGCTAATTTTCCAACCGGGCTATTAGATGTGGCCTGGTAGGGCTTAAAAATGCGTGAGTAGTGGTAACAAAAAAGAGTCTCGACCAGTGAATTGACATATTAGTCACGTGGTTTTGGACGAGTTATTTATTTGTTAAATAGGGTGGTATGTTAAACGTGAACAATACTTCCCCATAATTGGCTCTACGACAATCGAGCTCGTAACCCTCCTGTTGCTAATCCGTTACTCTTCCAATTTGGCTACCGTGTCCCGGTAAGCAACAGGAATCAACCCTGCACCTCCTTCGACTCGCAAGCTGATAATTGGTAATGGAAATTAATTACCGTCGCACTGAAGCAACATAACGGACTATTAGCGACAGTCCGGAATCAATCCCCAAACGAAAAATCCGAGGACAACACCACGTAATTTTGACCCACGTTCAGATGAGACGAGGCTGATACTTGGAAAACAATTTCAAGACAATTCCGCCACGGTTGCTTTCAAACCTCCCGGACGCGCAACCACTTCTCCCAACTGAAGAAGGAAGTCCCTCTTTCCTGTTTTCTTCCAACTCCTTCTCCACCCCCACCAAGAAACGGGTCAGGGGGGTGTCTTCCAGGATGTCGTTATTTTTTGTCAACAACGCACAGACATGACCGGCGTACTTGAGCCAGATGCAGACATCGCTCTCTTCTTCTGACCTGCCCACGCATGGTGAACCCCGGGTGAGGGTGGTAAACCGTTTCCCTTTTTTGTGTTGCTGGTATTTTTAATGGAGGGTGCGACGTCATTTCCGCTGCAGGAGGGAGGGGTTGGGGTAGTGTTGGAAGGTTAAGGCCAGATGTTGGTATGCCATGCAGTTTACTGTTTTTTGCCTTCTTGTCTGTCTCCTCTTCCCCTACAGACCTGGATCGAGCATCCATGGTCTGTCTCAAATTAAGAAGACATTATTCATGGGGTACGTATTCAGAACGTAATTTCGGAAGGGGCCCAAAATTTTTCTTCCGGTTTTCTATTGCAACTGAAAGGTCGAAATGCTAAGTTAATTAACTACCTACCTTGACTGTTTTCAGGTATAAATCTGGGAATTTTACCTGTGTAATAAACGAAACTTTGATTTTCGATGATTAGTTCTCTCTGACAGGCTAACACTCACATATTCGCTCTGCACAACCTTCAATTTTCCCTTTAACGACTTTTAACCATCCAAGCGATTTTGACGAGATATTTCGTTCAAGATCTCATCAATCTTGCTAAATGAAATGATGCTCAAATATTTGGTTCTATGTGTCAGGGAATCTATTGATCCACACCATGCCTTTTTTTTCAATGCCAGCTTTCGAACGTAGTTGTTAGTTACCTA
Source organism: Meta bourneti (assembly GCA_933210815.1). Classification (NCBI taxonomy): domain Eukaryota; kingdom Metazoa; phylum Arthropoda; class Arachnida; order Araneae; family Tetragnathidae; genus Meta; species Meta bourneti. The sequence continues at coordinate 94,125,337 of OW119926.1, forward strand.
ATTAACGTCACATTGGAGCAACACAACGTGCTACTGGTGACAGTTCGGAATCAATCCCGAATCGTAAGATTCATGGAAAACGCCTTGTAATTTTTAACCACGGTCAGATAGCGAGATCAACACCTGAGAGTTGGCACCCCACTCTCCAAACTTCCACACAGTCTCAGTGTTAACCCAGATTACCATGGGAGGTCCTGCTACATCATACCCTTATTGAACTATTAATACATGTCTTCTTGGAGGACTTTGGGGGAAGTTAACCCACATTTAAGTGTCGTTTTGAAGAAACCAGCAAACTTTAAGCAGCCAACTTCGGCACATACGAGATTCGAATTCGTAATCAAGAGCTTCAGTCTTAAAGTTTCTTAACCCTCCGGTTTCGACGAGACATCTTGTTAATCAAAATCTGACCAATTTTACTAATGACGAGATATTTCGTCAAGATTGTGCCGATTTTTTTATGATGACGAGATCAAGATCTGGTCAGTTTTGCTAATGACGTCTAGTCGAGACAACCACCAGGAGGGCTAACCCGTTTCGACCTTCGTGACCAATGGAATCTTTCCTACGATTATTTCAACCAATCCATGTGGTTATTTAGTCATTATGTGTGTTGTGGGTAAAGACAATGCTATACAACATTCAGAAATTTCGTGGTTCTCGGAAGGTTAAAGAGGGACAGTTTTCAAGCAAACTCGAATCAACGCAAAAGGTTAAAAGTAGTCACGAGCCAAGCAAGGAGGAAAACACGCAAGCACGTGAGGCAGAAAAAGGTCAAAACAAAGTCCGACGCATCGAAACTGTTGAGGAAACAAAGGCGCGACTTGTTTCGTCTGATGCAACGAAAACTCGTACAAAGCCGGGTACTAAAGACTAGTAGGTATATAACGAAAAGGAACAAATCTTAACAAAGTCGATTCCCTAAAACTAATGCGCCCGGTCTGAAATTCAATTTTGCAAATTACACGCTTGCGTAAGTGTTTTTAGATATATAAAAGAGCGTGGAAATGTCACATGTACTTAAGGAACTATTCACGAAGAAATCTTCAAGTTGATACCCAAATCAATCTTGAAAATATAATCTTAATCCCTAAAATATCAAAAATAATAATAATGAATATTAAACACAAATCCTTATATATGGACAGATCTTTCCCTTCGGGATTGATCCCTAACCGTCGCCAATAGCCCGTTGTGTTGCTCCAGTGCGATGTTAAATAACTACTTATCTACCTTTTGTGTAGATATAAAATCAAAACATCCCTTTGCGGCATTACCTGACTTGAGCTTCTGCAGTGACTTATAGTCAAGGTAGTTCTTCCGTGTCATTAAAACTTTTCTTGTGTGTGTTTGTCCATTGCTTGGCGTTGTCTGTCTTCTATTTGGCACAGCTTGGCCAAATACGCCCCTTTGGGCCATGAAACCCAATCTTACCAACTAACAAGACTCGGGGTAAACTAATTTCACGCATTGTGTTCTACTCAGACGTCTTTTGCTGCAACTGCAAAAATGCAAAGCTTCAAAAAGCGACTAGTAAAGATTAGAAATCTAAGAAGAAATCGTCAATAGCCATATTGGTATGGCAAGACGTTCAGCATCATCAGGACATAAGCATGGCTATTTACTTTTTTCTTGTTTTTTATCTTTCTTACTCGCTTTTTAAAGTTTTACATCTTTGCTAAGTTTAGCATAGGTCTTTATCTGTTTATCTATTTGATAATAGTGACTTACGTGTTACAAATCGACCCTGTAAAAACATAAGGTAAATAAAGCTAAAATGATAAAATATCATAACTAAGAAAACAGCCAACGATACTTCATTCTCACAATTCTCCAAAACCGGTTTTACCGGTACTTAATTACTGGTTTTTAAGCCATCGTGTATGACACTAACAGCTGCGTGGGATATCACCACTCTCCCCTAAGCATTACAAGCAAATTTAAAAATTGAATCTTGAGCCCGAGACTTCTCTTTGCTCTATCAGTCTTGAAGATGACAGCTACTCATTTACTTTATACGTGCCAATACTGATTACAAAGAGAGAAAACAATTTTTGTACAAAAGTGCTTTTTTACTCTTACAGTTTTTATTCGAGGAGAAATAAATCTGTATCAATTAACCTGGAATAAATTTAGTATTATCTTTTTTAAAATTGCAGAAAAGGATTAAAGTTTTATCATCACAAATTCAGAAATTAAAATAACCGTTTGAGAATATTCCAGTTACGTGTATTGTAATATTCATTTTAGAATTGTTTTAAAAATAATTATTCGCTTGCTTATAATGCTTTGTTACACTGCATCCAAGAATTTAAGAACCTGAAGCGGCGTAAAACCTTTTTCCTCGCAAACATCAAAAAGAAAAGGATCAAAATTCAGGAGGATGTGAAGAAATCTCTTTTACGCGTTTTATGTACACAAATTCAGAAATTAAAATAACCGTTTGTGAGTAATTCAGTTGCGTGTATTGTAATACTCATTTTGAATTGTTTTCAAAATAATCATCCGTTTACTTATAATACTTTTTCTACTGTATGCGGGAAATCATCAACTTGACGCGGCGTCAAAACTTTTTTCCTCACAAGCATCAAAAGGAAAGAAACAAAATTCCGAGGACGAAGAAAAAACTGACGCGTTTTATCTACACAAATTCAGAAATTAAAATAACTGTTTGTGAACAGTTGCATGCATTGCAATACTCATTTTGAATTGTTTACAAAATGATTATTCACTTGCTTTGGGTACTTTATAACACTGCAACCAAGGACTTATCAATCCTGATTCGGCGTAAAACGTTTTTTTATCGGACATCAAAACGGAAAGGAACACAATTCAGGGGATGAGGAGAAACGTTTAACGCGTTTTATCTACCACAAATTCAGTAATTAAAATAACCGTTTGCGAATAGTTTAGTTGCGCGTATTGCAATATTCACTTTGAAATGTTTTCAAAATAATCATTCGCTTGCTTACAATACTTTCTCTACTGCATGCAAGAAATTGTCAACTTGACGCGGAATAAAACATTTTTTTTGACACAAACATCAAAACGGAAGGGAACGAAATTCAGGGAGATCACGAGAAATCTTTGACGCGTTTAATATACCACAAATTCAGTAACTAAAATAACCGTTTGCGAATAGTTTAGTTGCGCGTATTGCAATATTCACTTTGAAATGTTTTCAAAATAATCATTATCTTGCTTATAATACTTTTTTCTACTGCATGCGGAAAATCAACTTCGCAAAACCTTTTTTCCCTCAAACGTTAAAGTTCAGGGGATGAGAAGAAACTTTTGAAGCGTTTTTCTACACAAATTGAGAAATTAAAATAACAGTTTGGAAAGATTTCAGTTGATGTATTGTAATACTCATTTTGAATTCTTTTGAAAATAATCATTCACTTGCTTACAATACTTTTTGTACTGCATGCGAGAAGCTATCAACTTGACGCGGCGTAAAAGCTTTTTTCCCCACATACATCAAAACGGAAAGGAACAAAATTCAGAGGGACGAGGAGAAACCTGCAGACGATAAAAACCATAACAAAGGAATGCCGTTACCTGTTCCATTCATAGTGTCTGTGACACACATCGTCATTCAGTCGACAGCGAGAAGAGGCGATATCGGACTGAACACTTCCCGGTGGTCAGCACGTGTGCGAGTGACCAGCTCCTGACCACACACCCCAACCGGAGGCACCCATCTTCCCTGCCTCCAACTACCGACTGCAGCGCCCCCCTCCGGCGCATCCCGCAAGCACGCAGGGATGGAGGAAGAGAAAAAAAAGCATCCTCATCCCGCGCTTCCTTGGTGACGTGCCCGCCAGAGGTGGGATGCTGGGATTAACTATTGCATTCGGTGGGGAGGCAACAGGTGGGGTTGCACGCGATGGAAATGGTAATCCAATCGGAACTTGGCAGGATTTTCACGCATCTGATTATAACCACATAGTTGGCATAAGGATACATTCATTTCCACCAGACGTTGACGTGAATGTATGAATAATAAGATGCACGTCTAGGTGGTGAAAGGTTTATTGCGTTTGCCAGATAGTGACTCATTTTTCTTAGGTGCAAATACACTAGGATATAACCTAATCTGAAACTGTATTTTCCCTAGGGAGCATTTTTATACATTTATCTCTTGCTTGAATAGCTGATCATGATTTTTGTTGAAATTGGTGATAGCCGTGAGAATTCTATTTATGCATTGATAATGTCAGATGTTTTTTTACTTTATATGTATTGGGTTGATGCAAAAGTTCGTCCCGTTTTTTTGACAAAAATTTAAAAATTTTATTTACTAAAAATTACATTTAATTAATGTAGTAATGTGCCGCTCTGTTCGATGACCTTCCTGCATCTCTCCAGTAGCTGTATAATCCCGCGCTCATAGAAGTTCTGAGGTTTCTGGCTAAAGAAATGATCCAGGTGACGAAACTTTCTGAACCACTTACGGCACGTGGAATCGTCAACGGCACCCTCCCCTATACAACACATATCTTCTTTTGAGTCTCGCATTCTTGCCCTTTCGGAAATAAAAAAGCATAATATATCGAAAATTCTCGTTATTTTCTGCCGTTTTTGATGCTTAACAAAATTTAAAAACTCAACCGAATAACACAATTTTTTTCCCAAGTACTCACTGAGATTCCTTCTTTCAAGCATCAAAACTTTACACGTGTGAAGTAGAAAACACTTCAGTTTTGCGATACCCCAAAACGGGACGGACTTTTGCATCAACCCAATATAAGATGGTTTAGTTAAATTGTAATCAGAAATTAGTCCAGTTTCCTTTACTTATGACACATGTGATGGCGTCTTGTATAAGACGACCGGTCTGAGTTGGATCTTTTCCTTTCTTCCCAGTATGGGCAAACCTTATTAAAATGGGGCCCAGTCTATGAATGGTTATATAAAATGAATTGCATTAGTTATTGGGAACAATATGTAAAGTGAAAGAATGTAGAGTAGCGTCATGTAAAGGACAGTGAATTGTTGCAATTGTCTATCGGACTCGATTGTAAATTTTGTAAAAAGATTCCCCAAAATGGGACATTGTAGGAATAATTTTATAACAGTAAATTGTACAAAAGTGTATTTGTAAACTGCGCGCTGTTTCCAGTATTCATAAAAGACATGTATAAATTTTTTGAAATAAATGCGAGTTCGCTGGTGCTGAGAGGGTTGCTCTGGCACCCTAAATTATGCCGAATGGCCAAGGCCGGGTCGGCGCTTAAATCTCGAAAATTTACTTGACACAAAATCCTTAAATATAATCAAAAGAGAGGCTCAATCCAAATGGTACGAACCTCAAATTGCACTGGTTTACATCGGCACATTTTTCTTTTCCAATTTTTATATAAAGGTCTCCGGAAAAATTGCCCCTTGTGCTATCCAAGCTAGAATAGGCCATATTGTTACTCAGGCCTACTTTCAGATTCCACATTGCTGATTCGGATAAAAATCTTGGTTTCCTAAACACTTTAGGGCGCATCTTATTTTTTTGTGTTGGTTGTTTGGTTGGGTTTTTTATGACCCAAAGGCCATATTTGGCCGAGGTGCGCCAAACGTTAAGTAATAGATGTACACATAAACAAAATTTAATTGACACAGAAGAGAGAAATTAACTTACAGGAATCAAACCTGCCTACTGTACTAGCACCTACAACTCGCAGGTTGTAGGTGCTAGGTACAGTGTGCAAACACATTTAGCCACGGTGACCCCCTTCTGCATTGGAGAGAACAGAAAGGGAAATTTTGACTGGACTTTCAGACTAACAGCCGTTGTTTCTGAATTTTTAAAACCTATTTTCATGTAAATTGCGTTTCATGCTTATAAAACACACTGTGATGTCGGACCCAATGCACCTGGCTCATGTACCAAGATGTAACATAATATGTATAAATACTTATTTACACTATATTCACAAATTTTATTCGATAATGCATCAATCTGCATAAAAATTCGTGAATCTTCAGATTAACACACAAAAAATCATCTTAAAAGAAACCTTTAAACCCAAGAGTTACTTAAAAAATCGATTAGTTTTCCACTTTATGAAGATCTCAAATAGTTAACCTGGCCGGGGTAGCTCGGTTGGATGAGTAACGGACTATAGCAACAGGAGAGTTGCGAGTTCGAATCCAACCAAAGACCATTGTGTACAAAGGGGGTTGGTGCACGTCATATCTGTCGTGGCCTCAAATGTCCTCACGTTGGCGTGGTGTGGAAGTTTGGAGAGTGGGATGCCAGCTCAGGTGTGACCTCGTCATCAGACCATGGTTCAGAATTACTTGGTGGTGTTCTCGGATCTTTCCTTTGGGTTCGATCTCGGACCGTCGCCGCCAATAGCCTGTTGTGTTGCTCCAGAGCGACGTTAATTGAAATACCTACTCAAATAGTTAACCACCACGCATGGACATTTTCTTTGACAGTTCCGAAATTAAAAAAAAATTATCATTCACTTTTAAAAATTATATTTCATTGATTAACGAAGAGGGAGACTTTTCGGGGGCAACTTAATTAGCCACTGTTCAATTTTTTCAGAACAAATTTCAAGTTTTAAAAAATTCCAAAATCATAATGGTTTATCCACTATTCAAGAGGTGGTGTTATCTTAAATTTGAAGCATTAAACACGCATTCAAACAATCAGAAATTCTTTTGATCCTCTTGAATATTTTGTTTTATCTTCATTAATCATCTTCATTGCGGAACATTTGGTTATTATCACTATGTTGCCCGGAGATTTCCTTTTTTACTCCTTGATACCTTTACATGTATTTTATGCATATTCGCATTTCTGTTGTTTCGTATGTTGAGTTTGTCTTTCTGCGTCTTCCCACCTTCGCGTATTTGGATTTTTCTATACAGGGTGAGTCTAAATTGTTTTTACAAAATAAGAGGGGTGATAGTACCCATCCAGACGAGCAATAATTACCATGGAACATAGGGTCGCATTCCACTCTCAGAGGCAGAAAAGAGTCAAATTAGAATTTCAACATGAACTTACAACAGTGTTGGGAAAGCAAATGAACGATACCAAAAGTTGCACAATCTGATTTAGTGATCAGAGAAAAACTCACAGCAAGTGCTCAAGGTGGCGGCTACGCGTGTCGTTGCACAGTTCACACCGGCGAAGGAATGACTGGCTCTCGAAGATTCCTGGTGTTGTGTTAATTTTGTCTGCGGCAATACCGATTCTCGCTACGAGATCTTCAGCCGAGTCCACAGGCGTCTGGTACACTAAAGATTTCATGTGCCCCCAGAAGAAAAAGTCCAGTGGGTTGAGGTCCGGTGAGCGAGGAGACCAAGCCACAGGTCTGCCACGGCCGATCCATCTTGCTTAGGAGATATGCTACGTAGGCAGGTACAAAACGACGTCAGAGGCGATGACTTGTTCATGCTCGACGCGTTTCGACTTTTATCTTTTCTGCCTCTCAGAGTGGAATGTGACCCTATGTTCCATGGTAATTATTGCTCGTCTGGATGGGTACTATCACCCCTCTTATTTTGTAAAAACAATATAGACTCACTCTGTATAGCAGTAGGAATAAATAAATACAAAACAAACGTACTTAGCGATTTGGAACACGTGCGTAATTTACTTAAAAACTAAAAGGAAGAATCGAAGATTTTGAGAAGCCAGAAGGGTCAATGGCAGATAGAAAACAGCATTTCAAGTCCTCGTAATTCCATTTAGCCAATCAGGATGCAACGTGAACCCACTCCACGTGGTGCACTAGCAAAGTGGTTCACAATCCGCCATTGTATAGCCACGATGACTAAGCACTTCTAACAAGTTCAAATTGGCCTTGTGTCGGTTAAAAAAATGTCCAAGCAATCAGTAGAAAGTAGTTTTCGGTAGTTTGGCAATCATCCGTAGGTAAATTACTAGTTTTCATGTCTAAAGATGATTCTGAATGAACAAGTCAATACTATAAATTACTCTAGACCTATTATAGCAACCTAATTCGTGAAACATACAATTCAATGAACACGTTTTGGGAAACAATTACCCTCAAATTAAGCCATTACGCCTCCCCTATATTATCAACAATCGCTAAAAAGTGCCAAATAGCTCATATGTAATAGATTTACACGTTTGAAGTTCACAATGATCACCTCCGAATCGACGCAATTACAATGTAGCTGTAATTGTTAACAGTTCGAAGCGTGTATATTAACGCTTCGTTTGGTGTCGGGTAGAGTTAAGGTATAATTTCGAAATTGCAGTGTAGGTACAAACTAATTATTTTATTACTGATGCGATCATAATGATGGGTGTGTACCTTTTAGACCTCAAAATTAAAGGAATTAAGTCATCGCAACACGTTTGTGAATAGAATCAGAAGCGATGGAAACGTTTTCGCTCTATTTGAAATTGTTTTGTGCATCTGAAGTTACATGACTGTATTATGGGATATCGTAGCATGAATTGATTTCCCGATGTTAAGTACTAAAGTTTTTTAAGTAAAGGTTTTAATTGTTTGATTACCTGATGTCAAGTACTAAAGTTTTTTAAGTAAAGGTTTTAATTGATTGATTACCTGATGTCAAGTATTAAAAAAATTCCAGTTTGTAAAAGTATGGTAAAAATATTTTATCTAACATAGGACAATATAAATTATGTATCTTATCTTTAAAACGGGTCCTTTAAAAATTCGATTTAAAATATTATTTTATGATTTTTATCTTAGCATTCAAGCATTCTTTACCTTCCCAAATACGGAAACATTCTATCCCTTTCATAAATATAACAGAAGTTATAGATGTTTAGGCAATTGTTTTTGAAACAGGTATGCTTCATGATTTTAACTTTTCTTTATAAAAATGCAGAAAAGTATTTTAGTTTCACTTTTTTTAAGAGAAAAATTTTAAGGCATTTTACAATGTTATCTTCAAGAATGAATTAAAAATAAAAAATAAACGTAGTTGCGGGGATGAAAAGGTAAAGCACACTCCCCATAGTGGGGTAAATTCGAAGGCATATTCAATGGGAAATAACTTTTCCACAAATTTTTATGCATACAATTTGCATAAGGGACCGTCTCCATAATAAATTTCGCTAAAACTTCATAATATCCAACAACACAACCCAGTTTTGACACCAAAGTTTTAACCTACATTAAAATTTAATCTCGGATACCAAGTCTCAAATGAAACCGTTTCGGATTATGAGTAAGAAAACTTTGGAACATTTAATGTTAAACTAGCTTCCCAGACTTTTATTTATATCTTGCGAAATAATAGTCCTATAAAGCTGAAAGTATTTATATATCACATTTAAAGTTCCCCAAAAAATCTATTTAATTCCATCATTTAAACTATTTTCGGTGTTTCTGCCTTTCCACTCACGAAAACAAAGGCAGACACATTCAACATTGATTTACAATTCTAAGCAAACATGCAAAGTTAAAAGTTTAGATTTCTCAAGATTTAGGGCTCTTCAGAACCCAAATTTAAATTCAGACTCTTTTCTGATGACATTTTTGCATTTCAATATGTACTTATTAACCCTCCTGGTGGTTATCTCAACGAGGAATCTCGTCATTAGCAGAAATGAGTAGGACGAGATATCTCTTCATTAGAAAAACTGACCAGATCTTCAGTTCGTCGTCGAAGAATCGCAATACCTTGGTGACAAGATATATCGTCATTAGCAAAATTAGTCAGATCTAGATGGACTAGATATCTCATTGAAACCACTTGTGGGATTAATAATTATGGTACTACAGAGGCTGTTCGGACACATCTTTTGAACGATTTTGATGAGCTGTAAAAAATTGTATCCTACGAAAGAATTTTATTTTCACAGCTGTTAAATAGTTAAAGTATAACTTATCGTCTGCTAACTCAGACGATTTGTTTACTTTCAAAATGGTGCTTTTAAATAAGCAATGGATGGAAGACTATGTTTCCTCTCTTTCCGAAGAGAATTATGCTTATTCAATTATTCAAAAACGCTGTGAAAGTCATGGTTTTTCGATATCTAAAGGTACGATAAGTAATATTATTAATGAGAAAGGAAAAAAAAGTAAAAGTGGAAAAATACTTCCAAAAAAGTATCCAAAAAAGAAAAAAATTCTGAGAATATTTGTAAGGTAAGATCTTTAATTTTAAAAGAGAATCCACCAAGTCAAAGGACTATAGCAAAGTGAACGTGTGAACTTTCTCTAAGAGATTTATGATTGTGGCCGGTTTTGCATATAATGGAAAATTAAAAGTAAAAAGAGGGGTAAAATGTAAAAATCAACTCCCACATATTATCAAGACCCTATTTTATCCCCAATATTAAAAAAAGAAATACCATATCTTTACCCACAGTGCCAACAATCAGTAGAAACTGCATCAGGGTAAAGCAAGCAGCCACACATCTAAATCGACTATTAAATTCTTGGACAAAATGGAACAAGAAACTGGTATCAATACCCTTTACTGATATTCCTGCTAAATCTCCAGATGTTTCACCCATGGACTTTTGTAGTTTTGGACTTTTAGAAAGGGCATTATCGAAACGTCAACCAAAAACCATTCAAGGACTGGAAAACTGTGGAGCAAGAATGGGACAAAATATCACTGTCGATACTACAAAAGTCATTATTATCATGGAAATTAAGGTGTAGAAAGATAGTTAACAATAAGGGCTATCAAATGGAACATTTAAAACACAAAAATATTTCATGTAAAAAATTGAGCTTCAGTCCATTAAAATCGTTCAAAAAATGTCCGAACAGCCTCTGTACAAGGGCGGATTTGTGAGGTGCCTAACACAAGACAAACAACTTAAGCAAAAAATGTCGCCAGAGGGGAAATAGAGGGATTTGAGAATGTAATAATGGGATGAAACCGAAAAGATTGCTTGGGTATCCCGGTAGTGCGACACCAGTGTTTACTAAAGACAGTAAACCCAATGGGAAAAGATAAGATCACTAAAGTACCTCGGGTCTATGAAGCCCGTACATAGCTAAAGGAGACGTGCTCCTGAGAGCAGAGACTCACCAGAACTTGATAATTAATCCCAAGAGGTTGACATTTTTTACATGTTGCATAAACAGTTTGATATAGTGTATGATGTATATATGTAATTAATGTATAGATATAATATGTATAGACGTAATTACTATGCAAAAAAACTAATATTTTGAATAGAAATCCCACTTCGGTGGCATGCTCTATTAATCCCAACCGCAATCATTTAAAGTGGTAGTGTCTCTCGACACTTGGCGGCATGGGAGTGTGCGATGGTGTTAGGTTCAAGTTATGCTCATGTAGAAGACATTAGTAAATATCTCGATTTCAATTGTCAGATTTGTTTTCTTGCTATGTCCTGAACAGCTTGAGAAATCCAGAATGAAATGTTGTGTTTAAATACTTGTTATTTAATTCGGAGTAGCATTTTAAAATAAATTTTACATATGAAAATTAGTTGGCACGCATTTGGGGACCTTGTTACAAGACTACGATTATAACTACCAAGAATGAGTGTTGTTTTAGTCTAGTCTAATAAACGTAATGAAAATACTCTTATTAAGTGGCAGACATTCGTAGAGTAAGGGGAATTAGAAAAGATAAGACTTTCGGACTGAATTTTTCTCAGTGTGTTTACCTTTCTTATTTGCGACACTAACTTACCGTAACAATGTATTTAAGAGTTTTACCCAAATAGAGACTTTGATTTTGTACGTAAACAAACTATCCAACTTTATATTTGCGAATTTTTAAATATATTCTTGATTCGGTTCTCAAGGTTAGTAGTCAGACATTAAAGGCTTGAAAATGACCAGTTAAGATGAAAATAGGGTGGAGATGTCGAATCCGGGGTACTAACGATTTATCGCCAAACATGGTAACCTTGGTATTTTGATCCAGCTTTGTGGCAACCCTATGCAAAATGTTGTTTTTACGAAGGAAAGCCCGTTTTTTCTAACGAAATTGCGATGGCGGCGTCCAAAGCCAGTATGGCTTTGGACGCCATCTTGATTTGGCTACAAAAATTGCTTGGCGACAAACATGCCCCGGATTCGACATCTTTACCGAAAATAGAGCTATTTCAGTGGAATAAAATGTCACCAAGGAAAAAATAAACAAGAGGAAAACCCAATTTTAAGTAAATTATCTTTGAATAGTGTTGCACCACTCACTTTTTTTTAATTAAATCAATAAAGGTCACCATGAAAAGGCAAGGAGCATCATTTACTAGTGTGTCACACAGGGTAAAATTGATAAGGCTTCTTTAAATGTCTATCTCGAAAATGGATATCGGTATGGTAGGTAGGTAGGTAGGTAATTTTAATTAACGTCGAACTGAAGCAACACAACGGGCTATTGGCGACGGTCGGGGATCAAACCCGAAGGGAAAGATCCAAGGACAAACACCACGTGATCTTGAACCACGGTCAGATGACGAGGTCACACCTGAGCTGGCACCCCGATCTTCAAATTTCCACATCATGCCAACGTGAGGACATTTGATGCCACAATTTAACATGCACCCCTTTGTACACTACGGTCTTTGGTTGGATGCGAATTCGCAACCCTCTGGTTGCTAGTCTGTTACCCTTCCAACCGGGCTACCGCGGCCTGAATGGATATCGGAGATGGCTCTTTCCGTTCGTTTAAAATCAAAGTGATGAGAAAATTCCCAACAGGGCCAGATTGACGGATGGCAGATTTGTCAATTTCCTTATTTTTGCCGTGTGGTATATATATGCTCTTGTATAGTACGTTGCTCAAGGTTCGTAGTTCTGTGGTCATTGTTTGCTACACGTGGGCTCGGAAGACCGTTTGGACCCTCAAGAATTGTAAATACAGTAAAACCTCGGTAAGTCGCCTTTCAAGGGATCAAGAAATTTTGACGACTTAAGGAGAATAGCCACAGAATGCACTCAACATGGCATTACAACGAGGTGTTGTCCTCGGATTGGAATCCCATCGGGATTGATCCCGGACCCTAATCAATAGACCGCTCCAGTGCGACGTAAATTACAATCGCAATTGCTGATTCAGATATTTACGTAAACTAAATTTTGTGAAATTAAATCGTAAATAAATAATTTTTTATTAGGGTGTTTCTAACTCAATTATTTTCGACACTAGTTACCCGGTATCTACAAAACTGTTGATAACATATAAATTAGGTAATAACTGCTAACGAAACTGCTAAAATAATAAACAGTTAACAATAATTAGTTGGTTAATATTAAGGGTAGATTAGAGTTTTGCCCTTACAACCTACAAAGACACCATAATGCTTACAAGTACGTTAGAAGCAGTTGAACGCGCAATAAAAATTAATTTTACGCGGAATCTTGCGCGCTCACACTATATATTGATTTTAATTGTAGGACTTGCTTCTTTGCTGTGTCCTGCACCACCCCGAGAAACATCCGATTTCTAATCTTTAGAAATAAATTCTAAGCTTCAACAATCCTATCCTACTCTCACTACCGATTAGTTCTTTCTTATTCCAGAGTAAAATACAAAACAAATTATACTAAGTCATTGAGTCTGAGCAAAGAAAGGTTTTGGGCAATGGCAGATGGGTCCTTAATGTTTTTATGTATAGTTCCAATGCAATCCAGGATGTGTGAGGGAGAGACTGGTACTAAGCCACACTTTGTACAGGTGGGAAAAGATTTCTGGCCATCAATGAGTACCTACCAATTAGAAGATGACAACGTCGTAAGCCTCAAAGCACTCAACTATCTTGAATCCCGAGAAAACCCAGAATCAATTACCCAACCCAAATACTTTTGTTTTCCAAAACAAGATCCCAAACCATCGCGCCACTCCCCCCCAAAAGCCGAGCCGCTCCGTATATTTAGCACCGCTTTCCACCCGAAATTTCGCGCGGGCACGATCCAGAACGCGTGTCGGAAGTTCATTATTAACCACAACCGACGCGCGGAATGTGCGTCGGCGGCGCGGCTCAAAGGAACACAGGGGGGTGGAAGCGAACGAAACAGAACAGAAAGAACGAGGAAGGCCGATCGAATTGCGGAAGAGCGATTTTCCCGCCACAGTTACCAGAAATCGGATGCGGGGCTGAACATCGATGTAAAGTGGGTACAGACAGTAGCGCGACACCGGGACGCAACCCAAGACGGGAGGAAGGTTCGCGGGGGAGTTGGAACTCATCAGCACTTTTCTTCGAAAGCGGCGGTTTTTTTGCCCCGACGTTAATGCTTCCGTATCTGAGACTGGGTTGATACCGGAGACGCCCTGGGAACGGTTTGTTTTCAACAAGTGATAGTGGGGCTATTCCTTCGCGTTTTTCAGAGGGAGACGAAGATTTACGGTCTCTGGAGCATTTGCATCCTGCTTGTCAGGAAAGTAATTTCGGGGTGGATTAGTCCTCTCTGATGGCATGTTGTCTTCCTCTAGCCTACCCAGAAGGAGGCCTCCTCTAAAATGTTGGTTTCTGATTGTTGAAATATCTGCTCAAATAAATGCAAAAGTGCGTGAATTTATTTCGTTCCTGAAACAAACCACTTTTGTTTCAAGAATGTTGAAAGTGGTTTCGACGAGATCTCTCGTCATCATAAAAAGATCGGCAATATCTCGTCATTAGCAAAATTGATCAGATCTTGATGGACAAGATATCTTGGATGGTTACCAGACCACAACCCATTGCTATCGTATCCAAGCACTTCGAAAGCGGCGATTTTTTGTCCCGACGTTAATGCTTCTGTATCTGAGACCGTGCTCGTGATGCGAGACTGGGATGATACCGGAGACGCCCTGAGATTGGTTTGTTTTCAACAAGTGATAGTGGGGATATTCCTTCGCAGCCATTTTTCAACGGGAGACGAAGATTTACGGTTTCTTAAGCATTTGCATCCTGCTTGTCAGGAAACTAATGTCAGGGGGTGGATTGGATCGGATTGGATGTTAGGGTTTAATGGCGCAAGGTCCAAAAGCGGATAAGCTGCGCCAGCAGGGTGTGGATCAGTCTCTATTATGGCATGTTGTCTTGCATTACCGTAAACGGAAGAGTAGTACCGAAGGGAGAGAAGCCTGAGGATATAAAATTAGCCGCTACTAGAGCATTCTATTAGGTTGATGCAAAAGTTCGTCCCGGTTGTTTTTTTTTGACAAAAATTGAAGAAAAACTTTATTTACTAAAAATTACATTTAAACAGTATAGTATGTGCCGTTCTGTTCGATGACCTTCCTGCATTTCTCCAGTAGCTGCATAATCCCTCGCTCATAGAAGTTCTGAGGTTTTTGGCCAAAGAACTGATCCAGTTGACGAAACTTTCTGAACCACTTACGGCACGTGGAATCGTCAACGGCACCCTCACCTTACACAACGCGTATCTTTTTTTGGGTCTGCGAAGCATTCTTGCCTTTTCGGAAATAAAAAAGCATTATATGTCAAAAATGCTCCTTATTTTCTGCCATTTTTAATACTTAACAAAATTTAAAAAACACAACCCAATAACGCAATTTTTTTCCAAAATAGTCATTGAAATTCCTTCTTTCAAACAACATCAAAACTTGTAAAGTAGATAACACTTCGGTTTTGCAATGCAATGCCATCTAGCGCCAAAACCGGGACGGCTTTTACATCAACTCAATTCAAATTTTGGCGTTTAAAGTATAGTAGATTTAAGATATGAAGCTGCATAATGATAAAACTATATGACTAAGCTACGTGTTCTAATGAAATTCTTTAGTAGTCTGATGACAGGAGGGGGGGGGGCAATGAGAAATTTGGGAGTTTGAAATCAGCGGCAGAAAAAGAAAATTCGAGCATACGGAAAAAATAATACTGAATCGGTTTTGAACAAGGGAATGGAATGCAATAAAGTTCACGTTCAGAAGCTAATTGCGGTAACATGACTGAGATGTGCATCCTTTTGCTTCGCAGTTAACTGTACAAATAATAATTTTAAGAATTAACAAGTGCATTAAGTACACGAAACGCCTGTTTTATATATTTAATTAATTTTATTTCATTTGGAAATATGAAATGCGAATATCTATGCTTATGTTCATTATAAATGAATTTAAATATGATATAAATGCAAATAAAGACACCTCTAATAGGTATGAGCAATTAAGAAACTTCAGTGCAGGTGCTATGTGTGGGTCAGGTGGTATTACAATGTTTTTTGTTCCAATACCATTTTCAATATTATTTCCCCTGACATTGTGAAAGACTATTTATTCTTCAAAGATAAAGTCTTTGACGTCTTTTAGGAGGTCAGTTTAACCATCCGAGGGGTTCACACGTAAAGTGCTGATAAGAGATCTTCCCTGAATGATCTCTTATCAGTTTTGACCTTAAGCAACTTTGGTACAATTTCGATATAAAGACTTTTTTGTGGCAACGCTTTTGACGTGCTTTTTATGTCGCCTAGGATGAATTTCTTAGAAAAACACCGTTTTAGACAGCGGAAAATTATTAAAAAAGTTACGAAAATAATTTTTAAAATAGAAAAATTACACACAACAGATTATTCTTACTACTAATAAAGTATTTACTTAAATGAAAAATCTTACTTTTTCTTATATTGTTATTATATTTTTCTTATATTGTTATTATATTTTTCTTATATTTATATTATATTCTTATATTTTTCTTATATTGTTATAAGTTTGTCTAAGTTAAATAATTTATTAGTTTTAAGTCTAATGGAACCAGGTTGAATAATATGTTATGGTAGATCATATTAATTCTAGCAAACTAAAGTTATTTACGTATGGTAAAATAAAAAGAAGATAATGATTTACAAAAATTAATAAGATTCAAATAAACGCGAGGTTGCCATAATCCTAATAAAGCCGGGTTTCTTCACGCCAAAAGCAAGACCAAAAAACGTGCAGAAAGCGTTATCGAATAAAGTCGTTATATCAAAGCTTTCCTAGGATTATTTTAATCAATCGATATTGTTAGTTAATCATTTGTGAGGTAATAGCAATACTACAATACTAGGAATTCTCGTGACTCAGAAAATTAAAAATGTCCCTCAACTGCTTTCAAGATACCTTAAAAAATTAATTGTTCTTATTTAGTTGGTAATCGTATGTTTGAAAACTATAAGATTTGATTTTATCTACCTTTCTTCTTGGTCTTGTCTACACCAATAAGCCTTTCTTTAACCCAAGTCTGAAAAATATTTAAAAAGATCACTGTCTTCAGCTTGGCTTTGTTCAGTATAAAATCCTGACACCTGTCAGATGTTTACGAGATCCTTGTCTTCAACTCGTCACCTTGTGACTCAAGTTTATTCGAAGTCTTTGACATACAGCATGGTTAAGACATCATTTCACCTCGCGGACTAATTTATTTTTAGCTTTGGATGCTAAACCAAAAGACATTGTTCTCATTTCATGTAGACAATCTTCCTTTGTTTGGTAACGAATGTATTCTTACAGATTGGTTGATCACTGGTTTGATACATCGACCTTCTGGTGAAATAGAGCATGTGGGCGGAGTTGCTCTCGTAAGATCTCAGAAGGATTATGACCTTGGGACTCGACTTGAGCCGATTGGTTATCCAAACGCAATCGAGTGTTTTCACTACAGTAGGATTCGTACTTTCTTCAATACCACGTGACATTCTCGAAGATGTCCTCAAACCGAGCGGTAGGTAGGTACTTTAATTAATGTCACACTGGAGCAACACAACGGGCTATTCCTCAAACAGAGCGATAGGTAGATATTTTAATTAACGTCGCACTGGAGCAACACAACGACAGAGCGATAGGAATAAATAATACGAAGCTGCGTGTTCACGTTTCTTTTACTTCAATGGAAGGTCGATGGTTTAATGATCATGACATAGAAGTGTCTATCAGCCAATCAGATCGCATAATTTATTTTAATATTTTTGATTAGAAAAGCTTATCATCTGAGAAGAACGCTAAGTATGAGGACGATTTTGTAACTCTAACCTTGTTTCAAGAAGTTTTATACAATTAGGACAGACTATTGCATAATTTCTGCATTTTTCATAATAAAAATTGCTTGTAAATAGAGCATGAGAGGGATTTTCTGTGAAGTTAAATACAGAGGGCGCTAGTGTTCCGGCAACTCCTATCGTACCTTGTGGCGTAAATTGGCATGTTACTCGAATGCAATTTCGGCGTGTAGCTTGTGTTAAAAATGAAGCCAAACATCGTCAGAACGGCAATAAATCAAATTAATTCATAACCGGAAGTACATTTTATATATATATTTCAGGTGTTCTGCTTATTTTTACGCTGTAAAACCACCTCATTTGCTAAAGATACGTCTCTAAATGTGAATGTAATGAAAAGCGTTTGAAATCTGAGTGGTACAAAAATTGTTAACACAAATAATAGATAAACGTAACACATAAATTAAAAATTTTATATTTGTTTGATGGGTAATATGATACCATTTTCGAATACATTCGAATATTTTAAACTATTTGTTTTTCTAAAAAGTAAAGTTTTGATCCGTGTCCCTCCTCTATACTCTTTCATTTCCAATTTATAAAGGTAGGTAGATATTTTAATTAACGTCACACTGGAGCAACACAACGGGCTATTGTAACGGTCCGGGATGAATCCCAAAGGGAAAGATCCCACGACAATACCACGTAATTTTGAACCTCGGTCAGATGACGAGACAACACATGAGCTGGCACCCCAAACTCCAAACTTCCACACCACGCCAACGTGAGGACATTTGAGGCCACGACTGATTTAATGTGCACTAGACCTTTGTACAGGACGGTCTTCGGTTGGATTCGAACTCACAACCCTCCGTCAACTCTACCTAAACCGTTACTCTTCCAGCCCTACTAGAAGTCCTATCGTATCCATGGCTCTAGTTATTGGTAATGAAAGAAGTGATTTAATGGGGGAATCGATTTATGGAACTGAAGTCATAATTTTCAGGGTCCAAAACGGATCTTTCCCTTCGGGTTTGATCCCAGACCGTCACCAATAGCCCGTTGTGTTGCTCCAGTACGACGATAATTAAATACCTACCTACCTCTATTTCCTCTTTAGTCATTCACTCATCTTTGACATTGCTCTTGCGCAGTTGCTTTTAGAACTAAAGGTAAAATTTCAACTCCATTTTTTGTTTTGTATTGTGCCGATCACTTTACATTAAAAATGTGGGTGCATCCGTTACTGTAAGAGCTCAATTCTTGTTATTTATTTAACCCTCGAACGCATACCTTGAAAAAATCTGTAAGCCTCGAGTTTCATTCCGATTTGTTGAAAATAATGGTTGCTAGGGACTCGAGTATAGAGGAAGTTACTTCTGACCAACTCTATATGCTTCGAAACAAACTGTCTCGATCAGACATGCACAGACTTGTTAAGATCAAGGGACAATAGAATGACACATAGTTTCAATGTGATTTATGGGAGGGACACCCAAAAAACCATGAAAGTTATCTGTCATTATTTATTTTATTTATTATTTATATTTTATGTAGTTACAAAAAATAAAGATAATTAAAAGTACATAAAGAATATAAGTTGATGATCATTACGTTGATTTTTACAAATTGTTTTAGCGTTTGGTTTTATTTTTGTGGTAGCCGACCGCAATATTGATTCTGAATTTTCATTAGTCAAGCGGTTCAAATTTTTCCCTTTGTGACTGAAAAAGTGTGCTCACAGATACATGTTGACCCAAAGAGGCTTGCGCGTTTCAATGCATTATCTAGCAACGAAGATTCAAACTAAGTTTCCTCTCGTGCGACTTGTTAAAGTTGAAATAACACGTGGCGAGGCGGGGCGCCAGAGAATCAACGTATGGCCACATGAGGCCCGCCGGCCGCGGTCTTTTCATCCCTGGTCTGCATCCACTATCAAGCACAAGTCAACACACGAAATCCAATATCCCCTCGCAAAACAGATCCGTTTAATAAACAGCATGCTCCTTTTAACGCTGTTCCCCCCGAAAAAAATAAACCCTGCTCGTTCTCGGCCCAAAATGGCGGAGTTCTTTTCCCTTAATCTCTAAGGCCATGGGCGACGCACTTAGTAGCAGCTATATACGACTTTTTGCCCGGGCAGTGTTTTTTCTCCACCCTTCCTTCCAAAAAGCGGTGGAACACCTAAATACTCGTCCCCTACCCCCGCAAAATGGAAGGCAACAAAAGCTGCAACTATATAACCCCAAAAACAAAGCACCAACAAAAATTCCACCAGGAAAGAAGCGAGGGGGGCGGGAGAGAAGAGAAAATGGTGTCGAAATTCCTTCTACAGTGCTGCACCCCAACAAATTACTCGATTCTGGGTTCTTCGAAAAACTGCGGGAGAAAGAAAATATAAAAAAGTTGGGGTGGAGTAAGTATAAAAGAAAGAAAGAAGCCGGGCGGGGGTGTTTGGAAATATTTGGCGGCCACACATAGTTCCGCTGCAACCAAGTGCGGTACATTATAAGCGGTGGGTGATTGCTGGGAACTTGATGGTATTGTTTTCTGCTTTCCGCGGCATTACCCCATTGAAAGGAATGAAAATGATCTCCCGAGTTATGAGGGAGCGTTTAAGAAGGGACTGCAATCACACTCTGCCCGGAATCACCGGTCCGAGATCATCGTTGCTGAGTCCGCAACTTGGGTTCTTTGCAAACTTCTGTAATCAGGAGTAAAAAATAAAATCCTCATCCAAACTGGTAGTTGGAAGTGTAAAAGTTTAAAAAATGGCTAATAAAGATGATACCAACAAGACGCTCAAACCGGTCATCTTAAGTGTTTCAACAACTTGGATTCTTTGCAAACTTCTGTAATCAGGAGTAAAAAATAAAATCCTTATCCAAACTGGTAGGTGGAAGTGTAAAAGTTTAAAAAATGGCTAATAAAGATGATAGCATCAAGACGCTCAAACCGGTCATCTTAAGTGTTTCAACAACTTGGATTCTTTGCAAACTTCTGTAATCAGGAGTAAAAAATAAAATCCTTATCCAAACTGGTAGGTGGAAGTGCAAAAGTTTAAAAAATGGCTAATAAAGATGATAGCATCAAGACGCTCAAACCGGTCATCTTAAGTGTTTCAACAACTTGGATTCTTTGCAAAGTTCTGTAATCAGGAGTAAAAAATAAAATGCTCAGCCAAACTGGTAGGTGGAAGTGTAAAAGCTTTAAAAATGACTAATGAATACACGAAGATGATAGTAAGAAGATGCTCAAACCAGTCATTGCAACTGTGTCAACAATTAGGGTTTGAAAACTTCTGTAATCCGGAGTAAACGATAAAAGCCTCGGAGAAACTAGTAGTTAAAATTGTAAAAGCTTAAAAATGATTTATGAAGATGATAGCAACAAGATGATAAAGCAGATCGTCATAACTGAATTAACATAGGTTCTTTGTAATCCAGAGTAAAAGAAAACAATCCTTAGCCAAGCTAGTAGTCAATAGTGTAAAAGTTTTAAAAAATGACTAACGATAATACAATTCTTTGCCGAACTGGTGCTCAATAGTGTAAAAGTTTCAAAGATGACTAATGGAGATGATAATAACAAGATAATAAAACAGGTCACCTCAACTTCATCCCTGCAAATTTCTGTAATCCAGAGTAAAAATATTGGCCAGACTAGTAATCAATAATGTAAAAGCTTCAAAAAATGACTAATGAAGTTGATGGTAACAAGATGATAAAACAGGCCATCGTAACTGAGTCAACAAAGGTTCTTTGAAAACTTCTGTAGTAGAGTAAAATATTAAAAAAAATTAGCCAAACTAGTAGTCAATAATGTAAAAGCTTCAAAAAATGACAAATGTAACAAGATTATAAACATGTCATCTGTGTCAACAACATGATTTCTTTGCAAATTTCTATAATCCAGAATAAAAGTTAGGTAAGCCTTTGCCAAACCGGTGGTCAAAGGTGTTAGTTTTAAAAAATGACTAATGGAGATGATAATAACAAGACTATAAAACAAGTCATCGTACCTTTGTTTCTTTGCAAACTTCTATAATGCAGAGTAAAATATAAAAGCACATGTCAAAACTGGTAGTCAATAATGTAAAAGCTTTAAAAATTATCAATGAACAACTTGGATGAAGCGCTTTAACTTTTTTGATGAGATAATACTTGATGAAGTGATTGATGATAAAAGATGTATTCAAAAACACTGATGAAGATGATAAAAACTAACCGATATTAATTGTAGTGCAATCAAATGTCCTCCGTTATCAGGGCAAAAATAAACATGACAAAACTCGAGTTTAAATGCTATCTTTGAATAGTGCTGGTCACTTTTGAACAGTGCAAGACCTTCCAGGCCTCGTCCAAAGACGGGTAATCACTAGTATCATTCACTAGTGGGACAGATAAGGCAAGAATTGATGAGATAGGTAGTTGAATTAATGTCGCACCGGATGAAAACGACGGACTATTGGCGACGGTCCGTTATCAATCTTGAAGGGAAAGATCCCAGGACAACACTTCATCATTTTGAATCACGGTCAGATGATGAAGTCAGAAGATGGGTCCACACTCTCCAAACTTACACACCATGCCAACATGAGGACATTTGAGGACACGACAGATATAGCGTGTACCAGCTTTATCTGTCGCAGTACACGATCTTTGGAATGGATTGAGTTTTGAACTCGCAATCCTCCGGTTGCTAATCCGTTACTCTTCCAAACGTACACAGCAGCCCGCACTCTAAAACGGATAAGGATAGCCGTAGTCCAGTTGGAAGGGTGGATTAGCAACCAGAGGGTTGCGAGTTCGAATATCGATCCAAAGATCGTGTACGTGGAAGCTGGTGCACGCTAAAACAATCATGGCCTCAAATGTTCTCACGTTGACGTGGTGTGTAAGTTTGGAGAGTGGGGTGCCATCTCAGGTGTTGACATCTTCATCTGACCATGGTTTAGAATGACGAGGTTTTGTCCTCGAATCTTTCCCTACGGAATTGATCCGGCACCGTCGCCATTGTGTTGCTCCAGTGCTTAAAAATCTTTATTGTATTTGCAAAATGTTGCACAACGTTTACAGGAAAAGAGAAAGATGAACAGGAAGAAAAAAAATGAATGAATGAAAAGAAAGAAAAAGCCCTCACGTTCACAACGACGATCTTTAGTTGGATCGAGTTTTGAATGCGCAAGCCTCCGTTTGCTAATCCGCTACTCCTCCAACCTGGCTACCGCGGCCCACTCTCTAAAAAGGATAAGAACTCAAAATTCCTAATCGGGTCGCCAATAAGAACCTCAGAACGAAATCCTGAAACAGGAAATATAAGGAGACAAAAACTTTTCATTTCTCAGAGACTTCTTCCCCATCCCCATTCTCTCCCCAGCGTCTCTTTCCTCTTCCTAACTCCACCCCTAGAGGGGGCAAAATGTTCATTTTGGGAATTACCCTTAATAACCGGACATCGTTGCCACCCGACACTGCAAAATGAGGGGAAATAAAAACTCTCGTGCTGGGGAATTTGAAAAGGAAACCTTATCTCTCCGTTCCCAACAGAAGGAAAGCGGCGAAAAAAGGAAAAATAATAGTTGGACTGGAAATGATATATAGTTCCCCCAGTACCCAACAATCTCAAATTCCCGCCATCATTGTTCAAATTAATGTTCCCTTTTTCGCAGCCACATACCTCCGGTCGCACAAATTTCTGCCTCTTTTTCTTCTTGCCTTTCTTCTTTTTCCGAGGCGTGTAACTTTCTCTCCTCTTGGCTGACCGTCGGCTATTTTCGATAAGAAAGTGACCGTGTCCGCGATCGGTTCTCGGACGTGCCAAGCGACCCCGAAAATGTCCGGTTGGGGGGAGGGTTTTATGGAAGGGCTTTCCTTCAAAGGCTGAAGGATGGGAGGCACTTGAAAGCGTGGTTTGGGATGACGTTGATTTGGTGCAGGGGCGGTTTTTATGTTTTGGGATGGAGGAACCAGAAATCCTTCTTCATAACCAGCATTACTTGCATTGTTCTTTCTTGTCATTGAGAGGTGTTCCGGAGAACCAATTGCGGGGTTTGAATTTGAAGTATGTGGTAAAAAGATAAAGGTAGTCGAAAACAATACCAGTTTTGTAGTTGAATTTCTGAAGTATTTCCAATGGTTCAAATAGTCAGTAGCAAAACTAATCAAATCTTGATGGATGAGATATCTCGTCCTTAGAAAAAACCGACCTAATCTTGATCTCGTCATCACCGAAAAGATCATTTGAAATTCAATCGGCATTCCCTTATGACGAGAAATCTCTTCATTAGCAAAATTGGTCAGATCTTGTAGGAAGAGATATCTCGTCGAAACCACCCCCCTTGGAGGTTTCATGATTTCATTTCAATAAGTAATCTTCTTCACAAAGTGTTCGTTTTATATATTATCTAACTGTATTTGAGTATTTATTTTTTCTTGCATTTTTAGGATAATATATTTTTCTTCTCTATAATTGGATGTTTTTCTGTAGAGAAACAACAATTAAAAATTAATGACTGAGGCAACAGTTCACGCTTTGATGTCGTTTGAGTACATGCAATGGCGTAGCTAATTGTAGCAAAGGCCCGAACGACAGAGTCTAAAGGGGAGGCATTTCAGAAATATTATTAAAAAATTAGGGTGAAATGTTTTATAATTGTAAGCACAATTTTGTCCATGTCACATAATAACTTTCAGTGCTAAGTTAAGTAGTTAGTGAAGACGTTTTCACTCAATTTTTAGAGTACTGTAGGGTTGCATTGGCTCAGTTGGTTGGATAACTGCGCTAGCTTGATACCTTGCTGTATATTTCTGCCTTCTGTGTCAGCCATAGACGCGAAATGTAAGTAGATTGAGCATTGCTATTAAGAGGAGTGCCAAAAAGTTTGACCAACATGTTGACGTGTAGTAACGTGCTCTGTGAAAAATTGACTTGTCCAATTTGGCATCTTATTACCTCGTTAGGCGACACACCATCTTATGACAGGGTAGGTGCGTGAATGCACATTTCTATAGAGTAGCGACAAAAGTGGTGAAATCGCATGTTTACTACTGTGTCATGAGGACCAATCAGATGATGGATCAATGGATGGACGTATTCTCTCGTCCCGTGGACCAATCAGACGATGGAAGTTCGTTTACACCCTACAGACGAAAGCATTCTAAGGGTCACGTTACTAATAGCTTTGGTCACATGATCCTGGGAACATAAGAGATTACCACTGATCACTCTGCTTTTATAATTTCCTCTATAGGAATGTCCCAGTAATAGTTCACTGTAAGTTGTAGACAGCGCAGGTTCAATTCCTGTAACTTACGCACGTTCAATTCCTGTAACCTACGCAGGTTGAATTTCTCTCTTCTGTGCCAGTAAAAGTTTCCTTGTGTGTGTCCATTCCTTGGTGCTGTCGGGCTTGTGTTTGGCGTTAGGTTCTTTTTCTGAGGCGCATAACTTTCCTTCCTCTTGAATTGAAGAATTGAAAAGAAAGAAACTTCTTGATCAAAAGAATCTTTTCAAAGAACTATTTTCTAAAGAAAGTACCAACAGAATCATTCCAAAGGATTTTATGCTATATATGAGAGGAACAAAATCTTCCCCAAGGATTTTATGCTAAATATGAGAGGAACAAAATCTTCCCAAAGGATTCTATTACAAAGAAAGGACCACTAGTATCTTTCCAAAGGATTCTATTATAAAGAAAGGACCACTAGTATCTTTGCAAAGGATTTTTCAAAATAAAGGATTAATGGAATCTTTCCAAAGGATTCTATTCCAAGAAAAGGATCCACAGAATATTTTCAAAGGATTATATTGTAAGGAAATCACAGAAATAAAATCTTTCGAAGGAAATCAGAAATAGAATATTTCCAAAGCTTCTTTTCTAAGGAAATCAGAAATAGAATCTTTCCAAGGATTCTTTTATAAGGAAATGACCTCAGAATCTTTACAGAGGATTATATTCTTTGCAAAGGAACAATAAAATTTGTCCAAAGACTTCTATTCTAAGGAAAGGACCAATAGAATTATTCCAAAGGATTATATTTCAAGGAAATGAAAAATATAATCTTTCTTCAGGTTGAAAGAATTCCATGGAAAGAACCAATAGGTGTGGTTGTTTAGTTAATAAATGTTATGCGGATTAAAAATAATGAAATACTACTCGGAAATCTTGTGCCACTCCGAGTTAAGAGCTTTCAGAAGATGTATATACATATTTTTTCAATCGATAAGACTTTGTGAAAACGGATTGTTTCCAGGCGTAGTAAACATTTCCATCCCGCCTATAGTAACTACATAAAATTAAAATAACTATACATTAATTTAGGAAACTATCACCACCTTCGGACAGATATAAATTCAATATCATTTACTTTTTTCAATATCAGTTAATGGATCACGATTCTTCAAACACTAAATGGCGAGAACATGGCAGTCTGGAACGCTGTATAGGAAGTGTTGCCACTTCACATCGATTGTGAAAGGACACACCTTCCTGAAGCACTTTGGGAAGCTTCCTTTCATTTACCTCTCGTCTTGAAGAGGAAACCAGGAAGCTTAAAGCAACCGACCCGACTTCAGTACATATAAAATTCGAATTCATAACGATGCGGTTCAGTATACCAATTTTCTTTAGCCGCTTGGTGACTGATGAGGCAATTAAAAAATCCACAAAATGTATTTATCCGTACAATCACTAAAAATTCTGAGGTTATAGGTTCTGTTGAACCCATCTATTTACAATTTGAAAGGGTAGAATTATCAATGGTGTAATTCTACCCTTTCAAATCTGAAAAACGATTTAATAAAAATTAAAAACTTTGAATATACATTATAATCATCACAATTTAGCATGTGTAATTAAAATAATTAATTACTCATAAAATTTATGATTAAAATAGTGAGATACACATACAAAAAACCCACCTTTATATGAAATAAAAACAAATTGGAAACAAGAAATATAATTTTAAAAGTTTATGTAAATGTTAAGATATAGGCCGTTAAAAACTTTCCTACATAAATTTTGGAATTCAGTTCGCCCCTGGCACCCAAAGTTTCCTAGAAATATCTATGTGTGACCATTTTTTTATAAAATTATTGAGTCAATTGTACTAAATCCACATGTTTCAGCGTATACTCACTCGATAGTTTTTAAATGATTATCATCTTAATCAATAACAAATTACACATTACGTTTCATTCGAATTTTCCCCCTTTATATAATGAAAACAACACACATTATTTGGCTTTCAATTATGTTTTCCCATTATCATCTTAATCGAGTAACAGATCACATAAGTTTTATTCGAGGGCTTTCCTCATTAATTTCCACATTTCACACATTCGTTGACTCTAAGTGGTGTTTCGTATCATCATTTTAATCTAGTACCAAATCGCATGTCACGTTTCATTCGGAGTTTCCCCCTCGTATAATGAACACATTTAACACATACATTCGTTGACATTAAAAGTTTCACATTGTCATCTCAATCGAGTGACGAATCACACACTACTTTTTACTCGAGTATTTTGCTCTTGTACAGTCGAGTTCCAGTTGAAGTAAAAAAGGCCATACCAGTGCGCACTTAAATTGCCGCTTTAGAAACGATTTTTCACCATTGACGTTTATCGTTATCGATTGTCGCCGAGCCGGCCACCAATTGGCTGGCCTCCGCCACGGCGAGAGAATTTACGAGTGCGCCCTCACGCGTTGGTTGGAGGAACTATGTTTAAAATATTTAATCCGCTCGTTATCGTTTTGAGAACGCCTCCCCCCATTCGGTGATGCTATCGACCCCAACGGGTCGAGTGTCGACCTGTTTGAAGCGCAATCACGGGCAGAACACCCAAACTGTATTTGTAACAATAAAGTTGAACATTTTTGGCAGTTTAAAATGGAAGTTTTCATAATATCTTGAGAGATTCGATATCGATCCGGAAACCAGGAACGGTATTGGTTGGAGAATTTAAGAACGCCCTTAACCGTTTTAGAATTCTCAACTTACCAATCGTGTCCCCAGTTTCAATCACAAGATGCGAAATAATTGTTCTATTTGGCTCCGAATTTCAGACCTTAAGAAACAGGATTACGCTGATATAAATAGATACATCGAAACTTTATTGGTTGCATCAAAGCTTTATTCATTATAAAATTAAAGTTATTTTTATTTCTCTTAAACTTCACGTTTTCGTGGTGTGGAAATTTGGAGTGAGGTGCCAGCTGAGGTGTTGACCTCATCATCTGACCTTGGTTCAAAATAACCAGGTGTTGGCCTCGATCTTTCCCTTTGGGATTGATCCCGGACCGTTGCCAATGGCCGTATTGCTCCAGTGCGATGTTACTTTAACTACCTTCTCTTAAGCTTATAAATATGACATATTTTTAGTTGCTATTCTCATAGCGTAACATTGAAGAATATTTTTTAATAGTCACCATGCTTCTGTTTAGATCAAAGCGACTAACGGGGGTGGGGGGGGTATTTCAATTAACGTCACACTGGAGCAACACAATGGGCTATTGGTGACGGTCCGGGATCAATCCCAAAGGGAAAGATCCGAGGACAACACCACGTAAAGCGACTAACGGATGGTAGGTATTTTAATAAAAGTGCACCAGCCCCGTTTGCACACGACGGTCTTTTGGTTGGATTCGAACTAGCAACCCTCCGGTTGGTAGTCTGTTACTCTTCCAACAGAGCTACCACAGCCCGGTCTCAAAAAGATTAAAATTCACAAAAGTAAAACTACATTTTTTCAATGATACGAACTTCCTCTCCGATTTATTCTAATATAAACATAAATTATTTATAATTGTGGCATCTTTGCGAAAGACTAACAACTTTCGATAAGACTTTCAGAGGAGATGCAAATAAATAATCAACATTAATTCATCAGCACAAATACAAATAAATAAAAAAATAGCGCAAGCATGAGACAGCTCCTCTCCAGTTGGCGATTTGGTCTCGGAACTTACTGCATCGATAAGTGTCAAGCCAGATAGAGTCATCAGTTAACCCTCCGTTACGATATATCGTCCATCAAAATCTGATGAATTTTGCTAATGACGAGATTTCTCGTCATCAAGCCATTGCCGATTTTTCGATGATGATGAGATCAAGATCTGGTCCGTTTTTTCTATTGAAGAGATTTTTCGATCAAGATCTGGTAAGATTTTTCTATTGAAGAGATTTCTCTTCCATCAAGATCTGGTCAGTTTTGCTAAGTGAAATTTTGAAAATCTTAGCTATACTCCAAGGACAATCCAAACTGAACGACGGGCCAACTTAATAGTCTTCTTGGTGAGATTTTAGATCGCACACTGGAACATTTCCTCAGCTTAACCTTCCAAGTGGTTTAGACGAGCTACCTCGTCTATCAAGATCTGACCAATTTTGCTAATGACGAGATATCTTGCCACCAAGATATTGCAGAATTTTTAATGATGACGAGATCAAGATATGGTCAGTTTTCTTGTATTTACGAGATATCTCGTCCATCAAGATCAATCAGTTTTTCTAATGACGACACTCTTCGTCAGGACAACTACCATGATTGTTAAAAATATTTAAATGTTGTCGTGGCTCAGTGGGTTTGCCCCCTGCCATTAGCAACCTACTAGTTGTAGGCAGTGCAGTTTTGATTCCTATCTGGCGCATTTCCTCTCCTCTGTGTCAGTAAAACTTTCTTTGTGTGTGTCATGTCCACTGCTTGAAGTTGTCCGTCTTGTGTTTGGCTCAGCATGGCTAAGTATGGCCCCTTGCGTCATACAACTTTACCTACCTCCCGTGACAGTTTTGTGCAAAGAGTTTTAAAACTCCCTTTATAATGATTTAGAAAACTGTATTTAAAAATAACGAAAAATTAAACACTGATGCACTCCCTTTTTTATAATTATATAAAATTCATGGAAATGTTATCAACCCTTCTACAACAGACATCAAATGATTGTTTTGAGTTTCTGTTGAGATATTATAAGCATACTTTTGTCAAGAATTGTACTTCAGATGTAATTTAGTAGTTGATATTTCTAATGAACTCCCTAATTCACTTTCCCCTTCACTGAATTGCTCTAAAAATGCATTTCCTCTTCAGCTAAACATCCTTTCTTTGTCAAATTTCCCCCATAAAAATCTGCTTTTATTGCAATTTATCCTTTGACTGCCAAACAGAACATTGTTCTCTTTTGATGTTTCGTGAAGTTAAAAATTCTTTCCAATAATTCGTTTCTTTCAAACTCGAAACTGCCGAAAACATACAAAATCATTCTGTATTGCAGTGAAAACTCACTTAACACTGGTGGCGCCATCTATTGATCCAACCCTGCAACACGTTTATACAACAAAGAGCCTAAGAACACCGTTTCTAAGCCACATAAAAAGAAAGTCAACGCTTTTTCTCAAACAGAAAAATTTCAAAGCAAAATAAATGTTTCTTAAGTTTCCTGATAACCTTTATCCAAAATACGTGATTCTATAAATAAAAAACTTTTAAATAAGGACTTCTGTTTATAAATACTCAAGTTCTCGTATGTTACTTTTTTATAGAATTCTCCATTATCTTGTTCAATCAATTTCTTTGATACCTAAAATTTTCATTCGTAATTAACTCTAAATTATATTATTATTTCACTAAACCAAAGCTTCAATTTATTCGTAGAAATAAATTCAGTGAATGCATTTAGATAAATGAAAAATATCCTCATGATGATGAAGATATTGCAATTAATCAATTGAAAATTTCAACATACACTTTTAAACCTGTATCAAATTTCTGCTTGTATTTTAAAAAGTATTAAACCTATTTAAAATTGGAAAAATAAATATACATATACTATAGTAACAATGCTTTGAAACTTGAACCATTAAAATTATGAAGTAAAATAAATGAATTTGACACAAAACTCATACTCAATTCAAGTACAAGCGTTTTATATAGCAGTTCTTATAATTTTTCTTCAATTTAGTTGTTTTAAATACGTTCTTATAAGTGTTATTGGTAGGTAGGTAGTTGAATTAATATCGCACTGGAGAGCAACAGAATGTGCTTTTGGTGACGGTTGGGGATTGATCCCGAAGGAAAAGATACGAGTACACCTCGTAATTTGTAACCACGGTCAGATGACGAAAAGAGCTATCGGAGGCCCGGTAAAAAATCAACATACAATATAATATAAAATGTCCATAAAAATTGAAGATAACTTACTTTTTAATTATCTTCCGGTTTTCTATTTATCAGAAAATATTTCCGGGTTTTTAAAAGTAGAACTCACTTTTGCTAATCAATAATTTTTAAAGCAACTGATACAAAATGACTGCTTGATTTAGAGTTGAAATGAAATCGCATAAAACAAACTTCATTTGACGAAGAAATTTACAATAAAGCCATCACAGAGCTAAGTACGCCAATTGATAAACTAATTCGGGTCGGTCAAATGAAACTGAAAGTCGCTTGATTCGCCAATAGCAACGCAGTTTAGAGGCTGATTTCTGCCAAGGCACAAGTCAGCGTAAGCAACACGTGGTTGTTTATTGTAATATTTCTCTCTGGTTATTGTAGAGAACGTGTTAAGAGCACACTAAACTATAGATAGCAAAGAGAATTTTCCAAATACTATAAGGGGCCACGGTAGCCCGGTTGGAAGAGTAACGGACTAGAAATCGAATCCAACCAAAGATCAACGTGTACAAAGGGAGCTGGTGTGCGTTAAATCTGTCGTGGCCTCAAATGAGCTCACGTTTGCGTGGCGTGGAAGCTAGAAGAGTGGAGTGCCAGCTCGGGTGTGACCTCGTCATCTGACCGTGGTTCAAAATTATGTGGTGTTGTCCTCGAATCATTCCCTTCGTGGGTTGGTCCCGGACCTTCGTCAATAGCCCGCTATGTTCCTTTAGTGCGACATTAATTAAAATACCTACCTTCCAAATACTATAATTTTTGATGGTGTTACATTGAGATACGTACACATTAATAACCCACAATACAGAATACACATAAGGCGGAATTAATAACCCACAATACAGAATATACAGAACACCCACCCACAATACACATAAGGCGAATGGCTTAATGATGAATGACGTAAAGTCGACTACCTGGCAATTGTTTCATTTGTATTAAACTAGTATGCCCATGCGAGAATTCTCGCATGAACAATTCCACTACCCCCCATCCGTTGTAAGGGTGAAAGATGTAAGCGAATTTTTTTATATCCAAGACATCAAAAAAGTTTATTCAATCACTATTTACAACACTTCCTCCTTGAGATCACTGTTAGCGTTGTTCCAACCATTTGTATAAAGCACGTAATTCTTCCGCCAAAAGGTCTAATAAGGTTATCTTAACTCTCTAGAATTCACAAAAATTGTTAAGTTGTATATTTGCAATTTTTTTTTTAAATCTTAACCTCGCGTGGAACCTGCGCCGTTTAATATTCTTATATTATCAAATCACATATTCATAAATTATTGATTTTATGGAAAGAAATGAAAAACCAGTTCAATACATAAATAAATAATTCGTCACGTGTGTAAGAGGCGTAAAAGGGATCTATACTATAGAAATAATATACATGATAAAAAAACTGGTTTTCCGAGTAATACTGGTAAAACAATTTTACTGGAAAAGTTATTTTTCCATCAATACTGGTAAAACAAACTGGTTTTCCGAGTAATACTGGTAAAACAATTTTATTGAAAAAGTTGTTTTTCCATCAATACTGGTAAGACAAACTGGTTTTCCGAGTGATACTGGTAAAACAATTTTATTGGAAAAGTTGTTTTTCCATCAATGCTGGTAAAACAAACTGGTTTTCCGAGTGATACTGGTAAAACAATTTTACTGGAAAAGTTATTTTTCCATCAATACTGGTAAAACAAACTGGTTTTCCGAGTAATACTGGTAAAATAATTTTATTGAAAAAGTTGTTTTTCCATCAATACTGGTAAGACAAACTGGTTTTCCGAGTGATACTGGTAAAACAATTTTATTGGAAAAGTTGTTTTTCCATCAATGCTGGTAAAACAAACTGGTTTTCCGAGTGATACTGGTAAAACAATTTTATTGAAAAAGTTGTTTTTCCATCAATACTGGTAAAACAAACTGGTTTTCTGAGTGATACTGGTAAAACAATTTTATTGAAAAAGTTGTTTTTCCATCAATACTGGTAAAACAAACTGGTTTTCCGAGTGATACTGGAAAAACAATTTTATTGGAAAAGTTGTTTTTCCATCAATACTGGTAAAACAAACTGGTTTTCCGAGTAATACTGATAAAACAATTTTATTGAAAAAGTTGTTTTTCCATCAATACTGGTAAAACAAACTGGTTTTCCGAGTAATACTGGTAAAACAATTTTAGTGAAAAAGTTGTTTTCCATCAATTCCTAGTAAAACAAACTGAGTTGCGTACTACCATCGTTTTACACTCTATGTTATTCCTATGGGGATTTCGAATAGTTTTTAGCCCACCTCTGCACACCTTGTAGAAATAGAACGGATTCGTCAGTGCTCCGGGAAATTCTCTTTCTTTTGATACCTCACTTGTTATTCATCGCGTGTAAGAGGCGTAAAAGGGATCTATACTATATAAATAATATAGATGATATATATTATTAGATTAATATAGTAAGTACCAAGAAAACTCGTTTCTCTATGATTGAGATTTTTGTCATTGTTCTGATTTCGAAAACTGTTCCCTACGCACCAATTTTTCTCCTTGGTTTCCTTGAAATATTCGGGATATAATCCTCGCGATATATTTAAATGCAAACGATAATGAACTTTCTTGGGCCCCTCACATTTCTACCATTTTAGACAAATGCCTCAAGACGCGCCAATAATTTAGCAGACTTGTGGTGCCGAATGGAGAACTAGTAAGTACTTATTAAGGTCTGGTATGATTCCGCTAAGAGGAAATCGTCACTTGCTATGCTGACGTCTAGGGTGGGACGTCAGCATAGCAAGTCTAGGGAACCTCACTACAGAACATTCTAATAATCTTAACTTGATCCAACATATATACCTTTTCTGGTTCTTACAGGACTTTCGCGATGGCAGCACTCAATGTACTCCTCTATATCCCTCCCATACATATTACGGGGTAGTCAAATTGGAAGAGTAACGGGCTAGCAACTGGGGGGGTTGCGAGTTCAAATCCAACTAAAGACGCCGTGCACAAAGGGACTGGTGCACGTTAAATTCGTCGTGGCCTCAAATGTCCTCATGTTGTCGTGGAGTGGAAGTTTGGAGAGTGAGGTGCCAGCTAAGTTGTTGCCTCGTCATCTGACTGTCGTTCAAAATTACGTGGTGTTGTCCTCGAATCTTTCCCTTTGGGATTGATCCCGGACCGTCACCGGGACGTGCTCCAGTGTGACGTCAGTTGAAATACCAAGACTTCTTTCAATATACAAAATAGAAACTATTCCGAAACTAGAAATGTATTAGCAATAGAATATACTTATCGAACCCATTAAAAGACGTGATTAACTTAATTTATATAGAAGGAGTTATGCCAATAGCCCGATGTGTTGCTCCAGTGTGACGTTATTTAAATACCTACCCATATATATTACAAGCAATGGATTTTTTTAACAAATTAATTTCTGAAAGGGACAAAGGGATCCTGCCTCACTTACACCTCCAATAGTTTTGATCATAATATTAACCTTAACTTAGTTAATCCCCCTGACAGAGTTAAACGTTCCAGAGTTCTTAATTTACACCACTTACAGTTAAAAAATCAACGAACCCCTTCCTCTTCAGTTCATGTATTTTGTTAGTTTTGAAAATCTTCGAAAATATTTTTTCCTGCAAGACCCCTAACTGCTTATGTCTGTACCCGTGGTGTAGAAAAAGTGCCAATGTTCATTTTGTAAGTTTTTGATAATATCTAATTTAGTAATTTTTATGTTTTTTAATTTTTGAACTTAACACACCCTGGTGGTTTATCTTCGTGACGAAAATCACCATGTAATGGCCAGTCTCTGATTCAAAATCCTGTTCTAAACTGTCATCAGACTGGGCATGGGACAATTTGTTTTTCCTGCATGAATCTTCATTCCTCCAAGGAGTAAGTAATAGGGCAGTTTTGTCTCGAAGAGATATCTAGGCAAAAACATCTCGTCATTAGCAAAATTGACCAGATCTTGTACGATATATCTCGGCGAAAGCACTTGGAGGGTTAATACAGCGCACAGAAAATATTTTGATTCTGTCATAATGTAATGATAAAATGACATAGGCACCTTTTCTGTTATAACTTTCTTTACTTTGAAGTGATTTGTAGACATAAGTAAAATCAGCGAGTTTCGACAAAGGTCGTTTTCCTTCCAAGGTACAGGTATAACTCTAGCAAAAATATTTTGGTAGTTAATGGTTTGATTAAATACTAATGGACTGGATTTGGGTTAATTGTGGAAGATTTAAATTATGGAGCGCGATGATGATACGAAAATAGAATGATATGGCAACAGGAATAAAAATGTTTCTTCCTAAGTTGATCTTTTCTCAATCCAGCAAAAGAACTAGTTCGACAGAGAAACTAAAAGTTTATTTAAAAGTACTTTTTGTCGGATTAGACATGTATATTATTTTCTTTGTTCCATGCACCTCTCCTTTGCAAAAGTATAAAATATTCACGCAAATTTGTTGGTAGTTTTTCTTCATTGAGGCACTTTTTTGTTTTCTGGATCCTAAATATATTTTTATCGAACATTTACTAACAATTCACAGGTCAGCAAAATCCTAGCCTATTGACGAGAAAAACTAGAGTTCTACAACTTACGATAGGTATTCTCTTCCAGATTATTTATGTGGTAGCCAGATAATTTAAATAGTAGGTGATTATTTAAGTGTGTTAAACCTGATGTTTTTTGTTTATTTAGAATGCTAAGCTAATGGTTGTCTTGACGATGTATCTCGTCATTAGCAAAACCATCTGCAGATCTTGATGGACGAGATATCTCGTCATTAGCAAAACCATCAGCAGATGTTGATGGACGAGATACCTCTTCATTAGAAGAAAACTGGCCAGATCTTGATTTCGTCGTCATCAAGAAATTGGTAATATCTTGATGACGATAAATCTCATCATTAGCTAAATCGATCAGATCTTGATAGACGAAATATCTTGTCGAAAGCACTTGAAGATTTAAATAGAAGCCATAGGGCATTCATTCTTGTACTTTAACGCCGTGGAGGGAATCGTTTTGTGTTTGATGTTATCGTGTAATTTATTGCTAATGTTTTATGTTACATAAACGTTGATTTGTAGTACGATAGTTTTATTTGAATTTTGAAATAAATTGTGGTTCACTAACCCGACGTGATAGGTTATTAACCCTTCAATTCGGTTCGACGAGATATCTCGTCGATCAGGATCTTGTTAGTTTTGCTAATGACGAAAGATACACCGTCGAGACAGCCATCAGGAGGGTTAAGTATGGGAAAAGGTTCATATGACGAATGGCATCTTGAGCTATAATTCAGGAGGATATCAACCTTAGAGAAACCACTGGAGCAACTTCAGAAATTTAAGCACAAAACTGAGCTTTTTTGCCATCTTCCTTTTTACTACACTACTTCCTCTGACTTCACGCCATTGGTTCTCCGGAACACCCCTCAATGGCCACAATCGAGTTCAGAGGAAGGAACTCTCCCGAGTGGGCAGTTATCCCTTGAAAAGGTTGAGAGGGGTGTTTATGGGGTCACGTAGTCCAGTGGCCCGGGTGCTTGTTAGGCTTTAATTTTGGATGGCGGCACTTTGCAGAATGGCAGCCCCATTGAACCAGTGCTCCAGGAACAAGAAATATGCCACTGGGGAATGCTCTAATATTTGTCTGCGATTTGCTCTCAATCACCACTGTCACTAGATTTTCAGACCACGTGTGATCGAGCAGACAAAACTCTTATAAGCTTTTGAAAAATTGAAGATTTCATTATCGATATGGCTACTATGTTTATGCTGATGCATTTAATATTCATGTTCATATAATAAGCAACATTCATGTTTCGATCATCTCTAATATTTGTCTGCGATTTGCTCTCAATCACCACTATTACGAAAAGATTTTCAGACCACGTATGATTGAGCAGACAAAACTCTTTTATAAGCTTTTGAAAAATTGAAGATTTCATTATTGATATGGCTACTATATTTATGCTGATGCATTTAATATTCATGCTCATATAATAAACATTTATATTTTGGTCATTAGATTCCTTTGAACAAAAGTTGTAGGTGGTGCAAGTTGATTCCTAGATGTATTTCTCTCTTCTTTGTTAGCAAAGCTTTCCTTGTGTGTGCTTGTCCGTAAATTGACGTTTTCGGTGTGTAGTGTTTGGAGCAATTTGGCCAAATAAAGGCCAAAACGCCATAAAACGAACCGATCTTTAAAGAAAAGTGATACTTGAAAAATTTTTTATCCTCTACGCCAGACAATAATTTTTTTGCCTTAAGTCTTTGTCTGGCAGCCCAATTTAGTCTCAAACAGAAATAAAACATCGTCGGCTTAGAACAGAAACTTATTAACTGACAAAACAAAATTTTTATTATAGAGCAATTTATAGACTAAGTATAAGTTTTAAGGTCTAAAATAAAAATTGTAAGCATTTTGATAGTGTGATATGTCTTTTTAACAGATAACAAATTGGCAATGTAGTTCTCATAATCATGAAAATGAACATTTATCGCTTCCGGAAAAGTGTCAATCAATGAGTTTCTCTCTAAGCCGACGATATGTAACTATCAACAGTATTATCCGCTGCGAGTCAGTAAGATTATGACTACAAAGGAAGTGGGTTCTTGTCATATTTAAAAGCCCTCACAGAGGACAAGTTGGAGAGTCTAACAAGCCAATTTGGTATAGATGATTTTACATGTGGTCATGCCAGTGTGAACACAAATACAAGCGACTCCTATAGCTCTCTGTAGATCCTGCGGAAACTGAAAACTTATCCAGGAGTTCCAGTCTTCTTTATAGTTACATCTTTATCAATATTAACCTGGTGGTTGTCTCAACGTTGTATCTCGTCATAAGCAAAACTAACCAGATCCTAATCTCGAAATCATCAAAATATCGGTAATATTCGATGACGAGATATCTCGTCATTGACCAAATTAGTCAGATCTTGATGGATGAGATCGTCAAAATCACTTGGAGGGAATGTTTGATTTTTGTATTTATAATCCTTTATATTGTACTTTATTCAATGGGACATTTTGAAATTAGATGTGGGATTTCGCTACGGTGCATTTAAATTTTAATTTAGGATAATGTGTTAAGAGTTAAAACTTCAAAATAAAAGTATTGATTCAAAACCCACTGTTCCCATCGTATCTTGGCGCTGACGGGAAAATCCAGGTTACAGTATCATGGAAATTTCACTAGAATAAGGAGTTGAACCTGCTCATTTGGTAGTAATAAATAGATTAATTACACAAGACCTTCATATTATTGGTGTCGAGCATTTTTAAAGTAAATCTGCAAACATACAATTACAGATATGGGTGAGTTTACCTTTTGATTTCTAGAATATTGAAAGATTCCAACTATACACGTGTGAGATAATGCTGAACCACGGACGATGTGACACATTAGCAGTAAATTCCTTCAGAGAAAGAATAGTACACTGCTGGCCACCCAAATTGCAACACCAAGAAAGACAAGAGATATCACAACAAAATTTATTTTGTAAATAACATGTAGACCAAGTATCAAATGATTAAATTTATAGACTTCTGTGAAGTGTGGTTCCTGCCAAAAACAGTAGCCAGAGTAGCCGCCATTGTTGGAGATCACCGCTGCCACACGCCTCGGCATTGATTCAAAGAGACTTTGGATGTGTTCTTGGGGTACAGCAGACCAAGCAGCTTCCACACGTTGCCAAAGTTGATCTGGTGTGGCAGCTGGGGATGTATTCTGGGTCAATCGTTGAGCAACCATGGACCACATGTTTTCTATCGGCGAAAGATCCGGAGAGCGAGCTGGCCAGGGAAGCAATTCAATCTGGCGATTGACGAAGAACCCTTGGACAATGCGTGCCACGTGTGGTCGCGCATTATCCTGTTGAAATATGGCTGTGGGCAAGCCCTGAAGGTAAGGAAGGACAACTGGCTCCAACACCTCGGAGATGTAGCGCTGGCTGTTTAAAGTACCGGCAATGCGTACTAGAGGAGTGCGAGAGTGATATCCAATACCGCCCCATACCATAATACCCGGTGCAGGACCAGTGTGGCGGTGCATAACGCAGCTGTTCAGCATCCTCTCTCCACGGTGTCTCCAGACTCGAATCCGACCATCGTGGTGTTGCAGACAGAAGCGTGACTCGTCAGTAAAGACAATTTCATTCCATTCTGCCGTCCGCATCCTTCTTTCATCGCACCATTGGCGGCGGAAACGTCTGTGGTTCTGCGTCAAGGGTAGACGAAGCAATGGACGTCTTGCGGACAGACCACTCTGCTGTAAACGGCGTCGAATGGCTCGCGCAGACACTGGATGATGCGGTACAGACTGAATGTGCTGTGCTATGGTTCGTGATGTGGCTGAGCGATCCGTCACTGCCATACGCACAATATGCCTGTCATCACGTGAAGTGGTGCACTGAGGTGGATGCGATCGAACACGTCGGTCCGTCGTACCCTCCTGCATCCAACGATCACATATCCGCATTACAGTTGTTTGGTTTCGTCCAACACGACTACCGATTTCCCTGAAAGATAATCCACAATCTCGGTAGGCCACTATCCTTCCTCTGTCGAACTCGGATACTTGATCAAAAGATGATCGCTGTTTTCTACGAGGCATAATTGATCGTTTTTTTTTGAAAAAAACCACAAGAAAAACACAATTGCCGTACTTGAAATCGTCGAAATCTCCAAGCCTTAAATAGCGCTTTGAAGTGGCGCCACAGGCGCGCGTGATGTGCGTCTGCGCTGAAATTCTAATCATTTGCATATCTCACCTCCGCTAATGCATGTTGTAAATTTCATATTATTTGCATGCTTCCTTCAGGGTGTTGCATTTACGGTGGCCAGCAGTGTATTTTAGCTCCAGAAAGTGGGGAGGGTAACTGTACATTTATTCACTGCACCACACATTTTCAATTGAGAAGCAAAATCTTTATATCTTCTCTAATTTAATCTTGTCCTCACGTTGTCGTGGTGTGGAAGTTTAGAGAGTGGGGTGTCAGTTCAAGTGTTGACCACATCATCTAACCTTGATTCAAGTTAGCGAGGTGTTGTCCTCGATTCTTACCCTTCGGGATTGATCCCCGACCTTCACCAATATCCCATTGTATTGCTCCAGTGCGACTAATTCAACTACATACCTGCCAATTTAATCTAGCAATTGTATTTAGCAGGGAAAAACTAACTTAAAACTTTCTTAACCTTTCAGTCCCGAAACTAAATTTTTCAAGGAGTGACGTCCCAGCGGGCAATTGGTGACGGTCCGTGATCAATCCCTAAGGAAAGATCCGAGGATAATACCACGCAATTTTGAACCACGGTCAGATGACGAGGCAACACCTGAGCTGGCATCTCACTCTTCAAAACGTGAGGTAATTTGAGACCACGACGGATTTAACATGCACCAGCCCCCTTTGTACACAACGGTCCTTGGTTGGAATCGAACTCGCAACTCCCTGTTGCTAATCCGTTACTCTTCCAACTGGGCTACCGTACTATATTAAGGGGGGGGGGAATTTCAATTAACGTCACACTGGAGCAACACAATGGGCTATTGGTGACGGTCCGGGATCAATCCCAAAGGGAAAGATCCGAGGACAACACCACGTAATTTTGAACCACGGTCAGATGACGAGGCAACACCTGAGCTGGCACCCCACTCTCCAAACTTCCACACCACGCCAACGTGAGGACATTTGAGGCCACGACAGATTTAACGTGCACCAGCCCCCTTTGTACACGGCGGTGTTTGGCTGGATTTGAACTCGCAACCCTTCGGTTGCTAGTCCGTTGCTCTTCCAACCGGGCCACCGCGGCCCACTATATTAAGGTAATGATAAC
Organism: Meta bourneti; assembly: GCA_933210815.1. Classification (NCBI taxonomy): domain Eukaryota; kingdom Metazoa; phylum Arthropoda; class Arachnida; order Araneae; family Tetragnathidae; genus Meta; species Meta bourneti. The sequence continues at coordinate 94,166,229 of OW119926.1, forward strand.
GGTAAATTAATTAACGTCGCACTGGAACAACACAACGGGCTATTGGTGACGATTACTATATTAAGAGCACCCGATATCGATTAATTGTAACTGGATTCTGCTGGTTTCTCCTCTATAGGTTATTTTTTATAGAATGAAACTACGATTTTGTGACTAATAAAAATTTTAGTTCAAACTACAGTATTAAACAATATATTTGAGTTTAAAAATAAAATATGTATAGATATATACAAAATAAAAGATATTTTCGAACATCAAAATTCGCCAGTTTGGAACAAGTTTGCCTGCGCATGCACATCCATGGATTGTTAGCTCTTACGCAGTTTAAATTAGACTGTGTTGGTTCTTCGACTGTACTCGTTTCCTTTTTAGCTTTGCCCTCCAAGTGGTTTCGACGAGATATCTCGTCCATCAACATCTGATCAGTTTTGCTAATGACGAAACATCTCGTCATCAAGACATTGGTGTCTTTTATGATGGCGAAATTAAGATCTGGCCAGTTTTTTTCTTATGACGAGATATCTCGTCATAAGAAAAACTGACCAGATAATAATGACCAGATATTAATGACGAGATATCTCGTCCTTAAAGATCTGGTCAGTTTTTCAAATGAGGAGACGCGGTATTTGATCGAAACAACCACACTTTCACCGAAACACTAGTTTCACAGTAACACCACCTTCACCGAAACACCACCTTCACCTAAATACCACGAGAAGGTTTGAAACTGGGACAATTTTGGTTCTAACGGTATGTGAAACGGCCGGGTATTCAACTACCACATTTTTCATGCTTATGGACTTCATTGGTTTTCCTCTGTACCTTTCAATTGAAAAAGCTTATAATCATACAAACATGCATGGAGAAAAGTAGAATACGTATCTAGTAGAAACTAAACAGGTGATTCAATAATCAATAAAAAAGATTAAATTGCTTTAAAAACGGTTTGAAAAAATATATTTAAGGTTGCAACTCTTTGTTTACTATCATATCTTGACAAAACTTAGTTTATACGATTCCAAGATTCAATGAAATTCCAAATGTAATTGTGACAACAATCATTAAGCAAATTTTAAGTACGCTCGCACGCTGCTTTCATCAAACAGCTCTGCACGAAACCAAATATAAAGTCGCAAATGCTATTTCTTCCCATTCAAAATTTAATTTCTGCTCTAAATATATCTTTTGTGAAATTCTGAATGCAAACCATTTTATTTTTATTCATTTATCAGTATTAATTGTTACGCTTGAATAAATTACATTTCCTTGTTCCTGATATGCTTATTAGACAAGTGATAACACGCTGAAATAACATCGAATAATAGATCGCTGCTAGCCAGCTTTTGAGTTGGGATTCATCCGGAAGTCAGAACCGGAACTACCAAAGGGGGTGCTGTCCCCAAAGCGTTAATAAGCGCTACCATAAATACGTTAGATGCAAAATTCAAAACTGAGACTCGACGAAATCTTTTGTAGTATTAGTGAAAAATCTTAATTTTTGTCTACCGTGTCCTAGCCTGTGGGCCATTGAGACGAGGTGAATTTTTTTTTCGAATTACAATTTGCAACAGGTGAAAAGTTGCCTCTTACCTTTAAATATAAATCTATATACTTTAATTTTTTTATTTAATGTCTTGAGTCCTCTACCGGATGTTATACTTTAATATTTTTACTGAAAAACTATGTCGTTGCATAAAAATGTTACAAGTCAAAAAATATGCAAATTGTTTTAAAAACCTTAAATATCGACATATAAACAACTCAGAGAATGTAATAAAAATATTTTTGGTGCAGGTATATAGCAATTATTTTTCAACGACACCGATGAAAAATTCAAAAATTGTGAAGTTTTGCAGTTTTTGTAATAAAAGAAAGAATTAAATATATATTTACAAAGGTTGAAAAACTATGAATTATTGTCTCTTTTACAACTACTAATAGAGTACTGGATATAAAATATGATGTATAATTAAGCTAGTTTATACTGTTTTATAATCACATTTTTGGAACAATTTGCTCGTTATTTTATCTTAGTTCGGATGACGCCTGCTCCAATGAGACATTTAGACCTTAATTACCAATTTTATACATCTTTTGATCATCTGTGTGTCAATGGTAGCGAAGAAATTGAAAAGTTTGTGTAGCTGAGGAATTTATACAAGACTAGAGTTCATCATTTATAACGTTTGTTCACATAGGAGTGAACTACTAAATCAATCTGCCCAATTACAGAGTTTTTGTGAAATAAATCGCATCGAAGTTTATTTTGGAATATTAAAAATTATTATTTTTTGCTTTAGTCATTCTCTCTCTCTAGTACTCAGAATTCTCCTTACTAGTTAACGAATATGGTAGTGTTTATCACTGATCATTGTAAGGAGCACATTCTCGGGGTGAAAAAGTATGCATTTTGTTTAATGACTGGGTGAATAATAGCTTTTAGTGCACCACTTAAATAACGAGGATCCATGTATCATTTATAAAACATTCAAAGCTACATCTTTGCAGGAAGGATGGTACTTTATCTCACATACCATATTAATGCATAAACTCCTGCAATAGATTCTGAAATAATTTTTAAGTTCAATCACGGATTCTTTCACATGTAATATCTTAAGATGCAATTTGCTATTGCCAGCCATCGAACCTGGGACAATTCTGCAGGTGGCAATTAGCCAAATTCTTAGAATTGTTCAGACGATATAACTTTGCAAATTTTGTATAAATATCTTCAATCTTAACTTGTCTCCTGTTGTTCGACCTCCGATAGATCGCAAGAAATTGTCACAGATTGTACATTAAGTTTTTTGCATGCTTTCTCGATTGCTTCCGAATATATTTAGGATTTTCAGGTGCTTCATCTAAGTGTTGAAATAAGTGCTTCAGAATAAATTCGTTGGAAAGTCCTTTCTGGAACACACTATTGATCCTACACTCTTCTAAGTGTTTTAAGCACTTTATAATTTAATTCTACCTGTTATAACTTCATTTAAAGTTATCTTATTTTTAATTGGTAGCTACGTTATATACGAGTACCTTATTTGTATTATTTAGAATCTTTAGGCTCTAATATGTTGTCGAAGGTTAAGTTCTTTAGTCGGTAGTATTGATAAAGAACTTACGTATCGTTTGTAACATTTCTTTTCGGCAAACAATTGGTATGTTAGCTTTTCTTCACATTTTTCTATATCTTTAAATGCAACTTCTAATGCCTCAAGAATACTGGATTCTTTGTCTGAATGTTGGTATTTTAGTTCGTGTTTAAAAACGAAATAATGTTTTAAAACGAAACTGAAGGTAGTGCAGGGTTTACGTGCAGTGCCGAAAATAGGGAATTCTACTTGATGTCTCGTATTACGTTTTGGAATAACTCGTTTTTATTTTATAGTTAACAAAATAAAAGAACCTTCTGGAGGCTCATGTTCAAAAGTTTTACTCTCAGAATTTAACTTGTAAAAGATATTAGGACTGCTGTTATAGGGGTGGGTGAGGTGTTAGTTACTCAAATCTTTGCAATTGCAATAGTAATTCCTAGTGGTTAAGTTGAATGGTGGCGTGTGCGGAAATTTCTGAAGGTTGAGCAATATTGTTTCTGACGTCTGATATAATTATTTCGATCTTTGTGGGTACGAAGGACATGTTTAACGTAGCAAAGTATTGCACATGCTTTTATATTCTCTAAAATATATTTATTAGGTATCGCAAATAAAGATAATATTATTTCAAATATCGTGTTACAAAGTGCCTTTTTATCCATTTTTAGTCCATTTCTTCGTTATAAGGTAAGGGGAAACTTTTCTACCCCATTCCCAAAAGTGATTTCGAAAAAAATTCTGCCCACCCTAATCAACATTATACATTTATGAAACTTACTAATGCAAGATTTTTTATAGTACCTTTGTTAATATGTATGTACAGAAGCATACACAAAAAATATAAAGACTTTAAAATGGATATAGAGAACACTGTATTTCAATACATGTTATGTAACAAAAAAACATTCAACCCATTTTTTCATTATATGGTAAGAGGGAAATTTTCTACCTATTCCAAAAGCTATTTCGAAAAAACAAATTTCTGCCCACTAACAATCAACACTATGCATTTATAAAACTTATTAATGCACGATTTTTTATAGTACCTTTGTTAATATGTATGTTCAGAAACGTACACAAAAAAATATCAAGACTTTTTAAATGGATAGAGAACACTATATTTCAACACATGTTATGTAACAAAAGAAGACACGTCCTACACAAAGACAGTGCTTTCAAAACCAAAAAGAACACCGTCACCCAAAAAGCAAAAACTAAACCCCTCCAATACATAAAACAAAGCAAAAAAACGGCAAATATGAACAGTAAGTCGTTCTGTTATTGGAAGGGGGGCTGAAAATGGTAAGTTCTTCGACACAAGGAACGAACTCCGAGATTAGAAATCCGGATTGAAGTGTAATATCTGATGTCCCTGGGGGATACGGAAGGAAGGAAAGATGAAAAGATTCCGTCCCTCCAAGATTGCCTGTTCCCGCGCACAGAGCAGTTCTCTTGTCTTTATCTTTTTCATCAAGGAAGATTACTCTAAAACTTGGTGCGTCCATTAATAAATATAGAAATTGTTCCGTCTGGCAAATTGGAGTCGTCCGGCGATTTGCTTTAGTGCCTCCGCAGGGGGCGCTAAAAACGTCTGGAGGGACACACGGCCTCGCAACGAAAAAAGACTATTTGTAGTCCTTAGAGGTTCCTTGGATCTCATAGTTTGATTTTATGTTAGTCATATTTAAATAGACTCAGCTACAAAATAAGAGAATGAGTTCCACGTAGCGATTCATTATATATCGTTTCTGACCATTTGTCGCCAATAATCCAAGTAATATCAATTTTTGTGGTACATACATTAATCTTATACATATAAAGCAGAGTTGGCATCTGTTCCCTAAACAAATCTATACCGGTTGACCAATCCGGTTGCAAAATTTGTGTTGTAAAATATCTACAATGATATAAACTGAAAACATGAAAATTCGAATTTTTTATGAAATGCAATTTAATCAATAAAAAGATGACATTTTAAAGGATTCATAAAAAGCTTTAAAAAATAGAGAAGATATATAATATAAATTATATCAAGGTTGATTGTATTTAAATACTTACGTAATGCAAATGAATAATTTCAATTTTGAATCATTTCTAAAAAGAAGTTATTTGAATTGCTTAAAGACAAAAAGAAAAGCTCTTTTCATTTAACTTATATAAGATTCAGATATATTTTTATTTTATGTTTAGAAAGATACAAAGCATGATAATTATGATTCGTATTAAAACGGTTCTAAGCAAACTATTAAATATATCTAATTCTGAATCCTAACAATTAACGAGATTTAAAATGACAATTATATTTTATGAGTTGTTAAAAATTATGGTATCGACTTTAATAATTTAAGTCTAATTGTTAATAATAAGCCATTTTAATTATATCTTACTTCTTTCGTTAATAATAGGTAGGATAGGATTTTGTGGTAAATATTTAATAATGAATAAAAAAAATATTTATTTAAATTTCTCAAGGTTGAAATTCTAAGGGCAAGAATTCAAGTAATTTGACTTAAAATTGTAACTGCAACATGAAAGTATTTTCATCAGCGATTATTTTTGATAAATAAACACTCACTATAAAAATAACTACTCTTACAATGACTATTTTATCAGTTAAAAAGTAACTAAAACTAGTCCCTTATTAAAATAAGTATACGTTCCCATTTATGGAGTGAAAACTCACTCAATGTCGAAAAGTAGTCTTATAACTGGCTAAGAGCATTTTAATGTTTATATTAACTAACGCTTCAAACGTAGAAAATTTTGAATCGAAATTGATACTTTTTATACTGTTTACTATCAATGAATATTTATGGATCAATTTTCAAATAGAGGTTACTTCCGTGTAAATTTCAATTGTTTAAATAAGTCTATATATTCATAATTTTACCTTTGGAAAGGTTTGAATAAGATACAAAGTGTATTAAATATTTTATTTATTCAAATATAATTGATGATTCAGAACTTATTCAAATATATTTAAATTATTTAATATAATTGATGATTCAGAATTTATTCAAATATATTTAAATTATTTTATATAATTGATGATTCAGAATTTATTCAAATATATTTAAATTATTTAATATAATTGATGATTCAGAATTTATTCAAATATATACATAAATTATTCAATTATAATTTACAAGTAGAGGTTAAGTCCGTGTGAACTTGAATTGTTAAATTAGTCGAAATTCATAATTGCACTTTTGAATAGGTTTGAATACAGTACGAAGTATATTATATTTCTTAAATTATTCAAATATGGATAAATCAATTAAGTTATTTTTTACCTAAAATTTAAATTACAGTGTTTACAAAATATTACATTGTTTACAAAAACAATGTTCAATTCCAATATTAATTACAATGCGTATTTTATGTATATTGTAGTTGCTGATATCCAAAGAAAATTGAAAACAATAGGATGATTTATAGCTTTTATAGATGATGAATTATAGGTAATTCACCTAATTAGATTATTTATAGTTTCAAGCATATTTTCAGTTGCATTAATTAACTAACAAAATTGCTAATTGCAGTTTAAAAGAATTTTGTAAGTTAAGAAGCACAGTGGAAAAGAATTTTGAAACACTTTCCCTAACTTACCAGTGGCATCAACTTGGTGTAAAATCGTGAAATCAAGTATAATTCATTTGCTTAAATGAAACCTTTTCTTCCCTGTTAAATTAATTTTAGTTCTCTATTGATCTAGGATATGTTTTGTAAACTTTCAGATTTTATGTGGATAGTGAGTGGTTAGAGCTCTGGTTAACCGTTTCACTGACTCTGGGTTCGAATCTATTAATGTGATTAGTCGTTCGCAATCCACTTTAAGCAGTCGATCCCTGTCCAATAAGGAATTTAGAATAATAAATAATTCGGATTTATACTCCAAATTGTTTAGGAGCACTTGAAATTTCAAATTTAGTATTTAAATTTTTTTAAGTATAGTTCAATAGATAGTTCTTAGATGTTTCCCTATTTATTGCATTTTTCCAGTCTTCCCCAATACTTGTTTCGACCACTACTTTAATTGTGAATACGAAAGTGTAAAATGTTTTTTTGTTTATTATTTAATTTAATTTTGTCATTAATTTTAATTTAGTCATATCCCATTTAGTACAGTTCCATGATACTGAATGAAATGAAAAAACGCAGTTTTAGTGTAATAGTTACTGATTTTGAATTTTTAAATGTTTGAATATTTGCTGTACTTCAATCCTTTTTCGAGTCACTGTAGGTGTGTTGCTGAGAATGTAGTAGCTTGAAAGACGGATTCAACAGCGTATTTAGATATTTATATGGTTTTAAAACTAGAACAAAGTTACTTGGGTGCGAGATTTCATTTTTATAGTTTTGAATTGGAGAAACTATTAGAGCGTGTTAAAATGAATGATTTTCGTTTGAGATTATTATGTGTGCCAATTTATTTTCTACGACCCCTCTTCATTTTCTGTTATAATCTACCTAAATATACCAAAGGGCCGTGGTAGCCCGGTCGGAAGAGTAACGGATCAGCAACCGGAGGGTTGAGAGTTAGAATCCAAAGACCATCGTGTACAAAGGGGGCTGGTGCACGTTAAATCTGTAGCAGCCTCAAATATCCTCACGTTGGCGTGTTATGGAAGGTTTGAGAGTGGGGTGCCATATCAAGTGTGACATCGTCATCTGACCGTGGTTCAAAATTACGTGGTATTGTCCTCGGTTCTTTCTCTTCAGGATTGATTCCGGACCGTCGCCAGTAGCCCGTTGTGTTGCTCCAGTGCGACGTTAATTAAAATACCCCCTACCTACCTAAACTCTTAAAATTTAAAGTAGAGGATTACATAAGATAGCAGAGATCCTCATATCAGTTGATCGGAGTTACCGTTGCCGTTCTTTAGAAATGATCGTTATTTTGCCGAATATTTATAACAGTATAAGTTACGGAATATTCAAATATTGTTTCTCAAAATTCACTTTTAATGTCTGTCCCTTTCAAAGCGTTAATATATGCATTTTAAATGGTCGTTCTCACCTTAGATTATTTTATTTTTTTAAATGGCTGTTCTCGACAAAGAATATTTATAACAATTAATTAACAGATACGGAAATATTCAACTATTAGCCTTCTCAAAATTAACTTTTAATGTCTCTATCCCTTTTAAAGCGTTAGTATATGCATTTTAAATGACCATTCTCGCCTTACAATATTTTATATATTTTAAATTGCTGTTCTGGCCAAAAATAATTATAACAAAATAACAGATACGGAAATATTCAACTATTACACTTCTTAAAATTCACTTTTAATTTCTCTATCACTTTTGAAGTTTATGCAGATATGAGAATATCTGAGATGAGGTTATATCAGTAACAAATTAATAATAGCCTTGCTTTCATTATTCTTAATTAATGTGTGATTAATTTAACAACTATACATTAACCTAATAAATGTTATTTTATTTTATATCATAAAAGTATTCTATGCATTCTTAACATTTTCTTATAAAAAGGTACAAAATTAAGAAACCAATACTTTCCGAAGTTTAGGTTCTCAGAGGCTCCTTCTGTCTACACCACAGCAATCAAGAGAGCAGTTTCATTCAAAAAATTAAGCATGATGTGTCTCGAAATTTCGTAATTTAAGATTGTTTTTATCAATTTATTACTTAAATATTAATTACATTAAAAGTAATAAAGATTTTTTTCCAATAGGTGCAGGGGCAAAATAAAAAAGGGGTTTTGTTTTTCAGTTGAAAAATCTTTGTGAAAAATCCTAATAGATGGCAATAATAGGTTCTGTTTCCCAGCTGTTTCGTTCAAATGGTAAAAGCGGAGCAGTAAAATTAAACTGACTTCTTATACCTTTAAAGGACATTCCTTTACCAATGGAAGCGTATGTTAAAAGACAGTATCATCAAACTTTGCTGAGCATGTGCATTTTCTATAATTAAGTTGAAATATAAAATTTTATAGCTTATTGACAAGTTATTTTGTGTCAAAATAGCGTCTATGGGGAACTTTCGAACGTTACCCTCCAAATGGCTTCGGCAAGATATCTCGTCCATCAAGAACTGACCAATTTTTCTAATGACGAGATATCTCGTCATTAAGGTATTGTCCATTTTTGATGATGACGAGATCAAGATCTGATCAGTTTTTTAATGACGAGAGACGACGAGATCTTGATGGACGAGATATCTCGTTCGTTATGATCTGGTCAGTTTTGCTAATGATGACCTTGACAAGATAACCACCAGGAGGGTTAACTATAGTTTAATTAAATAACGGAAAATGTTCACATAAGGACATAAATAATATCAAATCAATCGCCACGAGATTCATTCATCAATTTTGCCGCTTTATTTAAATATCCTTAATTTGAGCTATAGAGTAATATTTACAGTACAATTACTGTAATTACAATTTCAATAATACAATTACTGTTACAATTTCACATAATTTCAGTACAATTACTGAAATTATGTGAAAGAGTTTGAAATTCCCAACACTTAGATCATAGAAGGCAATGAATGAGAAACCTGAATGATATGAATCAGCACAGAAAGTGTACGATAACTCGAAAATAGATTTAGACATAATAAAATAGAACGCGACGTTAATTAAATACCTACCTACCTATTGTTTGCACATATGGAAGATCAAGCTGCATTTGTGAAAAAATAACCGTGTAACGTAGCATAAATGCAGTGGTGCTCGTTAATATCAAGCGGGGAAGTTTGAACAACTCATGTTGGTAAATATAGCATTTTGTAGTAAACCTACATTACCTGAAACTTTAGATGCAAATGATTGAATGTAGCATTGATATTGTTATACAAGTTTTTGTTTTGAGGAGGAAAGACTTAATGTGAGGAGTATCGAGAATTTTCTGAACCCTTGACAACTAGTGAAAGAAGCTTGATATTACTAAAAGTTAGTGTAAAAATATAAAATTTATTTATTTATTTGTACTTAAGCGCTAAGTAAATATGTACTCATAAAATGTTAGGTTTTTAGGGTTTGTGACAAGCTCTTTAGTTTGGTTGGGTTTTATGGCTCTAGGCCATATTTAGCCAAGCTGCACCAAACACAACGTCAAGTAATGGACATATACACTCAAGGAAAGTTTAATGACATAAAAGAGAGATATATACCCAGGGTATGTTATAGAAAACGTAACTGCGCCATCTATAACTCGCAGGTTGTTAACGCAGTAGGTCTGCTCACTGCTCTAACAACCTGTTCTCACCAACCCAAATTCCTTAGATGTTTCATATTATATATAACTTTTGTCAAGTTAATGATTTTGGATTTTTTTTTATTATAACTCAATTTTTTTTAGGTTTGATAATTATCTATTCACATAGATCACATGAATCTCTACTTAATTTTGTGGTGATTTGGCGTTTGATTTATTAAAATATCCATTTCCCTAATTTTGACAATTTTGTAAAATCAGGTGTTCGATGTTAAACGCTTTTACCCTATATAGCAAATAATATATAATTATATAACAAATTTATTTTGAAAATAATGTATAAATTATAACTTCACTCCGCGATATTTTACAGGTAGTTATACTACATGTCTCAATTTATTTTCTGGTTTGTTATTGAAAATACCGTAAAGTAAATAAATTTTATTTCAACTCTGTTTGTGATAAAAAGGCAATGAAATATCTAATTTTAAAATTATATCTCCTAAAGATAAAAAGGTAATATTCCGGGCATTGGAACATTAAGATTTCTAAGAATTACCTCAAGTATATCCAACTCGAATATTAACTATATTCCGCTAATAATCACCACTAAATTCTATCATATTTTGGACCAGTATAATAGTTATTAGGATATAGGATTTGGATCCCTTAAAAATTGTTATTAAAAGCCAAGTAAAAATACATATATAACCTCAAAACTGCCAAAAATGTTCTAAAAAGTTGGCGTAAAAATTTTTTGCCTTAATGTCAGACGTGCATCCAGACTTTTTCCTTAGATAGTTGGAGATTAACATGATTAAATTTGTACAATTAACTATTATAATTTTTTTGGTAGGATGGTAGTTGAATTAACGTCACACTTGAGAAACATAACGGGTTATTGGTGACGGTTCGAGATAAATCTCGAAGGGAAGGACAACACCTCGAAACTTCGAATTACGGTCAGATGATGAGATCAACGGCTGAACTGGCACACCACTCTCCAAACTTCCACACCAAGCCAGCTTGAGTATTGCCACAACAGATTTAACGTGCACCAGTCCCCAAGTATACGAGGAGTGATCGAGTTTCTAACTTGCAACCCTCTGGTTGCTAATCCGCTTCTATACCAAATGGGCTATCGCGGCCCCAAATTATTTTGGGAGAACCAAAGTTTAATCAGAATATCAAAACTCAAAAAATAAACAATTTTTAGATGCTTACAAGGTGAACTCGCAATCACTGACGATCTACCATGAATTGACCACTTTCCCCTATTCTCACTTAAACAATGAAGCGAGTCTAGTCAATTAGTAATCAATCAGTTTGGTATCTGTTACTATTCGTTTTTCTCTTACTAAATGAAGAGCATTGATGTTTTACAAACTATTTCAAAAAAATTTGTAGGTATCGAATTTTCATTTTATATACTGCCCGATTACATTTCTGGTATTAGCAATACAATTCTTAGTCGTGATAAGCAAAGTGTCATAATATAGGGTAAACCAGCCTGACACTCATTAAAGTAATTGACTTTTCTCTCATATTTATAATTAAAACAAGTGAAAGAGTCTAGTCTATCAATAATCAATCAGTTTTAAATTCTTACAGCCAATGAAAAACTAGAATAAATGTTCACCAATCTAATGTATTGGAACTGGAACTATTTGTGTCTGCCTAATTATTGGTCTAATCAATATTCCGAATTTGGACAAAGAAATTACATTAACTATCAAATATTAAAGGTACCACTACAACGGTTTTAATCACTCATTACCAAAAACTAAGAAAAAAAAATCTTTAAAATCAATTCTAAATTACCTCCAGGGTAATTTTTTCATGGTTAAAATACTCTAATTGGTCAATTTCTGACTGGTTCACTGAACACTTCTGACCGAATAAACCACTGAGGTTTGGTTTGTTTTGTCGCTGTACAATCGTTTTATGCTCGTAATGTTAAGATTGAGAACTCATAAGAATTGCACACGAACACTGGTTCCTTAAAAGAATTCAAGACACGCGTTACTACCTGCCTCACACCCCTTTTCGACAGCATCTTTTAAATTTAGAACGACCTATCGTACACTCTATCCTAACATACATTCTTATGTTACATTATTGAAAAGGGGTGGAAATGTACTGCAATGCCCAACAGCTGGGATAGGTTGGCTCGACACTGATGATATGTTTCCCATTCCCTCTCATCGAACACCTAATAAAACGGAAAAGAAGCTGCAAGACTAAAATTATTGTAGTGTATCTCAACTTACCTTTACATATAAAAACTTAGATATTTTATTAACGCACATGGCACAGAAATCGGAATTACCTTTAAATTGGCACATGACAACGACGCTTCTAAACAATGATATCGACAGCTAAGTTTTGCAGCTTTGTGCATAGGTGACTTGGTTTGAGTTATGAAACAACGAAATATTAGACTCAGAGACTTCGTGATACAAGTGAAAATCTTCAGCTGTCTAATGAAACAAGGACACGCGATAAATTTCAAAAAGACAGATCGCTAAATTTTAAAAGATAGGTTCCGCGCGAGTGATCAACTTCATGAATGTTCCGGCCGGATTGTGAAGAAAGCGGGTCATGTTTAAAAAAAAGGAGGAAGCATTGAGAGTTCTGTTTTCATTAACAAGTCATTAGTTGGTCCCTCTACGGTCTTTTTATTGCTACATGCGGGTTAATTAGACCGGAGTCAAACTTGTTATCGGAAATTCATTCTGTTGTAGAAATCCTCACAAGGTATTCCCGAAATCTCGTTTCATAAATTATCCAGCAATTTACACTTTAGGTTCAAAATTGATAACCTTGCTCACACAAATGTGTTTCCAAAGATGCTTAACATTTTCTGGTCAGTCAGTGTCAAATTTTAAAACTTGCTCTTTTCCAAACGTTGTAGAAATCATTTAAGTCAAATTCCGTAAAATTTCACATAAATATCGTTTAACATTTAAAATCCACTTTCTCTAGTCGGAGATCTCAACGCACTTTGCAAGAAATGCTGATCTCTAGGACTTCTTGTAAAAGAAACTTGGCATTATCAGACATATAATGCCTTGTCTGAGTCTACTTAGAACTCAACTTACAACTTATTTCACTGACACCCTGATGTATATACATTTTAGAAAATTCAGTCCACTAATTCTTCTTAAGTTGGTTGGTTTGGGGTTTTTTATGGCGCAAGGGCCATATTTAGTGTTGGAATCGGTCTCAAACCTCCAATTATAGTGCCGTGTGGGGCACATAAATTTGAAGAATGTAAATCTTTGAATGTATAAAAGTGAAGAAAGATTGGGGATCATGATCTGATCAGACTTCTTGTTTTCTAAAAGTATGTTTTTAAACCATAAGACTAGGCTACGTAATAAAATTTATTTTTAATGTATAAAACTCTGTCTTCAATCGATAAAACCCAACAATTGGTTATGGGCCTCAGACCTTAAGCTGAACCTGAATTCTGCCACTACCGGTATCCAGTATGATGGGTATTCAAGAAATGTCCATGTTTTCCTTCCCGAAGTTATCGGATTTCAACTATGCCACGTGGAAGACGGACCTGAAGGTATTGCTAATTGACCGGAACTGCTGGGATTTTATCACTAAAACGGAACCTCTATTATTGGAAGATGCTCCAGAAAAAGAAAAAAGAGACTATCGTTATAGGAAACAGAGGACATACACAACTATCTACCAGGGCATAGACAGAAAATATCAAGTCTTAATTTCATCTACTGAAGACGGTAAGGAAGCCTGGGATATATTAAAGACCAACTTTGAACCAGCATCTAGAGCACGATTGGCAGGCCTTGTGGACGAGTTCTTTTCAATCCGCTACCAGCCGGAGGACGAATCCATTGGACTCTTCTGCAAACGAGTGCATGAGAAGCTGTTACAGATAAAAGAATGTGGATTCGAAATCCCAGACCTCTTAGTTTGCTTTCAACTAATAAGACATTTGCCTCACGAATACGATAATCTGGTACAACTGCTATACAGGATGGATGACAACGAGTTCACGCTAGACAATTTGTCTAAACATTTAATAACAGAATCCAGCCGAATCGAGCTGAAGCGGAAAGACGAAGGCACAAAATTAAGTATCGTGGCCGATGCTTATGCTACAAGAAACAAGTCATCTAGATACAAGGAGACACGGGCGTCTACTCCTGATCACAGCAGATGCGTACTGGACCCTGAATTAATTCCTTCAAGCCCAAGAAAGTCGACAGTTTGTCGTATGGGGCCGCGACCATTCTGCAACTACTGCAAAAAGTCGGGACATTACGAATCGAAGTGCTTCAAGAAATGCAATCGGCAGAAACCTGGTGGTGAATTATTTTATATGGAGGACAATCCAAAAACTGATCTTCAACGTGCCTATGCAGTTTCAAATTTTCCAAATGAAAGACCGAGGGAATTTCTCATTGATTCTGCTGCAACTGCTCACTTCTGTAAAGAACGCGATATGTTTACGACATTCAGAAAACTACCACCACAGAAGATCCTAGTCGGAGACAAGGACAGCACCTCGGAAGTATTAGGTATGGGTGATATTCAATTTACAGTTTTAGATAGAAACAGAAATTATGATATAACTTTAAAAGATGTGTTATACTCGCCTAATATGAGAAGAAATTTAATTAGTGGTGCTCGTATTGATCTTGTGGGAAACAAAATTAAATGGGGAAATAACAAAATGATTATTTATAATAGTTATAATAAATATTTATTTACTGTTCCCAGAATTGGAAAATTGTATATCTTGAAAGGTTATCCCAAGATTAAAAATTATGTATATGTAACTGGTTTAGATCTAGAAAAAGCCCACCGTAGGTTTTGTCATGTTAACATGCCCTTAATTGAAAATATGAGTAAAATTAATTGTGTAAAAGGAATTGAAAAACTTAATTGTAAAAATATAGATAAAAATTGTAAGATTTGTGCTATTGCTAAATCCACTAGAATATCCTTAAAAAGAAACTATATGTACGAAAGGAAAACTAAAAATGTTTTGGAAAGGATCCATATGGATTTGTGGGGTCCTGCTCCAGTTAACTCTCTAGGTGGAAACAAATACTTTTTATCTATTATTGATGATTTTTCACGTAAAGTAACTGTTTATATTATTCGAAATAAGAATGAAGTTTTTGATTACTTTAAAAAATACTTGGTTAAAGCTGAAAGACAGCTAAATATTAAGTTAAAATGTGTCCAAACTGACAATGGTTTAGAATTTTGTCACAAAGAATTTAAAAAGTTTTTAAATGATCTAGGAATAAAAATCGAAAGAACTTCAACTTATACCCCTGAACAAAATGGCATTGCAGAAAGGTTCAATAGAACAGCCATGGATTGTGTCAGAGCTATGCTTCAAGACAGTGGTCAAGTTTTTAAATGATCTAGGAATAAAAATCGAAAGAACTTCAACTTATACCCCTGAACAAAATGGCATTGCAGAAAGGTTCAATAGAACAGCCATGGATTGTGTCAGAGCTATGCTTCAAGACAGTGGTTTACAACCACAATTTTGGTCAGAAGCACTTTTAGCATTTATTCATACTAAAAATAGATTGATTTTAAAGATATTTTTTCACCAGTTGTGAATTTTTCTATTGTTAGATTATTGTTTGTATTATTGATTTCTATGTTGGGTTGGTATCACTGTCAAGTTGACGTGAAAAGTGCATATTTATATGGACACCTTAAGGATACTATATACATGAAACAGCCAAAAGGATTTGTGCTGAAAGGATCCGAAAACAAAGTATGTCTATTGGAAAAGGCTATATATGGTCTGCATCAAAGTGGTAGAGAATGGAATTTGGAATTAGACGGTATTTTAACTAAATTAGGATTTTCTCAGTTAAATTGGTGTAATTGTGTCTACAAATTTAAAGATGTAATTTTAATTGTTTATGTAGATGATATGGTTTTGTTTTCAAAAAGAGAACATTTGATAAATGACGTAATCGAATTATTGGACAAAAAATTGGATCTTACAGTCCTAGGTAAAACTAAATATTTGTTAGGCGTAAACTTTCAAGAGATTGAAAATTCGATTTATTTACATCAAATTACCTAAATTGAAAAATTAATGTCAAAATTCAAAGATCTTCCTAAAAGTTTTGTGAATTTACCTTTTAAAATTGGTTGTAACTTACCTGAGAAGGTTAAAGAGGAAGAAATAATTGAAAATGATTTAATGAGGAAATTTCCCTATCGTTCCTTAATAGGATGTTTATCGTTTTTGTCAGATAGATCCAGACCAGATATTGCATTTGCCGTTAATATAATGTCTCAGTTTTGTAATGGTTATACTTACAAACACTGGTCTTACGTTGTTGATATTATGAACTATGTTTTTCTTACAAAGGATTTTAAAATTAATCTTTCCAATGTAGAAAGTTCAAATTTGATTGCTTTTTCTGATGCAAATTGGGGATGTGGTCTCACAAACAGACATTCAAGCAGTGGCTATTTAATTTATTTTGGTAACATCCCAATATCATGGAAATCTTCTAAACAAAAGTGCATAGCTCTTAGCTCAATGGAATCTGAATTTATTGCACTAACCGATTGCACTAAAGAAGTTATTTGGTTTAGTAGAATTATAAATGAATTAAGTTTGTGTGATTACATAAGACCCCAAGTATATTGTGATAATCAATCTGCTATCTATTTTTCAAAAAATAGTCAGGAAAATCAGAAAACTAAACATATTGATATCAAGTACAAATTTATTCGTAAATTAATAAAAGATGAACTATTTAACGTAAATTATATTTCATCGGAAAATAATTTGGCTGACTTTTTAACAAAGCCTTTATTGTTAAATAAATTTAAAAATATTATTAGAAAAATATTTTGTTAGATTTATGTATATATATATGTTGAATTGTAATACATCTGCTGAGGTTTTACAACCGATGGGGCCGCATGTTGGAATCGGTCTCAAACCTCCAATTATAGTGCCGTGTGGGGCACATAAATTTGAAGAATGTAAATCTTTGAATGTATAAAAGTGAAGAAAGATTGGGGATCATGATCTGATCAGACTTCTTGTTTTCTAAAAGTATGTTTTTAAACCATAAGACTAGGCTACGTAATAAAATTTATTTTTAATGTATAAAACTCTGTCTTCAATCGATAAAACCCAACATTTAGCCATGCTGCGCCATACACAAGAACAAACAATACCAAGTAATAGACGTACACACACAATGAAAATTTTACTGACACAGAAGAAAGAAATACACCTTGGGAGGAATGCACCTGACAGGAATTGAACCTGCACCGCCTACAACTCGAAGGTTTAGAGCAGTGGACATACCCACTGAACCACGACGGCCCCTTAATCGATTCTATTAAGGGGTCATCGTGCCGATCAATCGGTTTAGTGGTCAGGATGATTCCTTCTGAATCAAAAAGTTTCTGGCTCAAATGCGGGATAAGGCCAGGATGTTTGTCTGTCTGTAGTGAATGTGTGGTCTATATCAACGATTTGTGCCTAGAAGTGTGTATGAGAGGTGCAACACTAACCCACCATCATGGTGCCGCAGGATAACACAGTGGTTGACAAATTCATCCTTGTAGTGTCATGATGAATAATGTTCTATTGGCTGGTCATTAGGAAAAAATTAAAACAAAGTTATATTTCTTTTCAGTGGTAATAGATGTAAGACCCGGATAGAAGCTGCTAGTGTGTCGTATTTGTGACCCCCTGCCTTATTGTTACTCCCTGTCTATCAAAATTACCATGCTTATGAATTCAACGCCTTATAAGAGCATTTAACCCTCTTGGTGGTGGTCACCGATTTAGGTATCTCATAAACAAAACTCACCAGATCTTGATAAACAAGATATTTCTTCATTCGAAGAAATCTGACCAGATCTTGATTTCTTTATCATACAAAAATCGACAATAACATGGTGACGGTTCATCTCGTTATTGGCAAAATTGGTCAGATCTTGATGGCCGGAATATCTCGTCGAAACCACTTGGAGACTTAAAAACCAATTAAAAATACATATTTGTCTCTCTACTGCAATTTTTTTGCTGGACGAGGATTGATTAGATTAGGATCATCAGTCTAAATTAGCAGTTATGTAAGCTTTGTTGGCCGATAGTGTTATATTCTGAAGTTGAAAAAGAGTAGACTAAAAAAGAGGTTCTAATGTTTAAATGAATGGTCAACATAATAAACAGTTTTGAATAAGTCACACACATATAATCGTAGCTTTGTCGCTCTCAGTCATTTCTTCTGCTAATTTGAGTGAGGGCTAATTTGCTTGAAATCGAACCTGCGCCGCCTACAACTCGAAGGTTACCAGCGCAGTGGGCATACCCAATTCCCCTTTAATTCTATAAAATAGTAAACACGGTTTCTGCTATTCGGTATTTTTAATTAACGTCGCACTGGAACAACACAACGGCTATTAGCGACGGCCCGGGATCAAACCCGAAGGGAAATATCCAAGGACGACACCACGTTATTTCTAACCACGGTCAGATGACGAGGTCACGCCTGAGCTGGCACCCCACTCTCCAAACTTCCACATCACGCCAACGTGAAGATATTTGAGACCACGAACTTGCAACCCTCCGGTTGCTAATCCGTTACTCTTCCAACCGGGCTACCGCGGCCCAACAAACACGGTTTCTGAAAAGATTCGTAAATAAATAAAGAAAAACATGCACCAACAAAATAATCGATTTTGTTGGACTCATCGCATCCATCATTTGTAATTGAAAAGCTCTTCGCTTACCACCGCCCTTACGCATCCTCAAACGAACCTCATATTGTGCCACTGATCAAAAGAGGGTCAGACAACCAACGTTGACTGACACGGTGCGCCGCGGGCGAGCCGCTTGTTTTCTGGTTATTGACCAATCCCGGTACGAGGATTCAGCCTACGGCGAATGACAGTCGGAGGATCCACTCCTGGCTGTAATGAAAGATTTATGTTGTTAAACAAACACTTCCGTCCGACAGAGACGGGAGATTCTTCCGCCATCGTGTTTCATGAAAGGGATTCGTTTCTTTGGATTGACTTCCACGTGGCCAATCAGCAGCCTGGATAGAATTCTATTTCGAAAGAGCTTTAAATTAGAAATTTACCACTTATTTCGAAGACATTATATTTAAAAAAGTTTCGTTAAATCTGTTTATCTTATGTTTGCTTCAAAGGACTACTGCTGTCTCGAACTATCTCAATGATCGGTCCAGGAAATATAACTGTCTAACGGCCTCAGTGACTGAGAATTTAGAAAGGTTGAAAGTAAAATATATAGTTTTAATTCTTCCAAGTGTTTCGATCAGATATCTCCTCCAAGGTCTGGTCAGTTTTGCTATGGACAAGATATCTCTTCGCGACAAAACTGCCTTATTACTCCAAGGGGGATGATTGGCCGCGGTAGCCCTGTTGGAAGAGTAACGGATTGGCAACCGAATCCAATCAAAGACCGTCGTGTACAAAGATGGCTGGTGCACATTAAACCTGTCGTGGCCTCAAATGTTCTCACGTTGGCTTGGTGTGGAAGTTTGGAGAGTGGGGTGCCAGCTCAGGTGTGACCTCCTCATCTGACCATGATTCAAAACTACGGGGTGTTGTCTTTGGATCTTTCCATTCGGATTTCATCCCGGACGGTCGCTAATAGCCCGTTGTGTTGCTCCATTGCGACGTCAATTAAAATACCTACCAAGGAGGATGAAGCTCCAGGTAAGAAAAACAAATTGTCTCTTGCACAGAACTGGTGACAGTTTGGAACAGGTTTTTGCACCAGAGGCTGGCCACTACAGGGCAGTTTTTGACGCGAAGATAAACCACCAGGAGGGTTAAATGGTGAGGTCTATTTTTGTCTTCTCATATCTCTACTGCATGCTTTCTCTGAATCGAGGCTCTTGCGCACCCTGACCATTTAACCCTCCTAGTGGTTTTGACCAGATATCTCGTCCATCAAGGTATGATCAATTTTGCTAATGACGAGATATCTCGTCATCAAGATATTGCCGATTTATTTGAGGACGACGAGATCAAGATCTGATCAGTTTTCTTCTTATGACGAGATATCTCGTCCATCAAGATCTGGTCAGTTTTGCTAATGAAGAGATCGAGAACCGCCAGAAGGGTTAATTCAGTAACTATAGTATCAGCATTGCTACCAATTGTAGTGCTATTGTTGGTTGTGATATAATAGATTTCGCTGTTTCTCGTAACGTTTTATCGTTTTTTTAATTGAAGAAGATTTTATAAATATTGCTGCATAAAATAAATTATCCTGCCTAAAACTATTATTTTCCAAGATATTTTATTCAAAGATCTACAGGTCTAGAAGCACCGACCTCAACGGGAATTTCCTGATTCTTTTGGATCTATACGTCTCTGAATTACTTTAAGCATAAAAGGTAGATGCGGATACATAATTCACTTTGCAATGGTTGTGTTAGCGAAATATTTATGGCAGAAAATAACATAAACAAGCCCACTAATCTTTTCCCCAAAATTCCCTTTCTGTCTCTTTCGAGGTATTGGTGCGATTTGTGGATGTGCTAGGTATGTACGAGATGTCGTATGTCAATAAAGAGGAAACAAATTCATAATTACATTTCCTGATGGATGATTAATTTAATTCACTTTTAAGCAATATAATAATTCTGATTTTATTTAAAGAGAATATATAGGAGGTTACAAAATACACATAATCGTAATTAAAAGGTATATGTATAATATTTAATTTATAAATGTATTATTAATTTTACTAGAGCGAGATTGGGTCGCTTTGTTAATCAAGTGCATCTAATCAGATTTCAGATTCGGAAAGGTACCTTGTTTGTTTGATCGAAGAGGTGACTTCGGAATATGTCTCCTTTTCCTACACCTTTTCCTGCACATACAATCTTTGGTCAAGATTGTATGTTTTCTAGTCGACTGCTGCTGTTTTTCCTAGTTTTTATTTGATGACCATTGCTTTTAGATGTAGTGCAGCCAATGTTAAAATCCAGTGTGAGGTAAATTCAACTACCTACCACAGTCGTAACACATAAGGATGCCGGTCAAATAGTATTCCAGAACTAGGCTGATTTCGTTCAAATCACTTTAAAAAAACTGGTTTAATGTGAGGTGTAACATGAACCGAATCCCCTCTTCCAAAGAAACTTCTTGTGTCCGCACCTGTTGATTGACGACTCTCTTCGGGATCGGAATGAAACCATAAGAGATCGACCCAGGAGTATTTGAGGCAACTGCGTATTTTCGTGTATGAATTCCTAGCCATGGACAGTAAAATTGAAAGACTAAGATGTAATTGTTTAATACAGGTCAGAACTACATCTCAAGTCCAGCACTCTCGGCGAGTATCATGCCACATCAGTTCAGTATAATTCAGCTTCAATGACAAGGCAGATGACCATGGGGTAGTCCATTTGTACAAAGGTGGTTCAGCTCACGAGGGTTGCTATACTCAAAATCATTTGTGGAGACCTCCATAGATGATTATAGAATTGCCTTAAACGATTATACACCGCCATAGACTTGTGAGCGACGCGTATTTTACCTGTGCTTTTAACAATAAAAATATTTTGGAGAGGGCTCAATCCCTGTTGTTCGTCCCTCTAAATAAAGATGTATTTAGGAGAAGTAGGAATTAGAGGGTTAATATACATGGTTTATGTAGGTATGTTGGAATTTGAATTAACGTAGCATTGGAGCCACACAAAGTTGTATTGAAGATGGTCCGGGATCAATCCCGAAGGGAAAGATCCGGGTTTATGTAGGATACATTCCCCTTTGAAAAGAGTCTGGTTCGTTTATGAGTCCTTTGTTCATCTCTCAGTGATATGTCCAATTGGGCTCTTGACGTTATGAAATGTTTTTTAAGCTAAAGCACACTGGTGGTTTGGTAACCTGTTTCCTTACTTGTGGTATGACTTTGCATGTTACTCGAATGCAGTTTCAGCAAGTCATGTATATTCAAAATTAAAACTAAACATCGTCAAAAAGGCGATAAATCCGTTTAGTTTTTAAGCGGAACAATTCCTCTTCGACGACAGTTTATGTTTTCACTGAAAAAAACTTGATACAGAAGTTTATATCAATACGAATTCTGATATTCAAACTCTTTTGAATTAATAGTCCATTGACTTGTATTTTCAAGTAGTTGCGGACTGGCTTTTATTATAATCTGGGCCATATGGATGAGGACTATAATTATAGAATTAAACACATTTTGGTTGTCATCTTGTGAAACCGGAAGTATTTTTTCATCGGGTAGTTTTTATTTGCACTGGAAAACCCTCTTATGTGCCTAGAGTTTGCTGGCAAAATCAAGTTTGAAAAGAGTGACACTGGAACATCCGTTTGAATTTACAATGATCCACTTCCATATCTTTTAGTCTGGTTAGAGGTAAAAGGTGAGTCATTCCCTAAACAAGAAGAAAAATCCAAGGAATGCCACGCGTGCTTCATATCCATCCAATTAAGATCAGCCTGAAGGAATTAGGAAGGAACTCCAAGACCAATAACGACTTTAAACCCATCCACCACAGTGGGGTTCGGGGAATTCAGCTAAAACTGGGAACAGTGCCTCCTCCCAAATATACCCCTTTTACCTCGAGCCCCATTTTAAGAAGGAAAAAATCTTATTGTGCAACAACACAGAAGTTTATATCAATACGTTTTTCAATGAAGTACCTTGACTTGTTCTTTCAAGCAGCGACAGGTGTCTTATTTTTTAAATCATTTGGGGCCGTATAGATGTGGTCAACAATTGTAGGATTTAATACATTTTAGTTATCATGTGAAATCGGAAGAATATTTTCCTCGACAGTAGTTTTTCTTTACACTGGATCTTTCCCTCCGGGACGGATCCCGGAGTATCGCCAATGGCACGTTGTGTCGCTCCAGTGTGACGTCAATTCAACTGCCTACCTACATACCTTCTTTGCACTGGAAAACCCTGTCATATAACCATGCCTAAAGTTCGCTGGCAGAGTAAGGCTTGAAAAAGAGTGACACCCGAACATCCGTATGAATTCCCAATGATTCACTTCTATATCTTTCATTCTGGTTAGATGTAAGAGGTGAACCAACCCCCAAACAAGAAGAAAAATCCAAGGAATGCCACGCGTGCTTCATATCCATCTAATTAAGATCAGCCTGAAGGAATTAGGAAGGAACTCCAAGAAGACCAATAACGTCCTTAAGCCCATCCACCACAGTTGGGTTCGGGGAATTCAGCTAAAACTGGGAACTGCGCCTCCTCCCAAATATACCCCCATTACCTCGTGCCCCACTTTAAGAAGAAAGAAAAAAATGTGCTTGTGCAACAATATCCGTGCTTCTTTTTTCAGAACTTTCACGGTGAGAGTCGAGCATACCTTATAAAAAGTTCCCCGTGTTGCACCCCCTGGGGACCCCCGAGAAGTCAAGCAGACTGTGACCCCACCTGCGCTGAGCACGCGTTCGCTGTCTTCTGGCCCCCTGATTTAGCCCCGTGTTGCCTCCTATTTCGTTCTCTTTAAGACTCTCTCTCCTGGGGTCCCCTAAATGGAAAGTAGGTCATGTTTGGAGTGAAAGTGTGTCTACTGTCGGTTTGTCCTACATCTCTGTGGAAAGCTGTGTTGCATTGCGTCCGCTGACTCCGCTGAGTTTGAGTTCTCTTCCGTTTTCTCTTATTGCGACCTCATCAGAGCTGAAGACGTTTCCAATTCTTTAGCCCACCGAGTGTTTCGACGAGATATCTCGTCCAAGATCTGGTCAATTTTGCTAAGGACAAGATATCTCGTCGAGATAAAACTGACCTATTCCAAGGGGCTGACTCCAAGGGAAACGACAGGTCCCCTTGGAGTAATAGGTCAGTTTTGTAGTAGTAGTTGGTTGGTTGGTTGATTTGGGGTTTTATGGCGCAAGCGCCTTATTTGGCCATACTGCACAAGACATACAATATGAAGTAACAGACATACACACACAATGAAAGTTTTTACTGACACACAAGAGGGAAATACACCCAGGCAGTGGGCATACCCACTGAGCTACGACGACCCTTTGTAGTAGTAGTAAGTAGGGAAAACAAATTGTCCCTTCCCAGAACTGGTGACAGTTTGGAACAGGTTTTTGCACCAGAGGCTAGACACTACAGGGCAGTTTCCAACACGAAGATAAACCATCAGGAGGGTTAAAGACGGATAACAATATTAAAAGTTGTCATCATAGATTAACCCAGTTCTACACCAAACATTGGCCTTTCCCATTTTGTCTTAATAGATTTAACATTAAATCATGCCCTAATTGCGTTTGCGGTGAAAATGGCTCAGCAATTCCCGATGTTACTAACAGTCCTCTAATTTCTAAATGGCATTTAAAAACATCAAGTGATGCTAATCTTAACGCTTTGTGTAAGTATTACAAAAACATAAAAGTACAGAGCCCAAATAATAGAAACCTTAAATTATTACTCTGCAATGTAGATAATATCTGTGAAACCATGTATAGAACTTGTGAAGAACTTGTTTCCCTCATAATATACCTAAGCAATTTTACATTTCATTCTTTAACCTTCACTCCTAAGAAAACTAAAACTCGAGCTATCTAACTTGTATATGATCTTTCTAGTTCATTCAATAGATTAATAAAAATATGGTAATTTTTTTTCTTTTAGAAGTAAACAACAATCGTTAACAGAGTAATACTGCACAGTCCAAAGGATCATTTCTTTGATAGAAATCCTCAGACGGACACTTGTTTCGATTAGTCCAGTCCAGGATATGTAGAAGTCAGCCTGAGGAGTCAACGTCAAGCACAAAGGAAGAGATTTCAGAGCACAAAGGAAGAGATTTCAGAACTAAATAGATCTAATTAGCCTTTGAGAAGCCAAATAGGATCTTAGGGCGATGAACCAAAAGAACTAGAGTAATCCCTCAATATATCGCGTTTTTTGAGGGACAAGAAAAAAGCATGATATATTGTCCATGGATATAACAAGGGTCAAAGACAAGGTAAATAAAGGACTAAAACGATCTAATTAGCCTTTGAAAAGCCAAAGATCACCACAGAGCAATGAATCAAAGGAATTAAAGTATGAATTATACTTTAATTCACGCATTTTTAATTATTTAAAACTAAGTTATATAGTGCCGTTCACTGGAGAAGGCAGTCAATCGTGGGTCAATTGATTTCTGAATGTATGTGAAAACGCATAAGACTGCCATACACAAAAGCATGAATGGCGATAGCCGTGGATATATGCCAATCTACCATCGATTATATCGGCTTAGAACCAGAATCCGCGCCGAAGATGCCAATTGTGGAAGGGATTTGTTTATGCTACCACCAGTTCTCTATTCTAACTAATAGCATCCGCTAAAGCACAGAAGCCCGGAATTCCCCATTGCATTTTTTAAAATTAGGTGACAAAAGTTAAAAATTGATAAAACCTGAAGTAAAGACAACAATTTTGTTTATGCAAATCTGAGCTAAACGTCAATTTATATTTCGACATCCTTGATTTTCACAGCTCAAAGTCGAAAACCTGTCAGAAACTGCCAATGCCTCTTCCTTTCAGTTCCAACCATTAACCAATATCTTCCTTTCAGTTGCTATTGGTTAATGATGTTTGTCGTGCGCAATGTGTAACTTGCTACTAACCACTCGTCATCTGACCGTGTTTCAAATTTACGAAGTGTTGTCCTCGATCTTTCCCTTCGGGATTCTTTCCGGACCGTCGCCAGTAGCCCTTTGCGTTGCTCAAATGTGACGCAAATTCAACTGTCGTAACAAATAAGAATGTCGGTCAACTAGTATTCCAGAACTAAACTGATTGCGTTCAAACCTAATTTAAAAAGCCACGGTAGTCCAATTGGAAGAGCGACGAATTAGCAACCGGAGGGTTGCGAGCTCAAAACTCGGTCCAGACAAAAACCGTCGTGTACACGAGGGCTGTGCATGCTAAGTCTGTTGTGGTCTCAAATGTCCTCACGTTGGTGTGGTGTGAAAGTTTGGAGAGTGGGGTGCCACCTCGACCTCGTCATCTGACCGTGGTTCGAATGACGAGACATTGTCCTTGATCTTTCCCTTGGGGATTGATCCCGGACATTAGCCAATGGCCCATTGTGTTGCTCCAGTGCGACGTTAATTACCTACCTACCTAATTGAAAAAAACTGGTTTGATGTGTAGTGTAAAATGAATCCACCCCAATTCTAAAGAAACTTTCTGGGTCTGCATCTAGATTTTTGATTGAGAAGGGAAAATCGTGATATACCAAGAAAGATATGAGGGCCAAGGAAAAGGTACTTACAGAAATAAAAGGTATCAATCTATACATGTTTGAATATGTTTTTATTTAAAATTATGTAAAACCAGTTCACAAAATCAATGGTATGACCTCTTAAAATATTACTATGTAAACAATGTAGAATATCTTTGAAAACAGAAATTCTCGTCCTTATTTTTAGAGAAGTTACGGTTCATGTTATAAATCCAGTTTGTATTAATAATAACCGCGTCTTTTAGTCAATGTGTGATTAATAACGCATAATTATAACATTTACCGGTGAATAATAATTACCAATGAAGCCTGGTGAATTTAATAAAAATATGTTCCTTGTATTTACTACTTTTGTTTATAAGATACATTCATTATTTATTACATAAAAGTTCTTATACGTATGTCTTATTAAATGTTTAGAAACAAATTATTTATTTTTTCAGGAAGAACTTCTGTAGCATGGAATTATAAAGCATTGGAAATTATTAGTTCATAATTGCGAATTATTAATAATCACAAGTTCATGTAATAAATTCTTATAAATTATTCACTTTAACATTTTTATTTGATTATAATTAACATTAGCCGGTTATTATTAATAAAACCGATTGATCAGATCAACCGTAACAGACACAGATAGTTAATTTTCAATCAGATCAGTTTGAGATGAGTACTTGAAATAAGTGGCCTTTAAACTTTCAATCCTTAAAGAAATAGATCTAGGTTTACTCAATTTCTGACACGAAAACTCACCGAGGACAAGTACAAAAGAACCGTATAACCAAATGCACGATATATCGAGGTTCGATATAACTAAGGGTAACTGCACTATAAGAAATATTGTTAAAACAACCTAACATCTAACAAATAGGAATTTATAGAGGTCATCAGTATCACAGATGGAATTGGGAGATTCAGGTAACATTACCCCTTTATAATTTTCAATGAGCTGTATCGGAAATAATTTTTTTTAATGTATTTAGTGTATTTTTAAAACAAAACTGAAAACTAAAAGAAGTTCCCTTTATTTGTTAAACGATTTAATTTGCCACTCAAAATTTTTAAGTACTTTAGGAACTTATGCAAACATTTATGATTTATATGCAGATGCAGGTTTTCGCATGAATCATTAATAATACATTCCTATATGACTTCGTACGATCTGCTCTTTTTACTTTATTCTGACAACAAATTTTGGTTGGTTCTGACACTTTTCCACTAAAAACGTATTAAAATATTATCTGTAGATATTTTAATTAACATCGCACTGTAGCAACACAATGGGCTATAGGTGACGGTACGGGATCAATCCCAAAGGGAAAGATCCGAAGACGACAACACGTAATTTTGACCCACGGTCAGACGACGAGACAACACCTGAGCTGGCAACCCACTCTCCAAACTTCCACAAGAAGCCAACTGAAATTTCATCGGTAAATATGGAAAAATCCATCTTTTAAACTTCGTTTAGCTGAAGACTAAATTGCTTAGAGTAAGTTTTGCAAAATAATAATAAACTAAGTCAAATACATTTATTCGCTATTTTCTTTCTAGTTTGCTTTGTCTGCATTAATAAGGGCTATGAAAACTAAAGTAGTAATAGCAACGCAACTCAATCTTTCAAATTATAGAGCGCAATTCTTTAGAAATTTGAAGCCGCGGTGGCACTGTTGGAAGAGTAATGGACTAGCAACCGAAGAGTTGCGAGTTCGAATCCAACCAAACACCGTCGTGTACAAAGGAGGCTGACGCACATTAAATCTGTCGTGGCCTCAAATGTCCTCACGTTGGCGTGGTGTGGAAGTTTGGAGAGTGGGGTGCCAGCTCAGGCGTTGCCTTGTCACTTGACCGTGGTTCAAAATTACGTTACCCTTTGGGATTCATCCCGGACCGTCACCCATAGTAACGTTAATAGCCCATTGTAATGTTAATTAAAATACCATAACTTTAGAAATTTGACAGCGTGTAATATATTTTAAAAGGTATCTACGTCGCACTGGAGCAACAAAACAGGCTATTGGCGAATTGGTGACGGTCCAGGATCGATCTCTAAGAGAAATATCCGAGGACAACATCGTAAGTCTGAACCGCGGTCAGATGACGAGGTCAATACCTGAGATGGCACCTCACTCTTAAAACTTCCACGCCAACAGGAGGACATTTGAAGCCATGACAGATTTAACGTGCGTCAGCCTCCATGGACATGACGGTCTGTCTTGGATCTAATTTTGAACTCGCACCTACGTTGCTAATCTACGAATCTACCAACCGAGCTACCGTGGCCCTGTGGAGGCAAATACAGCTGAATTTATCCCTAGTACTATTGCATATATTAATCTTCAAAAATAATCTTAATTTTTTCAATATGCATATATTAATCTTATAAAAAATAAATTTGATAAATGTTGGTGGTAAATTTTGAATTAAAGAACATATTTTGTTCTATGACAGTAAGCCTTTTCATATAAAGTTTTGGTTGGTACACACTAGGTCAAAATGACTTAAAATCAGGTACTCAGTTTGAAGATTTCTTTTCTATCTATTCCTTAGATATTCTTATATTCCTTAAGAGAAACTTTGAATAAATCGCACATTTTTTGTCATAAAATAGTGAAATCCATTGAAATTCTGTCTTCAAGCAGTACAGAATGATATTGGTTTCAGTTTGAACAAATATCTGATTCAAACAATAATATTTATATTTAAAGCAATCTAAAGTTTAAGACAAAATGCAAAACAATCTGATAGACATTGACTTCCGCATTTACTTTCTGCATTTGTACTTTTCACGGAATTTGACCGAATACTTTTGTATTTGATTTCATGGATTACGTTACATTGAAATATTTTTAGTGAAAGGTTTAATAATATTTTTATTGTTTTCATGGGAGGCTCAGATAAAAAGACAGCTTTTATGTGATAAAATTTTAAATAGTAATTTTTACTGCATCCTTATGAAATGCGGAGGAGTCGTGGCTCAGTGAGCATGTCCATTGCTCTAGCAACATTCGAGTTGCAGGCAGCGCAGGTTCGATTCCTGACAAGTGTATTTCTGGTGTATTTCTCTTCTCTGTGTCAGTAAAACTTTCATTATGTTTGTCTATTACTTGATACTGTATGTCTTGTCTGGCGTAGCATGGCCAAATGTGCGATAAAGCCCCAAAGCTAACCAAACCAAAGCCTTATGAAATACATGAAAGTAGTTAGAAATGTAAAGTATACGAATATTTTTGTGATCCCCACTAAAACCATCAAAACATAGTGTCGCGGAAGCCCAGTTGAAAAAGCAATGGGTTAGTAACCGTAGGGTTGCGAGTTCGAAACTCGGTCCAGACAAAGATTGTCGTGTGCACGGGGGTAGTGCACATTAAATCTGTCTTGGACTCAAACGTACTTACGTTGGCGTGGTGTGGAAGATTGGAGAGTGGGGTGATAGCTCTGGTGTTGTTCTGGTCATCTGACCGTGGTTCAGAGCCCGTACTGATCGTGGACCGTCGCCAATAACACGTTGTGTTGCTCCAGTGCGACGTTAATTGACTACCTACCTCCAATCCATCAATAGTTTATTTTCATTGGTTTCTAAGCTCTTGAAACAACAAATTAAAACTATTTGATCCATTGTTTAGTAATTACAAGTCATTTGTCAAATTATAAGTATTTGATCCATTGGTGTGGTGAGGAAGATTAGAGAGGGTGCCAGCTGAGGTGTTGACCTAGTCATCTGATCGTGGTTCATCGCCAATAGCCCGTTCTGATCGTGGACCGTCGCTAATAGCCCATTTTGGGGCTCAGTGAGACGTTAAAAAACTACCTACCTCCAATCCATCAATAGTTTATTTTCATTGGCTTCCAAGCTCTTGAAGCAACAAGTATTTGATCCATTGTTTTTCACAGCCAGACTGATTTAAAGGCTTGTAGCGCAAAAATCCTTCGCCATAGCATGAAACCTGCTTTGTCAGCGTTGTTGATATCACATGGGCAGAATTTCCCAAGTTCTTTGCATACTTCCTCGGATGTTTACTCGTTTACGCTCTTCCCATGAAAAATTCCTCTTTTTCAGTGTCTAAAATTTAATTAGATGCTTCCATTGTCATCAAAACAAGCGATTCCTTGTTGCCTTAAAGGCGTCATTAGACTCTCAAGTTCTTAGATGCTCCTGACTGGTTTTCACTTTGAACCATGGACATTCCTAGAGTTAGTTACAATGGAAAGTGTCCTTGATGTCAGGTCCCTTCACGCTTCCGGTTCCGATATGCTAGATGTTTTCCGTGGCATGTCAATTAAACGGTTTGTATTTGTCCCGATTAGCTGCACTTTCTAATTGGACAACAACTGTTCACGTGACCGAGTTGCGTGATTCAAGATTGGTCTCATCAATTGCCTTCTATATCATCGTCCTTAAAATGAAATAGACGAAGCATGCAGCTTCATGTTATTTCTTCAGTTGCTCTGTTTGAAGATCTGTCATGATTATGGCTAAAAGCATGAATCCTAAATTATCGATTGGTTAAAGTGATTATCCACCGTGATCGCAAACACTAGTCTGCGATTCGACAGCCAATCGGCGAAGGCGATTCGTAAGTCCACGTGATTTACCCTTCCGAGATCTTACGACAGCAACTCTGCTAACATGCTCCGTCTATTTCATTAGAATGTCGATGGCAAAATTCATCTGAGAAATACCGTTACCTATTCACCTAGAATTGCTTTCCACTTTTTCATGACAAACATGATATATTATTTTGAAGTCCTGTTGCCTGGTCTAACTAACTTTCGGGTTGGAAAAGTGACCTGAAAGCTATCAGTCTTCTTACCCAGGACAGCCTACGTACTAGACATAACTGCTCAGGGGTACGAAGGAATCCGACATATCTTCCATGATCTATCACATTGGTCCTCAAAGATTAAGGGCAATGAAAAATATCGACTTTACGTTACCCCTCCTGGTGGTTGTCTCGACATGGTATCTCGTCATTGGCAAAACTGACCAGAGCTTAATGAACGAGGTATATTGTCCAAGAGAAAAAAAAACTATCCAGAGCTTGATGAATGAGGTATCTTGTCCAAGATAAAAAAAACTGTCCAGAGCTTGATGAACGAGGTATCTTGTCCAAGAGAAAAAAGCATGTGGCCGCAGCTTTGTTATTTCTTCCAGTTGCTCGGTTTGAAGATATGTCACGTGGTTGTAGGTAAAAGCATGAATCCTAAATTATTGATTGGTTAAAGTGATTATCCACCATAATAAAAAAGTCTGTAATTCGACAGCCAATCGGTTTAGTCGATTCGTATGTCCAAGTGATTTACCCTACAGAGAGAGCATCAGTTAAAAAGGAATGTGTAACTGCATATTACATCTAAAGGAAAAAACTAATCACTCATAAAAATCAATCGAATAGCAAATAAGAAAACTCTATCGGATGTGTTTATATGCAATTATGTACAAAAAAGGTTTCTGTTTTAAAGCTGTTCAATCATGATTAGTCATTTTAACTTGAAAACAAGATTATATTATGCTAAATATTCACTTATGGTCACTAAAAGTGAATAGAAAAGAACATTCTACAGTTACTAAAAAGCTTTTACATCACCTGATCAGCTTAAATAAACACAATTTGTGGTTAAAATTCGTGTTGTCATTCGCCAATCTACAAGTAAATGTCATAGCCAAAGGTAGGTAGCTGAATTTACGTCGCACTGGAGCAACACAACTGGCTATTGACGAAGGTCCGGTATCAATTCAGAAGGGAAAGATCCACTTAGTCAAAGGCAAAACATTATCAGTTTAAATTCCTACCAAATTTCGCTGCTTAGGAAATAGTGAAATTAAATAAGTCTTTCTCCCTTCTGGTATACTTAGTTTTAAGATTTAAAACTTTTAAGAAATCGTAAATTTAATTTGCAATTTTAAGATGCTCTTAATTTTTTATGTGAAATACAATTATCATACACAGTATATAATATTTGTCTTGTTTGTTATCATCTGCTTATCTGTACAATTTATTCTTTTCTAATCATCAATTACATTGATATTTTATTAATATTCAATCGTTAGGTTTTTAGACAAATTTAAAATTTCAAATTCGTGAATATAATAAATAATAAATATAAAAGCAAGCTATGTTTGACTTATGCCAATAAAGTTTTGTGGTCTCGCTACTTATTATGTCTTTTACATTACTAGCTCTCCTTCATATTTCTTTCATATTTTGGTGTATCATGTCCTATTTTGGACTCAAACAACCAATCACATTTCTTTATCATTATTAAAACGTGACTCTTGTTTTGCACCAATTATAGCATATTTTATTGTGTAATAATATTTTTACACATATCATAATTTCAGCGCCAAGTTCTGAGATAGTGTACCTTTTAAGAATATTTTAACTCAAATCAATTGCCCGAAAAAACAATACAAAACTTACAAAATTTTGTATATATGTATAGGGATTAATTTTGTTGAGTACGCTCCGGCATTATTGAAAGTTTTAATAATTACAATTAAATAAAAGGCAAAATAAGTGCATCATGTAATTTTTGTTCTGACATATCTTTTCGGTATCCATGTATTAGAATTAATTTTGACAAATTGCTTTAGAGACAAGACATTTGTCATTTTTCTAATCATTAAAGCTGAAAGTTTACCAGGCATTAAAGACATCTAAGCATGTTTAAATATTTATTTTGAAACAATTTAGATGTTAAAAGGGCAAATATTTTTACGAATAGCTTGTTGAATTAAAGTTTAAAACCATAATTCAACAAGTACTTTGTAGACTTTAAGCATCTAACCAGAGGTAATTAAAATTAGTTGAAATTAGCAATTCTAAAATTGGAACTTCATTTTTACAAGCAGCAAGTTAGTTCCCCTAAATTTGAATTTGATTTTTACAAATAATAAAAAATATTCCGAATTTGAATTTAAATTAAATTCAAATTTCGAAATAATAAATAAAATAATAATTATAATAAAAATTGGCTCCTAAAATTTAATTTAATTTACGTTTATAATAAAATTGGTTCCTTAACTTGAATTTAGTTTAGGCTTACAATAAAGATTGACTCCTAAATTCGAATTCAATTTTTACATAAAAATTAAACACAAATATAGCAACTATTTATCTCAGAGGAAAAAGTATAAAATTGTTTTAACCAATCTAGAACCATTAAGTGTATTTTCCCGCAAATTAGACATTCCATTTCGATATAACAACCCTTCTAAGATATTTGTCCAATTCGACTGTTTTTTATTAAATTCACTATGGATAAAGTAAATAAAATATTTGAGACTTCAAAAACCCTCGACTGAAAATCATTAACACTATTTATTAGATAATTATGGAATAAATTGCTTTATGATTTGACACGAAAATACTGTTCGTATTGGTCCAAAATAAAGAATCACAATACGCTCGGCATAGGTTAGAAATTAAAGAATCACGAAAAGAGTTTTTAAGTAGTTGATCAAAATTTAGGTTTCACAAGGGTGTTTCGAAGGTCATAATGGACTTGTAAAGCTATCTTGGTGAAATTCCAACAGATATTTCTCAGCAGTTATGAAATCTGAATTTAAATAAAGCCTCCCCATAAATGTAATAGATTCTTTCTGGCTGCTTTAAATGTTATTAGCTTTTATCAACTACCTTTGTTCTCCAAAATAAGGGTCACAGTTGTATGCTTTTATTTGTAATATTAATGGTTTTTCTCCAACTTTGAAGTGAACTGTACCAACGAGGACATTTGTTAATGGCTTAAAGCAATTTAATAATGCCACTCAATTGTCGTTTTGTATTGCGAGCAAAGACTGGTAAAAAAATCGAAGTAAACAATTTTAAAGTACACCCGTTAGAAAACACTTAAAGTTGGTAAACATTTTTCTGAACATTGTAAAAATGTATGGAAAATGTGATGATACCATCTGCAAAATTGTATATATCAGAAATGAAAAACGTAAAAATCGCCTTGTTATAGAAACCCTCCAAGTTCTTTCGATGAGATTTCTTGCCCAACAAGATCTGGCTAAGTTTACTAATGACGAGATATCTCATCAAGACAAAACTGATCTATTATTCCAAGAGGAATGACAATCCAAACAGGAGAAACAAATTAATTCTTGCCGAGAACTAGTGACCATTTCGGATAGGTTTTGGTATCAGAAGCTGGCCACTATAGGGCAGTTTTGGACACTAAGATAAACCCCAGGAGTGTTAAAAGTCAATACTGCTTTAATACGTATTAATAAATAGAAAGATAAACCTTTTAATTTACGATTTAATCTTTCTTTTTCATCTTTTTTACAAATGTAACAATTATTTCGGTACAAATGTCAAGTGATAAATGTGACACTTATTTTGGGACAGAGGGAGCAATTTTTATTTAATTTTATATGAGAATTTACACATTTAAAAAAATTACCTGTGTGTTTAACCAAATAAATTTTAATAACTTAACATATTATTAGGCATATTAAAGAATGATATAAATTAATTACAATACCTGTGTTCGTGAGCAATAACAGTTGGAGATTGAATTGATTTTTCTTCAGGTTTATGTTTTCTTGGCTATGAAACATCGATTTCTTATATAGTCGAGGTCTTGACATTTTAGTGAATGTTTCTAGATTTTTGTTTAACAGAACTGTATGGTAATTAAATTTAAGTTATTAATAGTTATTTTTTAAAGAAAAATTGGCAAACTTAGCAAAATATCGGTACACATTAAATGTAAACTTTGAAAAATCAAATATTTGTAGCAAATAAAATATCATACACAGTTTTGTGTGAAACATTCCATTAGAGCAAAGGAAAGATGTTTTGAAGTTAAAAATTTTTAAAAATAGGAAAGCATTTAAGTCAAACTAATTTTTTAAAATAATTTATTAAAAATTTAATTTATTATAATTAATATTTAGTTTTTAAAACTTTGTATATTTAGCAACAATTGTATATTTAGCACTTTAGAATTCATTCCTTCAAACATCATTTTATAATGTTCGTTATAGTAGAACATTAGTAATTTAAACCATAATACTTAAAATAACACTTTTATTAACAGCATTTGTTATTATATTATAATTATATAATATAACTAGCTGAATTACCCGGCGTTGCTCGGGTTGAAATGGTTAAATGTTGCTTGAAAAGTGAATTAGAATAAGCACTTTTTTTTCACAGAAAAATGCAATCATTTAAGTTGTACGGAAAATACATTTTAACTTTTTCATAGCTTCTACAATATACTTCGGACGCAAATATATGCATTTAATTCCTGAATATATTGCAATATGTAAAAGATTAAGACATAAATACGAACAGAAACGAAATTCCGACGAAAAAATGCAGAATTCTAAAAAACGAATGATGCGCAGTGTCGAATTTCGACTGCCTGAGTTTATTCTGAAATAGAGCGATTCGAAAAAGACATTTGAAAATATTGATAAAGACGATAATGATTTATGAAATTTAGTAATGCTCAAATATGACTGCAACATTTAGCTGTGCTAACTCAAACAGACAAACTCGGGATTCTAAATCAAATTTATAAAATAATAAAACATTAATTCTGGTTTGCCAAATCTAAAATAACAAAATTACGCTTTTATGATTAATGAGTTGAAGTTTTTCGTGTTCCATTACAAAATGTAAATTATGAATAATGAAATATTTTAACTATCCTTTTTTTATCAATCAAATATTCATAATATTCATGTAAAAATATAAAACTCATCATAGAAATAAAATAATAATTCAAACGTATACATCCAGCATCTCGGTACTCCAAATACATGGCTCTTTGTTATAACGTCAATCAGTTTCAACTGCTTCTGTTTAAATACTCTCGCAATCAAGTCGTGGCGCTCACTGGGTAATTGACCATTGGTAAGAACCTCCTTGATCTCCGTCCAAGTCGGATTGCAGGTGAAGGTGATAAATAAGTCTGGTCTCCCGTACGTCCTCGCGTACGTCATAGCATCTTGTGTGTATTCGTGCATGTGTCTGGGACTCCTGTAAATGTAGCTGGTAGTATGACCAAGGCACCGAGGTTTTCAACGTTCCCGTCATTTCCCACAGCATCTCTCAGGTGAATATATTCGTCAACTCTCAGTTTACGTTGATTTAGGCGAATGTAAAGGAGACGCTCACTCTCGACTTTTGTGTACATATCGACGATGAACTGATGAAACAATTGCCTGCAGTTCAATACGTGGTACTGCTCAGTATCTCGAACCATTAATCTGTACGCATATAAATCCATCACTGAAACTTTCTTGCTCGTTGTTTCACCTGTTCTTGGGTTGATCTGCCTCAGATTAAAATGATATCCATCTTCACCATGTGGGGGAATATCACTGGGTACTCCAGAGCATCATAAGATCGATGTGTTTCCGAAATGCGCTGCAAAGATTCACCTCGTCATTGAATAACGATATCCCGTTGATGGAATTCATCGCCTGATATAACCACCGCGACTTCATCTGCTTGAGGAGAGTTAAAGCGCCGCTCGTGTTCGCCTGCTGGTCTTCGGTCTGCTCTTATGACTACTTTATATTCATCTGTTGGCATACGTTCCAATGCTGTTTCAAACGTTTTAATAAGATTATTGTGCTCATGAAACATCCTCTGTAAGTTTAACACAATCTGACGTCTGGTTCCCGAGATGTAGGCGCACCTCTGATCAGTTTCCATTTGTTCGTTTTGAATAAAATATAGTTGTAGAAATTTTGGTGGTTGATCTGGCAGCGGAAGCAACGATCCCGCTCTATGGTAAATCTGCCCTTGCACCTTGAATGTCGACGGAAATCCGGGCTCTCCAACAACTGATGTGGCGCCGAATGATGTCATTTGGAAACATGAGTTGTATTTTCTGATGTTACTAAGAAAATGCTTCGACTCTGACGTATCTGCTGATGTGTAAGACAAAAGTTCTAG
Source organism: Meta bourneti (assembly GCA_933210815.1). Lineage (NCBI taxonomy): Eukaryota > Metazoa > Arthropoda > Arachnida > Araneae > Tetragnathidae > Meta > Meta bourneti. Next base: position 94,203,712 of record OW119926.1, read on the forward strand.
TGGTGGTGGTTCCAGTTGGCAGAGTTTAAGTTTTCCATTTTTACAGCAAATACCAGTAGACTCTGATTTAAACTTTTTGGCTTGACAGTAACTACAAACCATTTCCATTTTCCCGATGGTAACACTTGCATGCAGCGAGTAGTCTTTATGTGAATCGTAGTGGAATTCTTCCAATGCTAAGCTAAAATGGTGCGCAGTCCGTGATCGTTTGGCTCTATCTCTCTTATCCTGTAGTCGGGCCTCACGCTGCTATGTCGTCTCTGTTGCTCTAAATGTAGTAGCACTATCCCTCTTATTCTGAAGTCGGGCCTCACGCTGCTGTGCTGTTCTCTGTTGCTCTAGATGTTGTAGCTCTCTCGCAATTGCAAGTCTTCTTCTCGGAAGTTTCTTGACTACGCTCATCTTTCATCATCTTAGCCGTTGACTGCACTTGGCCGATCGTCTTCCCCTTCCTTGGAGGCATTGCTACAGCAAAGAAATCTGTAAAAAAATACAAAAAATGCTATTTCATAAAATAAGCAAAAGGACACTCACTGAGCAATGAAATCTATTATAGAATACAATGCAAAGCTAAAATTAACGAAAAAACGAATTTAAAATTATGTAGTACTTACATCCGTTTAGAAATATAAATCAAAAATGTACACTAACACTGTCGAAAAAAGTAGGAAACACTTATACAATCAAAAGAGCGAAATAAAACTGCCAGATTCACTGAAACATGATAAACTGGAAGACTTACCGAGTTAGCTTCCTTTAAATACGACCAGCTAAGAATCGAGTGGGTGCTGGAATGTTCTCCACCATGAGTCCAATTAAGTTTCCGTTTCCCCAACTTTCTAGAAAGTTCTACAAAGTTTTATAAAAAAGAGTAAACATTAATTCTGGTGCTGCCAGATACCGAGTAGCAAAATTACGCTTTTATGATCAATGAGTTTTTCGTTTGTGCTTTTCGGAATAACGGTGCTTGGTTTAGAAATAAATATAATCGGTGTAGACAAATTAAACTGAATAGATAAAAATTTTTCAAAAGCAGAAGGTCGATTTTACAGAATTTTTCAGAAAGAAAATCAATGCTTTCAACGGAGGATTCACATGTATCTATTGCGGACATTTTAAAATAAGTTACACGCCTTACCTAAAAAGCCTCGTGAAACAGAATTCTACAAATCATTACGTATTCAATAAATTATTTAAGGAAAGTTGGTCGAAATATACACCAACTTTCCTTGAAAATAATCCTTGAACTGAAAACCTTTCCTTGAATTTCCTTGCAAACATAAATATTTTAAAATATTCTTTCCTTCATCAATAAAATATCTATAATTTATTTACATCATGGGAAGAACTAAAAAGTCAGTTCAAACATAAATACTGTAATTTAATTTGTTTTGGAAAAAATTGTTTTTCGATCAACAATGGTAAAGCAACCATCGCTGCCTAAAGCAATCAATCTATGCTCAATGTTATTTCTATTGCGATTTCGAATAGTTTTTAGCCCCCCAGAGCCAATAGAACGGGGGTTAAGAGTTAGCCTATGCTGATCGCAGTGTTCTAAAGTATAAGTGTACCAAATTTGGTATGGATTGGTCAAACGGTGTAGATTTGTATAGAAAATATACCCACATACACACACACACACATCCTATTTTATATATATAGATAACAAATGCTGTTAATAAAAGTGTTGTCCCCTCTTAATAATTAACCTAATGAAATCATGCGAATTTATCTTAAATTACATTATTAAATTTTAAAATGTGGGTTTCAATACTTTACATGTTTTAAATTTCATTATGTGAATAGACATCTGGTCTAATTACTTTCGAAAATTTTTTTTCTTGAGATCTGTCATTTTGTGAAAATACTATACTTATTGATAAAGTTAGAATTTAAATAAAAGTTTTCGAAATTTTTAAATTAAAGAATTTAAATTTGTTTTCAAAGTATCGTATTTACTATAAATAATTTGTTTAATATTCATAAACTTATCATATTGTATGTGGAATAAGTCTTTCAGTACTAGTCGATAGTAAAAATATAACCTTGAACATGAAGAAATCATGATGAATTTAACAAGTGGTGAAATTAAAATGAAAAATTAATTTTAGAAACCCAAGACTTTGAACACTTCGAAATTTTGAAAGTTCTTAATAGAATTTTTCTTAATGATTAAAAAGTGCATTATATATAATATATAAAAAAGTGAACAGGAGTTATTCAATTTATCCTTTGTTTATACTTCAAAATTGTTTTCATTCTGTTTTATCTTGTTATACATAATCATTTAAAAATTAATATGGAATATATGAGTTGTAATATAATTTTGGAATTGATGCTTATACTCCCATTAGTCATTTTCAACATGCCTCCATTCTGATTAACCAATAAAGCTTTGTGAAAACCGGCATCAAAGTAAAATTTAACTGTAACAACTGATCTTAGACCGTGAGATGCTGAACAAATATATTCCTTCCTGTTCTCTGAATCCCGGCTAAGAATTGATACTACGAATTTTATTTCTTAAAATGTCAGTGTGTTATTATTTGTTAGTTTAGCTTGTTAATTTTAAACGTTTGCTAAAAGATTTTGATATAAACTTATTTACTTAAGATTAATGATTGGTTGGTTGTTTTGGAGTTTTATGCTTAAAGTTTTGAGGAACGAATTGATGCCTCGAAAAGATTTCACTAAGGCTTTCAAGGAAGCAAATTACCAAAACGTTCATTGGCAAAAACATTCAGTACTTCAATCATTCAAAATTGCCTTTTAAACTGGATTAACTGGTTAAAAATAAACGATAAAACCTATAATCGAAATTCAAACCATAAACTCACAATTATAAATATCTTTTTGCTTTTCATTTCGAAGTTATGATAAATCAAACTACGAAAGAAACACCTCATTTTAGAAAACAAAACTATATAGAGTTACCATACAGAGTTTTTTAAGCTGGTATTACCCCTTTTATAAATAAATTGCAAAACACAACATGAGAATAAAAGCAATCTCCCTTTATAAATCTAATTATTTTTCCTTACGTAATCATAATAAGGAATTTGCTTGGTCTTGCGATAAATACCAATGAATCTATGAGTATTTTGATCTTAGGTTTCATTCAAATTATCAAACACTTTAAACGCTTATCTAGCCGAATCGAGTAATCAAAAAGAGCAATCTTTCGTCAGAAACATGACTCCCTATTTATGAATACATAAATGAATTCCAATGTTTTAATACTTTTAATGATGTTTCCTTTCTTAATCAATCCAAAACAACTTTGACATTCAACAAGCGTTTATTGAATTTCCAAAGGACAATCCCAAAAACAAGACAGAAAATAGTACTTCGTTCAACATAATTCATATATTTTTCGGACATGCCCAACCACATTGCATTTCTCACTATCTCAAGGATATGAAAAATGTAGACGCTTTCAATACTTACAATCCGAATCTAGTCATCAAATGAACAAGCAACTTACGTCAGAAACACATGACAACCATTTATGAAAACCCAAATTAATTTTGATTACTTCAATATTTTCAAAAATTTACTTAACAATTTTCCCTTTTTTAATACAGTTTAAACGTTTAATATTCACATGGTCGTTCACGAGTGTGTTGAGCATACACTTGCAAGCGGACAGGAAAATATAGAGGCGCCTAACTTACAAAAAATGTTAAGTATTAAGGCATCTTCAATAACGAGGCCAAAGTTTAAAATTTGTCATGATAAATTAACCCTCCTAGTGGTTGTCTCCACGAGATATCTCGTCATTAGAAGAAAACTGAGCAGATCTTGATCTCGTCATCATCAACGTCATCTGACCGTGGTTTAAAACTACGGTGTTATACCTTCAGGATTGATCCCAGACCGCCGCCAATAGCAAGTGGTGTTGCTCCAGTGCGATTTTAATTCAACTACCAACCTACCTCGTCGTCATAAAATAATCGACAATATCTTGATGACGAGGTATCTCGTCATTAGAAAAATTGGTCAGATCTTGATGGACGAGATATCCCGTCGATACTACTTGGAGGGTTAAACTAATGCTACAGTATTACCAATAAATAGGCTGGGAAGTAGATATTTATGAAAGTCTATATTTTTAGGCATCTCTTGATCATAGTTAATTATGATACTTTAATATATTAAAGAATTTAAATGATTTTTTTCTCACTTAAAGAATCTAAAACAACTCAATCAACATTCAGCAAATGTTCAGTCTCTTCGAAGAAAGACAACACCAAACCAGTTGAATAACAAGAAGCCCGAAAATATTTCGCTCAGCATATAAAGGTAGCTTCAATGACTAAGCCAAAGTTAAAATTGCAATGATGAATTAACCCTCCTGGTGGTTATCTAGACGAGATATATCGTCATTAGAAAAAACTGACAAAAATATATCTGAGCATTGTAAAAAATGGTAATATCTTGATGACAAGGTATATCTTCATTAAATAAATTAGTCAGATCTTGATGGACGACATATCTCGTCGAAACCAATTAGAGGGTTAAGGTAATACTACATTATCAGGAATAACTAGGCTTGAAAGCATATATTTATGAGATGCAATATTATGTTTGCTATGTGTTAGGATAAATATCTATGTATCTGAGTATCTTGATATTAGGTAATTCCGATATTTTAGTATTTTTTAAGAATTTACATGATTTTTACTGTTTTTATGAATCTAAAACAACTCATTAGACATTCAACAAATGCTCACCAACAACACAAAACTATTTGAATGACAAGAAGCCCGAAAATATTTCGTTCATTTCAACTCGTGTAATCTTTTCGGAGTCGGATACATTTTTCAGTATCATTACAGTGGGTTTTTTTCTCAGTGGTCATTCCTCAGTGTGTACTTGCGTGCATACAGGAAAATACAGAAGAGCCTAACTTACAGAAAAAGTTAAGAACAAGTATAAAGGCAGCTTCAGTAACGAAGCCAGCGCTTAAAAATTGTAATGATAAATAAAAATAAGGCTCCATTATTACCAATAAATAGGCTGTAAAGAAGATAGTTATGAAAATAAATATTTTATGTTGGTTATATAAACAAATATTAAGATAAATATCTATGAATTTGTGTATCATGATCTTATGAAATTCTGGTTTTTTAATATTTTTAAGAATTGGCATGATTTTTCCTCTCTTAATATATCTAAAACAACTCATTCAACATTCAGCTAACGTTCACCGGCTCTTAGAAACTACGACAAGAAAACCATTTGAACGAGAAACCCGAAATTGTTTCGTTCAGTACAACTCGTGTAATCTTTTCGGTGTCAGACACATTTCTCAGTGACTGTTCATGAGCGTGCACTTACACGTAGAAAGGAAAATATAGAGAAGCCCAGCTAACCATAAAACGTTACGCATAAGTATAGAATCAGTTACAATAACAAGGCCAACGCTTAAAAACTGTAATGATAAATTAAACTAATGCCACATTATTACCGATAAATTGGCTGTAAAGGAGATAGTTATGAAAATCAGTATTTTTATGTTAGCTATAAACAAAATTAAGATAAATATCTATGAATCTGAGTGCCTTAATTTTAAGTTATGATGGGTTTTATATATTTTTAAGAACCTACATGATTTTTCCTCTCTTTATGAATTTAAAACCACTCATTCAACATCCAGCAAACGTTCACCGGCTCTTAGAAACTACGACCACAAAACCATTTGAACGAGAAACCCGAAACGGTTTCGTTCAGTACAACTCGTGTAATCTTTTCGGTGTCAGACACATTTCTTAGTATCGTCTCAGTAATCGTCGTTAGCGTGCATTTGCATGTAGACAGGCAAATATAGGGGGCCCAGCTAACAATAAAAAACCTTACGAATAAGTAAGTATAAACGTCACTATGACGAGGCCAACACTTAAAAACTGTAAAGATGAATTAAAGTAATGCCACATTATTACCGATAAATAGCCTGTAAAGGAGATAATTATCAGTATTTTTGCTTTTGCTATAAAAAAATGTTAAAATGAATATCTATGAATCTGAGAATCTTAATTTTGTGATGATTTTTTTTATATTTAAAAAAAATTACACAATTTTCCCTCTCTTTATGAATCTAAAACAATTCATTCGACATCCGTTCACCGGCTCTTCGAAACCACGCTCACAAAACCATTTGAACGAGGAGTTTCGAAATGTTTCGTTCAGTACAACTCGTGTAATCTTTTCGGAGTCGGACACATTTCTCAGTATCATCTGCAGCAAGAGAGAGAAAGGGAGAGAGAAGAGAGAGAGAGAACTCACCCGTCTCGTCCGACATTTCACACCTGGAGTCTCCGCTAGACATCCCCGGGGGAAGCAGTATCGTGCCGACGTCGTCTCTCTCCGACTCTGCCGGTTATGAAGTCATCCTTTTTCCCAAATGGCTCCTTTGCCCTTTTTTCCCGAGCCTTCCAATAATAACTCGGACTTGGCTGCCGCCGCAAGCGCCTACATTAAATATACACCGGAATGCGCGAGCCTTTTATTGTTCTCTCCAATGTAATTCACGCTGCGAACGACCGGGATTTGACGCTCTCAAAATAACGCATACTTGCCTCATAATAAAAACACGACTACGCTCTCTCGCTCCGAGAAAGAGAGGGAAGAAGAAAAAGAGAGTACGGAGAGAGGGAGAGGGCAAAATTATTTTTGAACGCCAACTCTCGAGACGCGCTGCCTGTCTTTATGATTGAGATTGATACCAGCGTCTTGACGCGGGGGGGGGGGGGAAGAGCGACGGCACCCATTGGACGCGAGTCGCGAGCGGCGCACGCGCCGGAGTGCGACGGCGGTGGGGGATTGGTCGGTGGGCTTGATATCAAACCACGCCTTCGATTAAAACACGTGGTCGGGACGGGAAGCGTGCGAGAGATGGGGAAACCCTTTTTTGTATTTTCATCGGCGCGCGCCGAGACCGTGCGGTGAAAAGCGTTTGTCGTGCGGCATTGATTGAATGTTTTCGCCATACCCGTTCTTTTATTACGGGCCGACTGCTATTTTCTGCTCGTCCTGTTCCTGTCTGTTGCATTTTGTATTTCTGCTTGTTCGCTGCCTGTATTGGTTCGTTCGTTTTCAACCCTCCTGGAGGTTTAAACTGCCCTGCAGTAACCAGCATCTGTTGTGGGAACCTATTGTAAACTGTCACCAGTTCTAGGCCAGTGACAATTTGTTTTTCCTGCTGGAATCTGCATTCCCCTTGGAAAATCGGGCAGTTTTTTCTCGACGAGATATCTCGTCATTAGCAAAAGTGATACGAAATGTCTCGTTGAAATTTCTTGGAGGATTAAATTGAGTCGTTTATTTTTAGAGGTTATTTCCATATTTTCAAACACAGAAACTTCAGTAGCCAATAATGTTGAATGTGTGTAAAAAATAATGAGTAGGAGAAAAACAGATAAAATTGGTCTGTATGTACTTTGAGGAAAACATACCCAATCATTAGGACCAAAGTAAATAACCACACCACATCGAGTGGTGAAAACACTGATTAAAAATAGCATATTTAAACTCGAGTTTTCTCTTTTGAAAATTGAATAATTTATTTTTAAAGGACATTATTTCCATATTTTCAAACCCTGACAACTCCAGCCAATAATGTAAACGTTAATAAGTAGGAGGTAAAACAAGATGATAAAACGAGTCTATTGGTATTTTGTGGGAAATATATACTCGATCATTAGGACCAAAATAACCAACTAGCCACACGGCAGTGAGTGGTGACAACACGGATTAAAGATAACACATTAAACTCGAGTTTTCACGTTTGAAAATTGAATAGCTTATTTTTAAAGGACATTATTTCCATATTTTCAAACCTCGACAACGCCAGTCAATAATTTGGAAGCTAATGAATATGGAGAAAAAAGTGATAAAATTGGTCTACAGGTATTTTGGTTGAACAAAACATACACCGTTATTAGGTAGGTAGTTGAATTTACGTCGCACTGAAGCAACACAACGGGCTATTGGTGACGGTCCGGGATCAGTCCCGAAGGGAAAAATCCGAGGAGAACACCTCGTAATTTTGAATCACGGTCAGATGACGAGGTCAACATCTGAACTGGCACTCTCCATTCTTCCACACAACGCCAAAGTGAGGACATTCGGTGCCATGACGAATTTAACGTGCAGCCCCATAGCACTATCATTAGGACTCAAGTAAACAACTAGTCACACCATAGCAAGAAGAGGCAACACGGATTAAAGATAGCATATTTAAATTCTGTTTTGTTCATTTTTAAACAAATCATTTGTTTTTAGAGGATATTTCCATATATTTTCAAACCCAATCAACTCCAGCCAATAATGTAAAGGCTAATAAGCAGGAGGTAAAACAAGAATGATAAAACGTGTCTATTAGTATTTTGGTGGAAAATATGTCCCCATTAGGACCAAAGTAAACAACTAGTCCCACTTCAGCCAGTGATGACGACAAGGATTAAAGAAAATATATTTTAACTCGAGTTTGTTTTTAAAGTGAATCGTTATTTTAGAAGATATTTCCATGTTTTCAAACCCTGACAACTTTAGTAGCTAATAAGTAAGAGAAAAACACGATGATAAAAACTGGTCTGGCATTTTGGTTGAACAAAACATACTCCATCATTAGGACCAAAGTAAACAACGAGCTACGTTACAACGGGTGGTGCCAACACTGTTCAAAAACAACATATTTAAAGCTGACATTTTGATCCTGATGTTCGAGAACGTTTTGTTCAACGGAAATACCAATAGATCAGTTTTGTAACTTTTTCTCTCATATGTATTAGTCATTTTTAAAGCACTTTCTTTATCAACAACCAGTATGGCTGAAGTTTTTAACCTTTTATTCTTGCGAACTCCGTTTTATTTTTTTATTTTTACACTTTTAAGAATCTTCGTAAACAAATACTTGATTTGGGGGGGGGGGACCGCTTCATTAAAAACTTAAATCTGATTTGCCATACTTTTATTTTAATTCAATAACATCAGACTTAGAAATAAATATATTTTTGCAGCTGGTGAAACATTAAAAACTCGACACGTTATATTTTGAAAATAAATTATTCAATTGAAATTTAAACTATGCAACTTTCTCCAATCTTAAATAAGCGAAAACAATTTACAGCCTACCAGATTTAATAATACGAATGTTTAGTTTCAACTTAAGGGCATAGAGAAAGAACATCTTGGAAAGTGAACTGAAGCAATTTTAATATTCTATTCTATTTAAAATTTACATTTTAATTAAATTTAAAGGTATTTAGTATGTTTCTTTTGAAGATAATTCATTTCAGCTAATATGTAAAATAAAACATGTAGATTCGATTTGTATATGTACCTATCCGCTTGCCTTTGAATGTGAATATTGAACCGAGCTCCTTTATATTTACTAGGATAGCTTAAATATTTTAGCAATGAGAAACATTTTCCATTTTAAACAAAAGAAACAAAATTGATTTAAAAAAAAACAATCCAAAAACATCGAAACTTTAATACTAACTTTAATACTTTTGTATTTATGCTATGTATATGTGTTGAATATTTTTAATGAAAAACTGGTAACAAAAATGAAGATTTTAACTTTCTACATTGAATACTATCTTTTATATTGAGCATATATAAGCATAGAAAAGCCTAAAGAGCCCTAAATATATCAAAGAAAACTGTATGGTTGTACGCTTACCCATCAGTATACATGCTTCATATTAAATTCTATATTTTGTGTGACTGGATTAAAAAACGTTATTTTTTAGTTAAAAACATAATACTTTCGCATTTTCATTATGCTGTTTAATTTAATAGCAGAAAAATATTTATACAAAATAGGTAAACTTTAAATACTATTCCATAATTTTTGTATAGTACCCACATAATAGCATTTTAATATTTAATGTTATTATTTTCAACTCATTGTTAAAGAGAACGCATTGTTGTAAACAATTAAATGACGAAAAAACTGAATTTAAATCAGTTAAAAAATAATCTGAATTTTGTTCACAAATAATATAAAAGTTTTAATGAAGTTATTACAGGCATGATTTTACAGAAAATTACATATCCCCAAAACATTTATATTGCTATTTATTATTATGGATAGTTCTAGTAAGTTACTTTAAATGAAATTGATGTTTTTAAAAATAAATTTTAAAAGAGCTAAATAAATAATTTACATAGTACTATCTGGAATCTAAACTACACGTAATCTTTTAACAATTTTGAGTTTATCGACTATTCTTAATTGTCAGTTAAAACTGCTGTAAGACTTTAGATTGAAACTTAAAATCTCAATTTAAGATAATGCATATAATTTTTGTTCTAAAATTCAAACAATTGAGTTTTTTATGTAACAATTCATGCCTAGTACATATATCAATAATTCTGAAATTTTGGATCTTCGTAGAAAATTAGTGTTTAAAAATGTTTAATTTATTAGGTACCCAAAACCAAATATTATGATTTTTAGTTTACCCACTCATTCATGACTTTATTACCTTTTTCAACTCGTGTTAAGTATCTCTCTCTAAACATATAATTTGTATATGTGATGTAGTTTTTGTTTTGTCTTGAGTTTAGTTAAACAAAAGATGCCGTTTATATAACAAATATACAAAACAAGAGTTACAAATTGACTTGCACGGTGAACTGATATTTTAAAAGCAACTGTTCATTGTCGATACTCTTCCTCTAAAATAGAATTCAACCCCTGTTCTATATTAAAACTTTTTTAAACAAGCAGATTTTAAAGGGTGATTTTTTCACAAGCTCTATACAATTTTAAACATTCAAAATCATTTATAGACATCAAATATATATTTTAAAGAGGAATACATCTTCATAGACTTAAATGCAAACTTGATAAAATTTTACAGCAACTTTGTTATAGAAAATTCTAAATTAAATTTCAACGTTATTTGATGAATTTTTAAAATATACAATTTATTTTATCTCTCTGAACTAATAAGAACTCAACTATCTCGGAGTTATTTTCATAAAAATTATGAAATATATGATTTCGTGATTTTTAAAGTCAAATGTTGAAGTTGATTATAATGAATATAATAAATAAAATAGATGGTAAAGCCGAATGTCTTAAATACTGACTCCATGCTGAGATAAGTTTCTATGCAAATCAACATGAAATATGTTGTTCATCTTCTGAAGCTTTCCAAGTTCATATTGCTCTCCAATGATATAAAAAGGAGTTCCTCTTTTTTGAACTTGCCAATTTATAGTAAACAAATAGCTATAAGTTGATCAAGTAAGGATTTTGCTTGATTTACGTTTTATATATGTTTAGACTAGTATTTCTTGATTTAAAGTTGCCGACGTACACACTTAACATCAATTCAAATAAATTGTTTAATTTCGAAACATTATTAAATAAAGAATTCAAAAGTAAATTTCTGTTAATTATGATTTCTTGATAGTTTTTAATGAATATTACTCAAGGGTTTTGTATCAATGGTATAAAGCTGATTAACATTAGAAGTAGAAAATGGAAATCTTCTACTGGTCAATTTCTTTAGAAATAAATTTTTAGAAATAATTTCAATAATGTTAAAATACTTGGAAAGCAGTTGACTTTTAATTAATATTTTCAATTTCTATTCTAACATTTTTTGAGTTTAGAGTATAACACATGTTTGAAAAATGCATTTCGAGCATAATGAGTGTGTTATACTCTATATAATATAAAACATGTTAGTAAAATAATTACAATTAGTTAAGTGATTTGTAAAATAATTTTTAGTGATTTTTAAAGAATTCAAAATATAAATTTGAACTTTTGACTTTGTTCAATCCTTTGAATTGAAATGTTTTATGAAAATTACTTTATTGTAAAATAAAATAGAGAGAGAACCCTTTTACATGTATTAAATCGAATTCGAATGTATCTTTCAAATATATGTTAAACTAGCAAAATTGCCCGACCTCAGTCGGGTTGAATTGGTTAACTACTATAAATTGAAAATGATCAGAAAATAATCACTTTCCTCTTTCGTAGAAAAAAGCCAAATCATTTAAGTGTGAGTAAAATAATTTTTAACACCTTTTTGACATTTTTATAATTTTTACAACCTACTTTGGACAAAAATCCTGTACATGCATATCCATCCATGTAATGCATTTAGCATATATAGCACCCCTGCTTAAAGTAAACCCTTGGACCAGGTTTGAGACGTTTTCAAATTTCGCCGTCAGTAAGGGAAAGATGACAAATTAATTTGATAACATATTTATCACTAAGTTTGTTTAAAAGTGAATACACGTTGTTATTTGAAAATTCCGTTTTGCGGCACGAGTGCAATAATAAAAGAACTTCTTTTGAAATCGAATGTCTTCGGTAAAAAGGTAACATGTTACCTTTTTACCGGTAAAAAGGTAAAAAGGTAACATGATCGATTAACCATTTTTTTTAAATGGTAAATCGATTTGATAGTTTCTTCTAAAAAATCATTGTTTTAAGAAAACCTTCCTTATATAAATTACTTAAGTATAGCTTCAATTCGTAAAATAAACCACCATGACATTCTGTTGCTATGTGACAAAGAACTTGTTATATTTCAAAAGTCCAGTTCGGATTTTTTTAACATCAATGTTCTTTCAATGACAAAATTCCACTTCAAATTCGCTTTACTCTAACTTGCATGCCACTTTAAATCAAATACTTTGCGGTGGTGTTGCGTGTGATGAAAAGGAATTACAGTTTATTAAAATAATAAATATTTAAAACAAAAAACAACAGAAAATAGCGAAATGAACAAAATAAAAGTTGGCGGTAAAAAAGTTCTAAAGATATGAATTCGTGATTATTTTATCTCTTGATCTCGCACGGTTTCTACAACTTACAACTAAAAATTAGATCAAATTTAAAAATACGAAATTAATTCGGAGCGAAAAAAATATCACTGCACGTGGCAAACGAACACGAGTTTCCGTTTTGTTGTAAAATATCGTCTCTCTCAAATGTTCGGAAATAGTTTATATTTTGAAAATAAAATAAATAAGGCTCAAAATAAAAAGTATTTGAATTCAAATTCTGCAAAAATAGTTTTTTTAATAATTGATTTTTCAGCAGTACTGGTAAAACAATTTAAGTAATTGCAATGCTCAATATGCATTCCAACTTCTCCAAAACTACCAAATTATGGTTGATTTAAGTAGAGTTACTCTGATGTTTTAACATGAAACTCGTTTAAATACGTAAGCAAAGGAAGTTAAAATTATGCATTCACTACACTAAAATATGGTTTATCAAATTTAGGACATTGCATTAAAATGTTTTAAATAAATCTTATGTGATACTTGTACAAACACAGACACAAAATCGCACATAGAACCGGAAGAGGACTTAGCAACCAAGTTCAGCCACTAAATGAATGTAAGAACTCACAATATGCAAAGTTTCATGAAAATATATTCAACCATTTAGACGTAGCATGGACACACACATACAGACAGATACCAAACGCGCAAGAGACTGATTTAGTATCAGAAGGGTCCAAAACGGATAGAAAAATTGAAATGGGTCGAAAATATTCAATGTACAAACAAACACTTCATTCTTATTTATATAGATAGTAAAATGTTTACAATGCATTAAAGCACACTTATTCGAATGACAATAAAAATATAAATTGATATGACCATATCATTTTACATAATTTTTTTGCATATCGATACAAAATGTTAGCCATAGAACAACCATATAATAGTTCATCATAAATAATGTTTATTTGGTCATTTCTTTATTTATTTACTTGTTCAGAAGACTTTTCTATCTAATCTTTCTTGAGTAAGCAAGTTTTTAGATTTAATCACACCAAATGCACTGATGCGCGTGTATATTTCCTCAAATTTATTCTAATCGGCGACCTAATATTTCGTGATTGAATCTGTCATTTAAAACTAAAACATAATTCAGTTTAACAAACATTAATTTAGCTTAAAAAGTTGAAGCTTCGATTTACAAAGTTTTCTAGTTTCAAAGTCTAACAATCAGTTTTTAGGCCATTTCCGCACTTATACGCATTAAAAAAATTGTCACACACACTGTCCAATTCAAAATTTTAAATTGTACTTGTATTTATATATAAAGTTAATCGTGATTAGATTTCAGAAATTTTATTCACATCATGTTAAAAAATTACAAATGGTTATAAATATTGAATTTTGATCACTAACTACAATGCATTAATTTTTTATATTGGTGATTGACAACCTGTACATTTATAATTTTTTATGGGAGCTAACTTGAGAAGCATAAATGAAGAGCGTTTGCTAATTTTGTCACTCTACTGTCATTTGTTTGCAACGCAAAGACTAAATATTTATGTGAATAGTTTTCCATATGACCAGAAATCCACTTTAGAAACTGCAAATATCACCACCGTCCCATGAAAACAGTATTGAGAGTCTTGAAAAGTGTTACATACAAATTTAGACGAATACACGAAGCAACTTATTCAAAGCAGATAGAATAAAGAATAATTGTATTACCTGCAATTTTGATTAAAAGTAGTTTGCCTTTGAATGAAAGCTCTTCGTAGCATACCTTCGTTACACAAATCGAAACAACTTCAAAATTTCAAATTCAAGCTCCACATATTTAATATAAAAAATTCTCGATACAAATACTTGAAAATTATTTTATAACTATCAAATAATAAATTCACTAATGATAAATAATGATACTTATTTTTCCAACAGTTCAACAGTAAATATTTAAACTATTTTTTAAGGCTTTGAAACAATTCTGATGTACAGAGTTGCAATAATACAGGAGCAGAGTTTCTGATAAGTTAATAAAATAAATATACACTGAAGTTGAATGGAATTTTTTTAATAAAAACATTTTTATCCCAAATTAATAACTAAATTTATAATTTTAATAACACCAGAAAAAACTTATATTTCCACTTCATTTGATTGATTTTACCTGATTCCATCCACATTTTGAAAAATTGAAATCAATCTAATCAATTGTGAGTTTTTTAAATTTAAAACTAGAGCTATGCACATAAGATTAAAGAACTCTTCAGTGAAAATGTTCTTAAAGTTGTAGGTATTAATCTCTGATGGTGTATTTTATATGCTTTGTAATTTTAATGTGCAATTAAAAACTTTTTGGATAATAGATTTAGGAATATTTAAAAAATCCTAAATCTAATCAAGTAATTTATTTATACAGCAAAAATTTATCATATTTACCATATTTTAAATAAATGAATCAGAAGCAATTGATGTCATGTTTAAGCCAATTTTAGACACAAAAATTACAAATTCATATATGTAAAGAATCAACAATGCATCTTAAGAAAATTAAAATTTTCTGGTTAATATATTTGAAATTGTAAATATATTTACAACAAACCGTAAAAATACATAAACAAGCTCTATAAATCTACTATTATGTATTTGGGGAGGAGGGGTAAATATAAATTTTCAAATAACTCCTATCTTTTAATAAGAGGGTCTTCTAATTAAAAAATTCGTCGGAAAGCTTCAAAAGTTGATTAATAAAGATAAAAAAAGATGATAAACTTGTATATGTCTATTTTGGAGGAACCAAATGCCTACAATCAGCAATACCAAAATGGATGGCCACCTGATGATGGACGTTTTGTTCCATCGAAATAGTCATATACAAGTTTTATCATCTTGTTATATTACCTTGCCTCACTAGTCATCATTTGCAAGCTTTTCGACTTTGACTAAATAGCTTTATTTTCGAAATTCTAATCGATTAAATACAATTTTATAATACTGAAGTTTTAATGCTTAACAGTTTCCATTGCAGTTAATGTTAAAACGTTTTCATATTAAATGGAAAATTCCTATTAAGATATTCTAAAACCTTAATACTCTAAGGTGTTTTTATGAACCATTAGATGTGCATGTGTTTTACTAAAACGTTTTTAAAACTGATATAAAAGTACATTAACCCCTTGTTACTCGCTCTTCTTAGGAGACAACAGTAAAGCGCAATTTAACGGAAACAAGAAAAAACTACTTATTAGAAATGAAATAACAAGTTATACTTTAAATTATACTCCTTTCATTTACTATTTATGAAACTCATAATCGATGGAACATTATAAAATAATACTAAATAGGGTAGAATAGTTTTGAAAACAAAAATTCCATCTCATACACGATTTAGTTGTCCAAATATTTTTGCCAATTCAGTTTAACTCTTTCACGGAGATGGAAAAAGCCTTGTTCAGAAGTTTGATAAATATGTTTTAAATATATTTTAAACATTTTTTCCAGCAACTTGAAATACAAGCTCTTAAGACAAAAACTAGACTTGAAAGTAACAAATGTAAAATTAGTCTAAAACAATATTTTACGATCCTTATTTCAAGAGTGAAAACTAATTGGTATCACGAAACTAAATGTAATGATAATATAGCCATTGCGAATCACATGTATGAACATTAAACCACATTTCTTTAGCTGACAAATCATGTTTCCTTCGAAACGATTGGGTTTCGATTGTAGACGATTGAATTCTAATAGACTGAAAATATAAACTATAATTTCAAGTCATCTTTGTCCAAAGTATTTAAAGTTCCATGCAAAGAAAATCCATTTTAAAGAATTGGTTAATTTTTCTATCTATTTTTTTTCATTTGGAAAGATTTTAAATTATTTCCAAATTGGTCAATCTAGTATATACAAAAAGAATTTCAACAATAGAACATTAACAATAATTTTTATAATTACTAATTCCAAAACCGGAAATTTATTACCATATTTTAAACTCTAACGAACACTGCATGTAAACATGCCATTTGTACCATTCAAGAAGACATGTAAAAAATAATTGGATTTTGGATTTGGTTCTTATTTTCAAAGACTAAACGCAAAACCATTTCAGCTTCAATCAAACTGCAGCCATAGCCATTTTTCTTTTTAAAATATTTTATTAATCTTTCTTAAAAACAACTTTTTCGTGAGATTGAACCAACGCATTGTTCAAATATAATGAAATATATACTGACGAACAAGGCAATTTCATTGTTATTAATCAAATAAAAATACTGAAATCGAAAGTATGGAATTAAACTGCTAAACCAAATAGTTTGTATATACCAAAACACAAACTGTCGCAATTCATAGATTGCGTAATGCTTCCCATAGTCAGCCATCAGAAAACGTAGTTATTCCGAAAATTTGGCCAATTCGTGAAGACTTCTTGCATGTCTATCATACATATTTTGATATATGTATATCACGCTTAAGGACAAGACATAATTAAATTTTAATTAGATCATTGTACATTAGATCGTTACAACAATCAGCTCATCTATGAGATCCTCACATGATCATGGTAGATGGAAGGTCACGGCAGACGGAATATACTATTTCCATACGATATGTCTACGGGGCTGATAATGTAATCGAAGATATAGTCTGGATATCTATAACTAACGCCGAGCAACTATATTGAAATTAGAAAGTTCGAAAGGGGTTCGAGAAAGTGGAAATGAACAGGCAAAAATAATATAACACTAAAGGATTCTAGTTAAATAAAGAGTGAAATTTTTTATCCATGGCATTTCCTTATTGAATTAATTACAAATTACTTATTCCCAAGTCCTCTTAATTGGAATAACAAAATAAATTAAAAATTAAACACTAGATGAACACAGTGAAATGAGAGGTTCCGAGAAACATGATGGTAAGCCACTCTTTAAATGTTTCGGATTAGCAATTTTCAAGTTTAAAAAAATTATAAACTCATAATAGTTTATGAGTTTATAATTACTTATGGGAGAGTCTTAAAGGGATTAAGACTCAGCCATACTTAATACGTAAGAAGATCTTCTCTAGGTGTACTTTGCTTCCGTTCCCATTAAATTTAAAAGAAAATAAAAGCGTTAACAAAATTTATTAAAGTAACATAAAATTTAACATGACTGGAGTACAAACAGAAATTAAAGCTGGCTGAAGTGCGACTATCCAATTAAACACAAGGTTTTTATACTGAGGGTAGAAATTCTGCATGTTCAACACAGTGTACGCTTTATTATTACTCCGCCACAGGTTTATCCACTATTCAAGAAGTCATGTTAAACTTAAGGTGCATGTATGCACTAAAAATCACCAAAATCTACTAGAATATATCGATACTTTTTTATTAATTCAAAATATTTTCCAACCTCTTAGCTTTCAAACGATAATAAGATATTGTAAATATTCGAAATAACTTTCTAGTTACAAGGGTTTTCGTTAGGTACCCCCTGTCACCATATACGTGCAAACATCCATTTCCAAAACATTAAATTCAATTTCTGAGGAACTGAGGTTTTGCAATAGGATGTTTCGTTCAAACAGTGATAACTCAACAATGAAATGATCCATTATAATTATCTTTGTGTCGTTATAATATGTATAATACAGTGGATGTTTTGACCCTCAGTTAAAGTTATTTAGTTAAGAAATGAATTTTAGCTGATTTTTAGATGGTGAAATTCCTAAAAAGTCGAGACTTTTTAGACTTCCTATTCTCTCTAGCAATCTGATGGAGAGCTAAAACATGAAGAATAAAAGAAGGAATAATTTCCAATAGGAATTGTCTTTCTGAACACATTACAATTTGAGATATCACTGTTCTAAAAACATGATTATTAAGTAATTATATATAAATTAGATAATTAATGATTAGCCTAATCTGAACTTTTCACACTGAAATTAGTTTAAACACAAACCACTGACCTATTGTAAAAAATGGATTTGTAACGTCAAAATTGAAAAAATCTTCTAGTGTATACGTAACCATAAAGTATTATTCTCTCTTTTAATCAATAGGTAATAGGTAGATTATCCAGTTACTTTGCACTGGGGGCAATACAGCGGGCTATTGTCTACTGTCAGGAATCAATCCCGAAATTCAATCAATCAGAAGTACTTTCGATCCTCTTGATTATTTCATTTCGAATTCTTTTCATTACGGAATTTTCATTCTGTGGCTTATCACTAGATTGCCCGGTACCCTTCAAACACAATAAATGAAACGATATAACTTACCAAATCCGCATGCTTGTCCTTGTATTAGAGGTCAATGAGTTCATATTTTCCAAGCTTTGCTCCTTCGAAAGACTGCAATAGAGACGAAAACAAAATTACTATTTGGAAAGTACGTATCCACTCAAAGTTGTTGAATTCCCATTCTGAAGAATGGTAGATTTCCAGGTATCGGGAGAGATCCTCTCTCTGCTTCGGAGTTCCAGTGCAAAAAGAGTGCACTTGTGGTGTGAAAGTGAGTCTCACATCACTGAAAGTGAGGTAAAAAAGAGTATTTCGAGGACCGTTGTTTACCTCAACTTCGCTATCTTTGTTCCTTCGACGCCGTCGCTTCGGTGAAGGGAGGGTATTTTTTCACAAAAAGGAACCGCGGCTTAGCTTACAAGACAGCCTTTTCGGTAGTGGGCAACATTGTCGCGTAGAAAGAACTGAAAATTCGGTGGAATAAAATTCAAAAGTTTTATTTGGAGGAAACAGAAATGCAGCCATACGAGTGGAATTGGAATAATCAATAAAGAATAATTAACGTTATATACAATAGCGAAAATCGTTGTATGTTTTAGGATTGGCTACAAGAAGCTTCTAGAAAGTTCTATGACACTACAAACAAAATACAAAGCAACATATTTAAGCTTTAATGGAAAAGTATTTATGGAAACCCCAATTAAAGTCAAATATCTCTCTCTGAGAGATTTTTTCAAACTTTTAAATCTCTGTACCTACAGACTTCAAATCGAACAACCTTTTTTATTATTCAACAGTTGAGCACCTGGACACTCAAGGTGCTGAGCACCCCAACCGTGGAGATTAGAGTCGCGGTGGTGAAGAATTTGATCTTGATAGTCCGTCGCCTCCCCAAGCTCAACATACACTCCACAAAGGCACTGCTGGAGGGATTGCACGTCGAGTCAATCCTGAAGCTCGCCTCCACATGGAAGGTAACTTACTAAACTCGAGATCCAACTTTTAGAGTGGCGTAGAGACCAAATGGTCTAGTGTTCAGGATGCTGGCATCTGTATCGAAAAGTTACTGGTTTGAATACCGGGTTAAAGTATGGATGTTTGTCCTAGAATGAATATGCTGCAGCTCTATGAACGGATCGTGCATAGAATGCGTAGATGTATGTAAGGTGTAACGTGAACCTCCTCCGTGGTGTACCGGAATAAATTTAAGTAATTCACAAATCCACGCTTGCAGTTCTATAAGTATGTGTGGATGTATGTAAGCTGTAACGTGAATCTCCTTTGTGGGCACCAGAGTAAATTTAAGTAGTTCACAAATCCGCCTTTGTAGTTCCATAATGATTAAGTTTAATTGCCTGAGCATAAGCAAAAACAAAAAACATTAGTATAGGGTCCCTCAAACCCTGATAAAAATATTTAGATTAAGTGAGACTAAATCGATAAAACGCGAAGCAAACACAATTTTTCACGTATTACGCAAGATTATACGTATATGTCCTCTCCTTAGTATAGAATCATTTGAAAGCTGTTCCTCTTCCTCCTGAATATTTTTCCTCTTCTTAGAATAAATCCTTTGGAAAGATTAATTTGGTAATCTCGTTAGAGAAAAAAGTCCTTTGGAAAGATTATATAGGTTCTCTCAGAATAGAAGACTTTGGAAAATTTTTTGGAACGATCCAATTGGTCCTTTCCTTTAAGGTGTACTCATACCCTAGAGGATTTTTTTTCATTTTGAATTTAGGAATCCAGTTTTTTCCAAGAGGCGTATGCTTAAAGTCATTTCAACAAGAACAAAATCAGATTAAGCTAATTATTAATTATCTAATTTAGATATAATTATTTAATTAGCATTTTTTGAATAGTGGTATCTCAAATTCAAATTTGTTCAGAAATACAATTCCTATTGGAAATTATTCCTAATATTATTCTTCGTGTTTTGACCCTCAATCACGTTGCTAGAGGGAATAGGTTGTTTTTTACAATTGTTTTCACTCAACTCACTTTCAATTCAAGGAAATCTAAAAAATTAGACTTTTTCAGGAGTTTTAAAATCAATTAAAAATTAATTTCTTAGCTAATAACTCTGATTGAGGTTCAGAACATCTACTGTATTATATAGATTATAATGATACAAAGATAATTAGAATAGATCAATTCATTGTTGAATTATCACCGTGTGAACAAAGCATCGTATTGCAAAAACAGTTCTTCAGAAATTGAGTTTAAATTTTCGGAAACATGTTTGTACTCGTGACAGTACCTAACTAAAAACCCTTGTAACTACAAAAGTATTCCGAATATTTACAAGATCTTGGTATCGCTTAAAAGCTAAGAAATTGAAAAATATTTTGAAACAATAAAAACAAAATAGATATTCTGGTCGATTTTCGTGATTACTAGGGTATACCCATACACCTTAAATAAAATCATCTGGAAAGATTCTACTGCTCCTTTTCTTAGGGGTGCCAGCTCATGTATTGACCTCGTTATCTGACCATTGTTCAAAATTACCGAGGTGCTCTCCTCGTATCTTTCTTTTCGGGATTGATCCCGGACCGTAGCCAGTAGCCACCCAATGTTTTGCTCCAGTGCGACGTTAATTTAATTATTTCCCTCTCTCCTTTTCTTAGAATAGAATCCTTTGGAAAGATTCTATTGGTCAAGACGGTCCGAACGGATTAGAAGATATGCAGTGAGGTTGGTAAGTAGTTAACTAACGTCGCACTGGAGCACCACAGCGGGCTATTGTGACGGTTCGTGATCCATTCCGAAAGGAAAAATCCGAAGACTCGTAATTTTGAACCACGGTCAGATGACGAGGTCAACAAATGAGCTAGCACTCCCTTTTCCAAACTTGCACACTATGCAAACGTGAGGACGTTTGAGACCGCAACAGATTTAAAGTGCACCAGCCCCCCCCCCCTTACACGGTCTTTGGTTGAACCCAGTTTCGAACACTCGCAACTCTCCAGTTGCTAATCTACTACTCTTGCAACCGGGCTATCTCTGACCTCGTACTACTCTAGAAACGTATGTGTGAATGCTAGGAAACTTCCACATGATTCTAGTCTACAGAGAATGAGACAATAGAATCGTTCCAAAGGATTCTGTTAGTCCTATATTTTTCATCACTAAAGAATTTTTGGTGCAACGAAATTTACCATATTATTCACTGTGTTAAAACGTAAATTTAAAAGCGTCATCTAAACATTCACTTGAAAAGGTTTTGCTCCCGTAATAACGGGTTTTTCGTATGATCACTATTATTTGTAAGGAGAAACAACTTTATAACCCAAAGTTATCTTTCTTTCTTTCCTGCAGATCTACTATTAGGTGGAATGAAAGATTACAAAAGCATCGATTTCACTGGATACTATGTCGTTACTAGAAACATCAAAATATGATAAACTTCATTTCATAAATTCTTTTCAAACGGAAAATGTTTTTTAGCTGCTGACATAAATGAATCCAACGCAATTAAATTAAATTTCATATGGCAAAATTAAACTATTTCAAATTTTCAGTGTTTCACTCTAAAATTTCATAATTGTTGACGGCTTCCTGAAAACGAGAGGAACTTTTAATCCTGTGCAATTGCTTAGAGCAGTGATCCAAAACTTTTCAAACCTTTTAAATTCAATCAAGTTTCAGTCAATTTTATGCAGAGCAGTCACGTGACTACTAGTCGACATGTTGGCCGCACTTTTTGGAACTCCTCTCAGTAGCAAAGCTAAGTGTACTTATATTTGAAGTCGATGATTGGAACCTCAAAAACTCGCATTTACTCGTTACCACCGAGATAACAAGGCCAGACCGCTGTGACGTTTCAATCACGTGACTCGCTTACTATAGTAGTCATAACAAACATCACCGCATGGTCGGCTACTTGTGGATTACCTTTAATGTAGCGTAAGAAATTAGTGTTTTTTTGTACTATTTTACCGGAAAGTAAGTACAGCTGCAGTTATATATTGTTATATAACATTTGTGGAACATTACAGTGTCGAGGTGTTAAAGGCTTTCGTCAAACAACACGTTTAACGTGTGTCCAGACCGATTTCTTTAGGCTTACCACGAGGTTATCCAAAATGCCTTTTAGATGCTGTGTACCTTCTTGCTCTGGAAATTATGGATATGGTGATGCACCAAAAGTGGCGGTTTTCTCCTTTCCAGAGGATGAAAATATTAGAAAAAGATGGCTCAGGGCGATTCCACGAGCCGACTTTACACCATCAAAACGCAGCAAAGTCTGCGAACTTCATTTTCAAAACGATGATATCGTCCGGAATGTATCCAAATTCAACAAAAAAACTGGTGAGTGTTCTACCTTTTCCATGAAACGTCTCCGCTTAAAAGTTGGTGCTATACCAAGTATATTTCCGAATTGCCCTAAATATCTCTCGAAAACTTGTCCCACAGTTCGTAAAAGCAGGGAAGATAAAATTCGTGAAACTGAGGAATCCAATTTATTGAGAGCTATCAACGAAAGCAAATCTGAGTTCATTGCTCATCATGAATCTATTTCTTTTCAAAATTTTAATAGGCTATTAGAAATTCTGGATTCATTACCTCATAAACAAAATTGGTTTAAACTAATTGAGGAGTCAAAAGTTACTTTTTTCAAAATTTGTTTTAATCCAGGACCTACAACAAATTACACTGTTGTAATACATTCAAATCTGAAAATGGAAACATATTTATATGGCCAAGAAATTTCTGTAGATAACAATCAAATCAAAACACCCTGTCACGTTAATAATTTGGAAGTTATTGAAAATTGTTTGAATTTTATAAATGAAATATCAATGAAAAATTCTTCAGCCAACTATGATAATAGCTTCAAACAAATTATATATCATTTAAGAAATGTCTTGGTTGAAGTAGAGTGTGATGACCTTGATAAACGTGCTTCTCTCAACTTTCTTTCAGAACAGTTAAATTTTCTTGTTACTCCAAAAGAGAGATATCGTTATTCTGCAAATACAATGATTTTTTCATCCGTTATGCACTCAATAAGCTCACATGCATACAAATATTTACGGCACTACAGTTCGCTAATTTTACCTCATCCATCAAAAATAAAAACTGTTTGTAATAAATTTTTAACCGATCCAACCGATGAAGATAGAAAATTGTTTCTCGCGTACGCACGTTCTCTTTTCAGACTTTTAGAAGAGCATGAGAAAAATGTCATACTGCTTATGGATGAAATTCATGTTCAACCTTATTTGGACTTCAAAGGTGGAAATATTGTAGGGAATGCATTTAACGGCAATTCTTTGGCTACATCCGCTTACGCATTCATGATATCCAGTGTCACATCGAAGGAAGTTATTCACATATTTCTAACTTCAACCATCAGCAGTGACATTATTTTTGATTGTATTCGAACAATTGTCACTAAATTAGAAGAGATAGGCTACAAAGTATTTTGTATTATCAGTGATAACAATGCACTCAATGGCAAAGCTATGAGGAATTTTTCACCGAAAAACCAATCAAGCGTAGTTTATCCACATCCATGTGACAACACACGCCCTATTTTCTTCTTGTACGACTCTGTTCATCTACTAAAATGTATAAAAAATAATTGGTTGAATCCTAAGAGTAACAAGATCTTAACCTTCCCAGACTTCGAGACAGGTGAGAAAAAAATTGCAAATTTCAATTCCTTAATATTGTTACATCAATTGGAGCATGATAAATTATTGAAATTTGGGTATTCTTTATCGCTGAAAGCATTATTTCCAACTACTTTTGAACGTCAGAATTTCAGTCTATCTTTAAAAGTTTTCAATCCGTTTGTGAAAGAGGCCCTATTGAAATTTGGAACGAAAATAGAAAATTCTGAAGAAACAGCTGAATTCATAGATATTGTATCAACCTGGTGGAAAATTGTCAATGTTAAAACACCATTGAAAGGACAGCGACTTAAAGATAATTTCCAAACCCCTCTACTCGAGAATCCAGATGACCCTAAATTGTTATTTTTGCGGAAAATGATTCTCTGGCTTGATACTTGGAAATCCGGTGATTTTCCTCATAAACTTTCACCCCAAACCCATACCGCTCTTTCTCACACAATTCATGGAATGTTGGAAATTACGCAATATTGTTTACAAGAACTTAAAATGAATTATGTTTTGTTAGGAAAATTTCAAACAGATCCTTTGGAATATCGGTTTGGAAAATATAGACAATTATCAGGTGGTCAGTACAACATATCGATCAGGCAATTATACGAATCGGAGAAAAAATTAAAAATTCAATCTCTTTTGACCTTGTCATCACAAACTTTTGGAAATATACCCATAACCAGTTTTTCAGAAAACTTAGATTGTTCTTATGAAGAACAAAAACAGTGGTACAACTCATTTAATCCGGACATACATCTCGAAGTAAGTGATTTTCAACAAGTTGAACATGAAATGTCAGTGATAACTTATTTGGCAGGCTATTGTTGTTATAAAATTTTAAGAAACATAAAGTGTGAACTGTGTAAAGCAGGGTTGGTGTATGATGAGCAAATGGTTGTTGAGGAAAGTTATGATTTAATTAAAAATTTGAATCGAGGTGGTTTATCGTTTCCAAAAGATGGTGCTGTTCGTGTGGTTTTAATTAATTATATATTGTTCAACAAACTACTTAAATATTACGAGGATGACTTTCTGAGCATTCATTACAAAAGAGATTTTATAATAAATTTTGTTTTTAAATACTGGCAGCTGCATGAATCAGAACATTACAAATTCAATACATGTGCAAATCATAAGCATGAAACCATTTTAAAATTCATTATTAATAGCACAACAAACACTCTATTGAAAAATTATTGTGGAAAATCCAACGATAGATTGGGCAAAAATAAAAAAAGGAAGCTGGATACTGTTTCTAATAAATAATTTTATTTTTATATGTATTTTTGACATTTTTTATAATGGTTTGCTTTGAAATTTCGTTTTCCATTTTACAAAAAAATCGAATGGGGTGCGACTGAGGGTTCAGTTCACGACTGGCAGCCCCGTTTAAACAGGAAACCCTCATTTACAATCTGTTTATAAGAATAAAAGAATAAATTTATTCAACTTATGTACAGTTTTTTGTAGTACATCTGTTATTTCTGATGTTATATTGACATTTTTGAGGTTAAAGTAATGTTGACTGGTGATTATGTTGGAAATGTATGAGAGCAGAAAACTATAGCTTGTTATGAGACTCTCCTCCAGATAGGTAACATACTACATAAATCGTATTTTACAGTTCAATTGCTTTGATTTCCCATTTTTACAGATTTAATGATGAAGAAAACATTAATTGGATTTCTTTAGACTATGAGAAAGGGTTTTCTTTTCTTTTTGATTTATGGTCGCATTTGAGAAACTATGATATTGAGCGGTATTAAGCTTGATTGACTGTATTTTAGCGATTTTAGTTAATAAAAGTCATAAGCGAGTTTTTCACTATTTTTAATTGAATTTACGAAATAATTTTGGCTGGTTTTTTAATAAGTTAGTGCTTTTACTATTTACGCATACTCTCTGTTATCGTTTGTAAATAAGGAAGAAAGACGCGAGGGTGTGGAAGTTTCATTCTGAGATTATCATAGTTTTGACTAGGGAAAAACCATATTTACAAACTGCTATAATAATTTGCAATAACGTATAACAATATTTTCCTGTGGTCTCGACGTATATAGAATATATTATGTATCGTTGTAGACGGATTTCACTGTATTAAGCTTTGAATATTCCAATACGGCGGTGGTCGTTCGTATCGCACGTATGACTACTAGGGAGACGCCATGACGGCAGCGGTCAGGCCTTGTTATCTCGGTGGTAACGATTTACTTCGACTTCTTTTTTCAGGTCACATACGCGAATTGTCTTGGCTGCAGGATTACTTAGCTTCCATTAACAACACAGTAGAAAAGGTATGATGCTTGCAGGCAAATGGTTTGCGGTGAGTGCACGGCATAGGGCTTTTCAAGTAAAATCAAACTGCAGAGAGGCTAAAAATTCAGACTTTTTGGTTTTTATTACGGCGAATAATGAAATTACACTGGCGAACAAAACTTAAGGAACAGTAAGGTTACAGTTGCTACTTTGCAATGAAGAGACCTGGATATGTGAAAATGATACGAAAGGTAGATCGAGTGTTATAGAATCAATGAGTAAAACAAAACGATAACACGAACAGAAGCGAACAGTATAAAAGTATTTGAACTGAAATGGTTACACTGAGCGCCATGAATAAGAAGGGTAACTGAGCGGCCCGTGGTAATCTGGTTAGAATAGCAACGGATTAGTAACCAGAGGGTTGTAAATTCGAATCCAACCAAAGACCGTCGTGTACAAAGGGGGCTGGTGCACGTTAAATCTGTCGGGGTTTTCTCTCAAGTTGGCTTGGTGTGGAAGTTCGGAGAGTGGGATGCCAGCTCAGGTGTAACCTCGTCATCTGACCGTGGTTCAAAATTACGTGGTGTTGTCCTCGGAATTTCCCTTCAAGATGGATATCGGACGGTCGCCAACAGCCCGTTGTGTTGCTCCAGTGCGACATAAATTCAACTACCTACCTGATATTTACGGAGCTGTGGTAGCGCAGTTGGAAGAGTAACAGATTAGCAACCGGGGGATTGCTAGTTCAAAACTCGGTCCAACCAGACTGCCGTGTACGCAAGGGTTAGTGAACTTTATGAGAGTCGTAGCTTCAAATGTTATCACGTTGAAGTGGTATAGGGTTTTGGAGTACCAGCTCAGCTGTTGACCTCGTCATCTGATTGTGGTTCAAAATTACGAGGTGTTGTGCTAGGATCTTTCGCTGCGGGATTGATGTCAGACCTTCCGCCAATGTGTTCCGCGATTGTGTTGCTCCAGTGCGACGTTAATTCACTACCTACCTACATACCTTTTATAATTACTCTTTAAATTTATAAATATTTATTTATAGCTCGATCTGAATGAATTAAGTACAATTTCTATGCTAGCGTCTGAGCTTAACTTAAAAGTGACATTCATATGAACTTCGAAGTAATACATTGTGAATCAAATTTAATTTGGCTACATTTTATGCGTATTCTTTTTCAGCTTGAGATTAAACCTGGAGCCCGACCAATAGATGTCATATTTTGTCGACATAGCTGCAATAGGCATAAGTCAAACACCCACATCATTATCAAATTCCACATGAAAAATCCCAACGGGGATTGCATTCAGACTCGACTTTCAAAGTTGCCTACCTCCAACAACACAACTTGAAAAGATAATAGTAAAATATGAATCCTGTGAAGATGTGGAAGATGCGAAGTCCGATTGAAGAAGTAAGCAGGGATTTAATTCCATACATCGACTACTTAGAGCAGAAACTCATTAACAGACCTCTTTCCCGGAGAATCTAAATGCTTATTTTCCTGATGATGAAAAATAGACACATTTTAAAATGCTTCGAAGTTATCTAACCCTATCAAAATGTTTATGTTTTATATTTTTGTCCTGAAAATTAAACAACTGTACAGTAAAAAAATATTTGGGTCAATTAACGAATCTCTGCTCTAAGGGGACGATTTAATTGAGTTTATACAGCAAAGTTAAAGCAGTATTTAACGAATATTCCCGTGGAGTCTTAAAGCATTTAAATATTTTACCATCCTGGTGGTTGTCTTGAAGGTATCTAGGTATTAGGTATCTAGTCATCAGCAAAACTGACCACACCTTGATGGACGAGATACCTAGTCATTAGAAGAAAAAAACTGACTTGATTTTTATCTCGTCATCATCAGAAAATCGGCAACATCTTCATGACGAGATATCTCGTAATAAGCAGGCACATTTTAAAGAAGCCTGAGTCGGGACAGTGTTCCCACTCTTACATTTAATAAATTCAAGAACTTTTCAAGAACTTCCTCTTAGGTTCTATTCCTACTTGGGTGTTTTCTTCTGTGTCAGAACGGCTTTCTTTGTATGTGTATGTCCATAACTCCGCGATGTTTATTTGAGTTTGGCGCATCTTGGCCCAATATGGCCCTTACGCCACGAAACTCAAAGTCAACCCACCAACAATCAAGAACTTCCACCTAATTTTAAGGAACCTCGTTTAGTTAACAAGCTGTCCTTTTGGAGGGATGAAAAATTGACAAACAAAATCGAGGAAATTAAAATTGAATAGAAAAAATATCTAACGGAATATTATTATGTAAACAAATTTAAAGGAATGAAACTTTAGTATCAATAAGCAATATGTAATATTAACTAAGAAAAGACTATAAAAATGTATGAATCTAAAAGATTCGTGGCAAACTTTGTAGGATACAACGTCTTGGTAAAATTTAAGGGCTAAACGAAATTTTAGTATTTTTGAAGTACTTTTTAAGGACTTTCAAGGATCGAGGAAATCTACTGAAGGAATGAATAATTAAAAAAACTGTTTCAGTCTCGATGGTGTAACTTATGCACAGTTGTGTTCTCTTCCAGGGAAGCCAAGAGATGGACCACAACCATCTATTGAGTGACGTCAGACGTCCTGGACCAGACGAGCTCTGTGGCTGCCCCCTTGTATTCGTCCCTCACCCACCTTTTCTGTAAATATGACAGAATTATCTGCGGGCACGAGGGGAGCATTCGTAGAGTTTCAGAAGGCCGGATGTCTTCACTGACTCTACTTGTCCAGCTGGTTCAATTGGGGTGTCTTTAAACTGAAGAACATCGAATGTTTGAATGAAGATGTAACAAAAACATTCCACAACCCCAATACGACTCTCGTCTTTGAACACGTTGAATCGGCATTCCAATCAGACTTGAATCAAAGAATGAGCTTGGGGCCACGGTATCCCAGCTGGAAGAGTAACAGTAGGGCAACTGGAGGGGTGCGAGTTCGAAACTAGGTCCAGTCAGAGACCGTGGTGTATGCGGGGGCTGGTGCATGGTAAATCTGTCATGGCCTCAAATGTCCTCACGTTGGCGTGGTGTGGAAGTTTGGAGAGTGGGGTGCCAGTTCAGTTGCTGACCTCGTCATATAGCTGGTTCAAAGTCTTGGACAACGCCTCGTCATATGACAAGGTGAGATGTAAGTAGACTGAGAATTGCTATTGAGAGGAGCTTCAAAAAGTGCCGACTAGTAGTCACGTGACTTCTCTGAGGAAAATTGACTTGGTTGGCCAATTTGGTATCTTATCGCCTCGTTTGCCGATGTAACATCTAATGACAAGGTAGGTACGTTAATCCGCATTTCTTTAGAGTGGGTGACAAAAGTGGTGAAATCGTCAAAATTTACTATGATCAATCTGTAGACCAATCAGATCATGAATCAATGGATGGGCGTCTTCTCCCGTCCTGTGGAATAATAAGATGAGGAATGTTAGGTTGCACCCAGCAGACGAAAGCAGTCTAAGGTTCTACTACTAGTTTGATCACAGGGTTCTGGGCACATAAAAAGGTTGCCATTGCTCAATTTAATTTTATATTCCATTCATGGTCCTCGGATCTTTTCCTTCGAGATTGATCCCGGACCGGTACCAATACCCCATTCTCTTGCTCCAGTGCAACATTAATTCATCGATCCACCAAAGAATGAACGTGGATTAGCGTGGTGGTCATAGAAAGCCCCCTCCGAAGTTATTGGTTTCTGGTTTTCAGAATAACTCAACATTAAAATACGAAAATGCAGGAAATACTTTTTACGTTTTTCAAATAAAATAATTATTTTAATCTTAAAAAAGTATGTCACGCTTAAATACAAGACACGAATAAGTTTAATTTAGGTCATTTTATTGAAGAAATTAGTCGAGAGTCGAATATTGGGTCCACGCTCCATTCCATCAGGAAACTCGTCTTAGAGCTCCTTGTATGATGTTGGTAACGACCAGAAAAACAAACATAATTAACCCTCCTGGTGGTTGTCTCTACAAGGAATCACATCATTAGAAAAAATGACCAGATGTTGATGGACGAGGTATCTCATGATTAACAAAACTGGCCTGATCTTTATCCCGTCATCATCAAATAAACGGTAGAATCTTCATCATTCAGAATGAGGTATCTCGTCATTAGCATAATTGGTTAGAACCTGATGGATGAGGTATCTCTTCGAAACCACTTGGAGGGTTAAATACAATATGTCAACGAGGCTGAGGATGTAAACGAAGAGAGCGTGAGAAAGTATTTGCAATTAGCGCCGTGACAGCTATGTTCAAACGAGAGGGTTCAAACGGAGTATGAAA
This sequence comes from Meta bourneti, assembly GCA_933210815.1. Taxonomy (NCBI): domain Eukaryota; kingdom Metazoa; phylum Arthropoda; class Arachnida; order Araneae; family Tetragnathidae; genus Meta; species Meta bourneti. The sequence goes on from OW119926.1 coordinate 94,234,925, forward strand.
AAGAGAAAATTGAAAGGCTAAATTATACAATACTAAATGATTTTCGCCTCATAGAAAGGGAAAATTTTAGGCAATTCATATATAACTTACTTTATGAGTGAAGATTAGTTATATGAGACAAACAGAATTACCCGTATTGAATTGGTTAAATGTTGATTGAAAAGTGATCAGACTAATCACTTCTCTTTCATAGAAAAATGCAAGCGTTATTTAAGTGTACGGAAAATAATTTTGTAACTTTTCCATAGCTTCAGTAATTTTTTTAAGGACGCAAATATTCATACATGATATATCCATCCCTATAATCCATTTCATATTCATGACACTCCTGCTATAAGACTACAGAAGTTTTTTTTAAGGTGACTATTTCAAAAGTTGATTTAGAAATATCTTTCAACTACATCTTATGGCTATCCATTTTAATTTTACGTAACCTATCTTATTTTAAAATAATATTATTTTAACTTTACCAGTAATTTTAAAATAAGAAGTTACATACCTTAATTATAAGGGTTTTGTTTTTATATTGTATGTAATTTTATTAAACAGAATTCTGCAAACAATTACGTAATCAACCAAATAATTAAGGTACTTGTCGAAATATATTTTTTTTTAAATTACCCATGTCTACTTATATTTTGCCGAAAATAAAATAATTCATTAAAATTTAACTCCTAAATAAAATATCTGCATGATGTAAAATACCGGAACACTTAAATACAAACAAAAAGAAATTCCAATCATTGAAAAAATGCATAATCCCGAAAAACGAAAGATGTATCGTTTTTCAGACTTCCTGAGCATATTCTGAAATAGAACAATTTGAAAAAAGACGTTTGGAAAATATTATTAAACACAATGATTTATTTACAATAAAAGATCACAAATTTTTAAAAAACTTAGAAATGCTCAAATATGACTCAGCAAGTCGCTGCTTTAACTCAAATACACAAAATCTAAATCAAATTTATAAATTAAAACATTAATTCTGGCGTTACCAGATACTGAATAGCAAAATCATGATTTATGATCGGTGAGTTTTTCGTTGGAGCTTTTCGTGTTATGCAAAATTAAATATTTAAAAAAGCGTTTTCATCAATTAAATATTCATAAATTATGGAAAGAAATGAAAAATAAGTTCAAACATAATTATTAGAATTTAATTTGCTTTGAAAAAAATTGTTTTTCGAGTAATACTGGTAAAACAATTTTATTGGAAAGTTGTTTTTCCATCAATACTGGTTAAACAAACTGAGTTGCGTACCGCAATCGTTTTATACTCAATGTTATTCCAATGGGAATTTCAAATTGTTTTTAGCCCCCTCTGCACACCTAGGACAAATAGAACGGGGGTTAATATGTAGTCTACGTAACGCGCAGGGTTCTAAAGTATGAGTGTACCATATTTGGTGTGAATTGGTCAAAAGATCTAGATTTATATAGAGAACAGACAGACGTCAACTTTGCTTTACATATATAAATGTTAAAATTAAAACAGCAAGAATTTAGAACTTTTTATACTTGAAATTAATATTTACTATCAAAACGACAAAAATAATTAATGGCATTTAATTCTTTTTAATAATAATGCTGAGGAATTTAAAACCTAAACGCTTGTTTCGTACATATTCGAAAACTCAGTTTCTTTAATAAGCAGAGAAATAGCTCTGAATTTTTTAACTTACTGCTATTGTCAAACATACTTAGAAAATGTGAAACAAAAATCTTAAATAGAAGTGATTGTATTGCGATATAAAGATTTGTACCTTGCATCATTTCTCCATTCAAGTAACACGTAAAAATGGGAATTACTAATTTATTTTTCTTGATGGGTAACGGAAGTAAACTATATTACCAGCACATTTTTAATTGGACTGTATCTTTTAAAGAACTTCCATTTTTTGTTTTGGAGATGTATCCATAACAATCAAACTTTATAATTATTTTCAGAATTAAAGTATCGAACGTCTAACACGTTCCAAACAACTCGTAGTCTCACTAAAACTGCTAGTTCCAAATTAAAGCTTGTTCCAGTAGCGATTTATGGCTCCGACCTCATTGTCGGTCTTCCCCTCTATTGTAAAGCCCCACAGTGACGACTACAAACCGTGACCAATAGAAATAAGAACCTTAATGCATAATTCGTATTAATAGTCAAACATGAAGAGTCCACGAGAACTTAGCACAATCAATTTATTGATTTTATAACTTATTAGAGAATGCAGGTAGGTAGGTAGGTGAATTAAGGTCGCAATCGAGCAACACAACGGGCTATTCCGTGATCAATCCCTAAGGGAAAGATCCGAGGACAACACCTCCTAATTTTGAACGACGGTTAGATGACGAGGTCTCATCTGAATGCACCCCTCTCTCCAATCTTCCACACCAGGATAACGTGAAGAATTTTCAGGCCACGACCGATTTAACGTGCACCAGCCCTCACGTACACGATGGTCTTTGGGTGGATCGAGTTTCAAACTCAAAAACCTCCAGTTGCTAATCTGCTACTATACGAACCGGGCTACCGCGGCTTTAAGAGAGAATGCAGAACTTTGTCTCTCTCTTGGTGACCTCTTCAAATTTTATTTCATAACAAATACTTTATAATCTTCATAATCCTTTGAGGTCATCCCATTTGGGAAAAGAATATCATCATATTGAACCACATTCCATCATCAAATTTCAAACTGATAGCATTCAATGATGGTAGTTACAAATTTTTAGAACTTTTGTTAGGTGAGCAGCTTGTTTCCTTGATAGCATTGCAAAGCATGAATCTTTGTATTGATGGAGAAAATTTATTTTTCCACAACAGTGCCCTCTTATGACATCTGTCCTGTTGTGAAAGGCTATAATTCCTCGTGTCTCATAAAAAAGTTTTAGATGCAAAATTTTCATTCTGAATTTATCGGGGTTTTATACGATTTGCTCAGAGTACTGTTGCTACAAGTGCATTGATACCATCTGCTACAACCATGTATGACATAAAGCAAAGTACTGCTTAGTACTGGGAATGCTTAATTATTTCTGTCTTGCTTAATTCATGTTTTTATGACAAAATGTACACAACTGAGTCATATTTTTATAATTATGCTCCTGAATGTTCAACAAAATTACATCCCATTCACTAGTTTGAAGACTAAGTACACTGTTTTATAACTTGACCTTCGGCGAATTTAACTCTCACTTAACCCTCAAAGTGGTTTCGACGAGATATCTCGTCCATCAAAATCTGGTCAGTTTTGCTAACGACGAAATACCTTGTCGAGACAATCATCAGGAGGATTAAATGTTCTCTTCTCCTTTGATCTCGATCAAATTTTTAATCTATCATTGCCATCTTTTGCCAGACTGCTTAAGGCCGCGGTAGCCCGGTTGGAAGAGTAACGGATTAGCAACCGGGGGGGCGGGGTTGCGAGTTCGAATCCAACCAAAGACCATCGTGAACAAAGGGGCTGATGCATGTTAAATTTTTCGTGGCCTTAAATCTCCTCACGTTGGCGTGGTGTGGAAGTTTGGAGAGTGGGTGCCAGCTCAGGTGAGATCTCGTCATCTGACCGTGATTCCAAATTACGTGATGTTGTTCTCGATCTTTCCCTTCGGGTTTGATTCCGGATCGTCGCCAATAACTGTTGTGTTGCTCCAGGGGAAGTTGATTAAAATACCTACCTACTTATCAGACTGCTGAAGAGCTTTATTAGAATGGTGAGTTTTCCGCCTTTCTAGTAATAATTTGTTGATCTATAGCTGAAACCAAGACAGCGACAAAACTGATTATGAATCTCTTAGCGGCTGATATTATTTGTTTTGAAACGTTTGCAGCCATGTGCCAACATACAAATAATGCCAAATTCTGTTCAGCTTGTGTTACTGAAATAAGCAGATAAATTTTCTGTTTATCGACATGCAATTGCATTAAATACTTTAGTGTGGATCGCGATTCATAATCATTTTCCCGTGCACCACAGAAGTACAAGAAGTAAGTTACAGAAGTAAGTAACAAAGAAACAGTAGAAAACAATTTAACTAAAATTACAAGATTTTATGAACTTGACAAATGAGTAGAAAAGCAGATTATATTTAACAAAAACATTGGGTTTCACTGGCCATGTTTTACCTAATTTTCTCAAATAATTTTGTAGGCACATTCTTGAATTTTTAAATGCAGGACAACTAAAAAGCAAATGCTCCACATCTTGTGGCTAATTTTTAGAACACTCGCGCATATCATTAGTCCGAAGATGAAACATATATAGATATTTAGCAAAATTTCCATGGCCAGATAAAAATTGTGTGATTTTGAAGTTCGTGAAGAAAAATAATTCAGAGTTCAATCTATGCTTAATAGTAGGAAAAAATTTGTTGGTTTGACCAGCTTTCTCAGACGAGACATACTCCTCGTTCCACTTAGCAAGAAGCTTGGCATAATATGAGGCTTTCAAGTAACACTTCCATGACTACATGTAGACACATGTTACAATCATTTATATTGAAAATAAAATAATGTGCACTTGATTGAAATATAGGTAAATCGGTAGGTAGCTAATTAACATCCACTGGAGTAATACAATGGGTTAATGCCGACAGTCCGGGATCAATAACGAAGAGAAAGATCAGAGGATACATAGTCATTTTGTACCACGTTCAGGTAGGTACTTTAATTAACGTCGCACTATAAGAACGGAATGGGCTATTGGTGACGGTCCAGGATCAATCACCGAATGGAAAATCCGAGGACAGCACCACGTAATTCTGAATCACGGTCAGATGGTGAGGTCCCGCATGAACTGACACAACACTCTCCAAACATCAACACCACGCCAACGAGGACATTTGAGGCCACGACAGATTTAACGTGCATCAGCACCCTTTGTTCACGACGGTCTTTGGTTGGATTCGAACTCGCAACCCTCCGGTTGCAAATCCGCTACTCTACCAACCGGGCTACCACGGCCCCTTAAAACCACGTTCAGATGACGAGATTAAAATATAGAGATGATTTATTTGTATGAGAGCAAAGACTTTTGAAGATTATAATTCAGGTCGGCGACTCTTACTTGAGAAGTACATAGTAAAATGTAAGGGAGAGAACGTATCTGCCTTGATAAGGCTTGATCAGTATTCATTAAAGATAGGATTCTAAGTGTAATTAAAGGATTTGGTTGGTCTAAATGAGGTTAGAGCAAAATTAGAGCTGAAATGGAGCTTGTTTGTGTCACTGGAAGTTTCTATTTAGATACTGTCCTAAGCAGACCCTGTTTGTAAGAATTCACAATCCAAGCAAATTAAAGGAACTTGATGCGCGGAATTAGAAACAGATTTCTTGAGTCACCACAAATGTCATGAGCAGGACCCGGGATTTTGTTGACATGTCATCCTTTTTGGTAGCATTTCAAAGACAATGGCCGTAAAGACGAAAATTGTCTTCTTTATTTCCTGAATAGAAATAAATTTATCCAGTTTTCATGTCATTTTTGATTATTAGGTCACTTTTGAGATTTTGAGGGAGTTTTGTCTGGTTCTTTTTAACAATTTTCATGTCATTTTTGGTCACTTTTCGAAATTTCTGGATATTAGGATATTTTTGAGATTTTGAGAGCTCTTTTGGGGATGTTGTTAGGTCATTTTTTGTCATTTTTCAGCACTTTTGATTATTAGATCATTTTTGAGATTTCGAGGGCATTTTTTGTCTTTTGTTGTTTTTTAAGTTACTTTTTGTCACCTCGAAATTTTTGGTTAGATCGTTTTTGAGGTTTTGAGGGTATTTTTGGTGCTTTTGTAAAAAGTTTTAGATCATTTTTGAGAATTCGATGGCATTGTTCGTGTCAGTTAGGATGATGAGGTCATTTTTCAAGTCCTTAGCGTAATGTTTTGATTCTATTCTGAGTATATCACATTTTTTTTGCTTAAACTTTCCCAAGTCTCATTAGCGATTTTGATTTTTGTATAAAACACAGGAAAAATTACATCGACCAGATTATGGCACCAAAAATATCCGGATCTGGAAGAGGGAGGATGCTTCTCTATTGTTAACAAAAGAAAACGAAACATCACATTTTACTTTAAAATCCAAGCTCTGTAATTGAAATCTTTTATAATGCCAAGACAAACAATTTGTGTCATTTTTCAACTTTTATGCTCATTTAAGTCATTTTAATGGCTATAATTCTTACACGTTTTTAGGTAAATAAAATCCAGGTCTTGGTCATGAGCAAAATGAATTGTTGGATTGAGGAAAGCTACCAGGAATTAACTGAAGGGTTGATTCAATGCTGCATTTCTTATGGAATAAATTAAAAGAAATGTCGCGAGCAAATTAAAACACTTTCCTTATAAAATAATGTATAGCATAATCAGACACAAAAAAAAACAAGGATTAAAGGATTAGGAGATGCAACAGAGTTTAAAATTTATCTACAGCTCAAAAAACAAGATTTAGGTGATGCAATCAGATCTACAATTAATGTCTACGACTCAGAACTTTTTTCTAAAAATTTGCTTGCCTTTCATTGCTCAAAACGTTGAATTGCGTTTGCATAGCTTTATCAAATATGAATATTAAATGCTTTAAATTAGCCCATTATTACCTATACTTATTATCTATTCCAGTCTACAAGGAAGAAAATAGAAAGTTCTTATCAAGATTCATTTACATAAATAAATTTTTTCGTCTCTTGATATTTTAAGATATGTAAAAATAAAAAGTTTTAAATTATGTTTGTAAAATGCATCTTATTTTCAATAACGTATGGTTTTGAACTGATCAATTCAATTTTTATTTTAATATCAATCGTTTGGATATTCATCATTATCAGATGATTACCTGATTCAAAGCAATAAGTTGGACTAGGGGAGAGACAATTATTCATAGGATTTAAACAATTTCTGTCCTACATGAAGAGAATTGAAACTATTAACCCTCTTGGTGGTTATCTCGACGAGATATCTCGTTATTAGCAAAACTGGACAGATCTTGATGGACGAGATATCTCGTCACTAGTAAAATTAGATCATGATGAACGAGGTATCTCGTCAGAACCATTTGAAGGGCTAATACGGACATTTGCATTTGTGGCCAAATTGACACATTTCATCAGTCCTAACATGGCGAATGAAAATACTTGCCGACCACCTTAAAATCATGTGAGTCAGGAACATTGCTCTAACAAAAGCTCAAAGCTTCAACTTATTGGCATGATGAAATTTATGGAGATTCATTAGGAGCTCGTAATGCGAAATAATTTACATACATGGTGGTCAGAATCGACTACGCTATCTGAACATCGAAAATTACTACTTCATTATTATGCACATTGTTGTATGTAAGCAATACTGTTTCTAAAAGATTTCGTCATACAGGTTATGTCAGTCAAACTGCTAATTAGGGTCTTTAAGACTTTGATCTAGTCAAATTAATATACGTTTGATTAAAATGGAGTTTTGTTGTAGAGGACTCTTACGGCTGAAATTTATTTATCAGCAGTACTCTTTTCAGTGTTATTTATGTCGTTTACAGACTTTTATTTACCTTTCAAAATGTTGGATTGTTTCGGGAAACATATATAAGTGTGTGATATATTCTTTATCTCTTCCTTAAATATCATTATGTATATATTCATATTTGTATGTGCATTTTAAAGTCTATTTAACATTACGTTTTCCCATAACCAGCCGGAGATACTGCCAGAAATCTCAACGGAGAAGGTGATGAATTCGACTTTTTTTGTGAAGAATACAATCGTCTGTCAAGTAACATCTTCAAATGTTCATAACACAGGATCGGATAACCTTGAAGTATGGTCTATGGAAGCAAAACGTCTGATAACACCAATGGTAACGGAGGATAAGCTAATTTCAGATCTGTTGGATGAGACCACCGGAGATTCAGACTGTGAAAATAGCCTTGAACAAATAACAAGACTAATAATTGCTCAGAAAGTGCTGTCCTGATGACTAGCAGTGATTCTTCCCGTTACGTAACTAGGCAACCGGAGGATTGCGAGTTCGAATCCAACCAAAGACCGTCGTGTACAAAGGGGACTGGTGCACGTTAAATCTGTCGTGGAATCAAATGTCCTCACATTGGCGTGGTGTGAAAGTTTGGAGAGTGGGGTGCCAACTCAGGTGTGACCTCGTCATCTGACCGTGATTCAAAATTACGTGGTGTTGTCCTCGGATCTTTCCCTTCGGATTTGATCCCTGACCGTCGCCAATACCCCGTTGTGCTGCTCCAGTGCGACGTTAATTAAAGTACTTACCTACCATGGAAAAACATGGAATTATACAAACCATAGTTTCAGCACTCTAAATCTATATGAATGAGAATCAGCAAACCTATATTAACGTTACGATATTCTACTGAAACTGTATACATAACTTTCTGAAGAAAATACGAAAAGCTAACTTTTGAAAAATTATCAACTGGTGGAGCATTCATCCTTTTCTTACCTTGTTATTTAAAAAAAAAATTTAATTACAGTCCATGATATTTGAAATTAAAGGAATCAATAAAAATTTTAACCCTTTTTCATTTTGTGTCTATTTCTTTCTTTTATTATATTATATTTAATACACATTTTAGATTTATCACAGCTGTCCAACTTCTGTGTCGGATTCACCAAACTGTCTCTCTTCCGTTATAGCAAGAACATTACAATACGTTCTATCTTCAATTCAAATAAAGTGTTAAATGTTTACAGATTCAATATTATTCATACATGCGCGTTTGCGAGTGGAACTTTAATTTCATCAGTTCACGCACTATTTGTCTTAGTCTTCCAAGTAGTTTCGACGAGATATCTCGTCCATCAAGATCAGAACAATTTTGCTAATGACAAAATACCTCATCATTAAGATATTTCCAATTTTTTGCTGATGACGATATCACATCTGGCCAGTCTCTTCCTTTGCAAATGACGAGATATCTTGTCCATCAAGATCTGGTCAATTTTGCTAATGTCGAGATACCTCGTCGAGTCAATCACCAAGGAGGGTTAATTCCCCACTTTTGGTTTCAATTTTTCATCTTATCTAGTTGTAAATCTTCTTAACCAAGTGTAAAAAATAAATTACACTAAGTCATTGAGTGTGGAAAAAAGTTTTTGGGCGATGGCAGATGGGTCCTTAAAAATGACAATTCAGGATGTGTGAGCTAGAGGCTGGTAATAAGCCACACTTTGTACAGGTATGAAAAGATTTCTGGCCATCAATGGATATCATCTTTTTCAAATTGCCAGATCGGAGCAAGGCAATCAGAGAAAGTTTTCCAGGGCAAATTTAAGGCACGTAGCTCTCCTGGTGTTCCACTGAGGTACTAGTGATGAAAGGGTACTGGAGACGATCTACGCAATTTCTTTTTAAGTACGGACAGGTGATCGTCCTCGGGCGGTACTTTCTCTTGTGCCCGGTTGTTCATTAGCGCCAGCTTTTGCCAATAAGTCAGCTCTCTCATTCCCCGGAATGCCAACATGTGATGGGAGCAATTGTAAATGAAATTCTGTAATAGTTTCCTTTTTTTCTATTCACTGTTATCTATTAAATCGCGCAATCGCCTTCCTTCCTAATATGTATGAACAGAAAGCAGAAAACCGGATTCCTAGTATAAAAAAAATTCTGACATGAAGACGCTCAGTTCTGTACAAGTGATTGCGGTGGGTTTCTTGTGGTTTCTCTACCGCAACCTTGAGGTGTAATTTTATCTGGAAGTATAAGGAAAGAATAGAGCGATAACAAACGATGCCCTCAATATCTGGAAGACTCCGCACGTGGTTTTCGCTCGTGTAAAGCACGCGCATTTGATGAAGCACGCGTCTCCTTTTCATCACATAAGCGTGTCGCGCGCGTGGTTTGTGCGGTCGTTTTGTCACTTTAGTCTAACCATTTTGGTAGACAAAGGATGACAGATGTAGATGCCAACCAACCTGAAGTGAATAAGGCTTGACATTATGATTCCCACCTTCCCCTTAAAGTTTTCTACTGGAGGTTTTGAAGTACCATGTCTAACAACTTGATCGGGATAAGGATCAGGTACCGAACACTAATATAACTTTAAATTTTATAATAAGTTTCTGCTATTAGAAATAAGATATAACAGGATAGCAATTAGCGTTGATACCAATGCTGCAGTACACGAGTACAATATTTCTAGAAAACAGATTCATCATGAGCTATAGTGCTGCTTAATAAGAAAGGTATCGGGACTTTTTAAGTGTGTATTTTTTTTTTCTCTTTTTGCTGGGAAGTAGATTGTGTGTGTGTGCTTATACTTGATTGATGCAAAAATTCGTCTTGTTTTAGGCTCTAGATGTCATTGCATCGCAAAACGGAAGTGTTATCTACTTCACACGTGTAAAGTTTTGGTGTTGTTTGAAAGAAAGAATTTCAGCGAGTACTTGGGAAAAAATTTGGGTTATTGAGTTGTGTTTTAAACTTTGTCCAGTTTTAAAGATGGCAGAAAATAAGGAGCATTTTTCCACACATTACGCTTTTTTTATTTCCGAAAAGACAAGAATGCTTCGCAGACGCAAAAGAAGATATGTATTGTGTAGGGGAGGGTGCCGTTGACGATTCCTCGTGCCGTAAGTGATTCAGAAGTTTCACCACCTGGATCAGTTCTTTAGCCAGAAACCTCAGAACTTCTATGAGCGCGGGATTAAGTAGCTACCGGAGAGATGGAAAAAGGTCATCGAACAGAACGGCACATACTATACTGATTAAATGTAATTTTTAGTCAATAAAATTGTCCTTCAATTTTTGTCGAAAAACGGAATGAACTTTTGCATCCACCCAATAGATGGCTGGACGTTTTATCCTGATCACTGTAAAGTAGAAGCTATTTAGCTATCAGTGACGATGATTAAGCATTGAGATTCTCAACGCGTTTCGCTCTCTGCATGCGAATATTCCTCGTCAACTTATAGGAATTGCAATCATTTCAGAGGGAAAATTTCAAGGAAAATGAATAGCATTACTTTGGATTAAAATATCCACAATTTTGCATTAAAATATTTATGATATAACAAAATTTTCGATTTTCCTCGCAACATATATATGCAGGCAAGCCTTTTAAATGTACCAGTGCTGTTCAAGAAGTAAAATAACAAGACTTCTTTCACTAATAGCGAATTATTTTTCACAGAAAGGTAATAGACGTATTTTTAACGGAATTAAAATAGTAAACCTGATCACTACGGGCAAGGCATCTTAACTATCATCACCATGTATATCATCAGTTATAACTCACGATGTCCAACCTCCTTTACAATATGCCAGCATTGCTAAATACAGGGTCAAATATTCAAATGTGCAATATGGGGAATCGAGCTTGGGAAGAACTGTGTAGAAGTGCAACCGAAAGATTTATTTGGGAGGGTCTGCGGAAATGGTCATATTCATGGCATTAATGTAGTCATTTGGTGTAGAGTTTTAATTTTTTTGCCCAAACTTCACAATTGGTCCCTTCCTTCAGTTATCCTCCTCCCGCCTAGGACAAAAAGATATATGGGTCGGGAAAAATTAAAAAAATTAAACTTATTTGCTCATCTGTAACTCATACACAAATTATATAATGATCAAACACGCCGAAGGGTTAAATTCTAGTCTGAACAAATTTCCATCCTTATCTATTTGGGTCCGTCAGGGATCAGTGGTGGCGGTCATTGTGCTAGCTGTAGTCGGCACAGATTCCATTCCGCCTGTGTGTGTTTCTCTCTTCTGCATTAGTAAAACTTTCCTTGCATGTGTTGTCCATTACATAAAAAAAGGACGATTAAATTCCAGAAATATTCCCTGAATTCCTATAGGGTGCAGGTGGAATGCCAAGGTAATCATAGCGAGTAGTCATCCTGAAACCTGCAATGGCCTTTGCTCTTGGAGCCCGTAAGTTTGTGCGTGTGTGTGAAAATTGTAGGACATATGTGAACCTGAGATCATCTAACCATGATCTCAACCCTTTTTGGTAATTGAAAGAATCTAATGTAAACAATTACTAAGATACATGGCTGGGACATCCATTCAGTATCAACTACATTTATGCAGAATGAATTAATCAGATTGGAATGGATTCATCAGATTAGAATGGATTCATCAGATTGGAATGGATTCATCAGATTGGAATGGATTCATCAGATTGGAATGGATTCATCAAATCGGAATATGTTCATCAGATTGGAATGAATTCATTATATTGCAATGTATTCATTATAATGAAATGGATTAATTACATTGGAATGTGTTCCTCAGATTCAAAAGGATTAATTTAGTTGGAATGTGTTCATCAGATTGGGAAGGATTAATCAGATTGAGGATTCATCCCAATTAAGCAAAAACTCCATTTGTTCAGGTCGTTATTGTAAACTCCTTTTATACTGAATGGGAAAACCTTCATGAAAGGAAAAATTATCCTAAATTTCAAATCTCTAACATCCATGCTTAAGGATCACTCTGCAAAAACCGTAGTTTCCCCCGAGGAACCTCTTAATAAAGTCCTAAAAGTCAGACGACCACCAGGATTCCCCAAACTGCAAAAGCACTGAGTACAGGCGCGTGCAAATAAACGCTCGCAGGTGAGAAATAATGGTCTGTGGGTTAGGAGTCCCAACAAAAGGTAGTCGTTCTGACACTCAATCCAATTGTCGGCAGGCTACGGCGGGTTTCGCGTTTCCCTCTCACAAAGACGCCGACGAATTAGAGAAGAAGACGAGACAGTCACGCGGCATGAACGCTGCTCTTTGTCGCACTCCTCCGTGAAATCGGGACACAATTCCACTCAGACTCCCCTACAAAGGCCCTCTCCAGACTACATCTTATGGAGTTGTCAACAAAAAGTTCAAGTGGTTTCGCTGGAACGTATGCGAGGGCGCCAATTAGCAGCTTCTATAAAAGTCAGACAAAATATTTCCTCTCCCAAGTGAGCCAACATGAAAATATCATTGACTTAGTGTTCATGTAAGCCCAAAGCAACATCCTAAATATATATAAAGCAGAGTTGGCGTCTGTCTGTCTGTTCTCTGTGCAAATCTACACCGTTTGACCAATCCACACCAAATTTGGTACACATATTCTTTGGAACCCTGCGGGTAACGTAGGCTACATATTAACCCCGTCTTAACTATCTGTCTTGGGTGTGCAGAGGGGGCTAAAAACAATTCGAAATCCGCATAGGAATAACATTGAGTGTTTTTGCGATCACTGTCCAACCAATTTACACTAAATTTGGTATATTCTTTCTTCAGAATCCTGCGGGAAACATAGTATATATATTAACTCCGCTCAATTTGCCCTGCAGAGGGGACTAAAAGCAACGCGAAATCCCCTTAGAAATAACATGGAGTATTTATACGATCACTATTCGACCAATTGACACAAAATTTGGTATATTTATTCTTTAGAATCCTGCGGGAAACATAGGCTATAAATTAACCCCATTCGTTTTGTCCTGGGTCTCCAGAGGGGGCTAAAAAATTCGAAATCCCCGTAAGAAAAACATTGAATATGTTTAGGATCACTGTCAGACCAATTCACACCAAATTTGATATATTCATTCTTTAGAATCCTGCGGGAAACATAATCTAGATATTAACCCATGTTCCATTTTTTCTGGTTCTGTAGAGGGGCTAAAACAATTCGAAATCCTCATATGAATAATAGTGAGTGATATCACGATGAATTACAAACAATTCAATCCGAGCAACACCGGGTAATGAGTCACTTCCGCCTCCGTGGACAGTGTGGTGGAGGTTGTCCTCCATCCAACACCTAACCTCACCTTCACCAATCTCCATCTCAATCTCTAATACTTGGATTGCAGATGGAGGTGGAGGTTTTTCAAATCTGTACATATTCATCCCATAAGGATATCTTTTCGGTATATCTTATCTGTATATACTTCTTATTAACATTAACGTAGTTTATTCAAATGCATGTCTATTCTTTTGAATACGTGGTTTCTTCAGAAGCTTATATATATATATACGTATATATGCAGGTTCCATAAATGAAGAGGCAGAAAGTTCCATAACAATTCTTTACTATTTCAATAGAAGAGTAGTATCATCATAAGGCGAGGAGGAAGTTGAGGGTTTGGAGTTTGGAACGGCTCTGAGGACTCCTTAGCCCAAGGTGCTCGTGAAAGAATGAATAGTTTTCAATGATCTCGCTAGAGGGATTAGGATTAAGAGAAATATTATTGGACCAGGAGATCTAACAAGAAAGTTCATTGGTAGAAATCGCTGGTTTAACGAAGGAGGAATGTGATCTTACATATGCGATTTGAAAGCAGGAGAGTCCGTGGGAGGTCCAAGTTAACGAGACGGCTTGAATTCAAAGGTGAAAGGGGGTGGCAAGATATATTGACCACCGGCCATCCCTTGTCCGTAGGCTGGGTAGTCTGAGTCATAAAAAGTAAAATTTATTTTTGACACAAATTTTAGTAAATATCAGCTTCTATTTGAAATGTGCACTTTCATCCGCATCTTACCCTCACGACTATATACTGTTTACTTGTACATCACGTGGCTGATGCTTGATCATCCTGGCAATTGATGATTTCTGTATCTGATTGGCTAGTGGTGTTTGTCAGGAGCAATAGATAACCTTAGCCTCAGTCCAGTTGATGACCAGTTGGTCCTTTATTTATCAAACTTCAGCTTCAGGACAGCGCTGTCTGCTGCGCTTGGAAATTAACCTCCTGGTGATTATCTAGACGAAGAATCTCTTCATTAGCAAAACTGACCAGATCTGGAGGGACGAGAAAGCTTATCCTTAGAAAAAAACTGACCAGATCTTGATTTCGTAGTCATAAAAAGACAATATCCTGATGACGAGATATATCGTCATTTACAATATTGGTCAGATCTTTATTGACTAGATAACTCGTCGAAACCACTTGGAGGGTTGATATAAAATCCATGCTCGTTTCGTGCATACTTCGCTGTAGACAACAATCCTTTATTCTATGCCCCTAGTTATTAAATGTTTTGTTAGTTTTCTGATATTATGATGCTGGAAGAAAATGTGTTTTAGACTTGTCTAACACTTATTCTACGATTTTGTTAAAATTAAAAGACTCCACAATCCTTCAGAGTTGCTGGTCATAACCACGTAAGTACAGGTGACAAGTACACGCGACACTTCTATCGTAGTGATAATACAGGGTTCCTTGGCTGACTATAATGTACAATTACGGGGAGAGAACGAACCATCTTACACATCGTTCACAGTTAAGAAAGTTCAATCTTGGAACTCACAGTTGAAAATTATACGCTACTCTACTGTAAAATATCAAAGCCTGAATAGCTTAGTAGTCGAATGTTGACAGCTTCCAAAATCTATAGTAATAAAACGGAGTCGTAGGTCTCCTTTAGTCGCAATAAGATAAGCTATTCAACGTAGAAACCTGAAAATTTCCACAAAGGCAGTTTACATACCGAGGATGTGCCATTCTGGCTTCGGTTTTCGAATTTGTGAGTTTTAGATACGAAATGAAGTGGAAAAACCTGAAAACAAATGCTTTTTCGTGTACGTTGGCCCCGTAAAAGAACGATTTCTGCACGAGACATAAGTCAAACTCGGTATTGCTTTATCAGTATTGCTGGAGAAATATTTTTTTTCAAAAATCATTTTTACAGATTCTTAATTCTAATTTGTTTAAATTTATTTTTTATTTCTTTCCAAAATATGACCAATTACCGATTATTTGAGAGATAATATTAAAAGCATTAAAAATATTTAATTTTGAAAATTTCATGGTGATATAAATTAATTTTAAAGATAAAATTTTACCAAAATTTCGACTTTAACTGTCATTTTGTAGAAAACGAATCTTTACTTAATACGAGAGAAAAACAGATAATGAAAATTTGATTTTGCTACTCAGTATCTGGTAATGCCAGAATCAGCGTTGTACTTTTAATATAATTTAGAATTGTGAGTTATCCCAATATAAATTATTGCAAAGTTATTTAAAACAAGGATAAAAGCACTACCATATATTGTAATTCAATACGAGAGTCAAGGTAATTTTCATCACCAGACAAATTCGTTAGCCTCCAATCTAACGATTTTATACAGTCCATCGACGTTTTAAAGTCAATGAAAACAAATTGTATTCCTTGGTGATCGACTAGCCTTGTATATTGCTCGCATATAAGGAACGATGTGAAATACTTAATGCCCTCATGCATCTTACTGCAATCTGTCACTCTTTATTCATCGAAATGGCTAGACTAAAGAGGGTAGACTACGGCAGGAACCACGCGCCATAATCCTATCTACCACAAAGTTAGATAGATGGTAGGTAGGTGTTTTAATTAACGTCGCACTGGCGCAACGCAACGGGCTATTGGCGACGGTCCGGGATCAAACCCAAAAATCCGAGGACAACACCACGTAATTTTGAACCACGGTCAGATGACGAGGTCACAACTGAGCTGGCATACCACTCTCCAAACTTCAACACCAAGCCAACTTGAGAACATGTGAAGCCACGACAGATTTAAAGTGCACCAGCCAAGGTAAATACCATGACCAGACAAATTCGTTAACCTCCAATCCAACGATTTTATACTGTCCACTGATGTTTTAAAGTCAATTAAACTTAATTTTATAATGCTTGCTGGTTGACTAGTCGCCTTGTATATAGCTTGGATATAAAGATAGATGTGAAAAAAATGAATGCGTGTTCGTTATTTGATACGCTGCCAACACTTATGTTCAGATTAAAAATACTTATTATGCTAGCCACTTCGCGCTTTGAAATCTTGTAAAATCCACTTGATGCTGCAACTATCGCCAATCGAAATGGCTAGACTAAAGAGAGAAGACGACCACAAAATCAAGCGCCACAATCCTATCTACCTCAAAATTATATAGATGGAAGTGACAATGGGGGACATAAGTGATCGCAACATTACTTGAGACGAAAACGAAATCACGACCACAATGTAATTCAGTGAGTGAGTTGAAGTAATTACTATGATTTTGAAAACTTTCGTTAACCTCCAATCCAACTACTTAATACCGCCGATTGAATTTAAATTCAATTAAAACTTAATTTATGTAATACGACTAGCCTTGCACACAACTCGCATGTAGAGAAAGATGTGAAAGAAGTGAATACCCGCATCTGTTACCTTTTATCCATCGAAATGGCTAGACTAAAGAGAGATGACAGCCACACAATGTACCACAAAATTTCGTAGATGGAAATGACAATTTGGGGCATGAGTGATCGCAACATTACTTGGAACAAAAACGAAATCACGACCATAATGTAATTCAATACGAGAGTCAAATTAATTATCATGATCAGGCAACATTCGTTAACCTCCAACCCAACTACTTAGTATCATCAACTGAATTTAAATTCAATGAAACTTAATTTTTCTATTGCTTGCGGGGTCGACTAGCCTTGTACATAGCTCGCAAATACAGAAAGAAGTGAATGCCCGTATCTGTTACCATTTATCCATCGAAATGGCTAGACTAAAGAGAGATGACGACCGCACAATGTACCACAATGATATCTTCCACAAACTACATAGATGGAAATGGACAATTTGGGGCATGAGTGATTGCAACATTACTTAGAACAAAAATGAAATCACGACCACAATGTAATTCAATGCGAGAGAGTGAAAGTAATTATCATGACCAGGCAACATTCATCAACCACCTTACACCCTCCAATGATGTTTTAAAATCAATGGAAACTTGTATACTGCTCTCATATAAGGAAAGATGCGAAAGAAGTGAATGCCCGCATCTGTTACCATTTATCCATCAGAATCAAACTGGACTTGGAAATTAAAGAAGACGACCGCACAAACCACACGCGCGACACGCTCATCTGATGAAAAGGAGACGCGTGCTTCATCAAAGGCGTGTGCCGTCCACGAGCGTAAACCGCGCGCTGAGTATCTTCCAGATATTAAGGGCATCGGTTACTCTCACTCTGTTTTTTCCTGATACTTCCAGATAAAATTACACCGCAAGGTTGCGGTAGGACAGCCACATAAAAAGACGCCGCACTCACTGGTACAGAACTGAGCGCCTCCATGTCGGAAATTGTTTTTACTGAGAATCCGGTTTTCTGAATTCTGTTCAAGTGTATTATGTGAGAAGAAGATTGTGTGGTTCAGCATTAATGTAAATAAAATATAAAATAAAATTTTAGAATTTGATTTAGAATGAGGTAGTTATTTAATTAACGTCTCACTGGAGCAACACAACAGGCTACCCAGAGGGAACGATCCGATGATAACACCACGTAATTTCGAATAACAGTCAGATGACGAAGACGCACCAGAGCTGGCACCCCATTCTCCAAACTCTCACAACCATGCCAACGTGAGGACATTTGAGGTCCCGACAGATTTAACGTGCACCAGCACCCTCGATACACGACTGTCTTTGGTTAGATTCGAACTCGCAACCTTCCCGGTGCTAATCCGTTACTCTTCCATCCGGGCTACCGCGGACCTTTGGAATAAGGATAAGTAACAAATAGAAAAAAGAAACAATATTAAAAATAAAGAATTTTAATGTAATTCAAACTGGAAATATTTTAATAAAATGCAGTTGGTGGAATTTTGTATAAGAATAGAAAAATTTGGAATGTAGTGGAAATTACAGAATAAAATCGGAATTTAAACCTCAAAATGTATTACAGATGTTAAATGACATTTAAATAAAATCTATATTTTGAATTATAATAGAATTTTAAAAAATCAGACTGGATAGAATAGAAAGATTATAATCGGACATCAGGAAAAATAGGAAAGAAGTACTTTGAATAATATGGACATAAGATTGAAATAGAAAATACTAGTAAAATAGAGAATCAAATAGAATAAAAGATTAGAATAAAATTTGTGTGTAAGAAAACATTAGGGTAAAATTGAAAATGCAGAATTTATGTAGACAAAAATTGAAGAATGACAAAGAATTCAATTAGAAGGAATAAAAACGTTAAAGCAAATAGAAATTATAAGGATAACAAAATATTACTAGACAGTGTTGTACCTTGGGTCAATTTTCAGTATATAACTTTTATGCAAAATATAATTTTCTTAATAACTTTTTCTAGAAATACTCGTAAACTAAAATACCAACTCTATACTAATCAAAATTAATTTTTTGATAGAAGTATACTGGTATACACTTTATAAAAAAATTTTGTAATTTAATGATAGTTGGTTCAAGGTACATGTTGTTCCTGTCCTTTTTAGAGAAGCTATTTTCTGATCAAAACATTTTTGTTTTTCTTTTCAATATCTAATTCGTCATTTGTGGCGGCTTGTCCGCTTTTGGACCATGCGCCATAAAACTCAAACATCTATCCTTCAATCCATCCTTCGTCATCTGACCGTGGTACAAAATTACGTGGTGTCCTCGGACCTTTCTCTTTGGGATTGATCCGGGACCATCGCCAATAGTCCTTTGTGTTGCTCCAGTGCGATGTTAATAAACTATATACCTACCTACCTACATCAATACCTCTTTTTTGGAATTTCGGTTAATATTCTTGTCCTTACCCTTTTCCTTCAAAATTGATTGACGAGCTTTTGGTTAAGATCGAATTATTTCAGAAAGTACTGTCACAAAAGACTTTTTCTTTTGTATAGGTATTTTAAGGTACTTTAATTAACGTCGCATTTGAGCAACACATCGGGCTATTTGTGTCGATCCCGAAGGGAAACATCCGAGGACTTTTCTTTTGGGAGAAAAAAGGAAATATTCGAGAGCAACACCTCGTAATTTTGAACCACGGTCAGATGACGAGGTCAACACATGAGCTGGCATCCCACTCTCCAGACTTCTACACCACACCAAATAATAATTTCAGGGGAATTTTTTTAATTACGGTTCTTATATATGAACGTTTTATAATGAAATTACTTTAATGCTTCCATCATTTAAATTTTTATGTGTTTGAAGAATATAATACAACGCAATTTTATTATGTGAATCCGGAACTATTAGATATGAATCTAAACGCAATAGTCATCAAATAAAAACTAAGGAAAACAGTAACGATCAACTAGGAGGTACACAATCTTGTCAAAATATCTCTCCAATATTAAAATAAGATGTATTCGAATGTTTCCTCTTCAGACAAACAAGGCGTGCTAGCAACCCTCAAGTTGTAGGCGGCGCAGGTTCAATTCCTGCCGGGTGCATTCCTTCCTGAGTGTATTTCTTGTGGACCAGTATAACTTTCATTGTGTGTCTATTACTTGATGTATGTCTTGTGCCTGGCGTAGCACGGCCAAATATGGCCCTTGCGCCATAAACCCCCAAACCAACCAAACAAGGCACATTACAAATATCTGAAGTAAAAGGCATCATGCAATGGTGAGTGAAAAAGGGTTGCTTGGTAGGATTTTATGACGCAAGGGTCACACTTAGCCAAGCAGGTCCAAACACAACAGACAATGTCGAGTAATTGACATACACGCAGAAGGAAAGTTTTATTGGCACAGAAGAGAGAAATACACAGAAATCGAACCGGCTCCGACTACCTCAAAAGCTGTTAACGCAGTGGGCTAAGCCACTGAACCACGAATGGAAAAGAGTTGAGGGAGGGAGGTATTCTAATTAACGTCACACTGGAGCAACACAACGGGCTATTGGTGACGGGCAAGTATCAACCACGGTCAGATGACGTAAAAAAAGAGTGGAAGACAAAGGAATTAAGAAAGCATATAGAGCTAAGGAAAAATTTAAGGTATCTAGCCAAACCGAAACATCCTGGAATATTGATGGTACAGTCCATTTGCGATAGGTCGTCAGATACGGAGGATCACTCTTTGGTACAGGAAGACAAGGTTGGTAATTGAATTAACGCCGCACTGGAGCAACGGGCTATTGACGACGGTCCGGGATCAAGCCCAAAGGGAAAGATCGAGGACAACACCTGAGCTGACAACACCCCACTTCAAATTTCTACATCCCGCCAACTGCAGACAAAGATGAGGGATCCCGCAAAATGTTTTGCACCGATATTTACCGCATATTTTGGGTGTTCAGTTATAAGTCTTTCCACTGCATTTTTAATAATAACGGTGTGTAATGGGATGCAAGAATTCTTTTGCAATGGGAAAGAAGAGAAAAAGTACATCTTTGTCAAGTTAAGGAATGGGGATTTGTAATATATTCAGAAAGCTCTCGATATATCATGCTTCTTGGAGGTCGAAAACAAAACGCGATGTGACCAGGAAAGCGAAGTAGCGTTATTTGAGAAAAACTTGCTTATCAGAATTATTTATCCAATGCTAACTTGAGCAGATTGTAACTTCAATAAGTAATTGGCTAGACCTTGTCACATTTGAAGTTATCCCTGGGAACAATGGGAGGTGCTGCCACAGAACTCTCATCATGAATTGAGTCAGTGGCATGACTTCCTGGATGAGTTAAAGGAAGCTGATCTACAGTCATCTCCGTAAGAAACCACTAAACAATGAACGGCTCAAATTCTGCACTTTTAGTCTACGTTTCTAGGTACACAATGGAGCAGAATGCGACAAAACATACGAAAACCTGTCCGTACGCATGCATATTCAAGCCAATTTAATGTCATGAGACTAATGTTAAACATGTGCGACCTGCCTACCGGTTTAATAACAGCGACACCTTTAAATATGCTGCTTATTAGAAATAAAAAAGCTCAAATCATGCATTAAATTGCATCCTTTTTAATTAAAATTATGTAAAACTACAAATAGAACAAAAAATCGATGCTGAAACCCTTAACCGTCCGGTTGGTTACCTTGACGAGGTATCTTATCATCAGCAAAACTTATCAGATCTTGATGAACGAGATATCTCGTGTTTCAAAAAACTGACCTGATCTTGATATCTTCGTCATCAAAAACCGGCAATATCTTCTTTCGGATTTCAATCGGCATTCTTGAGATGAGATATCTCGTCGTTTGCAAAATTGGTCAGATCTTGATGGACGAGATATCTCGTCGAAACCACTTGGAAGGTTAAGTAAGGAACAAAATGTGGTAGAATATTTTAAAATAAATTCCTTCTCGTCCATCAGATGTTGACCGCGTCATCTGACTGTCGTTCAAAGTTGAGAACAGTTGTCCTCGGATCTATGTCTTCATGACTGATCTCGGACCATCGCCAATAGACCGTTGTGTTGCCCTGGTGCGACGTTATTTCAACTATCTACCTACCTTCTCGTTCACTTTATCATGACATCCGAATGTTGTTTTATGCCAATTATGTTTAGGACAGCTGCTTGAATTAGGATACCTTTGAAGTCCTAATTCTAAGGAAACAGATGGAGTTTTCCCTTGCTGTTTGAGAAATTGATTGGGGTCGGTTAAAAAAGGTAAGAAGGTATTTTAATCTCTCACTGGAGCAGCACAACGGGCTATTCGCGACAGTCCGGGGTCGATCCCGAAAGGAAATATCCGAGGACAACACCATGTAATTTTCAACCACCAATTAAAAAAGACATTTCACGAGACTAGGTAGATATTTTAATTAACGTCGTACTGGTGCAACACAACGGGCTATTGGCGACGGTCAGGTGTCGATCCCGAAGGGAAATATCCGAGGAAAACACACGTAATTTTCAACCACGGTCAGATGACGAGGTCGTTCTTGAGCTGGTACCCCACTCTTCAAACTTCTACACCACGCTAGCGTGAGGACATTTGAGGCCACGACAGATTTAACGTCCATCCCCTTTGTACACGACGGTCTTTGGTTGGATTCGAACTCGAAACCCTCCGGTTTCCAATCCGCTGCTTTTCCAATCGGTCTCCCGTAAGACTAGGCGTAATATAACTAGGGTTACTATATTCATTATAATTACGTATTCAGAGTAGGGCTCTGAGGACAACTCCCCAGATGATTTTGATGCTGCAAAAATGGATTTTGAAGTTAACTTAATAGATGTAAATTAAAATTTTGATAAGTGCATAGGTATAAAAATCGGGGTAGGTCTGAAAATACCCAAAATCAGATATTCAGATGCCGATCACCCTAACTGCTCATTGGAGGGCATCTCAGAATTCCTCCAGATACTTCAGTAAGAGTGCCGAAATATTTAAGTCAGTCGGAGGTATCTCCGCTATCATGGACAGACTAAACAAAGCTAATTCTCCGTTAGAAAAAATTGTTTCACTCATTGATGTTTTCACCACAAATAGTAACTAAGCTCTCCTGTTTGAATTATAATATAAAACCCTGATCTGTCTTAATTTAATACCTTTTTAACTTCATGAAATTCCATCTGTCAAGCTCCAATTGTCAATACCGGAGATTAAGGCCCTTCGGGGCTTTTGTTCCATAACCATTCAATACATAAAAATACCCAAAACATTTACAAACGAAATGCACGTTTAGTATTATAGCTATTTATTGTCTTACTAAAACAACCGAAGGGTACATCCGGGAGACTGAAAGGATCACACAAGACAAGAAATCTCTTGTCTGTTCGCTTAGACATGAGTGACATGGGTAGTATTTGGAGGAAGTTTCCACTGGTCTCGAGCCCGCGAAATATTTTATATGAAAAAACAATCAAAAATAAACACTGGAGCTAATTTGACCCTCTTTCTTTCGATGAGATGTCTCCTCCATTAAGATCTGACCAATTTTGAGAATGACGTGATATCACGTCATCAAGGTATTGTCGATTTTTTGGTGATAACGAATTCAAGATTCATTTTTTTCTAATGACGAGCTATCTCGTCCTTAAAGATCTGGCCATTTATGCTAATTATGAGCGATTACCTAGTCGAGACAACCACCATTAGGGTTAAACAGCGTAAGTCGAAGATAGGTTAAATATACTTACTTTGATATGTCGGATACCATTCAAAGCATCATTAAAATGAACGTTCATTTAGTATTACGGCCTTTCGATTGTAATAGATAACTGGTAGAGAAGGTTTAATCCTAACCCAAATGTTTTTTCTTAATATATTTCTCTAGTTTTGATTCTCTAGTGTTGATTAAGGCGCCCGTCACCAAATGACTGTTGTATTGATGTCAAAAGACGCCCTTCACTTAGTGCCTGTCGTATTGATTTCACAAGGCTATTGACCCGTCAACTATTGCCTGTTGTATTGATTTCATAAGGTGCCCGTCACCTAGTGCCCGTTGTATTGATTTCATAAGACACCTATCACCCACTGCCTGTTGTATAGATTTCATAAGGCGCCCGTCACCCTGGGCCTGTTGTATTGATTTTATAAGCCACCCGTTACCCCCAGTGCCTGTTGTATAGATTTCACAAGGCGCCCGTCACCCCCTGTGCCTGTTGTATTGATTTTATAAGACACCCGTCACCTAGTGCCTGTTGAATTGATTTCATAAGGCACCCGTCACCTAACCTGGTACTGAAGCAGGGCCTGAGCGGTGTTGCTGGACGTGAACTTACTCGTAGTCAGAAAAAGAAGGGCGAATGCTGCTGATGAAAATAGAGCCTTATATAGACAAATTAGTGGTACATCTGATTCATCCTTCTCAATTTAATTTTACTGTTTTTATTGGTATTTATTTCCTAATAATAGTGAACAATTTAGTGTGCTTATGAACAATTTATATTTTGCTGTTTCATTTTAATAAAAAAAATTAAATTTCAGTTTCAAGTTTTTTTTTCCAAACTAGGTTTATGAAATTCTACACTCACAGCTACATAAATATTTTGGTCAAATTCAAAAATCAAAAGAACAGTTATACTTCCAAGAGGAGGCGCCGGGAAATTTGTCTTTGAAAAGGGGACGTTGAGACAAAGAAGTTTGAGAATCGTTCTATCCCTATAGGTAATCGACAGCCCCCAAAACCTTAGATACCCAATACGTCACGCTCTTTCGTCAAGGCATCGCCTCAAACATTTAGACGCCCAACTGGTCCAAACGATCCTAAATGTTTAGAGAGTCTTGCACAATGGAACGTAGCGGAAACTTGATCACCGCATCCGTTGAGTCCAGATGGGGACCCCAGAAGGGGAAGGAGGAGGCTCCCAAACAACCGATTCCGGGGAGGGATGTCCACGAAAAAGGGTGCTGTCTCCCCTCCTACCCCTCGTTAGGACCGTGGGCAGCTGCTGCTTTTGGGAAGAGGAGGAATTTCTGTCCAAAATAACTCGCGTCGGCGTCGTTGGAGCGTGCGTTTCGCAAGATGTGTTGTTTGTTTACTCTTGGGGGGTGGAAAATCGTTAAGAACACTGGAAGGAAGGGGGACGCTCAAAAGGAAAACCGTGCAGAAGGCCCGTTTACGATACACAAATAGACGCTATAATTAGTTGGTGAAAACGAAACCCCCGTCTCACGGAGATGGTTTCGTGTCAGAGATCCTTGTCTGTGTGGGACGGGTCATCAGATATTTCATCAAGATTGCATTGTGTGGTATTTTGTTGATACAGGAACGTATTCAGAGTAAATGGTCGGTTGGTTGGTTTGGTGCCAACCTTGGCCAACCAGAAATTTCTGAGATTCTGTTCCTCCGTGTTTTCAAGGAATTCCCTCCAAAAGTTATTTTGCCAGGTTCGTTGGTTGGTTGGTTGGTTGGTTTGGGGCCAACCTTGGACAACCAGAAATTTCTGAGATTCTGTTCCTCCGTGTTCTCAAGGAATTCCTCTCCTAAAGTTCTTTAGCCAGGTTCGTTGGTTGGTTGGTTTTCGGCCAACTGTGGACAACCAGAAATTTCAGAGATGCTGTTCCACCATGTTTGCAAGGAATTCCTCTCCAAAAGTTCTTTTTCTGACGGTGGTTCAAAATTACGTGGTGTCCTCGATCTTTCCCTTCGGAATTGATCCCGGACCGTCGCCAATAGCCCGATGTGATGCACCAGTGCGACGTTAATTAAAATACCTACCTACCAAAAGTGCTTTTGCCAGGTTCATTGGTTGGTTTGGGGTTTTATGGCACAAGGGCCATATTAGGCCAAGCTGCGCCAAACACAAGACAACAATGAGGGTGTCAAAAAAGCAAGAGGCAGAAGGGTAGGCGAGGGTAAAACAGAAGAGAGGACAGATGACTCGGGTGCCTCAGGGTTGGTATGCCCGTACACACCTAAAGACGTGCCCCTGCGAGCGAGTAGGTGGTTGGACACTCCTCCCCAGAAATGTTCTTGATGTTACAAATATAAATGCTGAATTAATTTAATCGATGTTGCGAAAGGCGTTGGAAATGTGACACCTACAATCCGAATAGCTTTCTTCATTTAAAATGATTGTCAGATTGTCTCTGGTGGTGTTACATGGATCCACTTTCTTTTTACAGTGGTAGCCGAGTGATCAGCACTCTGTCCCTTGGTTGGGCCGTTCCTGAAACCTGAGCTGCTCACTTATAAATCTCAACAAGCCACTCCCACTACTCATAAATATTTGATATTTTTTAAAGAATACAGTATCACAAATATATGTAACACCTTAAGGAAATATAAAAGTAGAGTAAGCAATGGCAACCTTTTAATGTGCTAAGGATCATGTGACCAAAGCTAATGGTTACGTGACTCTTGAACTACTTTTGTTTGCCAGGACCAATGATTCTAAACAATGCGATAACATGCCGAATCGGCCAACCCAGTCACGTGACTACTAGTCGACATGTTGGTCCCTTTTTGAAGCTCCTCTCAATAGCAATTCTCATTCGCTAATTGTCGTAATGTACATCAGCAAAGTATTTAACAATTTTTTACTGTTTTCAGACGACACATCCAGATGCATTGATATATTTTACCTATGTGATGTTTAGTGCAAATTCAGACAGTGTTCAAAAAGACTTTTAATACCCCTTTGGACCTTTTTATAAATTAATCAAAATTATATGTACTCTTTTGTCAGATCGTCAAAAAATACAATACATTTTTGTAACAGAAATTCCAAACTATCAACGAAAAGATTCGTAGCAAACAGAAACACTTTAAAATCTGGAGCCTTCCTAAAAATTTTGTACTAAAACTATGACCATCCAATAACTATTAATTTGAAGTCTTGATTACTTAATACTTGAATTAAAATTCAAAGAAATCTTACATTTTTAGATTACCTGTCATGAAGGTTTATTACCGAGGTTTCATTTGATAATGTAAATATCCTACATTTGTTTTTATTGATTCATTAGTGACTAGAATGGGCTTCATTTCGATAACGAAGTGTTTAAAAATTTGGAGTAATGGTTTTGAATTATCGGTGAGATCTTATCAATTTTAGGTTTTTTTTGTAATTAGTCAGTGTCTGACAAAAGAAAGGCAGTCAGTCTACAATTAATAAACACACCATGGTAGGTTGTTTGGGGTTTTATGGTGCATGGGCTATATTTGGCCAACCTGCGCAAAACACTAAAAAAGAAAAATACTGGACACGAGCAAGAAATTTACATTTTCTAGAACATGACCGAATCGTCGCTTTACACGGCCAACTCTCCTTATCGTTGCCTCTATAAATCACTCTAGAAAAGAAGGGGGAAACAGGGTTCTATGAGGTCATACAATCGGCATCAAAACATCCTTTCGGTGGGAAAAACATGTAAAAGTAACTCATTTTCCGGGGAAAAGGGGACAACAAGGGGAGAGGAGCGTAAAAACCGTTATCACCGTTTCTTTTTAACCTTTCCCTCCACAAAAGATGTTGATTTCGGATTCGAAAACACGCACGGAAGTGAAGAGATGAAGGGATGCGGAGGGTGTTTACTGCTCTCGCGCACGTGAGTCACGTGGCTGGCGCGCGCCACCTTCCAGTTTTTTTCGCTTCCTTTCTTTTCATTTCGTCCCTTTCCCAGAAAAGGTTTTGAAAAAAATCCGGGGTCTTATTTGTTCGTCTCTTTTCGTTCTCGTGTCTTTTAATTTCCAGTCCTGTTGTGTGACAAAGTGCTTGTTGGTGGACTCGCAAACAGGGCGGCTGTTTGGAAATGTATTTCGCTTGGGTTGGGATTATGCGGGCGTTGTGCATTTGCCTGTTCCCGTTTGAGGGTATTTTCCTGTGTACGTGTGGGAAATTTCCACCTATTTAGCTTTTAGCCGTTTTGTTTTTTCGTGTTTTGGTGCGAGTTTTGTGACTCAAGATCTAAAAAGGACGAGCTGCAGCAAAAAAAAAACATCATGGATCATAAAACATTGCAAAAATAAATATGCGAGTGAAACTGGAGCAACCAAATATTTGGATTTGCAATCAAGAAGCCATAAATTCCAAGTGGTGTTAATTGGTTGAGCTTTAAATGCATTTCAAATTGTATTTTTTATATTTCTTATGCAGATGGTAGTAAGTAAAATAAATAAATATAAATAAAAAGTCAAGTATAATATAAATAAGGGGCAATTAAAGTAAAAATATAAGGTCCTTAGCTTCCCAGTAACATACATATCCCGTTGGACATATATCGTTACCACCACACCAAAGGCACCACTTCTAAAAAATTGACGTTTCTACAAAAACGCGTTCAAAGTTTTAATGCTTCGGGAAAAATCGAGTTACGACTCAACGGTTGTTACCTCATGAAATCAGCATTTCCACTAAGAATCAAGATTATTCGTGTCTTTGTTATGGTATAAAACATGAAATGGTGACTCGAAAAATGTATTTAGGTGAAATTCACCAAAATGCCCCAACGTTGATTGTGGCAGAGACATACGAGCTGATAAAAAAGTATCCAACCGTATATTTTTATTACATTAATTAGCTGCAGCTATGAGACTGAACTTTGGCAAATATACATCCTACTGTACATGTGCGATTTTTAGCTGTACTATGCAACCTTTTAGACAGTCTCAGGAATAAAGAAAGGAAGCCGTTAGGTAAGCCCCGCATATTTTAGGTGCAACCATAAACATGAAATATAAATAGACTGTGCATTACTATTGAGAGGAGCTTCAAAAAATGTGACCAACCTGTCGACTAGTAGTCATGTGATTGTTCTGTGAAAATTTGACTGGCCGATTTGGTATCTTATCGCCTCGTTTGACTACATAACATCGTATGACAAGGTTGGTGTGTGAATGTGCATTTCTTTAGACTGGCGACAAAAGTGAAATCGCCAAAGGCTACTACTGTCAGATGATCAATCAATGAACCAATCAAACATTGAATCAATGTATGGGCGTCACGGAGCAGTCTAAGGGTCACGTTACTACTAGTTTGGGTCACATGATCATGGACATATAAAAAGTTGACATTGCT
Organism: Meta bourneti; assembly: GCA_933210815.1. NCBI lineage: Eukaryota > Metazoa > Arthropoda > Arachnida > Araneae > Tetragnathidae > Meta > Meta bourneti. Next base: position 94,264,068 of record OW119926.1, read on the forward strand.
CACTCTGATTTTATACTTCCTCTATGATTTTTCTGTGATGCTAAATACAGAAGTCGCTAGGTTCTGATATGTCTTTGGTGTCTCAGGGCGTAATTTAGTGCAATGCAATTCTAGAATAGCTCTTGAAAAATTGGTTTTGTTGCCGATTTGGCATCTTATCGCCTCGTTTGGAGATTTAACATATTATAACAGGGTAGATGTATGACTGCGCATTTCTGTAGAATGGCGACAGACATGGTGAAATCGTAAAAGTCTGATACAATGTCGCCTCGTCTTATAAGATGAGGAATTAATGGATGAGTGTCTTCTCGCATCCTGTGGACCAATCAGATAACGAACTTTTGTTTCTACCTGGCAAGCCAAAGTATATATACTCTAAGGGTCACGTTACTACTAGTTTTTGTCACATGATCCTAGGCACGTCAAAAGGATACCAATGCTCACTCTACTTTCATATTTACTCTATGGGTACAACTTCAGCCCTATTAGACCAAATTATTGAAACAGGCATGCATATCGATATGTTTTCTGTATACAGAAGCGAAATGCGCGTGTCGAATATTCTCGTCGCATGTCCGATCAATATATGGCTTGTCATATAGACGCATCTGTGTTTCCATCTAAAATGACTGTAGCACAAAACGTGCTGGATCACAGCAAATGCAATTGGGGCTTGATTTAACATTACGCCTATTAAGATAAGATGGGAATGAACCATGTTTGGTGTAGAACTCTGTTAATCTTTTTCTTTCCAATGGCGGGTGATGATCACAAAAGATCGACTGAAACTGAACAACAGAACAAAATAAGAACTAAAGGCAACAGAAGAGAAAGTCTATGAACCAATTCGATTCCTCACTTCCTAGTATCTCTCCCACATTGAAATAGAAGAGAGCACAGAACATTATAACAGGTGGGCACGATTCATACCTTCCTGAAGATCGCAAAGCTTGGTAAAAAGAATTTAACATAAATATGTGGTGCAGGTGTTTAGAAAGGCAGTCATGACCAGTAGCAAGACGGCGATCAGCTATTGCTTCCTAGGCCAATCAAGTAGGTAGGTAAGTATTTTAATTAACGTCGCACTGGAGCAATACAACGCCGGCCTGGGATCAAACCCGAAGGGAAAGATTTGAAAACAGCACCACATAATTTTGAGCCAAGGTCAGATGACGTGGTCACACCTGTGATGGCACCCCACTCTCCGAACTTCCTCGCCACGCCAGCTTGAGAACATTTCAGGCGATGACAGATTTAACATGCACCAGCCCCCATTACGACTGTCTTTGGTTGGATTCGAACTCGCAACTCTCCGGTTGCAAATCCGTTACTCTTCCAAATAGGCCATCCATCGTGGCCCCTTGACCGATGAAGAAGGACTGAGATGTTTTTCCACTATGTTTTCTAGGAATTCCTCACCAAAAGATCTTTTACGAGGATATTCTTGAAAGTTATCTTAATTACTGATTTGATAGTATTATAAGGTATCTTAAAATTTCATGTCGGAGAGATCTCTGCTCCTTTTTTCGCCATCGATCAGTCATCTCGCAGTGACTAGGTATCGACTACAGACAAACCAGGGCCTGATTTTTAAGACGGACCGCCATTTTTCAGTAGTTCCTGAAAGAGGTGATTTTGGAAGAATTCATTTACTGTAGTAGGGTTCTAAAGTCTGAAAGGATGACTATCCTTAAAAAGCTAGAGAGATATATGGGAACTGGAGGATACTGGACGACCTCTTTTCGAGGTCCTTCCCGTAGTATCCTATCACACTGCGATTCGACAGAAGGCTTATTTTGTTTTTTTACTGGCCATGGCCCTTTTCAACAGTACCTTTCCCCGTTTCGGTCGAAGCGAAACATCTCTGTGCTTGTATAGGATCCCTTCTTCACCATGCTACCCGATGTCCCCTGACGACCCAATTTCACGTGCACTGTTGCGAAAGTGGACCGGACAGCGCTTGGAGAAAAATTGCCTTTGGCCACAGAAAGGCAAAGAAGCAAATCTGTGGACTAATAAATTTCTGCTGAAGTATGGATACGGAATGTCAGCAATAACTTATTCTTTAATTACAAACTCTTTATTTTTCCCTTTCACTTGTTTTGATTATGGACATATTATTTTTATGGTAAACTACGAAGTTCCAGTGGGCAATCCCTTCTGCGAAAGGGATTGTAATACCACAGTGGTGAGTATTTTTCAAAATCCCCATTCTGTTAATTTTTTAGTTTTGCTTTTAATAAAGTATCCAGGAGTGTCCGTCAAACTGATAAGTCCCTTAAAAGGACAGGCCGGGGGCTCTTCTGGTGGTTATCTGGCTACCCTTGAAAAGTTATCTAAATGACACTGAAGGTGGGATAGGGCCATGCGAATACACTGTGTTAATCTGCGGTGATAATTATTAATACTGTTTGAAATTACATATTTTGCTTTTAACCCTCTAAACGTCACGCTATTTCCGAGTAGTGTAGTATTATTTTTACGCCACACATAATGACTAAATAATTACATCTATTGGTATAAAGATTCTACTAGTCCTTTCCTTAAAATATAATCCTTTGAAACAATTCTATTGTTCCTTTCCCCCTTAGAATAGATTCATTTGGAAAGATTTCGTTTGTCCTTTCCTTTGGATAAAATACTTTAGTAAGATTCTGTTTGACCTTTCCTTAGATAAGAATCCTTAAAAAGATTCTATTTCTCCTTCTATTAGAAAAGAATCAGTTGAAAAGATTCTATTGGAACTTTCCTTGGAATAGAACTTTTGGAAAGATTCTATTCTTCCTTTATTTAGAAAAGAATCATTTGGAACGATTATATTAGCCCTTTCCTTAGAATATAATTTTCCTTTGGAACGTTTTTATTGGTCCTTTCCTTGGAATAGAATCCTTTAGAACGATTATTTTGACCGATACTGTAGAATTCTTTTCCCTAAGAATAGAATCCGTTGAAAAAATTGATCCAACTGATCATTTGCTTGAAAATAGAATCCCTTGGAAATATTCTATTGTTCCTGTCCCTACCTTCTTGACCAATACAATTTTTAAAAGGAATCTTTTCTAAGAAAAGTTCGAACAGAATCATTCCAAAGGATTCTATTCCAAAGAGAGGAGCAATAAAATCTTTCCAGAGGTTTCTAGTCGAAGGAACTGAGCATTAGAATATTTCCAAAGAGTTATTTTCCAAGGAAATGAGCAATGGAATCTTTTCATAGGATTCTATTCCTTCATAGAATAGAATCCTATGAAAATATTCTAATGCTCATTTCCTCGACTAGAAACCTCTGGAAAGATTTTATTGCTCATCTCCTTGGGCTAGAATCCTTTGGAATGATTCTGTTGGAACTTTTCTTAAAAAAGATTTCTTTTAAAAATTGTATTGGTCAAGGTTAAAACTGCATAGAAGTCATTCAGAGAAGAAAGACTGCAAGGTAGAATTATGCGTGGGAACAACTCAGAGGGTTAACAAGTCGAACACTACACCCAATTGCGGCAGGAGGACGGTTAAAAGTTCCCGGTCCAATTATCCGAATCTGTCCATCACTTCCGAAAAGCCATTTCGGCGCCATGGGTTTGGAACCAGCGCCAATTTTTAAGCGCACCTCTCTCTCAGCGAATCCTATTCAAAGTGCACCATCGCTCCTTTCGCATCTGGTCCCGTCCAACTCCAATTGTCATGACGTTATGATTAGACGACATTTCCCTGCCCTTGAGTCAGACTCTTGGGCACGAAAGATTTATTTTTGTTGTTTTGGCACGCGGGCCTTCTTGTCAGGAGGCCCCGCCCACAGGTGACGTCATCGTGATTAAAGGTGTCTGCCACCGCGAGTATGAAAATTCTTGCCTTCTAAAAACAATGCATTCCTGTCTGGCTGACGGAAATGCAGGCAAAGACGGTCTGAGAATAGATCTGAGATTGTGCATGCATTGCATCAATTGAACGGAGGCTGCATTGAAGGGATGGTTAGGTTAGGTTTGGCGCTCAACCACAGCGATGGAGGATGTAAACAAAATTCTACATGGGCCGGCTAATTTTAAAGCTGACAAGAGTAGAATGAACAAATCAACATGAAGATAATGGTAATTAATTAACGTCGGCACTGGAGCAACGCAACAGGTATTTGGCGACAGTCCTTGATCAATCCCCAAGGGAGAGATCCGAGGACAACAACGCGCAATTTTGAAACACGGTCAGATGGCGAGATCAACACCTAAGCTGGCACACCACGCCAAGGGGAGGACATTTGAAGCCACGACAGATTTAACGGGCATCAGTCCCCGTGTGCACGATGGTCTTTGGTTGGACCGAATTTACGAACTCGCAACCCTTCGAAACAAATTCCAGGCACTTGACTTTACGTCATTCGCCATCTTGCTTCCAAATACTTCTGTACTCTATTACTAAAATTATTAAATGCAGTGCACGTGTCTAAGTGTTGAGCAGTCATGGGTTATCTACTATTACGTAAAATACAAGTCAGGAGAGTCAACAATATCTCTCTTTCTCTCTCTCTCTCTCTCTCTCTCTATATATATATATATATATATATATATATACATATATATATATATATATATATATATATATATATATATATATATATATATATATATATATATATATATATAATAGGATGTGTGTGTATCTTTTTTATACAAATCTACACCGTTTGACCAATCCACACCAAATTTGGTACACTTATACTTTAGAACACTGCGGTCAGTATAGGCTAACTCTTAACCCCCGTTCTATTGGCCCTAGGGGGCTAAAAACTATTCGAAATCGTCATAGAAATAACATTGAGCATAAATTGTTTGCTTTAGGCAGCTATGGTTGCTTTACCAGTGTTGATCGAAAAACAATTTTTTCCGAAACAAATTAAATTACAATATTTATGTTTACACTGATTTTTTAGTTCTTCCCATGATGTAAATAAATTATGGATATTTTATTGATGAAGAAAGAATATTTTATAATATATATTTTTGCAAAGAAATTCGAGGAAAGGTTTTCAGGAGTTCAAGGATTATTTTCAAGGAAAGTTGGTGTATATTTCGACCAACTTTCCTTAAATAATTTATTGAATACGTAATGATTTGTAGAATTCTGTTTCACAAGGCTTTTTAGGTAAGGCGTGTAACTTATTTTAAAATGTCCGGAATAGATACATGTGAATCCTCCGTTGAAAGCAGTGATTTTCTTTCTTAAAAATTCTGTAAAATCGACCTTCTGCTTTTACATTTATTTCTAACACAAGCACCGTTATTCCGAAAAGCACAAACGAAAAACTCATTGATCATGAAAGCGTAATTTTGCTACACGGTATCTGGCAGCACCAGAATTAATGTCTACTTTTTTTATACAACTTTGTAGAACTTTCTAGAAAGTTGGGGAAACGGAAACTTCCTTGGACTCATGATGGAGAACATTCCAGCACCCACTCGATTCTTAGCTGGTCGTATTTAAAGGAAGCTAACTCGGTAAGTCTTCCAGTTTATCATCTTTCAGTGAATCCGACAGTTTTATTTCGCTCTTTTAGTTGATTGTATAAGTGTTTCCTACTTTATTTGACAGATGTAATGTGCATTATTGAATTAAAGTTCATTATTATTATTTTATTTCTATGAGGAGTTTTATATTTTTACATGAATATTACGAATATTTGATTGATAAAAAAAGAATATTTAAAATATTTAATTTTTCATGATTTACGTTTTGTAATCGAACACGAAAAACTTCAACTCATTCATCATAAAAGCTTAATTTTGTTATTTTAGATTTGGCAAACCAGAATTAGTGTATTATTATTTTATAAATTTGATTTAGAATCCCGTGGGTCTATTTAGCTAACACAGCGAAATGTTGCAGTCATATTTGAGCATTACTAAATTTCATCAATCATTATCGTCTTTATCAATATTTTCCAAATGTCTTTTCGAATTGCTCTATTTCAGAATACACTCAGGCAGTCGAAATTCGACACTGCGCATCTTTAGTTTTTTAGAATTCTGCATTTTTTCGTCGGAATTTCGTTTCTGTTGGTATTTTTGTCTTAATCTTTTACATATTGCAATATATTCAGGAATTAAATGTATATATTTGAGTCCGAAGTATATTGTAGAAGCTATGACAAAGTAAAAACGTATTTTCCGACAACTTAACTGATTGCATTTTTTTGTGAAAGAAAAGTGATTATTCTAATTCACTTTTCAAGCAACATTTAACCATTTCAACCCGAGCAACGCCGGGTAATTCAGCTAGTATATATATATATATAATGCAGAGTTGTTCTCTTTACAAATCTACACCGTTTGACCAATCCACACCGAATTTGGTACACTTATTCTTTAGAATACTGCGGGTAACATAGAATACATATTAACCCCCGTTTAATTTGTACTGGGCCTGCAGAGGGGACTAAAACCAATTCGAAATTCCCATAGGAATAACATTGAGTATTTTTACGATCACTGTAGGACCAATTGACACCAAATTTGGTACATTCATTCTTTAGAATTCTGTGGGAAACATAGGCTATAAATTAACCCCGTTCGATCTGCCCAGGGTCTGAAAGGGAACTAAAAACAATTCGAAATCCCCACAGGAATAACATTGAGTAATATTAGGATGAATTGAGGCGTTGATATAGAAAAGCATGTAAGTCACAAAAACGTAATTTTAAGGGACAAGCAGAAAACGTTTGTGAGCCTGTTAAAAAAGAATTGTATTTGTATAAACTAAAAGATCTGCAGAAACTAAATTATTTCTTCTAGCGACTTACTGGCTTTACCATGACACTGGCATGGGTTCTTACTATCTTATCCGCCAAAAAACTAATTTTCGATTTTTTTTTGTGACTTAAATGCTTTTCCATGTCAACGCCTCAATTACTAACCAACTCAAGAAACGCCTGGTAATTCACCTCGTATTGTATTAAACGAAGTGTGCACGCAGACAGTCATGCCCCGTCAGAAAACGAAACTCGGAATCTGAAGCCTTCCTTTCCAATACGATTGAAGATCTTTTTTGCTCTTTACATTACAACTTCAACTTCAATACTGTATTGCGAAATAAGATGAGTAACAAGCAAAAATTGGAAACATTTTGGAATTTTTTTGCTGCCTTAAAAAGATTCTTTAAAATATGTAATTCACAGGGCCGTTCCTTAGTAATAGGCTGGAGATGCATTTGTAGATAAGGGGTTACAGTCTCTTTGCAAGGGATTCTATTCCAAGGAAAGGGGCAATATAATCTTTCCAAATGATTATATTCTAAGGAGAGGGGCGATAGAATCTTTTCCAATGAATTCTATTCCAAAAAAATGATCAATTGAATCTTTCCAAGGGAATCTATTCTAAGGAAAAGTGCAATATAATATTTCCAAACGATTCTTTTTATGGAAATGGATCAATGGCCTCTTTCTAAAGGATTCTATTCCATGGAAAAATCAATAGAGTATTTCCAAAGGATTCTATTCTAAGGTAGGTAGGTATTTAATTAACGTCGCACTGAAGGAACACAACGGGCTAATGGCGACGGTCCGGGATCATTAGTTTGTTGGGGGTTCTATGACGCAAGGGCCATGTTTGGCCATGCTGCGCCAGACACAAGACACAATATCAAGTAATAAACACACACAATGAAAGTTTTACTGACACAGAAGAGAGAAATACACCCAGGGAGAAATGCACCTGGCAGGAATCGAACCTACGCCGCCTTCAACTCGAAGGTTGCTAGCGCATTGAACATATGCACTGAGCCCCATCTATTCTAAGGAAAGGGGCAATAGAATCTTTCCAAAGGGAAGATCTATTCCAAGGAAAAGATCAATAAAATCTTTATGAATATCGAACAATAGAATCTTTCTAAAGTTTGAAAGAATCCATGGATTCTTTCACCCAATAGATGTGGTTATTTAGTCCTTATGTGTGTTGTGGAGTAAAAGCAATACTATACTACCAGGAAATCTCGTGACGCTTAGAGGGTAAATCTACATTAGAATATACAAAAAGCACTCATCTCAAAGGAGGGGTATTTTGAGAACACACGTGACTCGAATCCCTCCCAAAACGATTTCTGAGTAAAAAGCTAAAGCTAGTTATGTGGGGAAAAATCGAAGTTTTGTACATTACAGGTAAAACATACATTTGAATTCGTTAACAGTTTGAAAACAGTCGAAAATCATAAAAATCAATGCTCAATTTGACATTTCGTCATTTTAAGTAACCGTGAGAAAGCTAGAACCACCAAAATCTATTTTTCGAATATGTGTTTGATGAACGGCGTTGTTTTAGAAAATCAAATGGTTTTGATAAAAGGGGTGACATAAATTGTAATTCCTATTCATCACATGTAACTACCACACTCTAATAAAGGTACACAATTGATAAACACACAATTTCACAAATGTAAATAAATATTTAAACATTTTACATATTTGTACAATTTAAATTTTCAGTAAGAAAGAAAACTAGTGTGCTAATGTTACCCAGAATGCATGGAATAGCTCAGAGTATGCATATAAATGCCTTGTATGTCATTTAAAAACAAAAGCGTTTCCCAAAATTACCATACAACGCGATTAAAAATGCTTATAAAACTAATTAAACCATTAGCTACCTTGATTACAGTTATTGAACAAAAACATCAAATTGAAAATCCATAAATACATCTTAAAACAAATTTTTTAAAAGCCTTGAATGAAAAGTAATAAATGTACCTGTTTTTTCACTACAAAATAGATTCTTGGAGTATGACGGGCACAATTTAAAAAATGCAAACGATTAAAAGAATATCAAGGTTGCCATATTAGCTACCAGTCCTATTTTAAAAGGTCTTGTTCTGTATACTTTATTTATAACGTTTTATTCTTTTTATCGTCTGTCCCAAATAATCAGAATTTTTTTATATTTCGTAAAGAAAAAATAAGGCTCAATATAAATAAAAAATATTAGAATTTGAATTCCGAAAAAGTGTTTTTGGAAAAATAATTGATTTTTCATCAGTAGTGGTAAAACAATCCAAGTAATTGCATGCTCATTATACCTTCCAGCTTCTCCAAAACTACCAAATTATAGTTGATTTAAGTAGTTACTCAGATGTTTTGGCATGAAACTTTCTTAAATACATAAGCAAAAGAATTTAAAATAATGTATTCACTAAACTAAATTATGGTTTATCAAATGCAGAACATTGCATTAAAATATGTTGAATGTATTTTATGTGATACTTGTACAAACACACAGACAGAAAATCAAACATAGAATGGGAAGACGGACAAACAGACTAACGCAACTAAGTTCAGTCACTAAATGAATGTAAGTACTCACAGTGTGCAAAGTTTCCTGAAAATATATTCAACCGCTTGGACGTAGCACGGGCACACACATACAAAAAGACAGATGGACAGACACCAAACGTGCAAGAGACGGATTTTGCATCAGATGGGCCTAAAAAGGATAGAAAACTTGAAATGAGTCGAAAATATGCAATGTGCAAACAAACACTTCATTCTTATTTGTATAGATTATTCTTGATCCGTGATCAATATATTGTACATTAAACCTCTTTTTATGGCAGTTTTCTTAAAATATTAAATCAAGATAAGCGATCAAAGGAGATTTCTGTTGAAGAACAGAATTTTTAGTTTATTGAATGGTCTAAAAAAGGCTAACTTTTCTAGAAATTGCTTTATTGGTTAAATAAAAGATATTGCTGCATTCAAGAATCATCCATAAACATTGAGTCCTCAGGGGCATATCTCCTTTAGGTGTGTACCGGCTTAACGAACCTGTGGTACCTGAGTGACCGTTTCTTTTCTCATGGGGTTTACTGTCTTTTGTAAACGCGGGGTCGCGCTCCCGGGGTACCCAAGCGATCTTTGTCGACTTTTATCACGCTACTCTGTTTACCAATTCCTCTTTTTTTCCCTTTCACTACATTTTTAACTTGACGTCTTGTGTTTGAACAAAATATGGCCTTGCGCCATAAAACCCTAAAACAACCAATCATAAAACATCGAAAAAACATGATAAATTATGAATATTCAAGGAATAGCGTTAACAATAAGTAAAGAGAACAATAATTCACTCTATCCAGAAAAACTAGATGAAATGTTCCTAAACTTGTTGGGGGGAGGCACGACTTCATCGGTGATTAATAGAAATCTTTCTCTGACGAAACCGTTCGCAGAGTTCTTCGAAAAACAAAGATCATGTTTGTCCTGTTTTTTACAAGACACTTATTAGCAAAGCCAATCGTTCCAAGGTGCTTTGATCTGTTAAGAAAAATGCTTCAAAGTCCAGGGTTAAAGGTTGCCCGCCATTTTTACTGTCAAAAGCAAATTTAGCATTCATGTAACAGATGGATATAAGAAGTGGAGACAACCTGGAACTCTCTCCAGAGTACAATATCGACAGCTTGTTTGGGATTACATCCCAAATAGCGCAGAAACGTTGAATAAATGCTGAGGAATTTGCATGACTGACCAGCGAAAAATCGTTGATTAGCATTCGCTAATTCCAGTGGATATGTCACTACTATATATAATCAACGTTGACTAGCTTTTTTAAACGTTGAAATAGTATTGCTTTAGCGAAGTTTTCAACTTTAAAATTCGAGTGAAAAACATTGTTTAACCTTCGTTGTATCAACGTTCATAAGTCAGACGGAATAAATGATTATTTAAACATTGAAATTGTCATAGCACTACTGTTATTTATCCCTTTATCTTACCTTTGTTCATTGCCAATTTGCATTTATCTAGCCATTTGATCAATGTTGAAATTTGATTACTTAACCAATTGTTCAACATTGATTTGCTTATACACTGCTGGCCACCGTAAATGCAACACCCTGAAGGAAGCATGCAAATAATATGAAATTTACAACATGCATTAGCGGAGGTGAGATATGCAAATGATTAGAATTTCAGCGCAGACGCACATCACGTGCGCCTGTGGCGCCACTTCAAAGCGCTATTTAAGGCTTGGAGATTTCGACGATTTCAAGTACGGCAATTGTGTTTTTCTTGTGGTTTTTTCAAAAAAACGATCAATTATGCCTCGTAGAAAACAGCGATCATCTTTTGATCAAGTATCCGAGTTCAACAGAGGAAGGATAGTGGCCTACCGAGATTGTGGATTATCTTTCAGGGAAATCGGTAGTCGTGTTGGACGAAACCAAACAACTGTAATGCGGATATGTGATCGTTGGATGCAGGAGGGTACGACGGACCGACGTGTTCGATCGCATCCACCAAAGTGCACCACTTCACGTGATGACAGGCATATTGTGCGTATGGCAGTGACGGATCGCTCAGCCACATCACGAACCATAGCACAGCACATTCAGTCTGTACCGCATCATCCAGTGTCTGCGCGTACCATTCGACGCCGTTTACAGCAGAGTGGTCTGTCCGCAAGACGTCCATTGCTTCGTCTACCCTTGACGCAGAACCACAGACGTTTCCGCCGCCAATGGTGCGATGAAAGAAGGATGTGGACGGCAGAATGGAATGAAATTGTCTTTACTGACGAGTCACGCTTCTGTCTGCAACACCACGATGGTCGGATTCGAGTCTGGAGACACCGTGGAGAGAGGATGCTGAACAGCTGCGTTATGCACCGCCACACTGGTCCTGCACCGGGTATTATGGTATGGGGCGGTATTGGATATCACTCTCGCACTCCTCTAGTACGCATTGCCGGTACTTTAAACAGCCAGCGCTACATCTCCGAGGTGTTGGAGCCAGTTGTCCTTCCTTACCTTCAGGGCTTGCCCACAGCCATATTTCAACAGGATAATGCGCGACCACACGTGGCACGCATTGTCCAAGTGTTCTTCGTCAATCGCCAGATTGAATTGCTTCCCTGGCTAGCTCGCTCTCCGGATCTTTCGCCGATAGAAAACATGTGGTCCATGGTTGCTCAACGATTGACCCAGAATACATCCCCAGCTGCCACACCAGATCAACTTTGGCAACGTGTGGAAGCTGCTTGGTCTGCTGCACCCCAAGAACACATCCAAAGTCTCTTTGAATCAATGCCGAGGCGTGTGGTAGCGGTGATCTCCAACAATGGCGGCTACTCTGGCTACTGATTTTGGCAGGAACCACACTTCACAGAAGTCTATAAATTTAATCATTTGATACTTGGTCAACACGTTATCTACAAAATAAATTTTGTTGTGATATCTCTAGTCTTTCTTGGTGTTGCAATTTGGGTGGCCAGCAGTGTATGTAACCATATTTTCAGAGTTAAAACTTAGTTGGGAACACTTCTCTGTTTAACCCTCTGTGTGCTCCCTTGCTCAATAATACCCCTCCAAGTGGTTTCGGCGAGATATCTCGTCCATCAAGATCTGACTAAGTTTGCTAATGACGAGATACCTCATTCATCAAGATATGAATAATTTTAAAAATGACGAGATATCTCGTCACAAAGCTATTGCCGATTGTTTATGGTGCTGAGATCAAGATCTGGTCAGTTTTCTTCTAATAATGAGATATCTCGTCTATCAAGTTGTGGTCAGTCTTGCTAGTCTTGACGTGATTCCTCCTCGACACAATCTTTTGATTTGAACGCTAAAATACTTGATACCCCAAGAATTGCAATATTGCAGTTTCTAGGGATTGGGAAAATTGTTTTTATACATGGTATCATAAACCAAATAATATATCCTGACATTTTTAAGAATATCCCGAGAATAATGCCAATATGCAGAATTTGGGAAGCAACTTCATCCTTCATCAGGAAAACTACCAGAAATATACTCCCCAAAATGTGAAGCCATGGTTATTGTATCGCTCCATACAAACAACCAAATAACTACATCCCTGTCTCCAGACTAGAATACAATAGAAAGTTTGGTCCCGATTGGAAGAGGTAACCCGGTTGGAAGAGTAACGGATTAGAAACCGGAGGGTTGCGATTTCGAATCCAACAAATGACCGTCGTGTACAAAGGGGGCTGGTGCAGGTTAAATCTGTGGGCCTCGCGTTGGCGTGGTGTGCAAGTTTGGAGATTGGGGTTCTAGCTCAGGTGTGACCTCGTCATCTGACCATGGTTCAAAATTACGTGGTGTTGTCCTCGGATCTTTCCCTTCGGGTTTGATCCCGGACCGCCGCCAATAGCCCATTGTGTTGCTCCATTGTGATGTTAATTAAAAATACCTACAAAATAAAAAGTCTAGGATATCAGTTGGAAAAGGCTGCGCATTTTGCAAGTAAGGAGTATCTAGAAGTCTAAAATTTCATTTTGAACTACAAAAACTAGTACAATCGTACATCCCTGATGAAGGAAAGATGACTGTTACACTATTTTATCGTATTATAAAAATTTATGATGAGAAGGAATTACATATCTAAAATCATCGAATTATCATCGATAGTCTACTAAAATATCTGTTGTGATCGAACCTAAATTCAATCAAAAGTGCAGACTTAAATTTTTATTATAAAAAATCCTTGATATAATCCATGATAAGAAATGTCTACGTTATTTTTTCTACTATAGAGGTAAGAAATCCTCAAGAAATAAAGTTTAATCGTAGGGTTAGGAAACTGTAAGGAAGATGAAATTTTGAAAATTTCTGTTTAATTCCAAGGACAATCCAAACTGGATGACGGCTTAACTTGATGGTCTTCATGTTAAGGTTTTATAATACACAAAAGAACATTTCCTTAGCTTAATTATCAACAAATCCCTTGCACGTGGAATCTAGCTAAAACAGAATGCTGTATTTTTTAAGTATTCAGGTTTTTTAACCCTCCAAATGGTTTCGACGAGATATCTCGTTCATCAGGATCTCACCAATTTTGCTAATGAACGACGATATATGTCGTCGTCAAGATGTTACCGTTTGTTTGATGATGACGAGATCAAGATCTGGTCAGTTTTTTTTTTCTAATGACGAGATATCTCGTCCATCAAGATCTGGTCAACTTTTCTAAAGACAAGATACCTCGTTGATACAGCCACCAGGAGGGTTAAAGAAACCTCCATGGCCTTAATGTTTGTACTATTCATGGATAACTTTTCTTTGCATCATATTTTTAACTTAAGATATATTGAATTTCAAAAATAGTTTTAAATTCAGTATACAGATTTGCGTACCAGAAATCTTACGGATCATCATTGCATAGACAGTATGTTGCGTGATCATTACATTGAATCATTTCTCTTCCTATATTTTAAGAGATGATAAAGGAATGTCGATTTTAAAATTTTATACAATTTTTCTTGGTCTAAGAGAAAAGTATTTCTTAGCTTTAAAAATCACGGACAAACTTATAAAAATCTCTTCTTTGTGAATAAAGGCATCAAATAAACTTGGTAATACGATTATTTATTTGTCTTTTAAATTCTTTGATGAAAACCTTCAGGAGTCTATCGTTATAAATGTTTTAACTATAACCTTGAAAAGGTACAAAATACACTTCAATATATTTTTTTAGTTTAAAAGATTGGTTGGAAGAGTAGAGGATTAGCAACTGGAGGAGTTCGAAACCAGATCCAATCATATACCACCATGTACGTGGGGGAAGGTGCATGTTAAATTTTGTCGTAGCCTGAAATGTCCTCGCGTTGGCGTGGTGTGGAAGTTTGGAGAGTGGGGTGCCAGTTCAGGTGTTTACCTCAGCATCTGTACATGTTTCAAAATTACGAGATATTGTCCTCGGGTCCTTCCCTTAGGGATGGATCCGGACCGTCGTCAATAGCCCGTTGTGATGCTTTAGTGTGAGGTTAGTACAACTACCTACTTACCTATTTAGCTTAAAAGAAAAGTATTCCTTAGCTTAAGAGACTATTCTTAATAAACTTATTATTCTTTGGAATAACTGCATCAAATAAATCTAAAATTTATTGGGAATACAGGAAATACAGGGTTTCGATATATTGCCTGTATTCGTAACATAACTACATAACTTATTTGTCTTTTTAGTTCTTTGATGAAAACCTTAAGGAGTCTATCGTATAAATGTCTTTTTTAACTAAACCTTGAAAAAAGTCAAAACAAATGCCTGTAATATATTTTCTTGAAATCCAGACGAGATAACGAATATTTACCAGTGCAGCAATCGTCACGCAAAACGCCTTAGTAAACAGATCTTTATTTGTATTTAAAAATTCCTTTTTATCATTTATTAATTGCTCAAGACTTCTTAATGAGATAAATACTTGTTTCTTCGTATAATTCACGTAAAAATCATTTAAAAAAATTATATTAAGAGTTATTTAAAACATCGACCAATTTTCCAATTCAGGAAGATCACAAATGTTTACTCTTAAGCCTGGTCGTTTTTATTTGTTAGATCTGAAATTTTTAACAATTTCATCATTGACTTTTAAGAAACTTAACACTCCTGGTGATTGTCTAGAAGAGATATCTCGTCATCTACAAAACTGACCAGTTCTTGATGGATGCGATATCTCGTCTTTAATACAAAGCTGACCAGATCTTGAAAAGATCATCAAAACATCGGCTATATCTTGATGACGAAATATCTCGTCATTTACAAAATTGGTCAGTCCATCATTTTTCTCAAGGACAAGTACCAGACAACTTACCAAGAAGTAAATACAAATTAATGTCAAAATGACTTGCAATAATTCAAATTTGTAGTTTTTATTATTTATTCTGTCATATTTATAAATTTGAATTAAAATTATTATTAATTTTAAGCATTTAGAAAAGTAAAAGAAAACGCTATAGTAATTTTAATGTTTTTCAACCTTTTACAGAGTTCAGATGCAATTGATAGTGCAATAAAAAATGCACTGAAGTGTACTCAGTCATTCCACGTACAACTCTGTTTTATGTTTTTAAACTGTTTTACTTTGTCAGACTGTCATGACATTGTAGTGTGACAAAGGTTGTTTACTTCGCGAGTTAAAGCTACTCGTTTGGAACTCGGCGAACCGGAAGATGTTCGTTGAGGCAGTGGTTTTCTTTTACTCGAAACCATTAAGTTGTGTTCGGTTGTACTGAAGACATAATTTCAATCCAATATCTTTCATTTCATGCGTCACTACATGAAAATTTTAAGTAAGGTAGGTCTCAAATAAATTTGGAAACAATGTCTTAGAACACTGATGGTTTTAATGAAAGATGGAAATATTAGCATCTGCAATTAATTAAATTATTGGAATTATTACTGCAATTATTAAGAATTAATGGAAATATTAGCATCTACTACATTTCCTTAATTCGTTATAACTATTGATAACAGTGTATCTATTCATCAGAGTATCAGTGACAACTCACGTTTCATACATTGTTTAAATCTCTCTCCATTCATAAAGAACATAAATATCAATATGCACATCTTTGCCTCCAATAAAATATAGAGGAACGGTAGGGATTTTCCTATGGGGTTTACTGTCTTTAGTAAACAAGGAAGTTGAACTCTCGGGTTTTCCCGAGTGATCTTTTTCTGCTCTCATCGCTCTACTCTATTACCAAATCCCTCATTTTTTCCTTTCCCGGCATTTTTCTCCTTGACGTTTGTGTTTGCCTCAGCTTGGCGACATTCGACCCTTCCGCCATAAAGCCCAAAACCAACCAATAAAATTTATCAAAAATATAGCAGCATTCCATGTTCTTGTTGGTGTTAATTCTTATTGCCAATAACGTGCATGATAAAACGTACATACCCAAGTCGTGTTTGGACCACCGTAGCCCGGTTGGAAGAGTAACGGATTAGCAACAGGAGGGTTGCGATTTCGAATCCAACCAAAGACCGTCGTGTAAAAAGGGGTTAAATTTGCCGTGGCCTCAAATGTCTTCACGTTGGCTTGGTGTGGAAGTTTGGAGCGTGGCGTGCCAACTCAGGTGTGAACACGTCATCTCACCGTTGTTCAAAATTGCGTGGTGTTGTCCTCGGCTCTTTCCCTTTGGGGGTGATCCCGGACCATCGCCAATAGCCCATTGTGTTGCTCCAGTGTGACGTTAATTAAATACCTACCTACCTACCCAAGTCGTGTTACCATAACATGCTTCTTGAATGTCCACTTACACTATATCACATTTGATTGATTTTTGGAATCACATACTCTAGTTAAATATATGTATACAAAGAGAAAAATCCAATTATATACGCTAGTTAAATTTTGTATACAAAGAGAGAAATCTAATTATAGATGAATGCATTATAACGTATAACTATTGGTATTTTACGTACATATGTACAATTTTAACTAAGGGTATTTTCATTTTGCTATCTATTCCTTCCTAGCCGATGCTATAGCAATTAATTTTTACTATTTAGCAAGACGCGTGAAAGACAGTGCAACTTTGTCTACCTAAAAATACTTCATGGTGAAGATAAGTTACACTGTTATATATACTAATTGTATAGTTATATATACTAAAAGTTCACCACAATATTACCTCACTTATAATTAACTACTCAATATGGATTATGATAATTTATTGTATTTAATTAATTGATTACAACGCAATTTTAAATGGACTGTAATGAATATTTTGCCTCAGCAGTATTTTTTGTTTGAAAAGTTCATCCTGCCAAAAAGAACAATAGATTTTTAAGCCTGGTGGGCGATACAACATTTTAAGACTAATCAACATAAGTTAAATCAGCATTGTATTTAGTTGATTCTTGAGAATTTCTATTGGCGGCGTGCTCAAATGGTATTAAAAATGCTGAGCAACATCATCTCCATTATACCGGTACGCAAGCATGTACCATCACAAAAACATTGTCATTGCTTACATTTAGCTTTACAGACATAGTCTGTCGCATAGTTCGAAATCGCAAAAATTGACCAGAATATCTATTTTGTTTATTGCTTTAAAACATTTTCAAATTTCTGAGCTTTCAACGATACCAAGATCTTATAACTTTTCGGAATACTTTTCTAGTTGCAAGGGTTTTTCGTTAGGTACTGTCACCAGTACAAACATGTTTCCGAAACTTTAAACTCCATTTTTGAAGAACTGTCTTTTTGCAATACGATGCTTCGTTCAAACAATGATCACTAAACAATGATCTGATCCATTATAATTATTTTTGCGTCATTATAATCTCTATAATACAGTGGATGTTCTGACCTTCAATCAGAGTTTTTAGTTAAGAAATTCATTTTTAGTTGATTTTTAAATGTTAAAACTCCTGAAAAATATCTTGATTTTTTGACTTCCTTGGTGACAAAAAATTGTCAAAAATAACCTATTCCCTCTAGCAGTGTGATTGAGGGTCAAAATATGAAGAATAATATTGGGAATAATTTCCATCAGGAATTGTCTTTCTGAACGAATTACAATTTGAGATATCACTATTCAAAAAAAGATGCTAATTAGCTGATTATATCTAAATTAGATCATTTATAATTAGCTTAATCTGATTTTTTCTCAGAAATTATTTTAATTATAAGCCAATGAGTTGTTGGAAAAGAACTGGATTTTTATAGTCAAAATTAAAACAAAATCTTCTAGTGTATACGTATACCTTAAAATTAACTACGAATCTTTAAGGTATGTTGTACAGAGACAATTTGCTAACTCCCAGCTTACCAGGCCAGCACCAGGCATGCAATGAAAGGTCAAAAGGAATGTTGCAGCAGGCATGCAATGAAAAGACAAAAGGAATTTAAAAATATGGCAAAAGCCAATCACCATGACTTTAAAACGCAATGTTGTGTTATTTGCGAAATAGCTGGCTGTCCTGTTTGGGTCAGGTCCACAAAATCCCCTACGCGTAAGAAAAGGAAGTAACGAAAAGGTTTATTTGGCTTGCACAGAACAGATACTGCCCTCCCGATAACTTTACCCCTCCCGCAAACCAGATACAGCCCTCCGAATGGGTTTATCAGGCCCAGAGACCAGGTACGTCCCTCCAGATAGGTTTATCAGGCCCATAAAGCAGATACTATACTCCAGAAATGTTTATCATACCCGTAAACCAGATATGGTACTCTGAATAGATTTATTCGGCCAGCAGACCGGGTACGATCCTCGGAGTGGTTTACCCGACCCGTAGAACAGATACGGTATTCCGAATAGATTGTTTCGATTTCTTTTTCTTCCTAATTTATATAAAACATTCAAAACATGAACAATTCAAAAGCTGACTCCAAAAATTAAAAACCTAATCATTGCTAATTTGTTTTGTAGACGTAGATATGTGTAAAAGGATGTCAGTTCTTTTCTACATTTCCTGACATTTCGACGTCTATTGAAACTCCGAACTCTGCGGAACCGAAAGTGAAAGAAATAGTATTATACACCTTTTAGTTGGTTAGTTGATTTTAACCCTCCAAGTGTTTCGACGAAATATCTTGCCCTAGATCAGGTGAATTTTGCTAAGGACGAGATATCTCGTCGAGACAAAACTGCCCTATTACTCCAAGGGGAATGAAGATCCAAGTGGGAAAAAATTGTCCCTTGCCCAGAACTGGTGACAGTTCGGAACAGGTTTTTGCACCAGAGGTTGGCCACTATATGGCAGTTTTCGACGCGTAGATAAACCACCAGGAGGGTTAATGGTGCAAGGGTTAGATCTGACTAAGCAATATGCACATGATGTTCAAAAAGAACACCCACTTTAAGTTTGGTACAATTAATTCTCGTGTAGCCAAAAACGGCTGTAGAACCACAAACCAAATCTAAATTAACATCTATTTGAAATACTGAATCTTTGAAGAATCGTGATCTAGAAGAAACTTATCTTTGTCTACTGGTAGTGACAAATAAAATCAATACTTGAAGAATCGATTTTTTATTTGCTGCCACAATCAGCTTGTCATGATTTGTTTCATTTTTCAGTTGCAATGGAAAGGACGTCCTAAGGAATGATCAAATAGTCAGTGACCTTCCTATCGTTCTATTCGTGATTTAGAATTCATTTTTCATAAATGATTGAATATGTAGAGAGCATATCGTCGGCTTACATGAAGTGAAACACACCAAGTTAAAATTTTCGATATACAATTTTTAACCCTTCAAGTCCAGAATTGGGATTTAGTCTGGGGAAGTTCACTAAGTCATTTTTTTTCTTTCCTTGAAGGGTGGATTTCTTCTTGAGAAACACGCTTATTAAGTTCAGCTTGGTGATTAAAATTTTTCCTCTTTGCTTTGTCGGAATTGTATTTTTTGACGTACTGTATTTCGCTTGTAAACCGACCATATATAGCTTCATTCTATAGCTTAAGTGAAGAATATAATATTTCCGTATGTGATGTGAGAAACATGGACGTAAATTTATACAACATTATTTTATTCCATATATTAAATGAAATGGTGCTCAAAGATTGGGTTCTAAGTTTCAGCTGGATCTATTTATCCATATCATGAATCTATCTTTCAGAAGGATATTTTTTTTCAATGCCAGCTTTTAAACGTATAGTCCTTCAAGCATTTCAGATCTCAATTTTAACCCAGAGCACCATGAGAGGTGCTGACACATCACACCCTTCTTGTAAAGTAGATACATTGTCTTCCTGGAGGACTTTGGATGCAGCCCACATTTACGTGTCATCTTCAAGAAACCAGGAAACTTCATGCAGTCAACCCGAACTTCGGCACATATGAGATATGACTTGTAACCAATCCTTGGCTTAGAATGGAATATTTCCAAAGAATGGTTGGATTCGAACTCGCAACCCTCCGGTGGCTAATCCGTTACTCTTCCAAACGGGCTAACACGGCCAAAGTCTGGCAAACAGTCTGGCAAAAGATGGCAATGATAGATTAAAAATTTGATTAAAAATTAAAGATTAAAAATTTGATCGAGATCAAAAGAGAATAGAACATTTAATCCTCCAAATGATTGTCTCAACGAGGTATCGCGTCGTTAGCAAAACTGACCAGATTTTGATGGACGAGAATCTCGTCGAAACCACTTTGAGGGTTAAGTTTTGTGATAGATGCTTATGATTTAACCCTCCTGGTGGTTGTCTCAACGAGGTATCACGTCGTTAGCAAACTAACCAGATTTTGATGAACGAGAATCTCGTCGAAACCACTTTGAGGGTTAAGTGAGAGTTAAATTCGCTGAAGGTCAAGTTGACACTTATAGTCTTCACTAGTGAATGCTTAGTCTTCAGACTAGTGAATGTGATGTAACTTTGATGGACTTTCAGGAGCATAATTGTACAAATATGACTCATGTGTGTACATGTTGCCATTAAAACGTGAATTAAGCAAGACTGAGAAATAATTAAGCATTCGCTTGGTAGTACTTTGCTTTATGTCATACATGGATACAGCAGATGGTATCAATGTCACTTGTAGCAACAGTACTCTGAGCAAATCGTATAAAACCCCGAAAAAGAATGAAAAATTTTGCATCTAAAGCATCTATTTTTTTTGTATGAGACACAAGAAATTATAATCTCGTTGTCTCTCGTCATTAAAAGAAAACTGACCAGATCTTGATCTCGTGATCAGTAAAAGATCGGAAATATGTTGATGACGAGATATCTCGTCTTTAACGAAATTGATCAGAACTTGATGGACGAGATACCTGATTGAAACTGCTTGGAGGGTTAAACAAATTACTCTCATTACCACAGATGCCGTGGCTTTTCTTTTTTCCTTTAATCGTTCACACTCATCTCCTTTAACAGTGATCTTTGCTCGGTCCTTTAGAGCAAAAGGTACAACTTCAAAGCCATTTTTGGTTTTTCAATGTCGGATCACACTGCGATAAAAAAAAAGTGGGTGTTGCAATTCGAAATTTGTTAACTGTGTCCGTAACCTCAAGGACTTGATTCTTGTTATTTACATAACTCTCTAGAGGGCATTCCCTGAACTCTCCAAATCTCAAGTTTCATTCTGATTCGTAGAAAATTGCGGTTGTTAGGAGTTCGTATACAGGAAAAGTTACTTCAAGACTTCCCGGTATTTCTACTTGTTAGAAGAGCGGAACCTTCCTAGGAAGAATCTATCTTTTTACTGAACGAGTATGAATGAGGCATTTGTGCGTTTTGATTTGTTTCATCGTTCTGCAGCAGAGGATGCCGATCTCCCAGAGGCGATTGGTCGGTTGTGCAAAGTGCGGATTCATGAGGGCCGGGAGCGTGGCCGGGAATGCGGCCGCTGCAAGGGGAGGGACGGAATCCTTAAGCAGAAGGGGCTTCTATTTCTGAAATGGAAGGGCAAACACCGGAGAGCTCCATTTCCCAGCAATGCAAACATGCCCGATTGAAGGGCGGAACACGGCTCCCGTCCCACGGGGCGCTCACGACTCGTCTACGTACTGAAATGACGTGTATCAAGAAGTGAATCCTTTCACGTGTTTCAGACATAGACGTGAAATATAAGTAGACTGAGCATTGCTATTGAGAGGAGCTTTAAAATGTCTGACCAACATGTCGACTAGTAGTCACGTGATTGTTCTGTGAAAAAAATGATTTTGTATAGTAGGTAGGCAATTAATTAACGTCGAACTGGAGCAACACAACGGGCTATTGGTGACGGTCGGGAATCAACCCCAAGGGAAATATCCGAGGATAACACCACATAATTATGACTTTACGAACTGGGCTACCACCGCCCATAATTAGACTAAATATTGCTATTTAAAAGATCTTCAAAAAATGTGTCCGACAAGCCGACTAGTAGTCAGTGACTCATCTGTGGAAAATAGATTTGGTTGGCCGATTTGGTATAGCATCACCTCGTTTCGTGATAACATCCTATATCACCAAGGTAGGAGAGAATGTACATTTCTATAGAGTGGCGACAAAAGTATCAAATCACCAGTCTGTTTTTATAAGATGATTAATCAATGGATCAATCACATGAGGAATCAATGGATAGGCATCTTTCCCCTTCCCGTGGACAAATCAGATGATGAATGTTAGGTTCCACCCAGCAGAAGAAATAGTCCAAGGGTCACGTTATTACTTGTTTTGTTAACATGATCTTGGGCCCATAAAAAAGTTATTTTTGCTCAATCTACTTTTATACTTTCTCTGTGGATTGAGACGTCTATATACCGGCTATTTCGCATGCTCAATGTGACAGAGATGTCACATGAAAATAATCATCTCCAATTAAAAGTATAAGGCTGTCAAAATAAGTGCTTTAACCACAACCAAAAACATTCATTTAAAAACTCCAAAACTCACGTATAACTGTTTTTAAATATTTAAACGTTGTCGGGTCCATTTCTGAGTCAGATGTCGCCGTGTGCATTTTGCACAGCTTTGGCAATGTCGATTATTTTCTCGCTATCAAGTTTTCTTCAGGATGGTAATCGATGGTTAGCTACTATTGCAGGCAGGTGGATGTATGATGAGGTGTGATTTCAATGCCCAGACAGTTGTTACAATGTCTATACGTTCTGGTTCCATTGATGTTAATTTGCCATGTCCTTAAAATGTCCTGTTCTCAGTCTGGATATTGTAGTGGTAAATATTCAAGGAGAGAGCAATATGAAACCCTTATTACTCATCGAGGCACAATGTTTTTCAAAGTTAGTGAAATTTATGAACCGTTTATGGTAGAAGTATTTTAAGGGTCGACTAAAGAAAGGTCGTGACCTTTAAAACTTTGAAAGGTTAATAGGGTTGGTGTTTATGTTGCAAGGCAGTTGCTGCGCCAAACAAGTGAATGGACATACACACATACAACGAAAGCTTTACTGACACAGAAGAGAGAAATGCACTACAAGAGGAATCCAACCTGTGCCGCCTATAACTCTCAAGTTGCTAGCGCAGTAAGCAAACCCACTGAGCCACACTAATGCTTCTAGTGAGCTATTAGAGACATTTAAACACCGTAACCGTAGATGAAGCCGAAAATTGAAAAAGGATCTATCCGAGCATCATATGTTCCAGAACATCCAGCGCAGAGAACCTATTCTCCCTCTGATCTCCCCCTTCAGCACTAATTGTTTGCCCCAAAAAATTTCCCAGAAAAGATTCATCACTCCCGAGGCCAAGATACAACGAGAATGGAAAAGGAAGGGCCCGTAAAATTAATCTATCCGTATAATTAGTCGATTTTTAAAATAAAAATCGTGTTTGATGAGAAAAGTTGTGTATTAGTATCAAACATTTGCAAAAATTATTTTTCAAAAATAAGTTAAATAATTGACCCTCCACCAGGAACTTGAAGTTTTGCAAGAAAATATTGAGAGCAAAAATGTTTTTTAATTATAAGGATTTTTTATATCCTGTGCTGAATGTAAATAGTTGCATAAAAAGACCCTTTTCGAAAAATATTAATTCGATTAAACTTAGTATTTAAGGCCCCTCTAGGACCCTTTTAAATTTGTATTATTTGCTATTTTTTTATATTTTACCTTCCTTTATCTTAAAAACCTTCACTTATTTCTCAAAATTTCGGCAGAATAAGCAACGGTTTTTAAATATTAACCCCCAATTCAACCCGATAAGGTAGCTGCTATCAAATTCCATCTGTGCTAACCAGTTTCGCCATTTTCTAACCACAGGCGACGTCGATTTAAAAAAAACTGTTAAAAATAGATCCACTTTATTAACCCTTTTGTATCATAAAATGCCATTAGTGTAACATCATACTAAAGTCAGGGACATAACGAAAATGGAAAAGAAAATGGACCCCGAAAATTAACAGTTTTGTGGAACAAAATTCCATTAGTGCAACATCATATCAAAGGCAGGGACATAACGAAAATGAAAAGAAAAAGGTCCTGTAAAATTATTTATTTTGTAGCACAAAATCATTTGTGAAATTAATAAAGCCCAACCACTGTATGTCGTGGACCGAGAGATAATTTGGTGCAGAGCAATCCAATTATAGGGTTTTCCAATGTTAACACAAACAAAATACGGAAGAAAAATACATCCGATTAAAAATCTAATTTAATCTCGTTTTCCTTCAAGACATTTGGACTTCTTATGTTTAGGATACGACTAACTCTGGAAAGTCAGATATTCTTCGGTCATAGTCACCTGGTGACACTAAACGGATGCGGTTAATGACAAGTTTAAGTGACTAATATGAATTGAGGATTTGTTAGATACTTTTGACTGAGGTTATACAAGAGTTAATCGAAATAGAAGCCAGGTACCGAAGATGGCATAACGAGAAACGATAGGAGTACTTTACAACTGTGAGTGAGCGGACGCATAACGAGAATTTATTAGTCCAACTCGAAAGAGACGGATTTAAAATTCCCATGGTCAGTGAAGATCTAAAAGTAAAATCAAAACCAAACATCGAAATTAGAAATCACAAAAATGTGCTTTTTAGCTATTCAAATAACAATAACTTAAGTGGTCCAGGCCGATATTATAGATCGACCAAAGGTTTAGCCGGCTTTGGTTTCATTCGTGACCTTTAACCTTCTGAGGAGTACATACACATTATTCCAACGTGCAACCTGTAGTTTTCCCTGCCTGACATCTAACCAATTCTTACCTTTTGGACCAACAGAATCTCTTCAAAGGATTCTATTCTAAATAAATGATCAATATAATCTTTCCAAAGGATTCTATTTTAAGTAAATGATCAATAGAATCTTTCTCCATATAAGAAAATGAGCAATGTATATAATCTTTCCAAATGATTCTATTATAAGGAAAGGAGCAATTAAATTGTTCCAAATGATTCTATTCTAAGTAAAGGACCAATAGAATATTTCCAAAGGGTTCTGTTCCAAGTAAATGAGCAATAGACTCGTTCCAAAGAATTCTATTCTAAGGAAAGGAGCAATAAACCATTTCTAAAGATTCAAAAAAATCCATGGATTCTTTCACCAACAGATGTAGTTATTTAGTCATTAAGTGCGGGTAAAAGGAATACTACACTACTCGGAAACTGAGAGGCTCAGAGGGTTAAATGCTCCAATAGAAGCATTTGAAGACATTTAAGCGCCGCACGAGGCAGGCGATGTCGAAAATTTGAAAAAGTGCCTACCTGTGCATCATGTGTTCCAGAACATCCAGCGCAGAGAACCGATTCCTCTCTCCGACCCCCTCCCGGCGCTAATTCCCTGCCCCCGGAGTTCCAGAAAACGATCCATTACAGCCGGGGCCAGGACACCACGAAAATGGAGACAATGCTTTGAACAACTTATTATTGCAGCACCCCTCCACCAACGCTGTTTCGGAAAAGAAAAAGGGCCCGGCGGACACATCCTCTTGATGACCTCATTATCTTCGAAAAAGCCAGGAGCGAGACGACCCCCAAAAATAGAACGTTTTTCTTCCTTTTTCTTCGAACGGTGGGGGTGGGTTGAGAGTTGAGCGACGCAAACGGATGACTGTGGGTGACACGGGAGCTGTGACCAGCCGTTTGTTCAGTGCTTCGTGTCACAGAAAACTTCATATTCCGTCGCCTTCTTATTATATTTTCGTCGTGACGTTTTGAGTTATTAACACGTCGCCGGCGAAGTGTTTTGCCAACTTGTCTGCTTGTTGGTATTCTGTCTGCTGACTCGGGGATGGTGGATTCGAAAAAAAACTCGCATTCCATTGAAGAGGAACATCACATGCACTCACACAGAGGAAAAGTTCCAGAGCTTGTACAAGTTCTGTTTACTTTATGAACCGTCTGTTTCGGTTTCGGCATGATGTTTCATCAACTCCTGTTGGTTTTTGATCAGTGTCTGTTTCGAGCAGAACTTCCGATGACAGAGACTTGTCTCAGGAGCAAACACTGTTCAAACATCTGACACTCATCTTCAGTGGAAAAGTTTCAGATATTGTTTGACTATGATGTTTCAACAACTCCTGTTAGTTTTTGCGCAGTGTTTCTTTCGAGCACAACTTCCTGTGACAGTGTGCATAGAGGCTTGTTTCAGGAAGCAAACACTGACCAAACATCTGACACACATCTTCGGTAGAAAAGTTTCAGTTTGCTTGAATTGTGTCTAAATTTATTTATTTTATGAAACGTGTTCAATTTTGGTATTTTGTCTGCTGACTTGAGGATAGTGGATTAAAAAACCACGCATTCCATTGGAGAGGAACATCACATGCACTCACACACAGACATGCTGAGGAAAAGTTCCAGAGCTTGTCCAAGTTCTGTCTTAGTCTGTTTACTTTGTGAACCGTCTTTTTCGGTTTCGATGTTTCATCAACTCCTGTTGGTTTTTGCTCAGCGTCTGGTTTAAGCAAAACTTATTGGTAAATGGTGCCCAGAAACTTGTCCCACGAAGCAAACACTGTCCAAACATCCCACACCCACCTTTGATGGAAAAGTTTCAGAGTTTGCTTCAATTCTATCAACATTTATTTATTTTGTGAATCAAGTATTCACTTTTGGTATTCTGTGTGCTGACTTGGGAATGGTGGATTCAAAGTAAACCCTCGCGTTCCATCACACGAGAGAGGAACATCACATATAGTGCGAAGAACACAGAAAAAGTTCCAGAGCTTATCCAACTTCTGTTTATTTATTTTACGAAGCGTCTGTTATGGTCTTCGTCAAATCCTGTTGTGTTTTGTTCACTTTCTGTTTCAAGCAGAACTTCCTAATACAGGGACGGTAAAAAAATGATAGATGTTTTCGAAATTTCTAGAAAGAACCAAACCAATCTTCAGGGGAAAGTTCTGAGCTTGTCCAAGTTCTGTCTCTTTAGTTTCTGAAGTGGCTGCTCCACTCTTGACGCATGGTTTCGTCAAATCATGGGGGTTTTAGGTGTTTGTTCTGAGCTAAACTTTCTGACAGGGGTGGTAAAACAGAGCAGATGTTTCCAAAATGTCTGTAAACATCCTTGTCCTTGTCCAGGTACTCAGTGTCTTTTCTCATGAAAATACCACACATAGCAAACACTCTAAGCATCTTTTTAAGCACCCATTCTTCGTAGGAAAAAATCTATGGCTTGTCAACCTTCAAAACACCAACTAATAAAGATTCAAAACTTATGAAAGATTGTCAATGCCCATTTCTATGGAGCAAGATGACTACCATCATCAGGATAGGCCTTAGTCAAATTGATAGTAAAAAAATTAAGTCTTCAAAACAACGACTGAAAATTAAAATGTTATAAAAGATCGTCAATGGCTATTTGATTGAGAAAGATATCCACCATCGTCAGCATTGCCCTAAGTTCTGACTGTCCTAGTTAAGTCTTTTGTCTTTTCCTCTAAACCAGGTTTTTTTTCGTCATATCGAAACAAGTTTAACTTACTTTCATCACTGAATATCATGGTTTTCCAAAATTTCAAAAGCCTATTTATGTTTTTGAAAACTCTAGTCTTTTTGTCCTATTTTTTCACTAATGTAAGGCTTTCTTCTTGTACTACTCTAATAACCAAGTTTGTCTACATAATTTCCTATAGTACGGGATGAAACATGAACATTGAAACATGATGCAACGTCGTTTGGTTCTTCATTGTTATTAATAAAAAGATTTTTTTTCTAAATGACCATTCTGTGATTCTGTAGTCTTGTTTGACAGAATCTCGTGCTGCTTTCAATTTTCCAGTTGATTTGTATTTCGTAACTACGTAGAAAATAGTTGATCATTTAACTTGAAATTCTTAGCTATTTGGCGAAAAGTGCAACCATTTCTTCTTTAACTGAATATTTTGTCACGGTCCAGAAGAGACTAATAATTCTTTCGAGACATTGCGTCAATCATCCAAATTTAAATTTAAACACAATGTTTTCTTAAAATAAATGTATACATCGCAGTTCTTTCAACTTTCATCTTGTTATCCTAATCAATTAAAATTTACAAGTCTATCATTGGTTGTCCAATTACTTTTATCCTCGTCAAAATTTGCATACCTTCGTTTAAAATGTTCAAATGAATTTCTAACGGTTTCTTTTATTTTCTTATGTGTTAATAGCCATGATATATGTGTTTTCCCGTAAACATTTATTTTGTTTAACTTTATAACAGTACAATTATTGATTATAAAAGCTCTGTTCAAATACTTGTTTCCACCACTGTAAGTACTTAAAATATTCGGGCATTCGTTCAGTATCTTAGGTCTATATTAAATGGATTTTAACGATTAAAAGTAACTTAAAATAATAAACAAAAATAAAATATTTCGCAATTTTTGTGTTCCAGTGAAAATAGTGGGCAATAGAGTATTGGGACATTCTAGAAAAAGGGAAACGAAAATAACTAGCCAAAATTTCTTGAAAATATCTGTTAAAACATACTTTTTAAAAGAGACTTTCAATCTGAATTTGTAATAATTCCAAGTACTCATAATACGTTTGGAAATTTGGGTCCAAAGAATTTTTTAACGAGATAAAACTTAATATATCCCCCAGGAATAATGGAGGAAAATTGGGACGATATCAGTGAAACGTTGAATGCAAGCAAGTCTCCTATGTAACGTTCAAGTATCAAAAGACAAATTTAATTGAAAACAAACCATGAAATGACTGTCCAAAATATGTCAATGAACACGAAGAGAGATGTATCATGTGAACTATTCATTACAACCTTAAAATAGGACAAGTTAAATAAATTCTTGAAGTTCAAATTGTGTTAGTGTTTAAAAAGTTCTCCAATTCTAAAATTGTAAGAAAATTCTACTGCGTGCAGAGAAAAAGTGATACACAAATAAAGTGAGTCAAATTGCTTTGCAGAGAAAAGATAAATCGCTAAGGGCCTAAATTAATCAGCTTCCAAAATTATGTAAAACTTGATTATATTTGTAAGTAAATCTAATTTCCATATTTTTAATCCTCCTGACGGTTGTCTTGACGAGGTATCTGGTCCTTAGCAATGCTTACCATATCTTGATAGACGAGATAACTCGTCATTAGAAGAAAACTGACCAGATCTTGATCTCGTCATCATCGACAAATAGACAATACCATGATGACGAGATACCTCGTCAAACATTAGCAAAATTGGTCAGATCTTGATAGACGAGATATCTCATCTATACTACTTGGAGGGTCAAATTGTTGGAAACAAATGTTGTGATGAAAATCCTATGCTAAACCTGAACTGAAAACTTACTCTCACAATAAGACATAATGGTAGCAGATGCAATTGGGCTTGTTAGTATCTGACATTTTATTGACTGTTAAAACGGCAAAATTAAATATTCTAAAAGATAATTTGAAAAGTGCTCAGAAAGCACTTGTGAAATTTTAAATTTTAACAAGATAATCATCCCGCATGATGTTCATATTTTGATGGATTATAAGACCTTATAACACGTCCAAAGTCAAAAACTCGTGCACAATCCAGACTTAAATCAAATTGAGAATATTTGGGAGTATTTGTAACAGAAGTGACATATTTAAAATTTCCTATGAAAATTAAATTTTAAAAAACTCCTTGTGCAGAATGAGAATTTTCAAATTATATTTGTAGATCGATCTAAGTTCAATATTTTTAAAGCTTGAAAATTCTGTAACATGATTTATACTTGTAGATGAATCGATAATTTGCGAAAATCGTTTAAAATCGATGCTTAATAAATTGGCAGAAGTCACAAAACGATATTTAGTTTCAAAGAAAGATTGTAATTTTATTATTACAATCGTCTGGGACTCAAAATATGAAAAAAAGTCAAAAAAAATTTTATTATCTTAAAAAATAATATAGATATTTCTGAATAAAATAACACCTACATTTTGTTTCTACCATCAGTAGAACCGGAAATATTCGGCTTTTTATAACATGACAGCTGCAAATCAAACGAGCCTCACCCATCATATAATGTAAATAAACTGTTTTGGAGTCTGCTTTCTACTGTTTCAGCTCTATTTTTTTCTAACTCAAATAAACTACACTACGAACACTTTTGAAGTGATCTGAATTGATTATCGTAATATTCTCAGTTTTTATTGTTGAATTTGAACGTTTTCGAATTTTCTGTACTATCAATATACTTCAATAAAGCTTTCCATAAAGGACTAAGTGGTTCAGGAAAGCGACGATGAAGTCCACAAATACTTTTAAAAAGTATAGGAAAAAGGTCCAACTTGCTAAAATTAAATTAAATGAAGCAGTAAAACTAAGAATTAATACACAATACTATCCAGGAGGATTTTAAACAAACAAAAAGTATGCAAAAGTGCTTTTTAATAACTTGAATATTTTCATAATTTTAAACGCTCTTTTTGTCCTTTTCTGTTAAATGGGATTTCGATAGTGAAAAATGGATATAGCATAAAAACTACTTGTCATAAATGCATGAAATTTTCAACAATTACTTTTCAAATATATTTCTTTAATTTGTCTTCAGCAATTGTGTATATATATATATATTATTATTTTTTCTATAATTTTTCGAACTTCGTATACTATGTGTTTTATGTAGTTTTTCAAGAAAATATTTTTTTATTTTTTCTAACTGTTTTAACCAAAAATCACGAAGACAGTAGACAGTTTAAAGTATGTACTTTTAGGAGTCAATTAGTGCAAAAATGAAGTGATTTCTTATAAAATATTTTAAGATATATCAATTTTTCCCAACGTCAAAATTTTTTAATTTTAATAAAAAAAATTTAAGTTTTGAAAATATAAAATAGTTATTATACACTGCTGGCCACCCAAATTGCAACACCAAGAAAGACAAGAGATATCACAACAAAATTTATTTTGTAGATAACATGTTGACCAAGTATCAAATGATTAAATTTATAGACTTCTGTGAAGTGTGGTTCCTGCCAAAATCAGTAGCCAGAGTAGCCGCCATTGTTGGAGATCACCGCTGCCACAAGCCTCGGCATTGATTCAAAGAGACTTTGGATGTGTTCTTGGGGTACAGCAGACCAAGCAGCTTCCACACGTTGCCAAAGTTGATCTGGTGTGGCAGCTGGGGATGTATTCTGGGTCAATCGTTGAGCAACCATGGACCACATGTTTTCTATCGGCGAAAGATCCGGAGAGCGAGCTGGCCAGGGAAGCAATTCAATCTGGCGATTGACGAAGAGCCCTTGGACAATGCGTGCCACGTGTGGTCGCGCATTATCCTGTTGAAATATGGCTGTGGGCAAGCCCTGAAGGTAAGGAAGGACAACTGGCTCCAACACCTCAGAGATGTAGCGCTGGCTGTTTAAAGTACCGGCAACGCGTACTAGAGGAGTGCTAGAGTGATATCCAATACCGCCCCATACCATAATACCCGGTGCAGGACCAGTGTGGCGGTGCATAACGCAGCTGTTCAGCATCCTCTCTCCACGGTGTCTCCAGACTCGAATCCGACCATCGTGGTGTTACAGACAGAAGCGTGACTCGTCAGTAAAGACAATTTCATTCCATTCTGCCGTCCACATCCTTCTTTCATCGCACCATTGGCGGCGGAAACGTCTGTGGTTCTGCGTCAAGGATAGACGAAGCAATGGACGTCTTGCGGACAGACCACTCTGCTGTAAACGGCGTCGAATGGTACGCGCAGACACTGGATGATGCGGTACAGACTGAATGTGCTGTGCTATAGTTCGTGATGTGGCTGAGCGATCCGTCACTGCCATACGCACAATATGCCTGTCATCACGTGAAGTGGTGCACTGAGGTGGATGCGATCGAACACGTCGGTCCGTCGTACCCTCCTGCATCCAACGATCACATATCCGCATTACAGTTGTTTGGTTTCGTCCAACACGACTACCAATTTCCCTGAAAGATAATCCACAATCCCGGTAGGCCACTATCCTTCCTCTGTCGAACTCGGATACTTGATCAAAAGATGATCGCTGTTTTCTACGAGGCATAATTGATCGTTTTTTTGAAAAAACCACAAGAAAAACACAATTGCCGTACTTGAAATCGTCGAAATCTCCAAGCCTTAAATAGCGCTTTGAAGTGGCGCCACAGGCGCGCGTGATGTGCGTCTACGCTGAAATTCTAATCATTTGCATATCTCACCTCCGCTAATGCATGTTGTAAATTTCATATTATTTGCATGCTTCCTTCAGGGTGTTGCATTTACGGTGGCCAGCAGTGTAATTGCAAAATACAATGTATACCTACAGAAAAAATTTCAGAACATAAACTTTAAAATTGAAGATTTTAGAATTTTGAGTCCCGGACCCCCTTAACTCTTCAAACTCACTTAATACAAGTGCTCCAATACTTTTTTTCTCATAATCTTCACATGTGCAAAATTTTACATTTCTTACTGACCTTCTAAGATGAGTAGGCTTGGTTGTTACACTCCCTCAAGGTTATATATTCTCACCAGAACCTCACTATGAGAAGCATTTTGTGTCAAGCTAAATACAGGTGGCGGTAGTGCTTCTGAGGCGATACGCGTTTGCTATACGTTTTCCGAATGTGACGTCAGTTGGCTTTTTTTAATACGATTTCAGCAATTCGCCAACGAAAATACCAAATAATAAACTCCAAACTGATGCAGTCCAGTTCCCGCGAGCTGACAGTCGCTTCACGTGGTTTTGAACGAGTCTATTCTTCAAGTTAGGTGATACGTTGAAAAGCAAACAAAGGACTTCCACATCCGGCGTCTTTAGCTCTAGTTTCAGGTTTATAGTTGGGTGTCGAAATTGATATCAGTGACAAGGAGTTGATGGGGTAAACCATCCAGAGTTCACCATTCAAGCTTTTGCGTGTGGCAGCCTTCTCTTAGCACATTTCCCCCTTTTTCAAAAATCGATTAACTCAAAGTCGACTGCCTTCCTTCCAATCGGAACCACTCTATATGTGATAGTTGATTGGTCAACAGCTAGCAAATGAACCCTCCAAGTGTTCTGACGAGATATCTCGTCTCTAAGATTTTGTCCATTTTGCTAGAAACGAGATAAGTCGTCGATACAAAACTATCCTATTACTCTCATCATTCCTATTATCAGAATACCGTGCTAACGATCACATGCTCCAAAGATTAGAATAATAAAATTGAGGCAACGCTTGTCTGGATTCTTAGAGGAGTTTGAAACCTTAGGGTTTGATCGATGTGGGATTTGACTTAGCTCCCACCACTGAATCCCACATGTATTCAGACAAGCATCGCAGTGTTTGGAGTAATCACTTTCCTAGATCAAATTGGTCTTGATGCTGAATGAACAGTTCGTTTACTTGGGTTTTCAACTCTTTCATAGTATATCTACGTATCTGTGTAATTAAAGTACTTGCATTGATTAAACAAGCTTCATTATGTTGGATTCGTTTTGTGAAACCAAAAATAGTTCGGGGCAGCTCGTCGCTTGTAGTCTACTTCCTGAAAATGGTGGGCCATGGTAGCTCGGTTGGAAGAGTAACGGATTAGCAACCGGAGGGTTGCGAGTTCGACTCCAACCAAAGACCGTCGTGTACAAAGGGGGCTGGTGCAAGTTAAATCTGTCGCCTCAAATGTTCTCACGTTGGCATGGTGTGGAAGTTAGGAGAGTGGGGTTCCAGATGAGGTGTGACCTCGTCATCTGATTGTGGTTCAAAATTATATGGTTTTGTCCTCGGATTTGATCCCGGACCGTCGCCAATAGCCCGTTGTGTTGCTGCAGTACGACATTAATTAAAATTTCTACCTATCGGTTTTATATGGGTGTTTTGCTACAAAAAATTACACTATCATTTTTTTCCAACTCGAATGTCAAAAGTCGTCTTTATAATACGACGAATAACAAACTAGTTCACAAGATCGCTATCAACTCAGATAGTATTGATTGTAATTTAGACTTAATTCAACAACACTAGACAGCTGCGATCACCTTCAAATACAAAATTAAAAAATAATTTGAAGTGTTTTAAATCTAGCTTATATGCCGTTACTGTATATAAAAACCCTCAAAGTGCCTTGAGAAAGAATTTACTGAATTATGTATTCTTTTCATTCAACAGGACGAAAACAAAAGCTCAAAGCCGAACTAAACGAAAACGTTTTTGCCCCAAAGAGAATAACAATTTATCACCGCTAACCAAAAAACTTTTTAAGTCGCCTAAAAAACGAATTCGTCTGTTTCTCGCCGATAAAAACAATTCGTTTTCTCTGAATGAACTAAAATCATTTGTCACGCTGTGAAACATTTGTTCCTGCCAATTAGAAAAAGTAGCTAGCTGAGCCTCTAAATAAAAATGGCGTTACAATGTAAGTAGAGTAAACACATTTCCCACTTCGGGAGACTGCGTTAATGCTTGAAAAGCTCTTTTACCACTGAAAATACATTCAGTGTGTTTAAGTAATTTTTAGCACTATCCCATCAAGCGTGATTTTTACATTTGCCCTCTAAACTCTGCGTCAAGTGCTACTCTTATATTTGTATTCGGTATGATTTCTAATCAAGTGTGTCAGAATGCCTTCTCGTGAAGTGCTACTCTTACGGCCGTATTTACAAGTCTCGAGTTAATCCATGGATCAGAAAATCCGTGGTCCAGAGTTAAAGCAGGGATTATTCAAGAACCGTATTCACAAAACGCGAATTAAGTGACCCATCGATTAAAGCGATAAGATCGCTGTGATTGGGTAATGTCTCCTCTTTCTCGATCACGTGACGTTTACATTTCTTATGACGCCCGGATCTAAAAACATTCAATACTGCACAAATACTTCGTCGTCAGAATTGAATTCCGATTGCTTTTTCTTGTCAGTGTTGGCGTGTTGATGCAGAGTGAAGCAACACTTGCATGGTCACTTTTCTTTTATACGCAATAAATCAAGAAAAGCATTTTTGTTCTGCGACGAATTTGCATCTGCCGTGGTCAACTCAGCCGCATGTTTACGAATCAACTATATTCCGAACTATTAGCGATTCCGAAAGCTGATAACATCATCCAGGTTTAATCATACGAATAAATTTTATAAATTCAGCATCAATCTCAGCTACCAAACTTAATATTTGAGAATCTTTAGTCAGAATTCTGAAGTTTAGCACAGAATGAAGTGGGTCGTCTATTTTGTGTTGACGGACGGCTTCGCTTCTTTCGCAAGAAGCTAGCATTGCGCATGCGTTAACTCTCAACCGAGTGTTAACCTTTACACTACGGCGCTTTTATTGCGCTATCTGAATATGGGACGACTGTTGTCCTGCCCGTAGTCAAAACCTCCGATTTTGGAGGATGGTTTCGGTGAATACGGTTATACGGTTTCTTCGATAATCGGGTGATCATCGTTGACCCGCGGCTTAATTCGGACTTGTGAATACGACCGTTACATTCACTATCAGAGCATGTTCAATTTAACACTATCTGCGGGAACTCGGTTGGAAGAATAGCGGTTTTAGCAAACGGAGAGTTGCGCTTGTTTCAAACTTCATCCAACCGGACTCGTGTACGTGGGGGCTGATGCTCGTTAAATCCGCCATGGCGTCCAAATGTTCTCACGTTCGCGTGGTGTTGAGAATGGGATGCCAGGTCAGATGTTGACCTAGTCATATGACCATGATTCAGAATGACGAGGTGTTGTCCTCGGGTCTTTCCTTTCGGGATTGATCCCGGACCGTCACCAATAGAAGTTGTGCTTCTCCAGTGCGATGTAAATTCAACTATCTACACACCTCCCCTGCAAATTAACTTGCAAACCCCTTTAAAATAACTTGCAAACCCCTTTAGAATAACTTGCAAACCCCTTTAGAATAAGTTGCTGTTCCAAAATACTTGGGAAATGGCATGATAGAATCACTAATTGTATCATACCTTTGAAGTTATTTACTTTAATATCAATTTATACTCTAATATTTTTAAACTACCTCCTTAATTATATTTTAAATGTTAACGTAATTATCCCATAGGTTTCGATGGAATCTATGGGGATAATCACGTCGAAGGTGATACCCATAGATTTCGATTGACCCCCATCCAAACCTATGCATCTTAGGTCATGGTCAGTGTTTGGGAGGGTGCCCATGTGAATACGCCTTTTTTTAAGGTGTCTAAACTCTCGTCGAAAATTGCCTGTAGTGACCAGTCTCTGATGCATAAACCTTTTCCAAATTGTCACCAGTTCTGGTCAAGTGACTCTTTTCCCAACTTGGATCTTCATTCTCTTGGAGTAATAGGACAGTTTTATATCGATGAAATATCTCGTCATTAATAAAATGTGAGATCTTGATGGACGAGATTTCTCCTCGAAACCACTTGGAAGGTTAACTTTTGCACCACCCTTTGATTTTAGTTTTGTTATAGACTCTTTTAGGTGTACGTATGCAACAGGAGTATTTTTTTTAATTTTGACTTTAAAAATCCAATTTTTTTTACAATAGGTCATTGGTTTGTGCTTAACACTCTCAGTGGGAAAAATTCAGATTAAGCTATTCATTAATTATCTAATTTAGGTATAATTATCTAATTAGCATTTTTTAATAGTGGTATCTCAAATACTAATTTGTACAGAAGGGTTTTTGTAGAATTTTTTTCTCCAAAGAAGTCTAAAAAATCAAGACTTTATGGAATTTTGACATTTAAAAATCAACTGAAAATTCATTTCTTAACCAATAACTTTGACCGAGGGTCAAAACATTTACTGTATTACATAAATTAGAATTATACAAAAATAATTAGAATAGATCGATTCCTTATTGAGTTATCCCTGTTTGAACAAAGCATTATGTTGCAAAAAATCAGTTATTCAGAAATCGAGTTTTAAGTTTTTGAAACATGTTTGTACATGGTGAAAGTACCTAACGAAAATACTTGTAACTTGAAATTTATTTCGAATATTTACAAGATCTTGGGGGTATCGTTTGAAAGCCAAGGAGATAGAAAATATTTTGAATTAATAAAAAAAAGTATCGATATTCTAGTCAATCTTCGTGATTTCTAGTGTATATGTTACCGTGAAAGACCCAAATTAGAGAATGTCAACATTCTCCGGTGAATGTAGACATACCAAATACGTCGGTGAAAGATCGAATATTTGGTTATATTCTTATACGTATATTCGGACCATCGCCGGTGTATGTCGACAAGCACAGATATGTTCTGGTGGGGGTCGAAACGAGAAGACGGAGAGGGCCGGAGAGGCCACAGCCAGAGAGGCCTCTCCGCCTTCAGTTTAAGTTGTTGCAATAAATAAGATTGTATAACGTTAATCACATAATTTATGTGTAAGTTATTGGTATTATTGGTATTATTTCCTTTTCTCATTTAGACTGTACTGTTCGTTTTAGGTTCAACAGTTTATTTACATGTGCTGTTACTTAAGCTTTCTCCTATTTTGACATATATCATAATATGTTTTAATAATAAAGCATGATTTAAAAAGTTGCATTTTTGTCTCAACCTAACAAAAATATTTTATTCAACATTCACCATCTGTACATGCTGAACGTCGATATTTGCTGGTGCAAGTGAGAAATAATGATATTTAGCAAATATTTCGGACATTCACCAAGGACTATGTGAATGTTGATATTCACCGGAGAATATCGACATTTGCCAGATATCGGTCTTTCACAGTAACATCTACATGCACCTTAACCACAAATTTAAACTTAATTTTTCTTTTTATGTAATTTAATTTTAATTGTG
This sequence comes from Meta bourneti, assembly GCA_933210815.1. Taxonomy (NCBI): domain Eukaryota; kingdom Metazoa; phylum Arthropoda; class Arachnida; order Araneae; family Tetragnathidae; genus Meta; species Meta bourneti. The sequence continues at coordinate 94,302,370 of OW119926.1, forward strand.
ATGTGTACATAAGCTGCTGCTCTAGGGGATGCTCCGTAAGTGATACGACCTAAACGACCTCTTTCTCATCTCCCCAAAGGAAAATTCGGTGCACGCGCCTGAACCGATCCGTCTTTGGACCCAACGTGGCCAACCCCGCTGCAAAACAAATCCAACATAATCGCAAAGAGCCGGAGCCCAATTGTTTACGATGCGAGAAATGCAAGTCCAACTCCTGATGCACGCGTTGTTTATCGTCAACGACATCCGTCGCGTGGGACACAGGTGCGTCTGCGCCACGTGCACCGCTCACCGGCGCACGCGACAACTCCCTCCCCCCTCGCTTTATTTTTTATCTTCCCTTTTCTTTTCTTTCCGCGGAAGTCAACTCTCCCCAGCTGTTCTTTTTCCTCCCCTTGGATTTCCGTTTTCTTAATTTGCTTTTCCCCCTTATTTACAGTTATCGCCCCGTTTTGCATTGTGCTTGCACTAGTGGGTTGTGACCCAGCGGACTCTGGGTTAGAAGTGTTTACACGTCTCCTGTTATTTGGTTACGGGTGTTATTGAGAGGTGCTGCAAGAGTCTGTTACGCGTTTCTTTGTGTGCTTGAGGTGTTACGGGCACTGATTCGGAAAATAATTTCGCGGAGAGGGTCAATCATTTCTCTGCTTTCTATTCCAACCAAAAGGCCGAAAAACTGAACTATCTTTAATAATTTAGGACGTGAATATGTCTTTAAAACAGGAACAGAAATGGTAATGGCAATTAATTAAAGACGCACTGGAGTAATACAACAGGCTATTGGCGATAGTCCGGGATCAATCCCCAAAGACCCGAGGACAACACCACGTAATTTTGAGCCGTGTCGACTAGTAGTCACGTGACTGTTCTGTAAAAAATTGACTTGGTTGGTCGATTTGGTATCGTAAGTAGGTAATTAATTAACGTCGAACTGGAGCAATGCAACGGACTATTGGCGACTGTCCGGGATCAAACCCGAAGGGAAAGATCGAGGACAACACCACGTAATTTTGAACAATGGTCAGATGACGAGGTCTCACCTGAGCTGGCATCCCACTCTCCAAACTTCCACACCACGTCAATGTGAGGACATTTGAGGTCACGGCAGATTTAACGTGCACCAGAACCCGCGTACACGACGGACCAAGTTTCGAACTCGCTACCCTCCGATTTCTAATCCGTTACTCTTCCAACAGGGCTACCGTGGCCCCGAACAGTACTGGGAGCCATCCATGAAAAGTCGAGCGTCTGCATTTCTGGTCTTTTCTATCTGTTATGTAATTGTGTAAATAAATGTAAATATTATGTATAAATAAATACATAAATAAGAGGTAAAATTCAAGAATTTTAAATTATGAGATAATAAGGTTTCTTCTAAAGATCCATAAAACATTATTTGTAATACATTTTCTAAACTATTATGTTGCTAAAATTTACATAAGTTTGTCTTATTAAATTACACTCCACTCTATAATATCCGATGATAATATCCACTGTAAAAGGCCGAATTTCAAATTTACATCAAAATCTCATTGGATATATAAGTTTAAAATAATTTAGTTTCAACGTTTCTGGATTATGAGTATCGAAAGTTGTAGGCATCGGATATTTAAATTAATTTTCTAGACTTTTGTTCTTATTTTATGAAATAATCTTCAAAACTGAAGTTGTTTATTACTTTAATATTAAAGAACCCCAACAAAATCAATATAATTCTTCCTTTTGACGTGAATACTTCTTTAAAATCGGAATAGTACTAGGGGCATGTATGAAAAGTCCAGCGTTACAACTGTTTCGTCTATGATTTCAGAACCAGAGAAACATCCAGAAGAATAATATAACGTCGTGATATAAATATAGCTTAAAGATTTCATCGGTGTAGTTTTGAGTTTTTGACTAGTGTGTTGAAAAATAATTTCTAATTTTCTTTCCCCTAAAAAATAATTTTGACAAGGATTTTTTATTAAGAAGCATCATAAATAAATTGTTTAAAATATATTTTTAAAAGCCGTTTTGGAGCAAGGGGAACGAATTAAGAAAATTTTCGTAAATTAATCGAATTTATTCCTATTTTTGCTGATTCGGCAAAAAATTTATTTTTTGGTGTGCCGCAGAATTTTAGTAATTCGTCTGTGTGTCATGAGATAGAAAAAGTTGAAAATTGCTGACCTAGCACATAGATTTTTCGCTTGCTTTAACAACCAAATGAACATTTTGTTTTCAAGAACATTTAAACCTCCAAGAGGTTTCGACGAGATATCTCTCCCATCAAGATCTAACCAATTTTGCAAATGACGAGAAATCTCGTCATTCATCTCGCCAATATCTTGATAATGAGATATCTAGTCATCAAGATATTGACGAGGTTTCTATATTATTGAGAATAAGACAAGATTATTGACGCCGATTCTTTTTATGATGACTAGATCAAGATCTGTTCAGTTTTCTTTTAATGACGAGATATCTCGTCAATCAAGATCTCGTAAGTTTTACTGATGATGAAATACCTCGTCGAGACGACCACTAGAAAGGATAACTATTTTCAGACCCGACAACGATTTTTCTACTTATGCATGGATAAAACTTCGATTTAAATCAATTCAACTAACTTCAGCATTTAATTTTGTAAGATCGAAAACGTTTTACACAAACATTGCCATATTTTTTGTATGAATTTTCTCGGTACAGTCTAGCATCAAGGCTCAACGTTTTACCCGTAAAACATTTTCTTTTTGCCATCTGCGAATTTTTTATTAGTGGGTTAATTCTGAATGAAATGATCTTAATTCTAATGAATTCGATGAAGATTAAAATAATATCGAATTAAATATTTATTTACCACTCTTAGATGGAGCCGGCTGTGTAAGTGATTACACGCCATACCATTACACCCAAAGTGACAGCGGTATGCCTCATGACAAATGAGAATGATAGGGTTGACCACTACAGGAGGTATGCATAGTTGGATGATCTATAAAAACGCTGTTAAATCGCAGACGGACAGTTTCAACTAGTCTCATTATCAGTCTATCCTCTCGCATTTGTCCTGAGCCGACCAGAACCTTCGTGACGGGCATGTGTAACGTCACTGACCTGTGGACAATATCTTGTCACAACAGTCTGTGTACGTCCCAGACGACGGGCAATTTGTGGACAAAACCAGCCTACTTCTCAGTCCCACAATACGACTCTTTCAGTCGAGTATAACGTGTTCAAGTGTGCTGTCCAGGTATTCTTGGTCGCAAACATAGAGGAAATATAAAGGTAGAGTAAGCAATGGTAACCTTTATATGTGCCCAGGATCACGTGGCCAAAACTACTAGTAACATGAACCTTAGACTATTTTGGTCTGCCGGGTGCAATCGAATATTCATCATCTGATTGGTCCCCGGGAGGTGAGAAGACACCCATCCATTGATTCTTCATCTTATTGGTCCGTGAAACATGGTAGTAGACTGGTCTTTTCACCATTTTTGTCGCCACTCTACAGAAATGCTCGTTCCCACATCTACTCTGTCGTAATGTTATATCGTCAAACGAGGCAATAAGATACCAAATAGGCCAACCAAATCAATTTTCCACCAAGCAATCACGTGACTACTATAGTCGACATATTGGTCAAACTTTTTAAAACTCCTCGCAATAGCAATGTTCAGTCTACTTATATTTCACGTTTCTAGTCGTAACTGATGACAATTCAACGGCAACACCAAACAGTTCCTCAATCCTCTTTTTTTCCATTGATATTTTTTACTTTTCATGTGTGTGAAGTGTTTATGTGTTTGAGCCAGCATGGCCAAATATGACCGTTGCACCCTAAAATTCCAAACAACTATTCACTTGACGTTACTTGTCTTGTCTTGTCTTTGGCACAGCTGGGTCAAATATGCATCGACCTTTGAAGGTCGATGCAAAAATGGCCCTTGCGTCATGAAACTCCAATTCAACCAACCATTTACTTGACGTTGTCTGTCATGTGCTTGACGTAGCGTGGCCAAATATGGCCTTCGTGTCTTAAAACCCAACCAACTAACCCGGTGTCCAGGGATGTTTTGAGATTCGAAAACACCAACCACCAAGGCGAGCGAGCAGGCGAAGGATTCCTTCGGTGTGGAGAGAGGGGGTATGCAGAGAGAGGGTGAAGAACAAAAGCGATGGAAGGTGCGCGGTCATTTTCTCTTGCGGCTTGTGTTCCTTCCAGCTCCCGAAATAGCTCGCAGAGGACGATGATAATTTTTCATTGTGGTTTTCTCTGCGGTGTGACAGAGCGTGAACATAGTTTGAAGCAGTTGGCGTTGCATACCCGCCCAGGTGGCGCCGGCGCTCGCTCTCCCCCTTGCTCTCCATAAATTGGCAACCTCGGTGTCTGCCTGCCGTGTCCAGTGGCGTACGCGTAACTCTGGACGCCACATGAAGGAGATCAGCGGTTCCTACAAAAATCATGCCGAAATATTTGAACTCTCGAGCTTTAGAAAGCGAACGAAAATACACTGACGCGTAAAACTTAACCCTCAGAGTGGTTTCGATGAGATATCTCGTCTATCAAGATCTGATCAACTTTGGTAATGACGAGATGCATCGCAATCAAGATGCAGATGTTTCGATGATGACGAAATCGAGATCTGGTCAGTTGCCTTCTAACGACGAGATATTTCGTCCATCAATATCTGGTCAGTTTTGTCAGTTTGACCAGATACCTCGTCGAGACAACCTCCAGGAGGGTTAAGGAACAGTAAGGTTTTTAGTTGCATGACCACCTTGAACACTGATGAGGGTTTTGTACCCTTTTCATACAGAGGATGATATTGGAGATAGATTTTGTGGTAGCTGGTCCATGTACGAATTGAAAAACATGGTCTTTTGGACTTGGTACAGGCTTCACCTTGACTAAAGGGATTAGTAATAACAATGGAAATTGGGAGTTCAAATATTCATCTGTTTCAATCTATTACCTTATTCTTTTTCTATTGTCTGTTCTGCTACAATATGCATTTACAGGCATCGTCAAGTTAGGGGGTATAAAGTTCTTCATTGATTAGACCCCGAGAGAAAGGAAGGAAAATCGTAAACAACATACTAAAATATTTTATCGTATTGTAGTTTTGGATAATTTTAAATAATCGTGATACAATGCGTAAAATTTGGACTTTTTTCCTAACAAGTAAAATTTTCTTGTCCCTCGCTATATCGCTCTCCTCGTTATGCCCCGCTTCTTTTTCATCCCACGCTGCATCGCTCTCCTCAATATATCGCGCGTTTTTCTCGTCGCTACCTGTATCTCTCTCCTCGGTATATCGCGCTTTTCCTCGCTATGTCGTGGTTCTCTTTCGCCCCTCGCTGCATCGCTCCCCTCGGTATATCGCGCGTTTTTCTCGTCCATCTCTCTCCTCGCTATGTCGTGATTCTCTTTCGTCCCTCGCTGCATCGCTCCCCTCGGTATATCGCGCGTTTTTCTCGTCCATCTCTCTCCTCGCTATGTCGTGGTTTTCTTTCGTCCCTCGCTGCATCGCTCCCCTCGGTATATCGCGCGTTTTTCTCGTCCATCTCTCTCCTCGCTATGTCGTGGTTCTCTTTCGTCCCACGCTGCATCGCTTCCCTCGGTATATCGCGCGTTTTTCTCGTCCATCTCTCTCCTCGCTATGTCGTGGTTCTATTTCGTCCCTCGCTGCATCGCTCCCCTCGGTATATCGCACGATTTTCTCGTCCCTAGCTTTTATTGCTCATCTCTGTATGTAGCGCTTTTTTCTTGCCCACCAAGAAGCGCGATATATTGAATTGTTGCTGTATGTAATTCCAAGTACTAAAATCTTAACTTCAACATATACATAAATGATCCTCTTGTACAATTGTACTACTATAAGAGATTTTTAATTTTCCAACAAAAAACACTTCACAATATATTATAAAACTTTTGACACTTGCCGGACCACTTTGCCCTATAGCCCCGGTACAAAGTGTGCCAACGACCACTCGGCCATTCCTGAGTGGTGTAATGGCATGTAGTCAGGAACAAAATTGGGGCAACTAACTTAAGGCAAACATCCAGAGAGAAAAATGCATGCGGCTGTATGATGAGGTTAGCATTTTTGAGAAATTAAAGATTGTAAACAAAACTAAAAATTTCACTGCATGTGTTTCGACAAATAATAAGCTATAGACGGCTCAGTTCCTATAACTATCTGGCTGCCACGTCTTATCTGTATCAGTAAAAACTTTCCTAGTGCGAATATCCATTTACTTGACGGACAAACATTGCTTGGCGCATCTTGGCTAGGTCAGGACCTTGTGCCATAGACGTACCTAACCAACTATTGACAACTATGTAAGAATCTATTATATTGGTGTGTGACCTTTAGTTTCATTTAAGTTATCAACAAAGTTTATCAATGGCGATTTATTTGGAACGTTAATTATTTTTCAGAAAAACGGGCTGGGATTTGCACGTGGGTGACACTTGAATTAAAAACGATACCAGAGGGATTTCTTAGCTTAGGTGTGACCTGTTCCTATAAAATTACGTCATGGTTTAAAATTACTTGTTGTTGTCCTCGGATCATTCCGTTGGGTTTGATCATCGTTAATAGCCCGTTGTGTTGCTCCAGTGCGACGTTAAAAATACCTACCATACCTACCAGAGGGTTTTTCATGTAAACATAAGCATTGTTTACACCGCCTAGTGTCATTTGGAGCATTTTAAACTTTTTGTGGTTAGGTGGGTTAAAAACTGCCCCCCCCCCATTTTGCTTAGCTTTCTACGCATGGTGGGATATTTTTTAACCAACCTCAAAAAGCTGAAATTACTCATTGTCATACAGTTTAACATTTTATTTAAAGTTTTCCATTGAGTTGGAAATGCTATGAACTAACGCTAAATGTGCAAATAGCTGAAAACAAAATTTACACATGTCAAAATGCATTAAGTTGCTGACACTGTCGTGATTAAGGTTGCGCATTGTGTAGTGCAGTGAATTTTTGTCTTTCATAACGGTAAATGTTTTCTTTCGTAAAAATTTATTATGAGTGAATAAATCGTTTTATAATTAAAAAAACCACGTTATTTGATGTTTTATACTATTTTTTAATCTGAATAAGTGAATAAACAATTCTGTGCAACTTGTTTTTTTCCTTTAAAATCGTGTGCCTCAAAGAGTTAAATAGGACACGTAAGGCTTAAGCATGAATTGCAAAAAGTTGGATGCCGCTACCTTAGACAAGAACTCAATGAACGGAAAGACAATTGATAATATTGAGTGTTGCTTATATGAAACTCATTATGTGAACGTGTTGTTGAAATATCCGATGCTCTTCATAACCTTTTCGGCGGTATAACCCTCATCACTCAACAATTCGTTCTCTCCAAAACATCGTATAGGAGGGGTAGGTGTTCGTGTTTGACTTCGAAATCATCGAATACCATAAATATGGATTTGACGAAAATGACAAGGGAATGCAACTCCATTGTCATCGAAACCCTATTCCCAAATATTCCATCGTTTATTTTCGATGTTTTTAAGGCAGGATGAAGTGAGATGATTACGATTCGGGGCGTTTTTCTGATGACACGTCAAATAGTTTCTTCAAGCGTTCCGTTTCATCTCGAAGGGCCGCGGTAGCCCGGTTGGAAGAGTAACGGATTATCAACCGGAGGGTTGCGAGTTCGAATCCAACCAAAGACCGTCGTGTACAAAGTGGGACTGGTGCATGTTAAATCTGCCGTGGCATCAAATGTCCTCACGTTGGCGTCGTGAGGAAGTTTGTAGAATGGGATGCCAGCTCAAGTGTGGCCTCGTCATCTAACCGTGATTCAAAATTACGTGGTGTTCTCTTCGGATCTTTCGCTTCAGGGGATGATCCCGGACCGTTGCCAATAGCCCGTTGTGTTGCCTCCAGTGCGATGTTAATTAAATATCTACCCACCTACCTATCGTTTTACCTTGGTGGATAGGTAGTTGAATTAAAGTTGCACTGGTGCAACACAACGGGTGTTGGTGACGGTCCGCGATCAACCCCGAAGGAAAAGGTCCGAGGACAACACCTCGTAATTTTGAATCACGGTCAGATGACGCTGTCAACACCTGAGCTTTCACCTCGTTTCATCTTTGACAGTCTTCAAATGTGGATAGTGCAAGCAAAATGAACGAGAGGACGCCATCTTTTTGGCATAATTCTGTCCTAATTTCATAAACTAACAATCAAAAACATGAAGCAAAATTTAAATACTAAACCATGTGGGTCGTCTAAAGCCGATACACAGGTTACCCCCATGGGGGTCATATTTTTTAAATTCAATTTTGGATTGTTTAGTGTCACAGCCTAGCTTATGGAATGTAGCAATGTGATAATTGTCTAGCATCGTAAGTGGTTGAGAAATTTCTTATAGTATCGAATGAAGATTGTCCTGGGCGATGACTCATCACCAACAACTAGCTTCCTAACCTTGAATTGCCAGAACAAAGGGCCTTTTTTAATTTCATTTGGCAGAGCATGAAGAGTGAAGCATACGGAAAGTAAATGACATTTTTAAAAATGGTTCTATGCTTAGGCTATTCAAGGTTGGCAAGCTATCGATTGGTGAGAAATCATTGCCTAGGAAATCCTCCCATTCGATATTATAGGATATCGTAACGTACCAAAGTATTCGTGTCAAGAAAACTAACTATAATCCATACATATTATGAAATTTAGAGTTTTGTAATATAAAGAAAAATGCTGTCCGAATAATTTTACTGTATACGCTGAAAGACTAGGGCATCAAGTTTTAAATACACCGTTTAATTAAAGGAATTAGTTTTTAAAGTCGTGGGTTGAACATTAAAGCTCTGGGTTCACCCCCGTTTGAAACAAGCAACTCATCCTTGCATGGTGGTGGTCATGGCCTGAAAGAACACATTTTCACCCTATATATCTACGGGGCTGAGGGTGTAACCGAAGAGAGCCTGGGTTGGTTGGTTTGAGGGTTTTATGGCGCAAGGGCCATATTTGACCATTTTAGATTTGACCATGCTGCGACAGACACAATACAGGTATACCAAGACGCCAGACAAGTATATCAAGTAATAGACACACACAATTGAATTTTTGCTGATACAGAAGAGAGAAATATATCCAGGGAGGAATACATCTGACAGGAATCAAACCTGCGCCTCCTACAACTCGAAGGTTGCTAGCGCTATGCCATACTTACTGAGCCAGAACGGCCCGAAGAGAGCCTGGGAAAGTTGTGGTATGGATTTAATATCATGATCGGGGCTTAATTGACAACGGGGAAGTGATAAATATTGATGAGGTATTAAAATTCAAATGAGAGGAATGAAACGGGATGTGAGAAAGAGGAAGTGAAAGTCTAAAATAGATCTAATTATTAAAAGATTTAAGAGCTGAATAGGAAGGGAGAGGGTCTTAGGCATGGCATGCACTTATTAGAAGTTTGTTTTGGTGTGAGTGTTTTTAAATTCCACGAAATTTGGAAAATGAATCAGTTTGCATATAAAGATTGCTTGTCAAGTTTTCGGAATTTTTCTTTGAGACTTCCTTGTTTTATCACTTTCGTAGGTGGTCGAGAAACTTTGTGTGGATTCGTTATAACTAGAAATTCCCAAAAGTTTTATAAAAACATATTTTAATTATTAGGCACACATTCATATCTTTTGAAATGTTTAGTAAGTTAACCCTCCTGGTGGTTGCCTCGATGATGTATCTAAACAAAACGAGCAAAGCTGATCAGATCTTGATGGACGAGATATCTCGTCTTTGGAAAAAAAATTTACCAGTTCTTTATCTCGTCGTCATCATAAAAAAATCGACGATATCTTGGTGACGAGATATCTCGTCATTAACAAACTTCGTCGGATCTTGACGGACGAGATATCTCGTCATTAACACGTCAGATGTTGATGGACGAGATATCTCGTCAAAACCACATGGAGGGTTAAATTCTTTGTATAGGCAGATTCAGAGGAGAGACGAAAGGAAAAAATACCTTCATTTCGAATTTTGGGATGTCACTATAATTTTCACAGAAGACGTCATTGCACTGAACTTTTTAACTCAGACACTTGTATTGTTTTTGTGAACCATTCATTTTTAAGGGACTTCAGTGTAAGTTCAAGATTATATAAAGATGTTGTACAACATTAAGACAATTACATTGTAGACATTAAGACAATCCACAAAAACTTTTTAAAACATGGATACCACGAGTAACTTGTCTATTGACTTTAGCCTTCTAGTGGTTGTCTCTACGAGGTATCTATCTCCTTATCAACAAAACTGAACAGATCTTGATGGACAAGATATCTTGTCATTAGAAGAAAACTGAGGAGATCTTGCTTTCGTCATCATAAAAAATTCGGCAATATCTTGATGACGAGTTATCTCGTCATTGGCAAAATTGATCAGATCTTAATTGATGAGATATCTAATCGAAATCACTTAGAAGGTTAAGCGATCAGAAGTTTTGATATTTTTTAAATCTTTGCATGATGTTATGGCTCTAGCTTTTCCAGCATCTATTTTTACCAGTCTTCATTTGGAGCCGTCTTGGGTATGTCCACTGTGCTAGCAACCTTCGAGTTTAGGTGGCGCAGGTTCGATTCCTGTCAGGTGCATTCCTTCCTGGTGTATTTCTCTCTCCTGTGTCAGTAACAACTTCCATTGTGTGTGTCTATTGATATTGTATGTCTTGTGTCTGGCGCAGCATGGCCAAATACGGCCCTTGCGCCACAAAACCCCCCAATACAACAGACGACCAGTCTTTATTTGCACCTTTTGTGTATTGTTTCACAACATAATGACCCGATCGTTTTCAATTTTCAACGCTTTGACACCATTACGGTCACAGCATTATCCATCACGGCTCCATTCATCTGCGTTGCCATTAATCGGAAGGATAATATCTAAAACTTATTACTCCCTCTCCGAAAACCGACGGCCGATAATTTATAAATGAAAAACGAGATTGCCAGCCGGAAGAGAAAACGATCCATAACTCCGCCGCCCGCTCACCGCAAAATGAAAGTTCTTAAGGACCGGGGGATGGACCATCCCCTTCCTAAGATTCATCCGGATGGAAGATTGAAAGTATTGATTGCCACGAAAAACGGAGGGTGAGGAGACACGACAAATCACAAAGGAAGACCTGTGCTATCGATTGATTTCGGTGGGGGGCCCTCTTAAAGCTCTCCTGATTGGTTGTGAAATCGGTGTTCCATTCCATTGTGACAACCAATCAAATAACTTTTCCTCCCGAGATCTATGTAGGTCGCAGAAACAATGCGGAGTGAGTGTTTTGAGTTATTTGCCGTCACAATGGGAAGGATTTTGTGTCGGGGGATCAAACAGGGGATGCGTTCTGTCAAATTCTTTCTTGCATGTTCCTTATTCTGTAGGAGAGCAAGGTTACCAAGGGAAGAAATGGGAAAGAGGACATTTCAAACTGAAAGAAAACTAAAACGTGCTCTTTATCGGTGCAAATGTTGAAGTTGAAAACTTTGTGACTTGAATGGTAGCGTTAAACTCATTATGGGTCCAAAAGGGTAAACAACTGGTAGGTAAAAAGACATTTCAAACTGAAACAAACATAAAAAAAATAGACTTTTTACAAATAAAAATATTAAAGTTTAAAACTTTGTAACTTGAATGATAGTTTTGAAGATATTTCAAACTGAAACAACCATTCATGATGGGAAAAAAACGGTAAACATCTTATGCTGTTGCCAATTTTCAATAGGGCTCATACAGTCACGAGACTAATAAAATTTAGTGAACGAAGTGAACATTGAATAGAATGAAGGATGGCAGTGATTTTAAGAGGGTTAAAGGAGGGATTCATTCTGCCAAATTCTTTCTTAAGTTCTTTATTCTATAAGAGAGTAAGAGATTACCTAGGAAAAAAATGAAAAGGAGAACAATTCTAATGTCTACTGAAAAAAAAAGACTTTTCAAAATGAAACATAAAATACAGTGGTACCTTGAGATACGAGTTTAATACATTCCATGACCGAGCTCGTAAGTCAAAATGCTCGTATCTCAAATCAATTTTCCCCACTGAAATGAGATTAATTCGTACCAGCCCCCCAAAAACCACTCCATTTTTTTATAATAATGTATTTATAATGAACAAATACTGTATAGCTGGAGTTACTGGAGTTATAGCCTTTATCGAGTCCTGCTTCAGAATAGTACATATCGTAGAAGTATGTGATCGTACTGCATTGCCAAGTCTATTACTCTTACGCCTTGCTCATGTTTGTCTATTATCTCACCCCTTAATTCCATTGGATATTACCCTTTTCCTTTTCTCACCACTGTTCTTTACACTCATCTTCTTTGGACTCATGGTTATACGAAAAAAAAATTAGCTAAATAACTCACACACCTCGTTTTTCCGTTTTCAGAATTGACGCATCTGATCGGAGAAAAGAAAAATGAAAAAAAAAATAAGAAAGGGACTCGTCGGGTCACTCGGTGGCAGTTGGCAATAAATGTCAAACCAAATTAAGATATTGATTGATTTTTGTGACAGACGTTAACTGTCATCAGATGAGGTAACCATGTGAACTGAACGACGCGTAAGACTCGGGAATCTGAGCGGAGTGGTGGTTGTGACATCCGGGAAGCAGGCTCGTATCTCAAATTCTGGCTCGCAACTCGACCAAAAATCGACCTAGTGACGGCTCGTATCTAAAAAAACTCGTATCTCAAGGTACAACAGTATTTACTTTTATAAACGGAAATATATTAAAGTTGAAAACCTGGTAACTTGGATGATAGCTTCAAGTGGTTTCGACGAGATATCTCATCCATCAAGATTTGACCAATTTTGTTAATGACGAGATATCTCATCATTAACAAAATTGGACAAATGACGAGATATCTCGTCATCCAGACATTGCCAATTTTTTTCATGATGGCGAGATCACGATCTGGTCAGTTTCTTCTCGTGATGAGATATATCGTCCATCAAGATTTGGTTAGTTTAACTTATTCTACTGAATGACTAGATACCTCGTCGAGACAACCACCAGAAGGGTTAAACTCATTATGGGTCAAAAAGGTTAAACAAAGTATGCTGTTAACATCTTCCAATAGGACTCAAATAGTTACAATATTAATGAAATTTAGTTAGCGAAGTGAACATTGAATAGAATGAATACAGGATGGGAACGATTCAAGAGGGTCAAAAAAGGATTCATTCTGTCATTTCTTTTCCTGTTTTCCTTACTCGTTCTTTATTTTGCAAGAGACCAGGGTTACCAAATGAAAAAGTGGAAGACAATTCTTCCTGAAGTCTATTGAAATGAAGGACATTTCAAACTGGAACAAAATTAAAGTATAATTTTTAAGGGAAATAATGGTTTACAATAAAGCTGAAAATTTTTTAACTTTGAATGATAGCTATAAAATCATTGTGCTAAAAATTGTAAGCGACGTATGCTGTTAACATCTCTCAACAGGCCTCACACAGTTACTACGACACTTATGAAATTTAGTGAGCGAAGTGAACATTGAATAGAATAAATGAAAGATGGGAATGATTTTAAGAGTCAAAGTGGTTCGTTCTGTGAAATTCTTCCTTATTCTTTACAAATTCTTTATTCTGTACCAGAGCAAGCTATCAAATGAAGAAATGGAAAGGACTACTATTCTTAAATCTATCGAAGTGAAGGGACATTCCAATATAAAGCAAAATTAAAATATATACATTTTATGAACTTCTTACAAAAGAAAATATTAAAGTTGAAGACTGCGTCTTCGAATGGTTTCTTAAAAATCATTATGTACCAAAAGTGGTAAGCTGTTAAAATCTCTGAATAGGACTCAGTCATAAATCACTAATGATTTAGTGATCGTAGTGAACCGAATGAATATATGAAGGAGTGAAAGGATTTTTAAGAGGATCGAAAAATGGATTCCTTTTCTGAAACTCTTTCTAGTTTCTCACAAGTTATTTATTCTGTAAGAGACCAGTGTTACCAAATGAAAAAATGGAAGAGGACAATTCTTCTAAAGTCAGTTGAAATGACGGACGTTTCAAACTGAAACACAAATTAAAATATATTTTTTTTATAAAGGAAATAATAAAGTTTACAATAAAGCTGAAAACTTTTAACGTTGAATGGTAGCTTTAAAATCATTACGTGCCATAAATGGTTCACAGAGTAAGCTGGTGACATCCCTGAATAGGAATGATTTATAAGATTTTCATTATTTAGTGAATGAAATCAATAGTGAATAATATAATGAATTAAAGAAAGAAATGGATCAGAAGGATTCTCTAAAGTGCATTGTTCTATGTCAGTAGGGTTACAAGATGAAACAATGAAAAATGGGTCGATGTTTTCTAAAAACTATTGAAATGGAGGGATACACACATTCAAGAGGTTCCTTTATTTGACAAGTTTGATTGAACGATTTCATATTTTTGCCTTCCATACTTTCCAGCAAAGTTATGCTAGCTACACCCTCCGAATTGCATGAAAATTTGACTTGTGTTATGCAGGGTAATTCCGAACTGATGTGAGGGTGATTTTTCCAATTTAGAAAAGAATTCCAAACGCCTGAACCTTATTTTACTAGTTTTATATGCATAAAAATACGAGACTTAACTTCCGATATAGACGCATGCAAAAATAGTGATGACGTCATGCTGTTTGTCTTGCTTAAGCTTGCAGAAGCAGCTAACATCGCTATCCTGGTGTTCTGTTTGTTGTCGGTTTTGGCGTCTTATGGTGCAAGGTCCATATTTGGCCAAGTTCGATAATAAGCTTTTATAAATAAACATTTTTTAACTGTTGCTCTTTTAGATAGTGTAGCTAGAAATTGTCTCCTATGTCTCTGTTGTTATTGCTCTTTGTTCTGTTTTCTGAAAAGTTAAGCTAATTCAGGGGGTCTAAATAAAAATAATTGACCGTTAAATGTATTCCAAATAGCTGATTTTTAGTTTTATGGTGCAAAAGTCATTTTTGGCCATTCTGAACCAAACGCAAGACAGAAAGCGTCAAGCGATGGACATGCACACAGAAGGAAAGCTCTTGCTGACACCATAGAGGAAATACAAAATTAGATTGAGCAATGGTAACATTTTTTTTGTGTGCCTAGGATCATGTGACCAAAACTAGTAGCAACGGAACCCTTTGACTGCTTTCGTCTATTGGGTGGAAACGAACATCTGATTGGTCCACGGAACAGAAGACGCTCATAAATTGATTCATCATCTAATAGGTCCATTGGTTCATCATCTGATAAATATAGACTGACGTTTTCACCACTTTTGTCACCATTCTATACAAATGCGGATTCACACTCCTACCCTGTTATAAGATGCTACATCGCCGGACGAGGCGATTAAATTCCAAATCGGCCAATAAAGTCTATTTTTCAGAGCAGTCACGTGACTATTAGCCAACATGTCGGTCACACTTTTTGAAACTCCTCTTAATAGCAATGCTCATTCTACTTACATTTCACGTGTATGGTTGAAGCAGAAGAGAGAAATACTCACAAGAAGAAATTAGGCCTGCGTTGCCTACAGCTCGTAGGGTGCTAGAGCAGTTAGCAACCCCACTGAAACACTGCAACCCCACTGCATTCTAAGAATTGAGTGAATAAGTCTTCACTACCTATTTAACATATCACTGAAAAGTATTGTGACAAGGATCAAATTGTGCTTAAAATTATAGAAATTTTTTAATGATATTTCTGAAATGCCGCCCCTATAGATTGTCACTCGGAAATTTGCCCTCTTTAGCTACGCCGTGCATATACTCAAACACCGTTAAAGAATCGACCTGGGTGTGAACCGTCACCTGAATCGATATTTTTTACTTAAGTTTCTCTATAGAATAAATATCCAATTATAGAGAACAAAGAACAATAAATTTTCCTAAAAATGCAAAGAAAAAATAGATACACAAATGCAGTTTTATAATTGATAAAACAAAACACTTCATTGGAGCAGATTAATTATTGAATTGAAATCTTTAAAAAACACGTCACCCTCCAAGAAAGAATAAGTTTAAAAATCGATTTGTAGCAAAATTGTTACATACATTCTTTTTTAACCCTCCTGGTTGTTATCTCGACGAGGTTTACCGTCATTAGGAAAACAGACACCAGATCTTGATGGACGAGATATCTCGTCATTTGAACAGCTAGCCTGATCTTGATCTCGACATCATAAAAATATGGCAATGTTTTCATCATTCGGAATTCAATCGGCATTCTTGATGACGAGATATCTCGTCAATATCAAAATTGGTCAGATCGTTATGGACGAGATATCTCGTCGAAACCACTTGGAGTGTTAAAGTTTCAACAAAAAACAATTTGCAGTTTCTGGTGATATACCTGGGAACGTCAAAATCAATACAAAAACTAAAAGGGGCGAATTAATTTTGTTATGTAGAAGGTTGTAAAAAAATTGTTAGAGCAATATCTGTACGGAGCTTCAAAGTAATGAAACCGAAGTGATTTAACAATTCAGAATGTGGACCTGAAGATTCATAATTCTAAAAATAAATCGATCTCAAAAATTCCTTAAATATTCTTTCAATATCTATCGTAATAAGCTTTCGGCAAGTCCCTTAAAATAAAAGACAGCTTTTCATTATAACACTTCCGAAAATACTACAAAGTTATCTTACCGTGGTTTCAAGGACTGTAGCATCTTAGCAAGCTGCATACGTTTTGAATCGGGTGTTGATTTTGAGACCGATATCGCTCCAAAGCAAGACAATCGGACTCATTGTAGGGTTGTATTCGACAAAACAACGTCTTCTGCAACGTCTTAGTCGGCCTTTTTGTAGTCTTGAGACTCCAGAATCTTATCGC
Source organism: Meta bourneti (assembly GCA_933210815.1). NCBI lineage: Eukaryota > Metazoa > Arthropoda > Arachnida > Araneae > Tetragnathidae > Meta > Meta bourneti. Next base: position 94,319,200 of record OW119926.1, read on the forward strand.
GGGAGTGAAGGTGTTCAATTTTTGTCGGCATCCTCCTGAATACAATAAGAAAGCATTCTTCCAAGAATTCATAGTGTCTATCTATACCTCTTTTGTATTTGCCGCGTTTCGACCTAGTATCCTAAGTTTAGGGCAAGGCAGTGCACAGAGGGGCTGATCTACCTGAAAGAATCAATGGAATCAAGGAATCGAAATGTAAGTGATCAAGGAAATAAAACTTTAAGTAAGATCAAGGTAATTAGATTTTAACTTCACCTGATTTTGGTACCATCGTAACTGATTTCCATGTTAAAATGAGTAATACTTCATGTACCTTTTCAGAATCTGATTATCATAGGTACTATACAGGGTGAGTCTCAATTGTTTCTACAAAATAAGAGGGGTGATAGTACCCATCCAGACGAGCAATAATTACCATGGAACATAGGGTCGCATTCCACTCTGAGAGGCAGAAAAGAGTCAAATTAGAATTTCAACATGAACTTATAACAGTGTTGGGAAAGCGAATGAACGATACCAAAAGTTGCACAATCTGATTGATTGATCAGAGAAAAACTCACAGCAAGTGCTCAAAGTGACGGCCACGCGTGTTGTTGCACAGTTCACACCGGCGAAGGAATGACTGGCGCACCCTCTCGAAGATTCCTGGTGTTGTGTTAATTTTGTCTGCGGCAACACCGATTCTCACTACGAGATCTTCAGCCGAGTTTACAGGCGTCTGGTACACTAAAGATTTTATGTGCCCCCAGAAGAAAATGTCCAGTGGGTTGAGGTCCGGTGAGCGAGGAGGCCAAGCCACAGGTCCTGGACGCCAGTGCGCTACCGACTAGGCCATCTTGCTTAGGAGATATGCTACGTAGGCAGGCATAAAACAACGTCAGAGGCGATGACTTGTTCATGCTCGACGCGTTTCGACTTTACTCTTTTCTGCCTCTCAGAGTGGAATGCGACCCTATGTTCCATGGTAATTATGGCTCGTATGGATGGGTACTATCACCCCTCTTATTTTGTAAAAACAATTTAGACTTGTTACCATAAATTAATTGGATAGTTTAAATAGTTTAATGGGTCATTTGTTTGTAAACATGCTTTTCTTCTAATTAATTAAAATGTATGATACAACTACCAAATGCTTTCAAAAGGTAAACTTTTCAGGAGGTTTCCGTATCGTACACATATCGTTACCACCACGCCAAAGGCACCAATCTGCAAAATTGATGTTTCTGCAAAAACGCGTTCAAAGTTCTGATGCTTCGAGAAAAATCGAGTTAAGACTCAATGGTTGTTTTCTCATGAAAATCGGCATTTCTACTAAGAACCGAGATTTGTAGCTTTGTTATAGTATAAAACATGAAACGGTGACTCGAAAAATCCAGTTAGGTGAAAATCGCCAAAAATGCAGATTGGTGCATTGGGCGTGATAGTAACGATATATTTAAATACCTATGAAAAGGTTGTTTAAAACGTGGTTTATTCCAAGATTACTTCATAAACATTTTAGTCATCGACCTTCTAATGAAATAGGCAGAGCATGTGAGTGTACTTGTATGTTATTTCTTCCGATCGCTCGGTTTGAAAATCTGTCACGTAGTTGTGGGATAAAGCATGAATCCTAATATATTGATTGATTAAAGGTAATGGTAATTAATTAACGTCGCACTAGAGCAACACAACGGGTTATTGACGACGGTCCGGGATCAAACCCGAAAGAAAAGATTCAAGGATACCACCACGTAATTTTGAACCACGGTCAGATGACGAGGCAACACCCGAGATGGCACCCCACTCTCCAAACTTCCACACAACTCCAACGTGAGGACATTTGAAGCCACGACAGATTTAACGTGCTCCAGCCCTTTGTACACGACTGTGTTTGGTTGGATTCGAACTCGCAATCCTCCGGTTGCTAATCCGTTACTCTTCCAACCGGGTCACCACGGCCCGATTGGTTAAAATTATTAACTACATCGATCAACCACTAGTCTGCGCTTCGATACGCAATCGCTAAGTCGATTCGTAAGTCGATGTAGTTTACCCGTCACAAATCATTACGACAGCTGTCTGTTTCATTAGAAGGTCGATGATTCCAGCCCCATCGACGTCGCTGTCGTAATATCTCAGAAGGGTGTCACGTGGGTTTACTTCGATAGTCAATCGACTTGTGTTGATTGACTATCGAAGCGCAGACTAATGTTTTTAAACATGCTGGATCATCACTTCAAGCAATCAATAATTTATCCCACATTAAGATTCATGCTTTTTCCCATAACAAGACAGCTTCAAACCAAGCAATCGGCAGAAATAGTATGAATATGCACGCACATACTGTTTTATTAGAGGGTCGATGTTCAGTCCAATTAAATATGAACTATCTCGTGCGCTAGTTAATTCTTTCTAGGATACACTTGGATTTTTCTCTTTACCACTTTACCACCTTCTTTTGCATTGTAAATATCTAGTTACTCATTTGTATATTCCTATTCGCGATTCTCCACGTAGAAATACGTTGGTGTGGTGCGGAAGTTTGGAGAGTGGGGTGCCAGCTCAGGTGTTCCCTCGTCAACCTCTCATCGTGGTTTAAGGTGTATGTATACAATAAAACATTTTTTTTTAATTTTGACTTTAAAAATCCAGTTTTTCACAATAGGTCATTGGTTTGTGCTTAAATTCATTTTAGTGTGAAAAATTCTGATTAATCTACTCATTAATTATCTAATTTAGATATAATTAACCATTTAGCATGTTTTTGAACAGTGATATCTCAAATTCTACTGTGCTCAGAAAGACAGTTCCTGTTGGAAATTATTCTCAATATTATTCTTCATGTTTTGACTCTCCGTCAAGTTGCTAGAGGGAATAGGTTATTTTTTACAATTTTTTTCACGAAGGAAGTCAAAAAAATCAAGATTTTTTCAAGAATTTCAACATTTAAAAATTAACTAAAAATTCATTTCGTAACCAATAACTTCGACTGAGAGTCAAAACATCGATTATAATGACAAAAGTATAGATTATAATGACAAAAGTAATTATAATAGATCAATTCATTGTTGAGTTATCACTTCGAAAGAAGCATCCTATTGTAAAAACAGTTCTTCAGAAATCGAGTTTAAAGTTTTGGAAACGTGTTTGTCTATGGTGACACTACCTAACCCAAACCCTTGTAACTTGAAAACTATTTAGAATATTTACAAGATCTTGGTATCGTTTGAAGGGCTAAGGGGTTGGGCAATTTTTTGAATTATTGAAAAATAAATCGATATTTTAGTCAATTTTCGTGATTTCTAGTGTATATATACACCTTAAAATTACGTGTTGTTCTCAGAGATATTTCCCATTGGGAATGATCCCGGACCGTCTCCAATATCCCGTTGTGTTGCTCCAAGTGTGACGTTAATTAAAATACCTACCACGTAGAAATACGTAAAGGTAAATACAAAATACCGTCCCATTCTCATTTTTCGATTTTTTGGACACATTCGGTTTTTCATCTTCTCCCTTCTAAGTTAGCAAAAATTTGCAGAGAAATATTTTGTTCTTGAAATCCAAAAAACTTCCGACTGTCATTTTTACGCATTCCTTCATTTTTATTTAGGTTTAAATAATTAGGGGACTTCCCTTCGTAGTAAAGCAAAGCAAAAAATGCCTCACTGCATCCGAAAAAGTACAATTCTTAATTTTTTAGACAGCTGAAAAGAGAACAATCATTTTATGGGTGAACTTAAAATGATAATTCAATAATAACCCATTCGGGAAAATATAGCCACCGAACCGGTAAGGAAATTGCGGATTTTCAAAACCTCTGAATTGATTATTTTAGTTTAGATTTAAAATTGATACCACTCTCAAAATAATTTTTCGGCTACGATCATATTTACGGTGTTACATGGACTACAACAGAAAAATGAGATGAATATTAACCCTCTGCATACGTAGGGGCAGAATATTGTTTCCTTCTTTGGTTACGGCAGCCGGCCCAACAGATTTACAGGCAACTTACTGAAACCGGCCGAAACGGCCTATACAATGCTTTCCCCCAGGAGGAGAGGGAATATGTGTCGTCCCATTATCACCCAATGTGCCGGTTTCTATTGTCGGGTCGTGGGTATGCCTAGAAGGAACAGATTCTTCCCGGGTAAACTGAAAGGGCGGAGGTGACTTTTAAGTGTATCTCTTTTCATTTACTCAACCTCTCACAGAGTAGATGCATGAGGATTAACAATTTGCAAGGCACCCCGTCGATAAACCTGACTACTTTGTCAACGGGGAGATAAGGCTATTTACGCACGGGTTTCATTTTAGCACAGAAATAAGGGTATGGAAATCGTAATGGGCTTCGGCGATTCTTCAGGAGTTTGAGGTCTGAAAGAATCCGAGCCATGCGTAACGAAGGGGCTCGAAACTTTTCTGCCGGTTGAGCCGGTCCCCGTATCCAGAGGGTCAAAGGTCTATAACACAAACGCTTTTTCTCCATTTGATATTTTTTGATATTCTTCTAATTTCGACCTAGTCACTACAAAAGTGTTTTTCTTCATTTTCTTCTCAATTATCCCTCTTGGCCTAGTCTGAGCTAGGCCTAATCCCGTTAATGCTCGGGCCGCTGTGGCCCGGTTGGAAAAGTAACGGATCAGCAACCGGAGCGTTGCGGGTTCGAATCCAACCGAAGACCGTCGTGTACAAAGGGGGCTGGTGCACGTTAAATCTGTCGGGGCCTCAAATGTCCTCACGTTGGCGTGGTGTGGAAGTTTGGAGAGTGGGGTGCCAGCTCAGGTGCGACCGCGTCATCTTACTGTGTTTCCAAATTACGCGTTTTCCTCGATCTTTCCCTTGGGGATTGATCCCAGACCGTCGCCAATAGCCCGGTGTGTTGCGCCGACTCGATTTTAATTAATTACCAACCTACATCGTTAACCCTTTAGCTGTTCAGTTATTTAGATGATTTGGGTACCTAAATTGTTCACTTTTTTTATTGCAAAAAACAAATGTTTAATACAAAATAAAATATACTTAGCAGTTAAAAATTAATATTTTTAATTATATACATAAAAATTTTAAGGTTTTGTGGCGGCTGCCACTCAGCGTGGCAGTGGTAAAGTTCGCATCCAGTGGAGCATTATTTTCTAAAAATTAAAAAAAAAATCAATTTAATTATTTTCTAAATAAATAAATAAATAAAAATAAATAAAAATGAATACCTATTAGTAGTTCAGTTTTGTGTGGTATAACTGGAAACACTTTTCCAAGCACAAACCAACTCCGCAATCAGTACACCAGAATCGTGTTTCCTTCCGTATCTTTTTCCCATTTTCATTCTTTTTGGAGCAACAAACTTTGCACTGCCTTGTAGGTTCACGCTTCGCAGGAGTAGGAGGAATATGGGATATAAAGTGTCGTTCAGTAAGACGGGCAGGGTTATCTATTGCAGATGGTCTGCCGATATTCTTTTGTGCAGAAGCTGCATCATCATATTTATTGAAAAGCTCCTCTACAACTTGGATACGAAATTCTAAAAATGTAATTCGTTTCCCAACTACATTTTTATACAGCAAAAATGAGTTCCAGAGCACTTTGTCTAATAAATGTAAAAATATCTTTTTATAGTATTTTTTCTGGCGTTTTCGAATTGTCGGATGAAAAGATATTTCTTGATCACAACGATCTACACCACCCATAGTTAGATTGTAATCAGAAACAATCTTTGGCTTGAGTATGTCTTCATTTTTTTTATTTTTGAGGCTGATCATGGAAGTATCATGAATACTGCTCATCAAACACACATCCTTCTTATCTTTCCACCTTATAGCCGAAATCTTACCTCTTTGAAAAGCTATGAGTTGCCCTTTTTGTAATTTTCTTTTAGCGAATTCTGTAGGTAAATCTCGTCTGTTTATCCTTACTGTGCCATAAATATCTGTTTTTTGGGCTATAAGTAAATCTGCAAGCTCGGGTGACATGTAATAGTTATCTATAGTCACACAATAACCATTTCCAAGAAAGCGATTCATTAGATGCATGACGACTTTTGTGGAAAGTCCATAATTTTTATACAATGCATTGAAGACAGTGCTATTTCCTGTATAGATAACGAAGTCACAAATATACCCTGTTTCAGCCTCACAAAGCATAAAAAATTTGATTCCAAATCGTGCGCGTTTGTTTGGAATATATTGTTTCCAAGATAACCTTCCTTTATAAGGCATCAAGCTTTCATCTACAGAAACATCTCTTTCCGGTATGTAAAAGTTACAAAATTTTTGCCGTAAATTTTCTATCACATTATGCAGCTTCCAAAGTTTTGGATTTGAAAAATCTTCTCTTTTTTCAGCTTCATTATTGCAAAAATGTAAATATCGAAAAAGCACAATAAAACGATTTACTGTCATTACTTTTGAGTAAACTGGAGTGTGCAAAACCCTTCGATGAGACCAGTACATAGCCTGATTTGGTTTCTGGACAATACCTTGAAGAAATATTAGCCCAAAGAATAGCTTCATTTCTCTGTCATTTGTAGGGATCCATTTTTTACTGCGGGAGAACTTTGATATCTTTGCCCGATTTGCTCTTCTTTCTTGTTCTGCATAGTTGTTCGTTTCTTTGACAATTATATCCATTACATTTGAATCCAGAAACATTTCAAATATATCTAAAGGAGTGTAGTTTATATTTACAGAAAAGGTTATACCTGGAGTACCCGTAAAAGGGAACCGAGGAGGCGCTGATTGACCAGAAGCAGTTATTTCACACCAGTCTCTCGCATTTGCTATATTATCATCTCCGCTATCTTCTGATTCACTGCTATATTCAATATCACTTTCCTCAGTTTCACTTCCGTCACTCGTATCGATGCCTTCAAAATCGTCTTCGCTTGATGAATCCAAATCATCTATATAACGTTTACGGGATGCCATTTTGCAACAAAAAAATGCCGCGCACTTTGACTTTGGCCTCTACCCTTTGGCATATAACCTTTGAAACTTGCAGTATAGTGCTGCCATCTATTGCATTGAGCGCAAATAAATTCCTCCCGAGATATATTCGGGTATAACAACACGAAGCAATCAAAAAAAAATTACCCCGAGTAATACTCGGGCGTGACATTTTGGAACACCAGTGCTGTGCCCGAGATTACCTCGGGCAGAACAGTTAAAAGGTTAATGCTCACCTCGTTAGTTTTATGATCACTATTTAAGCTCTGCTAAGGGATGCATTGTATTTCTAGACGGCTTTTGCAATTTTAACTGGTCTTTGGATCTTTTTTACTTGTTTTATATGAATCAATTTTGACGGTCCGGTTGGGCAAAAAGGCCCTGAACACCTTGCGCTGCGAGCTCTCGTTTGAAAGGTCCTCCTGACTGCCTCTGTCGTAGCCTTACACTCTCTGGGTCTTAAAAAAACATATAATTAACGAATACCAAACATGACGTAACAAACAGCCAACATAAAAAGAATGGAGCTTGGAAAGTTGAAGATCCTTGTAATAAAATAAAATTCCATATTGTCGTGGTTCACACAAAAATGCAAATAGTGGATTTTAACTATATTTATTGACATTTATTCAAATTGCTGTAATATCCTAAGTACACAGAAAGTGGTCTGTGGAAAGGAAAGGGCTAGCGATTTCCTATCGAGTTAAGAGGGCCTGTATCTGCCGCTGAATTAGAGTGTGATCCAGATCAGTGTGATATTGGGGCAACAATAAATCTGAGAATGACGATTATGACGTGTACTATCAATAATCCAAAGGTCTGCCGTTGTTGATGCGTTGTATAGTATTAATATTAAAAAAGGGTGCTGGTTCATAAAAAGAATAATTTCAAAAAGTAAAAAAGCAAAGCGTTATTTTTTCGAGAATAACTATTGAAATTTGCGTAAGGGAATTTAATTTTAATTTTTGACGTGAATCGTCTTTAAAATTGGAACAGTACTGGGTAGCATGCATGAAAAGTCGAGATATCCACTGGTTTGCCTTATGATTTCAGAACTAGAATAAACATACAGAAGATAAATATAGCGTCTTGAAGACAAAGGATATCCATTCCTGACATAACCTTCGGACTGAGTGCGCACGGGGGGAGGGTCCGGCCTAATGTCGAAATTCTATGGTGTAGGGCGAGTTTTGGGCCAGTGTAACCGGATTGCGTGGCGTGAGAACTGTAAGGGGTGTTATTCGCAAGCTACCATGCTACAATCACAGGCATTTAATCAATAAAATTATCCTTCGTTATTAATATCAAATTGCACTTTTACACTCTTAGTGGTTGTCTCGACGATTATCCCGAAATTAGCAAACCTGTCAAGATCTTGATGGACGAGATATCTCGTCATTAGAAAAAACTGACCTGATCTGGATGTTGTCATCATCCAAAATCGGCAATGTCTTCATTCAGAATTCAATCGACATCCTTGATGCGATATCTCATGATTAGCAAAAGTGGTCAGATCTTGATGGATGAGATATCTCGTCGAAACCACTTATGGAATTAATCATTAACACTGTAAATTAATTGTTGAGTCACACACAATAAACAATCGTTCAAACTTCCTCCGTCTGCTTCATTCATTGCACAATCCAACATCAGAACCGAGGATTCACATCAAAACTACGGTTTGTGTCTCAGACACAACCTACCATTTTTTTTATTTACTATCGTTTAAAAAAATGGAAGTAACTGGTGCCAGTCCCTACCTCTGTTAGAGTCTGTATGTGACTAGATGTAATGCGAGTTGTAATTACAGTCAATTTGATTTGTTGGTTGTTTTGGGATTTTATGGCGCAAGGACCATATTTGGCCAAATACGAGACAACGTCACGTAAAGAATATTGTGAAAGGAAAAAAGATGGATTGGGTAGCCGAATAGTAGGATGAAAGCATATAAAGATAGCTTGAGTATCCAGGGACTCTCGTGTTTATTACAGGCAGTAAATCCATTGGGACTAGAAAAGATCACGGGTTCGCGAAGCCTGAACACTCCTATAGGAGATGTGCCCTGAGGGCCAGTAAATTCGGAATAATACTCCGTTTTATAATGAACAGTCCTGGTATATTGGCCGATTAAAATCACTGTTGGAAAACATTTCAAGGCCTCACTTTCCTTTGGAGTATTTTCTTGACATAAAACCGTGTCAATACAATCCAAAACCGGATCACGCGCTTCACACCCCTGCAGCTAATCGTCCTGCCGATTCCCTCCAATCAGCGGCCGGATTAAAAGCGGTCGACTAAACGTGCGCCCCGAATGAAACGAAGTGAAGTCATCCACCGTGCCTCGGTAGAGAGGACGGACTCACAGACGCCGCTCGCAATAAATTCCCTTTCGGTTTCATTTGCGAGAAATCGTGCCCCGAACTTTCGAGGGGAGTGAATGGAATACATATCAAAGAGGGGTGGACCTGGATGGGGTGGGAATGGATCTTTCAGGGGGGGGTGGAATCGCGATCGAATCAATTTTTTGCACCCCTCCTCCCATCCTAAACTCTGGCCATTAACGCCTGAAATTAGTTCTTCATATGATTATTCCCCCGACAGTTGATTCGACAGTGGGGGGTGCCTTCCCCCACCCCTCGTAGCGCGGGCCAATAGCATGCGGGGACACAAATATCCCACGAAATGAGCGAAAAAAAAAGGCACAGAAAACGTCCAAATAATTGCTTCTGGCACCGATGCCGCCGGGAAAAAAGAAGGAAAGGAACGCATCGGGGTTGACAACAAACAAAGCCGGGGGGAGAGAACAAAGCGGCGAGAAGGGAGTGGAGAGAATGGATAATTTGCACTGCGGATTCGCAAATAGAGGAAGAAGAGGGCGACCCGCTCTGTGGAATGAAAAGAAGAGGAAATTAAAACGCGGTTTGTGTGCGTTTAGTATCATTTCGCGAGGGTTGGCGTGTTTTCCTTGGAGACATTTGGCGCGATTTCAATTAAAACAGATAAGCGAAATCTCGATGACTTCGCTGTCATATGGGCAGCGACGAGGGAAGCTTTTCTGGAAGGTAGTAATTAACGTCACACTGGAGCAACATAACGGCCTATTGGTGGTGGTCCGGGATCAATCCCAAAGATCCGAGGACGACACCACGCAATTTTGAACCACGGTCAGATGACGGGGCAACACCTGAACAGGCACCCCACTCTCCAAACTTCCACACCACGCCAACGTGAGGACATTTGAGGCCGTGACGGATTTGATATGCACCAGCCCCCTTTGTACACGATGGTCTTTAGTTAGATTCGAACTCTCAACCATCCTGTTGCTAATCCGTTACTCTTCCAACCGGGCTACCGCGGCCCCAAGCTTTTCTGGAATTGGCGTGAATGGTGCTGTTGCCGCCCTTCGTTGAAAACAAAATTTTACAAGTATATATAAAAATCCGCATGCGCAAATTTTAACAGCTATTTTTAAAATAACTCTACTCTTTGCTTAGTAGTAACCTGTTGAGTAGCGGTCTGCTGGAAGAATAAACCTATTTGGAAGGTCGTATCTGGTTTGTGGACCAGATAAAACTTTTCGGTGGATCGTACCTGGTCTGTTGGCCAGATAAGCCTAACCGGAGGGCCACATCTGTTCTGTGGGTCGAGTAAACCAATTCTCGGAGGGTAGTATCTAGTCTCCGAGCCTGATAAACACATCCGGAGGGTCGTGTCTGATTTGCGGGCCAGGTAAAGCGTTCTGGTGCACCGTATCTGGAGGGCATCTATATCGTATCCTATCTTTCTATCTCCTATCAACCTTTCTGGTGGTTTTCTTGTCTCATCAGAGATATTGCACCAAAAGAAAACTGAGCAGATCTTGGTTACATCATAAAAAAATCCACAATATCTTGATCCACAAAACTTTCAGGTCTTGATGTCCGAGATATCTAATCGAAACCACTTGGAGGGTTAAGAAGCACGATATATAGAAGGGTTACTGTAAGTTATAATTTCGGATAATCTGTTTGCTAAAACGTTATTAATTTCACATATACCTTAAAATAGCTGCGTACTGAGCATTTTCGACCAAGTGTATATCGATTAACCTTAGTTTGATTATCCACGATACCATAAATCAACATTTTTAATTGTTTAGAATAGTTTCGAATGTTGTAATAATTACTATATTTTTATATAGAATTATCCTATGTAAATAAACATGGTCTCCTCCGGATGCGTTACCCTATTGTACTTATACTCTCTCTTATATACTTATACTACTTGTAGTTACGTTAATTTATAGACATAAGGAAGGTCTTATGAATTCTGACAAAGATAACTATCACTAATTTAACCGTGAAGTCAAATATAAATTCCTCATATTTATTTTCTCAAAAACGAATATAATACAGTAGAAATAAATGTTTAATTCCACGATTCGGAGAGTTATAATTCTAAGAGCTTTTAATATTGTCATCGCCAAATATAAAAGAAATTAATCCCATTGTTTATATCGGTAATGTATTCAAGAACAAAGAAATTTTATACATTTCTGTATAAGAGGATGTTGCTGTAAAACGAAAAAAGATTGAAAATAAATTTCGTTATGTGACCAAAATTCATGACATCTTATACCTATGGGAAAGTATCAGTTTGAATTAAGGGATTGACATGACGAAAAAACGAATTGATATTGGACGAATATTTATCAATAAAAGGAAAGCAAAGTTGCTTGGTTTTGAGAATTCACGCAGGTTCGTAAATTAAAATCCGTTGAGCAAAATGTTCAAGCTCTCATAGTGCTCAATCGTTTCTTGAACACTTCCTGAGAGTATCAGACATCAGTTAGGAAACCCGATTTGTAGTATATCAAAGTAAGTTTGAAGATTGTTTAAATTCGAAATTTTCAAGTTGGATCAATATATATTAAATTATTTTTTCATTTATTTAAGTTGTAATTAATCCCCCAAGTGGTTTCGACGAGATATTTCGTTCGAGTTCTGATCAATTCTGCTAATGACGAGGCATTTCATCATCAAGGTATTGTTGATTTTTTATGATCACGAGATCAAGATTTGGTCAATTTTGGTCGATTGACGAGATATCAGGTTCATCAAAATCTAGTCAGTTTTGTTCTACTGACGAGATATACAGTTCATCAAGATCTGGTCAGTTTTGTTCTACTGACGAGATATTCGGTTCATCAAGATCTAGTCAGTTTTGTTCTACTGACGAGATATACAGTTCATCAAGATCTGGTCAGTTTTGTTCTATTGACGAGATATCAAGGTCTGGTCAGTTTTGTTTGATTGACGAGATATCCGGTCCATCAAGATCTAGTCAGTTTTGTTCTACTGACGAGATATACAGTTCATCAAGATCTGGTCAGTTTTGTTCCATCGACGAGATATCAAGGTCTGGTCAGTTTTGTTCTATTGACGAGATATGCGGTCAATCAAGATCTAGTCAGTTTTGCTAGGGTTAATCTAGTCCTAACCACTAGGTTAATCTAATCCTAACCAGTAGAAGGGTTAATCTAAGGAAAAGAAATGATGAACCTACTTCTGATGTCTCCTCCAGACGAATAATGGGGGCACTATTCAAAGCAGCAATAATTGCGAACTCTACATGGCTGGTTTGGTTTCTTGGGGTTTTATGGCGCAAGGGCTATATTTGGCATTGCTGCGCCAGAAACAAGACATACAATATCAAGTAATAGACATATACAAAAAGTTTTACTGAAACAAAAGAGAGAAATACACTCGGGGAAGAATCGAACTTGACAGGGGTTTAAGGGAAAAGAATAAATTATAAAATTCTTACTATTACTTTGAAAAAGGAAGTGTTTATAAAAACAGATCGACTCAATGGAGCAAATTTGTATTTAATACTTATAGTTAAAATCATTCGAAGTCTCTAATACTGACTGACTTCAGTTGATTAAAGGGCCTATTAGGGAAATTCTGGAATAAACACCAAACTCTTACTCAGGATTTATAGCTAAAATATATAGAATACCTAGACGTGGGAATTTTTCATGCTTATTCACTTTCATATTAGCTAATTTCATGAGAACTAATCACATTTTGTTTTTATACTTACAGAATAAATTTTAGGAGGCGATTTTTATCATATTGATCTCATAAGATTGGTGACTTCGGGATTCGGATCTAATACAAATGAAAAAATCGATTACATAAATGAATACAATACAATTTCAAACAGTTCAAGATCTAACATAAATGAAAACAAACTATTTCAAACAATTTGCATCGATTAAATAAAGTATATTACATGTAATATAACGTTCAAACGTTTTCTCACAAATATAAAAAACTTGTAAATATGTCTATAGTAATCTTGTAAAACAGCATACTATTGCCGAAGCCAGATATTTGATAGAGTGGTGAACTTACGTTGCCCTGACAACCGCTTCCAAAGACGTGGAGTCAGTCTTTCAAACTAAAAGAATAAAAATGTTTGGATGGCGGAGAGGAACCTTCGAAGGGTTTCGCCTTGATATCTCGTCATCAAGATATTGATGGCTTTAATAAGGACAAAATTGAGATCTGGTTAGTTTTCTTCTAATGACGAGATATCTCGTCCAACACGACCTGGTCAGTTTTGATAATGACGAGATACTCGTCAAGACCAGGGGGTTGAGAAACTTCGTAAAATTGACGAAATCATAAGCGCTTTGCAAAATACGTACTACAGGCATAAAAGCAAAGATATCGAATAACGAGAAAACTCTTCGAATAATGAAACTTTATAAATTGCTTATTCATTATTAGTCTCTCTTTAACTCTTTGTGGCCACACGATTTTAAAGAGAAAAAAACCCAAGTTGCACAGAATTGTTTATTCACTTATTCAGCTTCATAATTAGTATAAAACATCAAATAACATGTTTTTATTATTAAACGATTTATTCATTCATAATAAATTTTTACGAGAAAACACTTACCGTTATGAAAAACAAAAATTCACTGCATCACACATTTCGCCAACCTTAATCACAATGTCAACAACTTAATAATTTGTTTCGACGCATGTACATTTTTGTTTTCACTTATTTACACATTTAACGTTAGTTCATAGCATTGCCAACTCAATGAAAAACTTCAAATAAAATATTAAACTGTATGACTATGAGTAATTTCAACTTTTTGAGGTGGGTTAAAAATATCCCACCATGCATAAAAAGCTACGCAAAAGGTGGGACAGTTTTTAACACACCTAACCCTAAAGAGTTAAATTATCAACCCCCATTGAAATCAAAAAGTCCAACACATTAAGTAATTCATGAAGTGGTTTGACACAAACTCACAATTCATTAATGATGACACGTAAGACAAAATTAATTAACATCGGAGAAGCAGGTTGGTATTCGAATTTACGTCTCACTGGAGCAATACAAGGGCTATTTGGCTGCGGTCCACTAGTGGAACAGGATGGGCGGTAATTATTAGGTCCCGGATTTTTAGGTGCTATAAATCTAAAGTTAAGGCTTCTTAAACCTATGATTTAGGTTTTGTAGGGTTTAAATCTGTTTTAAGTTATTGGTTTAACAAAAATATCACTTTAGATTCTTAGACAAGTTTATACAACTGTTTAAAATGATAATTTGGAGAATTATCTGCCACTGCAATAGTGAATTTAACAATGCAGTGCTGTTATAGTAAGCAGCAATAGTATCAATTAATAAATCGTTTCTTTAGATTGAAGTTGTCTTTTTATGTTTATGTGTTAATATGATTAATCTTATGAAGCAACAAATGGCAATTTAGTGGGGAAACCTCCCAAGCGTTATATTAAACTAGAAATCTAACGAATTTGTTTGAACTTTCTGCCTTACAATCTTAGATAACAAATGGCATTCTGCACAATATGCCAAAGACAACATTTTAGTGCTAACAACCGTCACAATGCAAAGCTTCTATCACAATTTCAATTTTGCTTTCAAAAACTCAGGTTTCATATGAGAAATTTGAAAATTTGCACTTTAGTGTATTCCTATGCAGATATGAATTTGTTTTGTTTATCAACCAGTTAGAATAAAAGAATATGGAAAATTAAACAAGACAAAAGGTTACTTTAAAATCAGGTCCGAATCTTTAGATAGCAGCTAGTTTGTTTTCGTGCATGCGAAGTTTTACAAATACCAGTAGTGACGTTTTCAATAGTGTAAAAATTTGGGTTCAACAGACAGGTTTAGAATTTTCCTCGGGGGACCGTTTAACATTGCATCATAGTTTCTCCATCGTTATTCATCTGACTTGGTGAAAAGTTAATAGCTCCTTTTTACAATGTTTAACTTTATGGGAACAAAGTTCAATTTTACATATTTGTATGCAATCAAATGCAAAGGTAAACTCCAAGAGTAATGCTATGCTGCAGTCTTTCAAAATAATAAA
Organism: Meta bourneti; assembly: GCA_933210815.1. Taxonomy (NCBI): domain Eukaryota; kingdom Metazoa; phylum Arthropoda; class Arachnida; order Araneae; family Tetragnathidae; genus Meta; species Meta bourneti. The sequence continues at coordinate 94,334,524 of OW119926.1, forward strand.
TTTATTTGTCCTGAAGGAACAGGAGCCTATGATGTCAAGGGGCAAATTCATCGACCTTAAAATGAAATAGACGAAGCATGCAGCTTCATGTTATTTCTTCAGTTGCTCTGTTTGAAGATCTGTCATGATTATGGGTAAAATCATGAGTCCTAAATTATCGATTGGTTAAAGATATTATCCACCGTGATCACAAACACTAGTCTGTGATTCGACAGCCAATCGACGAAGGCGATTCGTAAGTCCACGTAATTTACCCTTCCGAGATCTTACGACAGCAACTCTGCTAACATGCTCCGTCTATTTCATTAGAATGTCGATGGCAAAATTCATATGAGAGAAATACCGTTACCTATTCACCTAGAATTGTTTTCCACTTTTTCGCGACAAATATGATATATATGCTCCATTATTTTGAAGTCCTGTTGTCTGGTCTAATTAGCTTTCGGGTTGGAAAAGTGACCTGAAAGCTATCAGTCTACCAGGACAGCCTACGTACTAGACATAACTGCTCAGGGGTACGAAGGAATCCGACATATCTTCCATGAGATCTATCACATCGGTCATCAAAGATTAAGGGCAATGAAAAATATCGACTTTGCATTAACCCTCCTGGTGGTTGTCTCGACAAGGTATCTCGTCATTGGCAAAATTGACCAGAGCTCAATGAACGAGGTATCTTGTCCAAGAGAAAAAAACTGTCCAGAGTTTGATGAACGAGGTATCTTGTCCAAGAGAAAAAAACTGACCAGAGCTTAATGAACGAGGTATCTTTTCGAAGTGAAAAAACTGACCAGAACTTAATGAACGAGGTATCTTGTCCAAGAGAAAAAAACTGTCCAGAGCTTGATGAACGAGATATCTTGTCTCAGAAAAAAAACTGTCCAGAGCTTGATGAACGAGGTATCTTGTCCAAGAGAAAAAAACTAAACAAAGTTTGATGAACGAGGTATCATGTCCAAGAGAAAAAACAGTCCAGAGCTTGATGAACGAGGTATCTTGTCTCAGAGAAAAAACTGTCAAGAGCTTGATGAACGAGGTATCTTGTCCAAGACAAAAACTAAACAAAGCTTGATGAACGAGGTATCTTGTCCAAGAGAAAAAAACTAAACAAAGTTTGATGAACGAGGTATGTCCAAGAGAAAAAAACAGTCCAGAGCTTGATGAACGAGGTATCTTGTCTCAGAGAAAAAACTGTCAAGAGCTTGATGAACGAGGTATCTTGTCCAAGACAAAAACTAAACAAAGCTTGATGAACGAGGTATCATGTCCAAGAGAAAAAACTGTCCAGAGCTTGATGAACGAGGTATCTTGTCCAAGAGAAAAAAAACTGAACAAAGCTTGATGAACGAGGTATCATGTCCAAGAGAAAAAAACTAAACAAAGTTTGATGAACGAGGTATCTTGTCCAAGAGAAAAAAACAGTCCAGAGCTTGATGAACGAGGTATCTTGTCCAAGACAAAAACTAAACAAAGCTTGATGAACGAGGTATCATGTCCAAGAGAAAAAACTGAACAAAGCTTGATGAACGAGGTATCATGTCCAAGAGAAAAACTGACCAGTTCGTGCTCTCGTCATCAAAAAAAATCGGCAATATCTTCATGACGAGATACCTCGTTATTAGCAAAATTAGTCAGATCTTGATGGTTTGTTGGTTTCGGGGGTTTTATGACGCAAGGGCCATATTTGGCCATGCTGCGCCAGACACAAGACATAATATCAAGTAACAGACAATGAAAGTTTTTACTGACACAGAAGAGAGAAATACACCCAGGGAGGAATTCATTTGACAGGATCGAACCTGCGCCGAATACGACTCGAAGGTTGCTAGAACATTGGGCATACCCACTGAGCCACGACGGCCCCCAAATCTTGAGGGACGAGATATCTCATCGAAACCACTTGAAGGGTTAAGCCTGTATTTCTTCGAAGGACTCATTTCAGGCGACCCAATCGTGTGATATCCCAGTTCCAAATCACGTGATACAACGGACTTCAAAGCAACATCCTTACCTTCTATAGTGCATTCATTTGAGTACAATTTTCAGAAACATTTTAATCAAAAAAAGTTTACCCATTTTATACAGAAAAAAACTTAAATATTTTTATAACTTAATACATGAACTTTCAAACACCAGCGTCAATCGCATTTTCATAAATATTGCAAGTAAAATACGCTTTGGACGCACCTATTCTAGTCTGTTTATTGTTTTCCGGTTGAGTGTTGGATAAACAATATAAGTTAAAGAAATATAAAAATTCTCCATTTCATTGGGAAGGTATTTTAATTAAAGCCACACTGGAGCAACACAGTGGGCTATTGGCGACGGTCCGGGATCAAATCCGAAGGGAAAGAACCGAGGACAATACCACGTAATTTTGAACCACGGTTAGATGACGAGATCACACCTGAGTTGGCACTCCACTCTCCAAACTTCCACACCCCGCCAACGTGAGGAATTTGAGGCAGCGACAGATTAAGCGTGCACCAGTCGCCTTTGTACACGGTATTTGGATGGATTCGAACACACAATCCTTCGGTTGCTTGTCCGTTACTCTTCCAACCGGGTTACCGCTGCCCCATTTCATTGGGGCTTACACACCATTGACCTTCTAATGAAATAGACGGACCATATGGCCAGAGTCGCTGTCGTAAGATCTCTGAAGGGTAAATGACGTGGGCTTACGAATCGCCTTCGCCGATTGACTGTGGAATCGCAGACTAGTGTTTTTGATCACGGTGAATAATCAATAAATCAATAATTTAGGATTCTTGCTTTTACCCACAACCACGTGACAGATCTTCAAACTAAGCAACTGGAAGAAATAACATGAAGCCGCGGGCGCATGCTCCGCCTATTTCATTTAGACGTCGATGTTACACATATTATGACGTCATAATTCGCAACAGCGAAACCCATGATATTGGTGCCGGTCTTCCTGCTTTCGGAAGTTATTGAAAAAACAAATGAAACATTAAAAAGATAAAAAATATTTTTTGTTGCCTCCGAAAATTATTTTAAGGTTATTGGTTTCGTGTGTTTTGCGGTTTTTATATATGTTACCGGCAAAGTTTGAAACACCGGCATTGTACAGAATACCTAGGCATTTTATAGAATGCCCGGCGTTTTTAGGCAAAGTATGAAATATGAGAATTATCATATACTTTCCCTAGGCATTGTATATACTACCTAAGCATTCTATAGAATGACATGCTATTTAGGCAAAGTATGAAAAAAAGGACATGATAAGGCTATTATTTAAAAACCGTTCATTCCTCAAAAATACAAATGTTATTTCGAAAAAATAATGAGAGTGCCATTAAAAAACTTTTATTCAAAATACGAAAAAAATTAAAGTTGTACAAAAAAAATTATGCCTTTCTTATTAAAGAAAACAAAATAAAATATGAACCTACTTGTTGCACCAAGAAAGGAAATAATTTTATTTTGAATTGCACTTAATTTTATTTCTTATAAAAAGTAAAACAGGGTCATTAAATGAACTTTACTAAAAATACACATTAAAAAAGAAAATATAAAAATGTAAATTTTTCATAAAAAAAAATAAATAATTAAATTTAACTTACTTGTTGCAACATGGTAGGCTTGAATTACATTTTGAATTATACGAATCGGAGATGTATTTCATACATTGCCGGTTTGTCATTTGGCATTCTATAGAATACCTAGGAAATGTGTGAAATATTAATCGTTTCATACATTGCCGGCCAGTTTTCGGCATTCTATCAAATGCCTAGGTATTCTATAGAATGCCGGATTTCAAACTTTGCGGGTAACATACAGTGCGTTCACGAAACTACATTTGGCATTCGAATTGACGCAGTTCCTTAACACCAATTTATCTTGCATAAAATCTTTCCAAAAATGCAATGGAAGTCGAAATATCTCAAAAAGTTTTTGTAAGTTTCAGAGGTCATTTAGATCGTTTTTAGTTATTAAAGTCGATTCAGGTTTTTATAGTTCGTAAACCCCAAATTAGGTACATTTGGGTGCTATAGAATTTAGATATTTTGTTCAAGACATTCCAAATCATAAAAGCATGTTAACAGATTTAAAATAGAATGCATAGAACTAAATAGGGGCCTAGCAATTATTCTTTATTCGAAAAGGCTGACACGAAACTCGACTTATCTATCCTATGAATGACTTGATTGATTTTGAACTCTCTTTGTCCAAAACGCTCGCAGTAGCCCCTTTGGAAGAGTAACGGATTATCAACTGAAGGGTTGAGAGTTCGAAGCTCGGTCCAGCCAAAGACCGTCGCGTACACGGGGCTGGTGCACGTTATATCTGTCGTGGTCCCAAATATCCTCACATTGGCGTGGTGTGGAAGTGAAGTTTGGAGAGTGGGGCGCCAGTTCAGGTGTTCTCGTTTATCTGACCGTGGTTCAAAATTATGAGGCGTTGTAGTTGGATCGTTCTCTTCGGGATTGATCCCGGACCGTCGCCAATAGCAGCCCGTTGCGTCGCTCTAATGTGACGTTAATTAACTACCTACCTTGTCTGATAGAAAAGTGCATAAAATTAGCTTTATAAGCTATGTCAATTCCATTATTCCGGTAGTACTTCAAACTTTTTAAGATTATAAAAATTGGGTAGATTTATTTTTATAACAATTATGTCTTCCATTTGACATTTTAAGTTAATTTCTTATTTTAAATTAGGATTTTAGGCGAAATAGTTTTGCACAAATAACTTTCTATATAGCCATTAAAATGTCATAATGCTTTACTTCAATATGTTCTCTTTATATTTTATACTTCATTGCATTTTATTACGTCTTGTGTATTTCTCTTAAGAACAGTGGGCCTGGAAAAATTTTGCCTCACATTTTTATTAACACATTTTCGTATTTCTGTGAAACTGACAAAAAATACAAAGCACTAAACACATATCCAATTGCGAAAAGGAATTTTTCAATTTCTACGTTTTTTCGGTGAAATACATAATTTTTTAAAGTTGATTAAATACAGGACGTTTCAATTCTTTTCATCAACTTCAATTCGTTCATAATAATTGTTCAAAACATTAAAATAATTTGCATATTTAATTGATATTATTGAAACTGTCATTCTTTTAACGTTCACACTTCCTATTTAAAATGGGGGGGGGGGGCGCGGTAGCCCAGTTGGAAGAGTAATGAATTAGCAACCTGAGGGTTGCGAGTTCGAAATTAGGTCCAACCAAAGACTTGACAACAAGATATAACAACTTGCAGACCCACACAGCATCTGCACAAAACTTTCTTGATTGTTCATCTCGGGGAAGTCTGCTCATATTTATACTTTTTTCACTCAACTTATAATGAGCTAGCAGAATTACACGACGTTGTTCTGTAGGTAGTTGGTGGTTGAATTTACTTCACACTGGAACAACGGGCTATTCTGGCATTGCTCAGGTTGAATTGTTTAAATATTGATAAAAAATGGTCAGAATAATCACTCTTTTTTCATAGCCGAATGCAGATGTCATTTAAGGGTAAGGAAAATAAATTTTTAAATACCGTTTTGACATTCTTATCACTTCTACAATTTACTTTGAACGTAAATACGAATGCATGCTATATTGCTATCCATCCAAATAATCCATTTCACATGCATCGCTTTCATGGTGTAAGACAAAAATACAAATGCGAATACTATTGAAATCGATTTTGAGTTTTGGAGTAACAATGAATGTCCCTTAAGTTAATTTTCTGTAAAATGACGAACCTGCCGTCTTGCACTCAGTTTTCCTTTCAATACTTTTTGAACCAGGGACATATTTCCGAATTTCTCCATCATTATGAGATGATAACAAATTAATTTGATACGATGTCATGATCAATTTCTTTTCAAGCAAATACACTTTTTTCTTGAAAATTCCATCGTACGGCAAATGAAATTGCAGAACTTATTTTAAAGTTAAATGTTCAGTTCAAACAAAAGGGTTGGTTTATTGAAGTTTATGGCGCAAGGGCCATATTTAACCATCTGCGCCAGACACAAGACATATCAAGTAACAGACATACACACAATGAAAGTTTTACTGTCACAGAAGAAAAATACACCCACTGAGACACTACAAAACAAAGGGAATCGATTACAATTTTTCGAAAAATCTCTCATCATGATCACTTGATAATGTTCTGTTTCTCAAATGCTGATTCTATGACAACTAGAGGACCGGCACACAGCATCTGAGCTAAACTAACTTAACCCTCCTGGTGGTTGTCTCGACGAGATATCTCGTCATTAGCAAAACTGACCAGATCTTGATGGACCAAATATCTCGCCATTAGAAGAAAACGCGATCACGATCATTAGAGAGAAAACTGACCAGTTCTTAATCTCGTCATCATAAAAGTCGGCAATATCCTGATGATATATCTCGTCATTGGGAAAATTGATCAGATCTTGATGGACGAGATATCTCGTCGAAACTACTTGGAGGGTTGTGTTGGGACAATGAGGGCGGTCATGTTAATTGTTAAACGACATTGTGAGAGAATTTTTACCATCAAGTATTGAAAGAGGCATTTGCTGTATAAGATTATTTCATACTCATGGTACAGGGCTGCCGCAGTCAAATAAAATAGTAGTCAGTCAGCTGTAAAATAGTATCATTAGTAGCATAAATTCTTACAATTATAAGTCTCTAAACCCTACTATAGTAGCGATTTTAGTTGCTCAGATACAAAATTTGGTTGGTTTTGGGGGTTTTATGGCGCAAGGACCACGTTTAGCCATGCTGCGCCAGACACAACATGCAATATCAAGTAATAGACAAACAATGAAAGCTTTACTGACACAGGAGAGAAATACACCCAGGGAGGAATGCACCTGACAGGAATCGAACCTGCGCCGCCTACAACTCGAAGGTTGCTAGGGCAGTGGACATACCCATTGAGTCACGATGGCCCCCTGCTCAGATAGAAAATCAATCGGATAAAACACAAAATGTGCTGTTTAAGTATGACAGACGTTGAAGATCTCGTCAAGAAATTTAAATTTCATAATTAAAAAAACAAATGTCTTAAGGTTTTCATGACAGTCCAGTCGATTCCGATGTTTCTTTCATGGTTGTAACGGCGTGGTGCCAAAACTTCGAAATTGTCCTTTGGGAAATTTTCTCTAAAGAAAATTCCGAAAAATATTTTTCCCTCCGCTAATAGTTAAAATAAGGGACTAAATTTTCGTTAACCTTTGGTGAATTTTCAAAAAGAGTAGCCGAAATTTTGAAATTAGTATCCTTTGAAACGGTTTTGCTTAAAAGGATACCGCAGTCGCCAAGGTTAAAAAAGGCGCCTTTCAGTAGCCTGTGGCAGCCCTAATTATATGATAGTGGTGAAAAACAGTAGCTGAAAAACACAATCCTCAGCTCAATATATTTACGCTACAACTTTTTCGATCTCCTCTCACTTTTTCTGACAAAACCATTATGTAACCCCCATCCCGTTTTTATAGTCCCACTGCCGCTTTTTGTTTGTTTGTTTGTGGATATGGTCAACCTACTTTAAGGTGTATGTATACACTAGAACATTTTTTTAAATTTTGACTTTAAAAATCCAGTTTTTTCACAATAGGTCATTGGTTCGTGCTTAAACTCATTTTAGTGTGAAAAACTCTGATTAAGCTACTCATTAATTATTTAATTTAGATATAATTAGCTAATTAGCGTGTACTTTGAACAGTGATATCTCAAATTCTAATGTGTTCAGAAAGACAATTCCTGTTGGAAATTATTCCTAATATTATTCTTCATGCTTTGACCCTCAATCAAGTTGCTAGTGGGAATATGTTCTTTTTTACAATTTTTTACACGAAAGAAGTAAAAAAATCAACATTTTTTTCAGGAATTTCAACATTTAAAAATCAACTTAAAATTCATTTTTTAATCAATAACTTCGACTGACGGTCAAAGCATCCACTGTATTACATAGATTATAATGACACAAAAGTATTTTAATAGATCAATTCATTGTTGAGTTATCACTGTTCGAAAGAAGTATTCTATTGCAAAAACATAGTTCTTCAGAAATCGAGTTTCAAATTTTGGAAACGTGTTTGTCTATGGTGACAGTACCTAACCTAAATCCTTATAACTTGAAAACTATTTCGAATATTTACAAGATCTTGGTATCGTTTGAAAGCTAAAGGGTTGGACAATATTTTGAATTGTTAAAAAATAGATCGATATTTTAGTCAATTTTCGTGATTTCTAGTGCACCTTAACCCTCCAGGTGATTTCAACGAAATATCTCGTCCATCAAGATCTGGTCAGTTTTGCCAATGACCTCGTCAAGATGGCCGCCAGGAGAGTTAGGGCATCATTTTTTAGTTTGAGGTCATTGTGGTGTTTAGGGGATTTTTCTTCTTTCTGAGGTTTCATAGATTTTAAAATTCTAGTTTATGATTCGGTTTGAAGAGCAGAAGATTAGCAACCGGCGGGTTGCCAGTTCAAAACTCCATCCAAGCAAAGACCATCGTGTACGTCGATGCGGGCTTACGTTAAATCTGTTGTGGCCTCAAATGTCCTCACTGGTGTGGTGTGAAAGTTTGGAGAGTGGGATGGTAGCTCAGACGTTTACCTCGTCATCTGACGGTCTTTCAAAATTACGGATCTTTCGCTACGGGATTGATCCCGGACCGTCGCCTGTAGCCATTTGTGTTGCTCCAGTGTGACGTTAATTCCGACCTACCTAATTTTTGGCTATCAAGTTCAAATTTACTTCATTTATAAATTTCAAAAAATGTAATAGTTTAAACTGTCGGAGAACTTTTTTCCACACTTAAAGGCAGATTTTAATTATATTTATAGATCCGAGTCATTGTAAATGACTCAAGATTAAACCTGAACTCGATGCGCTTTTTTAAAAGTAATAGAGTCAGATTGTTAAAAACAGAAAATCGGTTGATCGATCGAAATTCACGTAAAACAAGCGAAAAAATTCAGAAACATTATGTATCAGAATGTCAACTGAATTTATAAAAATTTATCCTCAAAAAACTAAATATGTAGTAATAATGTAATGTAATGTATGTAATAATAAATATGCAAAGTATGACTAACGACAGCTGATTTCGAACCCTTTAAGGATATTTCTCTTGCAACAAATTTTTCTCATTAAAGATTTAACTGTTATTTAATGCTTACTCTTCACTTGATTTTTAAGGCAAACACAATCTTTCAATATTCGCCTTTTAATAAACGTGTTACTTAGAAAATTAAGCTATTCTCCAATGTTCCTTGGAAGCCAAAAGTTCAAAAAATATCCTAAGTCGTAAAAAATACGAAAAATTATTCCTTATGAAAAATATATATAGAGAGAGAAAAATGGTCCATAATAATCCTACAGATTTGTTTCCATTTTTGCTATTAGCTCTACAAAATGTCTATTGAAACCTCTATAGTACCTGATCTATAGAATACTATAGAATTATTGCTCGTTTAATCTATAAGCTCTATAGAGTAGTATATAACCTCTATAGATTGTCTACAGAAGTTTCTGTAGAATTTCTATAGAATATCTAGATACCTTTATAGACTGTTTGTAGAAAAATGGACCAATTCTATGGAACTACATTTTCTATAGAATGCGCATAGAAAGTGGCCAAACTTTAAAATTCTTAGTTGCACTAAACAAAATTTTAGACTATTCTTTTAGACTAAGCTTCAAATATATTTATTTAATCCGCCTCATTCGTTTTTCATATTTATCATAATCAATAATTCACTATCAAAATTTTTTGATGCTGTAATTTTAAGAGAAACTGGAAATAAAATTATGTATTGTAAAGCTTAGATGAATATGCATACGTATATTTTGTTAGCGTTTTTTAATTCAAAAGATTACTTTTTTATTAAGATCGGAATTGTTATATTTTCTGATGCTCAAAAATGTTTTAAAAGCAAATAAGAAATTTCAGCCTAAAAGTTATTAACTTCAACAAATTTTCAACGTATGAAAACCTTATGTATATTCAACGTTGAAGATTTGGCAATCCTTCATTGATTATTCAATGTTTGGGTTAACTGGTTCTCAATCTTCAAAATCTCAGCTATCCGTCGATGTTCAATCAATTTTATACATTTCTTCAAGAAATTCCAAAAGTTTAAAAACTGTTTCTTCTTCAACAATGAAGGATCAGCAAAATTCAAGGTTTCTATAATGTTTAACCTGCGATTATTTTAATGTTTTAATTGTGTTCGACATTCATATCAACCAATTTCCCTCTTTTGAAATCGTTTTTAAACGTTGAAAATCTGTACAATGGTTGTGGAATGAGGCGGTAGACTTTAGGATAGCCTTTTTCGGGATGCAGGATCACAAAAGCATTAATACGGGATCCTGCATCTCGGAAAATATAATTTATCTGAAAGAATAGAAGAGGAAGTTTAAAAGATACTTTTGTAGAGTTAACCTGTGCTGCTATCTACACGCAGTAACTGGAACTAATATTTATTCAATCCTAACTTACTAAAAATGTAAAATAATTCGCAATTATCATTATTTTAATGAAAAAACAATTGTTTATTTTTTTGTTTGGGGTGCCGAACAGAACAATCAGATTATTCCTTGCAAACTATTATGGTCACCGAACTTTCAAGAACTAAGACATTCTCATTCCATGAGTAACTTGTGCTGCCATCTATAGAGAATAATATATACTAATCGTTATATCAGAGAAACTAATACAAATTCACCCTCTCAAGAAAAGAGCACTAAAATCAACTGATTTTTTTTCATTGAACTAGAATAAACCATGGAAGTCAGGTAATATATTACAATTTTTTTAAAAAGAATGAACGAATTCTGAAAATTTCAAATTTAATAGTTGGAGATTTCAGTTTTCTCGAAAATGAGTTTTAAAAGTTTAAAATCATTTCAACTTTGTGAAATTGGGGACATGTCCTCAGATAAAGTATCAATGCATTGTCATTCCATAAGCTCAGCAAATTAACTAATATAGATCAATTGCAAAATTATTGTGTGTTCGCAAGCATATTCATGTCTGAGTCTTCATAAAACCCATTACGTGTAAACCTAAAATTTAAAGAAACATATATCAAAAATTAAAAAATTAAGTGAGTTTAAAATGGTGCTATCATAAATTGCTAGCACTAACAAATACATTTTTTAAAAATGAAACCTTTTGGTAAAGAAAAAATTAGCAAAGTAATCAATTTTCAAGTATGAAAAAACACAAAAAAATTTGATAATTCTATGTGAAAAAAACCAGCTCTTTTGGAAATGATCCGATCTTTTAGTTTCCAAACACATCGGAAATTTAAATTTTCAAAATTTTATGATCTCAAACAAAAAAAAATTAATGTTCAGCACTTTTTTAAAAGCAAGGGAATTCCTAGTACCCAAAAAGAAAAAAATGTAATATTACATATCTAAGGTGAAATAGAAACAAAAATAAACGAGTGCCGTGACCAGGATTCGAACCTGGGTTATTGCGGCCACAACGCAATGTACTAACCACTATACGATCACGGCGACACGAAACGTTCGCATTTTTAAGTATAAAAACAAATATATTATTAATTTTTCATTTAAGTTATTTAAGTTTTGAATTGTTTAAAAATTAACAGTTATCGGCCCACATTTTTTGGGCAACAAAATCACAAAATTATTCGCCACAGCTAAAATATTGCAGAAATACAGAGATGTATGTGTAACTGACAAATGCATCATGACCTTTACCCCATAATAAAAATTTGAACAATTATTTTAGCTTTAAAGCTACTTAGCGCTTGTAAATATTGAAACTGTAGCTTCCGAGTTTTTTTCAATCGAATAAATATTTTTTTCTGAATAAATATTTTAAATACTGATGTGATCGCAACCGTATCATAGCAGAGTCTTCGTTTGATTATTTATGCAAAGAACCATGGCGGCAAGGTTATACAAAAATTATTTGCGAATATGTGAGCAGTGGCCTGTAGATCCCACTAAAACAGGACGGGATCTTGGAGAATTCATTCGTCAGCAAGTAGCGAAAGAATTTTCTCAGGGAGCAGCGTCGAATATTCGTAATTTGGAGGAGTGCGAAAAGAAACTGAATAGTCTCAATCGGCTGGTTTACAATACCTACGGAAAGCAGTACATAAGATCGAAAACCGGTACTGCAAGTGAATTATCCTTAGAACAATGCCAAGAGGTATTGTCAACAACGAGCTTGGAAAGATTGAAGCTGAGTCAAATGTCATTGTTTGCAAAATTAAAAGCATTCATAAGACGATAGAAACTACTCACGTTGACTCTAGTGCATTGCATGGCATTGTGAACAGTTATACCTGTTTTAAAATGGATTGATGTTAGACATTTTATTAGTATCAGATTTAGTGTAACTCAAATCATTAAATTTTCTGTGGGAGATTTATTGGTATTTATGAGTTGAAATGTAGAGGTACTACTGCAAAAGAGACATGAAAATTGTACTTATCCACTTAAATAATTGGCAAATTCAGATAAAATCACAGAAATTTCTCGTTATTCCTCAAAAACCTAAAGAGTGGTGCTGTAGTGACGTATTTTAAAATAATTCATAATGTATGTTTATTCTGTGTGTAGGAAACAATCAAGTATCCGAATACTCTAATTATTCTTAATTGAATTAAATATAAGGAGTATGTTGGTAGAGCATTGTTGAAATACACTGCTGGCCACCCAAATTGCAACACCAAGAAAGACAAGAGATATCACAACAAAATTTATTTTGTAGATAACATGTTGACCAAGTATCAAATGATTAAATTTATAGACTTCTGTGAAGTGTGGTTCCTGCCAAAATCAGTAGCCAGAGTAGCCGCCATTGTTGGAGATCACCGCTGCCACACGCCTCGGCATTGATTCAAAGAGACTTTGGATGTGTTCTTGGGGTACAGCAGACCAAGCAGCTTCCACACGTTGCCAAAGTTGATCTGGTGTGGCAGCTGGGGATGTATTCTGGGTCAATCGTTGAGCAACCATGGACCACATGTTTTCTATCGGCGAAAGATCCGGAGAGCGAGCTGGCCAGGGAAGCAATTCAATCTGGCGATTGACGAAGAACCCTTGGACAATGCGTGCCACGTGTGGTCGCGCATTATCCTGTTGAAATATGGCTGTGGGCAAGCCCTGAAGGTAAGGAAGGACAACTGGCTCCAACACCTCGGAGATGTAGCGCTGGCTGTTTAAAGTACCGGCAATGCGTACTAGAGGAGTGCGAGAGTGATATCCAATACTGCCCCATACCATAATACCCGGTGCAGGACCAGTGTGGCGGTGCATAACGCAGCTGTTCAGCATCCACTCTCCACGGTGTCTCCAGACTCGAATCCGACCATCGTGGTGTTGCAGACAGAAGCGTGACTCGTCAGTAAAGACAATTTCATTCCATTCTGCCGTCCACATCCTTCTTTCATCGCACCATTGGCGGCGGAAACGTCTGTGGTTCTGCGTCAAGGGTAGACGAAGCAATGGACGTCTTGCGGACAGACCACTCTGCTGTAAACGGCGTCGAATGGTACGCGCAGACACTGGAGGATGCGGTACAGACTGAATGTGCTGTGCTATGGTTCGTGATGTGGCTGAGCGATCCGTCACTGCCATACGCACAATATGCCTGTCATCACGTGAAGTGGTGCACTGAGGTGGATGCGATCGAACACGTCGGTCCGTCGTACCCTCCTGCATCCAACGATCACATATCCGCATTACAGTTGTTTGGTTTCGTCCAACACGACTACCGATTTCCCTGAAAGATAATCCACAATCTCGGTAGGCCACTATCCTTCCTCTGTCGAACTCGGATACTTGATCAAAAGATGATCGCTGTTTTCTACGAGGCATAATGGATCGTTTTTTTGAAAAAACCACAAGAAAAACACAATTGCCGTACTTGAAATCGTCGAAATCTCCAAGCCTTAAATAGCGCTTTGAAGTGGCGCCACAGGCGCGCGTGATGTGCGTCTGCGCTGAAATTCTAATCATTTGCATATCTCACCTCCGCTAATGCATGTTGTAAATTTCATATTATTTGCATGCTTCCTTCAGGGTGTTGCATTTACGGTGGCCAGCAGTATATTTCCAAATAAAGATGCTACTTAAATCTTAACCATACAAGTGGTTTCAACGAGATATCTCGTCATCACGATTTGACCAGTTGTGCTAATGACAAGATATCTCATTATGAAGATATTGCCGATTTTTCGATGATCAAGATCTGGTCAGTTTTCTTCCAATGATGAGATCTCGTCCATCAAGATCTGGTCAGTATAAATAAACTATATTCTATCATGATATCAGGAATGCAATCGATGTAAATGGCTTGAGCTCTCCCCTAAATATTTTTGCATAAAGCAATGAAAATGTATGCTAAAATATGGTTTAGTGTAAATCTGTTTTGTTAATTACATAAACTTTGAAGCAAAAATCATTAAATGAAATTATTTTGCGTTACAAGAATATTACAGCTAGTGTACGAAGAATATCAATTACCAGCAAATGACCAATAAAAAAATCTCACTCTTGGTTTTATTGGGTTGATGCAAAAGTTCATCCCGTTTTTGACTCTAGATGGGGAACAGATGCTGTATAGACCCCCCAGTCCATTTGGCGACTTTTTTTGTCACCAAACCTGACGTTACTTGGCGACATTTTTTAGCAAACATATTACAAAAAACTGTACATAAGTTGAATATAAGTTATTCTAATCTTATAAACAGATTTCACTGTAAATGAGGGTTTCCTGTTAAGATTTGTTCATTAACGAACTGCCACCAAGGTGTTAGTAGCAAACGAATACTCCTCCTCAATTTCACTAGTTTTTCTTCCTTTCACTAATTCATATGTCATTAAAAGAATCTCCTCCATAGTCATTTTACTTGAACTAAACCATGATCCACTCCTAACTGATTTCTCGCTACCGCAAACTTTCCCATCAACTGTTTTTTTCATATCCACAAAACCCATCAGACTTCGTCGATTTCGGTTTTAGCTTCATTTCCAAATGGCACTTGGAACAAATCATCTTATTAGCTATCAAGCGCGCCTCCATTAAAAAATCCAAAACCATTTTTTTCCTGGCCCAAATGAATTAGAAAAATTCGATTAGCCAGGGCGTAAAAGTATGTCTCATATTAGAAAATTTAAAACTACATTGGCTCCCAATTAACTCCTGAAACTTTGAAATAGTACTTTAAACGGACATGACTACTAATAAATAAAAATACTTATAACTAAAAAATAAGATTAAAACGGTACAACCTGGCTCGAAATCCCTGGATCCTTTTGTATAAAATGGTAATCCTAATTGCTAATGCAATACCTCCTGGTGAACGAAATGAAAATGGTTATGGTCTGTGGTCTACATATACATAGCATAGGGTTGCTAGAATGGAGTGGAAAAAAGTGGGGGGTTACCAAAAACAACATAAATCGCAATTGAGGGTTGGCGACATATAAAGTTCCCAAATGGATTGGGGGGTCTATACTGCATCTGTTCTCTAGATGGCATTGCATAGCAAAAACGAAGTGTTATCTACTTCACACGTGTTAAGTTTTGATGTTGGAAAGAAGGAATTTCAGCAAGTATTTGGGAAAAAATTTGTCATTTGGTTGTGTTTTTAAATTTTGTTAAGCATTAAAAATGGTAGGAAGTAAGGAGCAGTTTCGACATTATGCTCTTTTATTTCCGAAAAGGCAAGAATGCTTTGCAGATGCAAAAGAGAATATGTGTTGTATATGGTGAGAGGGTCATTGATGATTTCACATGCCATAAGTGGTTCAGAAAGTTCCATCACCTGGATCAGTTCTTTAACCAGAACTTCTATGAGCGCAGGATTATTCAGCTACCGGAGAGATGGAGAAAGGTCATAGAACATAACGGCACATACTATATTGGTTAAATGTAATTTTTAGTAAATAAAATTTTTGTCCAAAAAAACTGGACAAACTTTTGCATCAACCCAATAATTACTGATACTTTCTTCAGAAGTGGGTGGTTGAATTATAGAACTTTAATCAAGTACTAGTTCAACACTACCACATTTAATGAAAAAAGATCTCAAAGTATTTTGTGTGCACGAGAAATATTACAATATTTATGACTTGTAGTCGAGAT
Source organism: Meta bourneti (assembly GCA_933210815.1). Lineage (NCBI taxonomy): Eukaryota > Metazoa > Arthropoda > Arachnida > Araneae > Tetragnathidae > Meta > Meta bourneti. The sequence continues at coordinate 94,350,639 of OW119926.1, forward strand.
CTACTTTCAGGAAATATTTGCAAACTTTAAAACAGAAACTGCAATTACTGTATATATAACTCTGGTACAATATCTCACAAATTAAGAAAACAATAAAAGCATAAGCAAATATATTTTTTTTGTGGATGTAGTGTTTCCTTAATGAGAGATGCTTATTTAACTAGGCTTAACAGCAAAAATTTCTGTATAGATTTTAATTCTGGTGACAAGTTTCATTCTGATAGCATTTGCTGCTACTGCAATTGCATAAACTCATCTTAAACACAAAATAAAATAGTATCAACTAAGTAACCAGTAATGGTGTTTCAGTTACAGTAATCCTCACTAATCACCAAATTCAGTTTTTGAACCCTAAGCTATTCATATTGGTATAGGGAACTTGAAAGGGGCATGGCTAAATCACCCTGAAATTTTTTTCCTGAATATGGACCTTTTTGATGCAGTGAGTACAATTATCATTTTACCATGTACTTAAAACAAATGCTCTGCTTCCTATTAATATTAGGGGGCCAAGGTAGAGTAGCGAATTGGCAACTGGAGGGTTGTGAGTTCGAAACTCAATCCAACCAAAGTGTTCTTGGGGGCTGGAGCATGTAAAATCTATCATGACCCCATATGCCCTCTTGTTGGCATGGTGGAAATTTAGAGAGTGGGGTGCCAGGTCAGGTGAGACCTCGTCATCTGGCAAAGTGTTGTCCTTGGGATTGACCATTGACAATAGTCCTTTGTGTTGCTCCAGTGTGAAGTTAATTCAACTACCTACGTAATCATATTGGGGGCCACCATTGTCTTGCCCACAGTGCTTGCAACTTATGATATGTAGCAGGATCAATTCGTGCAACTTTCCATGGGTATATTTCTCTCTTCTGTATCAGTAAAACTATCCTTGTGTCTGTATGTCCATTACTTGATGTCTGTTTTGTGTTTGGCATAGCTTGACAAGTATGGCTCTTGGCTCATAAATTCCAACCAACTTATTCATATTACCATAAATTAGAAGCGATCTCACTTGTGTAAGAATCAGAAACATTTCTCAGGGAGGGTTCTGGGCACCCCTTAAATGTTCTTGGTGTTACAAAAATAAATATTGAAATTTGCTCAATGCATGTTAATTGAAACTTTATTAAAACCTAAGAAAAATCATAGACAGGTCTGAAAATAATCAAATATATTTGCAAACAAAATGCTCATTTATTTAGTATTCGATTCCTAAATCAGCATAAATTGAACATAGGTTTATTTACTACACATTTTTACACGTATACACATTTGTATGTATGTTTGTTTAAACATGTATACCATTATACACGTTTTTACACATTTGTTTATCACACAGGTAAAATGCAGGGTATATCTGAAAACAGTTTCAAAAATTACAAAATGTAATGTTAATTTAATATTAGTCTTGATTGGAATAGGAAACAGAAGATTGGACCCCATCTGTAATTATTTTCTGGATTCGTGTTTGGCATTGGACTATTTTCTTGTCCTATCCCTATTTCAACTCTTAATTTATCAAGTACATTTGTACATCATAATTATTTTATTACTTTTTAGGAAATTTTCATTTGTATTGTGACATGTTCAACATGGGCAACTGTTATCACCCAAGATAACATAATTTATAAGTATACAATAACCTGCAACTGACATGTGTCACATAACAGATATGAATGGTCTCTTGAAGTCTCCCCTATTACTTTTCAATACCAAATTTATTCTATTTGAAAACTTTTAAATTGTGCCTAGATTTTTTTCTGAAATTAATTTTTGTGTGCAAATTCCATTCAATGTAAATCAACATGTGGCCTCAAAGTTTAGGACATGGGATACTTAAATTATAAAAAGTATATAGTCTTAATTTTAAAGGAATTAAACACCTTCATGTGTAATAGCTGTTGAAGTCCCTTTTAAGTGTCATTAAACATCTAATTAGAAACACTTATCAAAGGAAAGAATGTCCTGATGTAAACTTGTCCAGATGTGTTAATTACTTGCATCTTACATAAGTAGTTTTATTTTTATCTAATGCTTGCTGAATGCGTCTTATCCACTCAGTATTGAAAATTAGCTGTCATTAATCACATTTCTCGCCGAAAAGAATTACTTTAAACTCACTTTAAAGAATTGCATTGCTAGACGAACGCTCATTGTTAACATCTGGTCTCTTTCTGATCTGATTCAGAACAAAAACTGCGCACGTGGGCATTCTAGATCTTGGAAATTGTGCTTAGTTTTGGTTTAGTCTCTGAAAGAGTAGTTTTGGTTGTATTTAGCTGCATTGTTTACCTAACAAAGCATGTTTCCGCATTTTAAAACCTCCCCAATTCACCTGATAACACATGGTGGTAGAGGAAAACTGAACCCCCTTGGTACATCATAAGAAACATTTTGCTTGACAATAACATTCTACTGACACTAAAACGATTCTGATTCAACAGTGCACTGTGACACGCATTTGAACATGTCTTTCACGAACTATCAAGTTCGACCACCGAAATCATTTTATTTTGCAACTTTAACGAACTGAACCAAATGGAGACAACGTTTTCAGAGGTACTTAATTTTTCCAGGCAAAAGAATTCCCGAGGATAAACAAGTAAGCTGATTTATATTATGGATGATAAGGAAGATGAAATATTGTCCTTCGATTTAACGGAGGAACACAAGTCAGTCTACGGTATGCAGTATTTTGACTACAATTTTGTTAAAAAGAATACTATTTGAAAATGCGCAGTTCAATAAACGTGTATATATAAGTCGGTGAATGATTATTACTTCATTCTATGCATTTGGTGATCACTGACTATAAAGCATTAACCCTCCAAGTGGTTTCGACTCGATATTTTGTCCATCAAGATGTGGCAAATTTTTTTAATGACGAGATATCTCGTCATCAACATAGTGCTGTTGACTAGATCAAGATCTGGTCATTTGTTTCCAGTGAGATATTTCGTCCATCAAGATCTGGTCCATCAAAATCTGGTCAGTTTTGCTATAGACGAGATACCTCGTCAAGAAAACCATCAGGAGAGTTAAAAGAGAAACATTCGCGAATAAAAAGTGTGCGGTAATTAGAATCAGTAAAAAAACAAGAGGGTTTCAGTGAAAGCAATGGGTGGGTTATGTTTTGGATTCTACTGGTAAGATAAACATGTCAAAAAGAATGTTACTAATTTTAACGAGCATCATATGCAACGGAAATCGCCTGCGAAAGCTAAAGTTCCGGAAATTCGCAATAAGCATTGCAAGTAGTATGGAAAGGGAAGTTATATGAGAAGTTCCTGTATTGCTAAAAATAAGAAATGCTTGAAATATAAAAAAAGCAGGTCTTCACTAAAGTTTGCCTATCAGTAGGAAACGAAACTGAAATAGCTTTTATCGGAAGTATAAGTGATGCCTTATGACTAATTGTGTTGTTTCTGTTACAATACAACCATTCAAATTTAAAGCAGATAGTTGTGCAGATCACAAAGAACAGCCAAACAATCTACGACGAACATTTTCCAAAACACTTAACTCCTTAAACTGGAAAAAATCATGTGGTCCGGATAAAACTCCATTTCAAATGAGGAGAAATTCTCCAGGAATAACTCGTTTCCGAATTCCTTTACATTCCGGAATAACGTTAACTTTATTCGGGTTGAAATTTAAGGAATTCGTTACAAACTAGACTTGGGGGTTTTAAGGCTCAAGTGCCAATCTCAAGACAACAACGAAAGGGGAAAAGAAGGGTAGTTAAGGGCAAGAAAGAATCAGATCCAAAGTGCCTCCCCTTCTGGCAAATCGGATATACCCATGCTGCGAAAAACACAAGGCAGACAACGTCAAGTAATAGACATACACAGAGGAAGTTATACTGACACAGAAGAGATAAAAATACACCCTGGGGTTATCGAACCCGCCCCGCCAACAACTCGCATGTTGCTAGCTCAGTATCCTACTAAGCTACGAGGGCTCCAAAGATGATAGGTAGGTATTTAATTAACGTCACACGAACAACACAACGGGCTATTGACGACGGTCCGGGATCAAACCCGAAGACAAAGATCCGAGGACAATACGTAATTTTGAACAACGGTCAAATGACGAGGTCACTTGAACTGGCACCCCACACCAGGCCAACGTTTGAGACCACAACAGATTTAACATTCACTATCTTCTTTTGTACACGACATTATTTTTTTGGATTCGAACTTGCAACCCTCCGGTTGCTAATCCGTTACTCTTCCAACAGGGCTACCACGGCCCAAGAAGATCAAAGGTTGGTATTTTAATTAACGTCACACTGGAGCAACACAAGGAGCTATTGGCGACGATCCGGGATCAAATCCGTGGGGAAAGATCCGAGGGCAACACCACGTAATTTTGAACCACTTATTGGCCAGGAAACAGCGAGATAATATTTTATATAGTAATAATATAGATTATATTATGTATAATAATATAATCAAGTGAGGAATAATAATAATAAATCAAGTGAGGAATTGCAACACCTGCTTAAAAGAAGCGAGTAATTGACATCAACACCACTGTTAGCTTCACCCTACCCTAAAAACCATATAAATCTTTCAGAGGATTTGACATCGAGTTTTTCTAAGCAGCAACAGCACCCTGAATTTATCATGTAGTGTTCTGATTATAAATTGTATCCCCTTCCCATGCATTGAAGATTTATACTGATGGCATAAGTTGGACTCGGGTAATGCAGGTAGTGGTGTAATTATTAGAGCTGCGCTGAAAACGGCCATCAAGATTGCTTCCGAAACCCAGACCACTCTTCAGTTTTCAAGTCTGAATTGTTGGCTTTGAAAGAGGGCTTAAAAACTACGCTGCAGCATATACAATAAATTGATATACATGGTGATTCTACGGTCATGGGACAAACTTCAGGGGGTGATAGAACACAACGAAACAAACGCTTTTCCCCATATAATGTATGGTCGCAAATGCAGCGATTGGCAACTAGAGAGCGCAGTGAAACGCTTGTATAAAATCCCATAGAATGTCTATTCGACGAGTCTAAACTAATACGACAAACTTCAGGGGGTGATAGAACACAACGAAACAAACACTTTTCCCCATAGAATGTAGGGTCGCTGAGGGCGCTTTCCCTTTCGGCACAAACACACGGTCCGACGCAAGTTGGAAAGAAGAGGCATGGAATATGGAAACAACGCTTTAATGTCAAATAAACATCAATAACTGCTTGACAAAACGAAAGAATACAATTAGATTTGCATACATTAAAGATAAGTACAAGGAACAACGGGTAAGAAAGAAATGACATGTACAAAACATGAGAAACTTTTCACATGGAAATGAAACGACATGTACAAGCATCAGTCGGTAAGTACAACGCATAATTACAGAAGCTGTTCGAAATGTCGACCACCACACCTGATGCAGGCCTCGCATCGCAGACGTAACGCTTTTATGCAAGCGTTTGACTGCGATCTCTAGCGGCCAACCGCTGCACTTGCGACCTTACATTCTTACGCGGCTAAGTGGACATGCCCACGGCGCTAGCAACCTGCAAGTTGTAGGTGGCGCAGGTTCAATTCCTGTCATTTACGATACCTCCTTGGGTGTATTTGTCTCTTCTGTGTGATTAAACTTCCATTGTGTGTGTATGTCTATTACTTGATATTGTATGTCCTGTGTCTGGCTCAGCATGGCCAAATAGGGTCCTTGCGCCATAAAACCCCCCAAACCAGCCAAACTAAATTTTCCACAGAGCAATAGTTTATCAAAACCACTGTGAAAGTAGTAAAACTTCGATTAAAGAAATCTTCCATGTCTCTTATGGTATATAGAGCAACGCCATTAGAAAAGTCCTTCCACGAATAGAATAAAAACTTCTTTGGGGCTGGCATCCCACACTCCAAACTTGCATACCTCGTCAAAGTGAAGACATTTGAGGTCACGACAGATTTAACGTTCACCTGCCCCCGTTTACCCCACTGTCTTTGGCTGGACGAGTTTCGAACTTGCAACCCTCTGGTTGCTAATCCTTCGCTCCGCCAACTGGGCTACAGCAGCACTAGTATAAAGGAGAAAAAAAGGAGTAAGATATACATATTCGTGCAAGTAAACAGACCTAGGAAGGTATATTTGTTCTTCACAAGGGGCCTTACAACGGACTTGGTATTGCGTCTCCGACGTGAAGGCAGTCGATCACGCGTCAGTCCATTTCTAAATAGGTGTGAAAGCGCTTTAAGTAAATACCTTAATACGTATTGACTCACTAGTATGCAAAATGATAGTGTTTCTAAAATGTAATTTTCAATTAAAGCGACAAAAAGTGTAAATGGAATCATGATTCTCATCGCATAATATTGATAAATCAATGTAATCAAATTAATAATTATAAATATGGTCAATGAATGAAATAAGAAACAAAACTTCTGAATAGCCAAATTCTATTTATTTTTAATGGAAGTTTAAGAGGTATCAAGAAAAAATACTATCGGGATTTAAAACTTTACTATTTAGAAAGTCTTTGCACAATCTTCTATAAATTCTATGGTAGGCACTAAATAGATAATCCATGCAAATAATATATTCAATAGTGATAGTCTCCAACGAAACAATGTGATGGTTTTTATCAGTTTCTGATTGATTTTTCGGAATAGTTTATTTCTTTTCAAAATCTTTCCTTTAGATTTTCTGATTGAAAAATTAAGTTATCTGAATTGAACAAGGTCATCGAGAAATTGGTGATTCCATCATTGGTAAACTGAATATATCTCTATCTTTATTTCTTTCGTCACTAAATCTTAAATTAGGTTCGGATTAAATCTTTTTTTCTCATGTTCCAATTGAAACGATGTAGAATGTAAGTGTAGCTGTTCATGAAGTATGCCTGGCCAGATAATTCTCTCTTAGCGATCCACCACAAGGAATATTTTAAATCTTTTGTTTCTAAGTCGTCCTTCCTGGCTACATTCGAGCACAGTGTACGTTTTTGTGTCGTAATAGTTTTCGTCACCTTCGTATCTGGTTTCACAAAAGCATCTGGTGAATTTTCACAAGCCACAAAGTATTAATTTTATCATGTCCTTTAGAGGTATTCACAATCTCGACGCTTTCGCTTATTTTATTAAGTGAATTTCCACAGGCGAAATTCTATGCTTCTTTTTTTTTCTTGGGACGTGTCGGTATTCTTGTCAATCTCTTATTTCCACTGAAGTATTCGGAGGATAGTTCCAGGTAAGAATTCTCGTTTTCTTGTTCTTTTCACAATCATATTCATGGTCATTTTCATTATCTTCACAATTAAATATTCATGAAATTTTCCACTATCCCCACAATCGTATACATCATATTTTCCATCGTGTCCATTATCTCCCCAATCATATTTTCCATTATTCCCACAATCACATTAATCAAGCAGTCCATCATTTTCATTATCTTAATAATCAAATTCATCAAATATTCCACTATCCCCACAATCATATACATCAAATTTTCTATCTCCACAAATTTTCTATGTCTCCACAATCATCTTTTATAATTTTCGCCATCTCCACAATTATATCCATGAACTTTTTGCATTTGCTTTATTATGCATTTGTTGGAAGACAATTATAATGAAAAATTAATTTATCAGTGTGGTATTTTAAAGCTTGAAAGCATTCAGTTTACACGTAGAGCAAAGGAATATACCTTTGTTTCTAGGGCAAGGTGGAACTTAAAATTATAAAACATTTTTCCAAAAAAACCCTAAATTTTTTTTATGAAACATTTCTCAGACTCCGCCCCTTTGGACACCGGAACTCGGGGCCTCTGCCCCTATTGTCCCCAGTAGCACTCTGTATAGAGTGGGTCTGTTTGGTATTTCTTTTTTTATGGCGCAAGGGCCATAGTTTGCCATACCACGCCAAACACAAGACTGACGAGGTCAAGTAATGGACATACGCAAACAAAATTTTACTGACACAGAAGAGAGATATGCATCCAGGGAGGAATCGAACCTGCGCCGACTATAACTCGCAAGTTACTAGCGCACTGGGCAAACCAACTGCGCTACGACGGCCCCAGTATTAGTTTGGAGAAATGGTTTTTTCAGCAGCGCAGGAAAAACATTCCAGAATCAATAACTTCATATTTTGTTGTGTACGTGGGGGTGGTGCACGTTACATCTGTCGTGGCTTCAAATGTCCTCACGTTGGCGTAGTGTGGAAGTTTGGAGAGTGGGGTGCCATTTCGGGAGTTAACTCTGTCGTATCTGGTTCTATTTAATGGGTTATCAGCGAATCTCAGGCAATGCAGACAGCACAAACATTTATTATATAACAAAATATTTACAATTTACCAAGGAGCGTCCTACACGACCACTCCATGACCATATCATCCGAATATCTGCTTGTTCGATCGTAACACACTCTGACGGTGCTTTTAGCGCCATCTGTAGGGTGATTGAATCCCTAATACGACATCTCCCCCGCAAGATATGGGTTTGGGGTTTTCTCAAAACATAAACACAGATCTGAATTTAAATATTATGGACTCAATCACCTAAATATTATTACACCATATCAACAGTAAAGAAAAATGCAAAATAAAAATATATATACATATAAGAATAATAATGCTAATAAAATACGAAAGCATATAATAACAGACATTATGCTTAAAGTCACAATAATAAATTTGTCACTACTTCTCTTCAGAAAATAGTCTGGATAATGCATCAGCATGAGGCATTTTGACTCCTGGACAATGTTTTATTGTTAAGTTATATCTTTGAAGAGCAAAAACCCACCGCTGTAGTCGTGAAGATTGTGGAGCACATTTTGTAAGGTATGACAAAGGGTTGTGATCAGTGTACAGTTCTATTTTGGACCCGAAAACTAGAGTTTCAAACTTCTTCAAACTCCACACAATAGCGTACGCTTCTCTCTCTATTGTAGACCAAGCTTGTTGAGTTTTATTCAACTTCTGGCTCACATATGCAATAGGTCGGAGTAATCCTTCGATTCCTTGGGACAGACAAGCGGCGATACCATACTGGGATGCATCACGGTGTATTATGAACGGTTCACTCATAACTGGAGTGTGCAAAGCTGGAGCTTTCATTAGAGCAGATTTCAGTTTGTTGAAGGCAACTTCGTGTATATCCAGCCAAGGTAAATTTTCAGGAATCCTCTTTTTTGTTAACTCTGTAAGAGGTAAGGCAATCTCTGCATAGCAAGGTATATATTCCCGATAATAATTGCACAATCCAAGCATGCTTCTAAGTTGTTTCTTGGTCTCAGGTACAGGTATTTGAGCAATTGCTTTTATTTTGTCTGGATCTGCTTGATGCCTTCCAGATCCGATAACATGACCTAAATATTTGATTTCAGGTCTTGCAAATGTACATTTGTGTAAATTCACAGTAAACTGTAGTTCTTCTAATTTTGAAAGAATAAGATCCAAGTGTTTTAGATGATCACTCATGTTGTTAGAAAATATAGCTATGTCGTCAATATATGCACGACTAAAATCTCTGTATGGTGCTAACGCTTTGTTCATTTCTCGTTGAAAAGTCGCAGCAGCATTTCTCAAACCAAATGGCATTACTTTGAATCTATACTGTGCTCTGTGAGTCTTGAAAGAAGTAAAATCACGACATTTTTCTTCCATTGGGATAGCCCAATATCCCTTCAACAAGTCAAGTGTAGAAATAACATTTGCTTTCCCTATGCTGTGAAGTAATTGAATGGCATCTTCCATAGGAAAATCATCAGCCTTGGTGACAGCATTGAGGGATCGATAATCAACACATAAACGCATGCCTCCATCCTTTTTGTTTACACACACAACAGGATGAGCGATTTCTGCAGAACTTTCTTCTATTAAGTCCAATTCAAGTAGCTCTTCAATTTGGGTATCTACTTGTGATTTCAAAGATTCTGGTATCCTATAAACATATGGTTTTGTCCTTTCTTTGCCTTCCTCAAGTCTTATTTTGTGTTCACCAACTTGTGCAACTTTCAATTTTCCACTAAATAAATCTTTATGCTTCTGTAATATCTGAATCAGTTGACTTCTTTCTTTCTCATGTAAATCGTATAAATTTATTTTCCAAATTTTATCAGACAGTTCTTGTTGATATACAGTTCTAGGAGAGGCATGAATTTCACCAAATTCTTCATCATCTTCAAAAACAATACCAACTGCATTCATTCTTGGGTAATATCTCCTTATCTTATTTACGTGGCAGTGTCGTACTTTTCCTTCAGGAAGTTTCACTTTGTAAGAATGTGGCGATGGATGCTCGACTATCTCCCCAGGTCCGGTCCATCGTGCATACAACTTGTTGGAAGAATCTGGAATTAGTAAGTAAACCTGCTCTCCTAATTTAAATTCTTTGGATGTTGTGCGGCGATTAAAATAATCCGTGTAGGCTTGTTGTTTTCCCGATGCGATAAGTAAGGCTTGGTCGGTTGCTCGTTCGAGATTTATTTTGAGTTCCTGGAGATAATCTACGACTGATTTGTCCATATTCAAAGGTATAGGAATTTCTCCACACCAGCTAGATTTCAACACACTCAGAGGACCTCTTGCTTCTCGGCCATACATCAACTTGAATGGAGATACTCCGGTAGTACAGTTAGGAACTTCTCTATAAGCAAATAACAGAAACGGAATGTATTTATCCCAATTACTAGGATCTGTTCGGATAACATGATGAAGTGCATTTTTAAGAACTTGATTATATCTTTCTACAAGTCCATTACTGGCTGCATATCCTGGTACTGAAAATCTAGGAGAGGATCCTAAGCGATTCATGAATTCTTGAGTAAGTTTCGATATAAAGTTCGTACCTTGATCACTTGCTATAGTATTTGGTATTCCAGTTCTCATGAAAATTTCCAACAGTGCGTCACATGTCGCCTTAGCAGTTAAGGAACGCAAAGGAATTGCTTCCGGCCAGCGAGAATGTTGATCAACTAAACATAACACATATTTATGACGACGAGCTGAGGGAGGTTCAATAGGGCCTATAATGTCCACATTAACACATTCAAATGGTAATTCCGGTCTGAGAACAGGAGTAATGGGAATTTTATCAATCATTTTCTCTGGGCTTCGGAGTTGGCATTCTTTACATGTTTTACAAAATTCGGCGATTTCACTAGTCATGTAAGGCCAATAAAAACTATATCGTATTCTTTCATTCGTCTTTTTCATTCCCATGTGACTTCCAAAAACAGATTCATGAGCTAATTTTAAAACTTGAGCTCTTCTCTTTTGCGGTAAAACCAGTTGCTGAACAGTCTCTCCTAATATTTTATCTTTGTGGAATATTAATCCATCGATAAAAAAGAAGTTTCCCTTTCGAAGTGATAAATTTTTTCTTATTTCTTTTAACGTATCACAACTGTTTTGTTCTTCACGAAGTCGAAAGCTTTCACTTTTGCACGATAGTATTCCGCTTTCTGGTGATTCTTGTTCTGATTCATCATTTCCGGTTTCAGCGCAGACTAAATAATCCTTTTCTTTCACTGGAAAAACACAATCCAATCTGTTACATTTAGGAATACATGTTTCTTTTCCATCTTCTGTTGAGCATTTTAGTAATTCATAAATATTTGGGGGTATAATGCACTGACCATGAACTTTGTCCGTTACTGCTGCAAGTATTTCAATCGGACGGCAAAGTCTATTTTCATCTTCGTTTTTTAATGAAACTTGGAATTTTGCTAATCCAGCTTCAATTTTTTCTCCTAAAGCACTAGTTAAAATTATTTTTCCCTTTTCAGTTTTTGATTCGGAAATAAAATTTGAATTGAAAACTGGGATTTGAGCTCCAGAATCGATCAGGCTTTTCAGTTCTCGATTATCTACGAGAATGTTTACATATTGAAGAGAGTTCATAGGAACATTTATTTTCTCTTTCACCAGATGCTCCGATCGTATTTCAGCAGTTAATATTTCATCTTCTGGTTTCTTTTCTTTCTTGCTAATATTTGTTGATCTGCTGTATCTTTTAGGACAATCTCTTGCGATAAACCACATATGTAGCATTCTCTTGAAGTTGTATTTCTAGTGCTTTGGTAATCTTCTCTCGTCTTGAATCGATGTTCTCTGATGTGAGGGGGTGCATATTTCCGGTCTATGGAATTTTTCGTTTCTTCTCTGTTGTAATTAAAATTCTGATGTTTGAACGTATTCGTTTGATTCTCCTTCCAAAATGTTTCCTTCACTTTTTTGTTTACGCAATTTCGAACGTTTTCGTAATCATCTAGTTTATTTGCAATTTCTTCTGGTATTTTGAATCGAGACCATTCGTCGATGAAATGATCACGGATTTCCGATGGCACTTTACGCTTAATCTGATCAGTAATAATTAAATCAGACAGTTCTTCAAAAGTCTTTACATCCAGTCCTCTTATCCATTCTTGATAATAATTTTTAAGTTCATAGGCGAAGTCACACCACGTAATTTCGGGTTTCTTGTAGTGTTTCGTAAACAATTGGTGGAACCTTTCAGGAATAAGTTTATATCTTTTTAGTAAGAGTTCTTTCACTTTTTCATAATCATCCGTCACTTCTTCGTTTTCTCTGGCAATTATTTGCGCAACGTCATAGGGTAGGAATCCTATTAGGTATGACACCCAATTTTCTTTCTTGATTTCCGTTCGTTTCACTTGACGCTCGAAGAGAACTAAGTAGAGGCTTATATCATTAGTTTTGGGATCAAACTTCTGTAAAATACTTTGCAAGTCAAACCTCGGCTTCATGTTTACATCAGTTTGTTGAATTTCAGACCCATTCTTCAATCTTTCGTTTTCTAGACGCATCTTCTGCAACTCGAATTCCATTTCTTCTTTCCTTCGTCTTTCTTCAACTTCTAATTCTTCTTTCCTTCGTCTTTCTTCAACTTCTAATTCTTCTTTCCTTCGTCTTTCTTCAACTTCTTCTTTTCTCCTTCTTTCTTCTATAATAGTATTTAAGAGTTCCTTCACGAACGGTTCATCATAGTTTTTATTTTCGGTTATAACTTTCTTTAGCTCAATTACAACCATGTTTTCGGTATTCAATATCCCCATTTCGGTAGCAACAGTCTTTAGAACTTCCTTTCTTGCTTTCGCCAAGAACGCCATAATGGGATCACGAAACAAAACTGTTCGATTTAAAACGAAAGTTCCACAATAAAGTTCCGAAAATCAAATTCAAAATTCACTTTGAAGCATTTCAACAAAAATCTTTACACCATTCTTCAATGTTCTTCAAAAGTAGTATTTAGCAGGAAACAAATATAAAAGTTCACAACAAGGAGCAGGACTCACCATGAAAACGAAAGCATATTTCCTCATTAAAATCCTGTCGACTGCGCCAATGTCGTATCTGGTTCTATTTAATGGGTTATCAGCGAATCTCAGGCAATGCAGACAGCACAAACATTTATTATATAACAAAATATTTACAATTTACCAAGGAGCGTCCTACACGACCACTCCATGACCATATCATCCGAATATCTGCTTGTTCGATCGTAACACACTCTGTCGGTGCTTTTAGCGCCATCTGTAGGGTGATTGAATCCCTAATACGACAAACTCGTCATCTGACCATGGGTATTGTCTTCGGATATCTCCCTTTGGGATCGATCCCGGACCGTTGTCAATAGCTCGTTGTGTTGCTCCAGTGCGACGTTAATTAAAATACCTACCTACCACATGGGCTAGCGTGGCCCCAAAGAGGGAAGTGTGGGAACTGGAGCACTTCATTGTACTATAATGCTGATATAATTGATTCAGTCATAACAAGGAAAGAAATAATCTGAAGAAAATTGTAACGCAGGAAAGTTCATGGGAATGCCTTTATTTAATCAAAGTTCATACATGGAAGTTTTTTACTTGTGACAAATATTACAGTTCCTTTCTACTCCTGACCAAAAATTGCATTTTTTCTTACTCTGCTTCCACCAGTGTTTGGAAATACAAAGGCTTTGTTTAATGCATATGGTTAAATGCATATGCATGAAATCACGCTAATTCTTATGTCTTTCATTTGTCACATGCATGGGTAATAGCAAGTATATTAAAAAACATTAAATATAAATGTACACACAAGTCAACTTTTTTTTTATGCAATTTAGGCTATACCCTAAATATACATACATGTATATGTATTATGCAATAAGTAATTAAGTTTTCCTAATCTTTACACAAGATGAGTAAAAAAATTTTGTTTGCAAATGATGAGATTTTTTCGAGGAGAGATTTTAAAATTGTTAAAAATTTCATGACACCAAATTCTTAAAATACAAACGTGTTTTTTTAAATACTTATTTATCTTATTTACTAGAGATATATTCAAATAAACTTGTGTAGTAAATAAAAGCAAGAAGAAAAGGTTTAGAACGTATTGAATTTTTTAACCCTCCGTAGTCTCAGGGCCGCGTTAGCCCGGTTTGAAGAGTAACGGATTAGCAACTGGAAGGTTGCGAGTGAGTTCGAAACTCCATCCTACCAAAAGACCTTTGTATACATGGAGGCTGGTGCATATTAAATTTATCGGGGTCTCAAATGTCCTCACGTTGGCGTGGTGTGGAGGTTTGGAGAGTGGGGCGTCAGCTCAGGTGTGATCTCGTCATCTGACCGTTATTGAAAATTACGAGGTGCTGTCCTTGGATCTTTCCCTTTGGGATGGATCCCGTCCCTTTACCAATAACCCTATGTATTGCTCCAGGGCGATTTTAATTGAACTACCTACCTTCAATAGTCGTGACAGGTGCATGGTGACTTTTGTCAATATTATGAGCGGAATGACTGTTAAAAAGTATAATTTATGAATTTAAAATATACATTTTTTACAGTTATTGTTTTTCGTTTATCTTGAAATGTGTTAAAAAATAGATATCTGTTTAACTGGAAAGAAAACATCGAGCATCTCACAGATGCAACGCGATCTCAATTGTTAAAAAAGACCCGTGTCTTGTGAATGGTTAACATCATAAAAGGACCATGATAAGAAAATTACTTCGAAAGATATAAATGAAAGTCTGGGAAACTAATATAAAACATGGAAATATATGACAGAAATTTCAATTGTGATCTTTCTCTTAGTCTTCATTCAGAAGTTTACAAAGTTGTGCATTTGTTCGAAATAAATATTGTTCGTTGTTAGACTTCTTTATTTTTATGAAAATAAAACAATTTGAAAGATTGAAAATTATACCCTTGTGTTTCAGTACAAAATATTTCAGTTAACGGGCTTATTTTGGGAGGTTAACATATTAATTATATGATTTTGAAAAGATTAATAACATTCTTAAAGCTGCACAGTATTCAAATTTAAAACAGTTCCTTGGGGTTAAAATATTCAAATTTAAAACAGTTCCTTGGGGTTAAGTCAAACTGGCTACCTACTCAGAATCTTAAGTTTAATATTTCCCTCTTCCTCACAAATATTCAGGAAGAAAAATAAGCAATCCATAATTATGGATTGATATTAATATCAATAAATGTAATTTAGAATTGTAGATTCATTTAGTTTTGATTTTAAGCATTCCCCTTAAATTAAAGATTCACTTGACTCCTTTGAACCCATCAAAATTCAGACTTAACCCCTTTTGCCCTGACACGAACGAAGTATTGAAAAAGGTTTTCTTTTTACCAAAATAATTAGATTGCTACTGCGAAAGATTGAAATGGGTGAAAGAAAAATCCTTCCACATTTTTCAGAAAAATGATTAAAACAGGGTTTTTAATTATTTTGATACGCTTTCCATAACATATTATTTTCATTTCAAAAGGGTGGTCTGCAAATTGATTTTATCGTACACTTTTCAAAAACGCGCTTTAAAAATATAGCACTTTAGTAATTTAAACAGTTCGGTTTTTCGCACTAGATCCATTTTACTATACGAGAACTTCACAGACCGTGATTGGGTTCAAATTGAATATCTGACGATGTATCAAAAATCAGTGAGTGACTAGAAAAGCGAAACAGAAACGAAGTATTGCAGATTTCTGTTAAGTTGCGTACGTTCTCTGGTAAACATAGCTTTCAGCCATCTTGCCGATAGCGTCTTATTGGCTGGCGTAAAATAAATGCTATGTAATATGATAGCATGTAATAGTCCCAATTTCCTATTGAAAAATCCACAAGTCTCAAGAAAACCTTTGTTTCGATTTAATTGCTGCAATAAATTAACAATGAAACTTAATATCGATAGTGAAATCGATATCGTGTCTTTCAACAGCAGAAAGCTGAAATCTGAAGAAATTTCTGAATGAGACGGTTACAAATCGCTAGAATTTCTGAATGACTACCTGTGGTGGTTATGTCAAACATATTGCGGTTTCTTTTTCATAGTAGTAGTGTACGATTCTCTGTGGTTGTAGCTTATACTTTTGACCAGGAGTGATAGTTTTAGCTCAGGAACTTTAAAGTTTATGAAAGTTTGGCGAAAGGATAAACAGCGCCCAGAATATGGGCATAGAATTTTATCGCGGGGCAGGAGATCTAGTAATAAAATTGCTGAAAAACAGAGTATGCCACTTGCATTGATTTCAGATCCTTGGCAACGTATGCAAATTCAAGATGCTGAAACTGGAGCCCAGGTATATTTAATATTAGTTCTTGTTAGTACTATTTAAGCTGGATTTTTTTCATTGTCATTCATCTTTGTCATTGATAATGATTTTATCAAGTCTGTAAGTAAAATTGATCTTTGTAGTATGCCCGAGAGTTGATTTTTACTTGCGTTTCCAGATATTTTCATACCAAAGGACAATATATTTTGAAAAAGTCAAAAAATTTATTTTTTAAACACCCATATGTGCGACGATTTCAATCTGAGATTCGGGAATTCTGCTGAACAGAATTGATGTAAATGCTATGTTAAGAGCGTAGAATTTTATAGAGCGTAGAAGATATTTCTTAAGTTTGTGTTCTAAATGTGTATCTTAAATTTTGTTTTCAAAAATGTGTCAAGTTATTTCCTTTAATTTTGTGTTTTGGTAGGTGTCTAATTTTTAACATCCCAATGTACTCAAACCACTAATTTTAACATAAGTCAAATCTATAACTTGGTTATAGCCTTGTTTATATAAAAATAGATTTGTCTTTACAAATTTAATAGTGATTAAATTTGTAAAGACATCTATTTTTTTATTTTTAAAGACATCAAATATTTTTTGAATATTTAAAGTCAAGTTTGGAAATTGCTTATATTTTATACTTTACTCCTTCAGATGTCTTGTTTTAGGTATGACTTAGTCTTGAAATGCCTGTTAGGTAAGACCAAAATTTGTTCAATAGTTTTGGAATGTTACTTGAATGATAAAACAATTTACTATGTGGTACACTCAAGAAATTTGTTTTTCCAAGTTCAACTGGTTGGATTAAAAATGAATTCTGATGTGTAAACTGTTGGTTTCTATTTTTCTGTCAATGACTTAAATTATAGTTCAAATTCTTTCATATTTATGTTTTTTAAATTTAATGTTTTATAGTTAAACTAGCCAACACATGCATCACATCTGTCTTAAACTTAATTACTTATATCGATGGGAAAAGTGTTGTTTCTCATACTTCATATCTTATTTCAATCCATTTATGGTGAATGTAGCACCCATATAAATAAATGCATTTCATACCTCTAAGTGAAAACAGTGAAAATGATCTAAAAATACCTCTAAATGTAATCCTAAGGTATATTGCAACATTTTCTTTACTTATACTGTGTCGATTTTTATTTCCAATATAATACATAACAAAAACATACCTCAGTCATGTTACTACAATTAGATTCTGGGAATGTCTGCTTCACTTTTATCCTATTCTCCTGTTCAAATGTGATTCAGAATTTCTTCACGCTGAACTTATTGTTGCTCATAATTTTTTCTCTGCTTATTTCCACCTTCTTGATTTTTCATCGCTTCTGTCACTGCTGAAAAATTTCATTAGTGGCAAGCTCTTCCATGCAGTTTTAGCAATATTATGCAGCTGCATAGCGCAAATCGAGCATGTTTAAACTTCGAGACAAAATTGCTGAATTAATCTTGTAGTCATTGATTTTATATTTATATCCATTTGTTGTGCCATTTGCCAATATACAAATAATGCTTATTCTTGTGTATATGTAAAATATAGGGTTATTTATTCAAAGAAAAGATAGCTCTTGATCGGGAAAATACTTTGAAGTGATGGCCATATTAGTGAAAAAAGTGACATTTGGTTAGTCTGGTATATCGGTCACAATTTTCTCATTCGAACATTTCAATATCCTAAGAATAGGCCTATGTTTTCAGTAAAGCATTTTAAGTTGTGCAGAAATAAGTTGTGTTATGCAGATTTTGCATCAGTATACCAGCAGTGAGTGGTAAGTAAGTTGCAGTGAAAACATTACAGTAGAATCTTGATTATCCAAGGTAATATGGGACGAGATTACCTCGAATAACCAGAAGCTTGTATGATATGGATATAATCACACAAAACAACGTATACGAATCCTTCGAAGGATCCACAAATCTATGGTTAAGAATTATCTGTACACTGATTGGTGTCTCGGTATGTATTTGATATTTTTACAATAAGTCTTGATACGAGTTATGTACCTTTTAAACTCTTGAAGACCTTAATAGTTTTCTGTTTCACAGCACTTTCTCGCCATTTTAGACAAAGCACACACTCGTGCTTGAAGCTTTTTTTAAAGCTTGAAAAGAAATTGTTTCAAATTCAGCGTGGTTAATACTTGGTTAATTGAAGCTTCAATAATCAAGGTTGTACTGTATTCAACATTTCAAAGAGAAAAAGAATTGTATTATATATTTGCAATTATAAACATCTTGAGTATAAATTATGAACAAAAATAAGAAAATAATACCTTTAATGAACAAGATTTGGTCTCGTGATTTATTATTCAGTGATTTAATTGTATGTAAATAGCTCTTGTCCTGTTATACCTGCACTAAAATGCACTCTAAAAATAAATAATTAGTAAATCATGTACTAAGCTACATTTATTTTGTAGTCCATTTTAGTTTTTATTAATTGTTAATTTTTTAATGCTTTTATCTTTGGATTATAAATTACTAAAACTTAATATTTTATTTTCAAGAAGTTTTGCTTTTTTTATTTTTGTTAAAAGCATGCTGATATATTTAAAATATGAATGCCTATGTTTCAGTTATTTGTGAATAACCAGAATTCAGCTATTAGCAGCCCTGCATCAATTGATGAAAAATCTTATGTAAGCTATTTTTTTGCAAATGATTTATCTTTTTGCATTGTTTTTACTTTATGATTTTTTGCTGAGAGTTTTTGATTTTTGTGATTAATGTAGAGTGCTGCTGAGTAAGTTTATTTCTCATTTATTTATATTTGCTATATATTGAATCATTCTTTCCTAGCATGCAATTACTTTAATTTATTAGCAATTTTCATCTTTCGAAATCTCAAAATTTCCTGGTTTTGGTAATTTTCTTACTTTTCTTCAGATTAAATTCATATTTGGTAATTTACTGTAAATAAAATCTTAGTTCATTTGCCTCTTGGGGGAAAACAAAACCCCACAGCCCTAAAAATATAAAGAGAATTTTAAAATTTTATTCAAATGGTTCAGAGCTCTTGAAAATGGACTGAAGAACATTGTGCTTTGATTAAAATGCTAAAGGGTAATACAGGGGTTAGAAATTAGGAGTAGGAAATCAAATGTCATTTCAAATTTGTTTGTTTTTGGGATGCAATGAACAGTAATGATAAACATGAGGTTCTACACTGGTATTTTCTGTCATTTTTTTAATAAAAGTAGTTTACTTTTTATTATGCTTTCTAATTGCTACTCAAAACCAAGACCAGCATATGACAAAAAAAATGTTAAACAGAGTCTGCAGTCTGAATGTACTGTTAAACATTTTTTACTGGGTTGCTTAAATCCAAGGAACAGTTAAGACAAATGTTTATAAAACACAATACAAATTTAACAATTAAATTAATAGCTTTTAACACGTAAAGATATCTCAGCAGGAACCACAATAGTATGGATGGAAACAACAAACTTGTGCTGTTAAAGCAAATGTACATGTTACATTCGACAGTTGAAAATAAAAAATTCACTGCAGTTAAGTCACTGGTGACGTTCGGGAAGGTTTTTGCAACTTCAATTCTAGTTTTTTTAATTAAGTTCTAAAGCATAGTAGGTGTTAAGTGTAATAAAAGTATTGACATTTAATGCATTTATTCTGCAGTTTTATTAAAATTCATCAGAAAAACTTTTAGTATTTATTACTGCATTTGGAGTGAATTCTAACTTTTGTCTGTTCATGCTCTATTTATTTTATCACATCAATGCTCTTTAAGAATCTTGGTAATATATTGTATTGTACAGGGCTTCCAGTTGACTAAGGCGGCATTTTGCTACTAGTTTTAAAACTTGTTAACTAAGGGTTCCTTTTAAGCAAGATCCTTCTCAAAAGCTTATTGAAAGTTTTGGGGATTTTTTTTGAAAATTCATTGCAGGCCCACAAAAATTAAACCCCCTTTTTTAACCAATAGCAGGAATGCTTGTTTCAGTCATGAATTCATGCTTTCTGCTTCATTGGGGAAAATAATTTTATGGCTTTGAACTACTGCTCTCCAGTGATTTCAAAACCATTAGGTAGATATAAACATCCTGATAAAAAGACATCCGTGTAGCAGTTTTGTATTTTTCTGTTAAAAGTGTGAAATGCTAATTAAGTATCAAGCTATGCCAAACACCTCTTCCTACTTCTACTCCTCACAGCGTTTATTGAAGACCTTGTGCCAAGGATGTAGATGCTGGGGCAAGTAAAACTGTTTCTAAAATAAGTATGAGAAGACTAATTTTGCTACTATTTTTAAGAATTTGCTACTAATTTCAGAAATACTTTGGCTGTGAGAGTCCTTATAGCATTGTCAGATGGATGGGATGTTTTGAAATGCATTTGCAAGAAAAATATTCCTTTATAACTTGCAGTAAAAATTTCTACTTTTATGTATGAATACTGATTTGTTGTGTTCCAGACTGATGTAATCATCCATGTTACAATGGATTGAACTAAATGTATAATACTTTTTTCAGCTGTTTGTGGAAATTTTAATGATTCAAAAATGAAATTTCTAAATCCTTTAATTTTCAACACATATCACCTTAACTTGTACTGAATCATTTTATTTATAAATTAATCACCATAACACTAATTACAATGTAAATAAAATAATTAATAGAGCCAAATCGATTGTTGATATGACTTTACGAAAACTATATGAAACTTTCTTGAAGTTGACCTTACAATTTTTATAACTTGTATCAATATGTATGAAAACATTAAAGATAAATGCACACTCTAGCATCAATGACTAAAGATGATGTGGTATTAAGTAAAATTTTGAATTATTTTCTGTAATTCAAAAGTTTTAAAAATGACTTGGTACAAACTATCCATATAAAAATCTGAAAAGAAACATCTATTTTCAGACTACTGTATTACTTTTTAGGATAGAGAAAAAGTTTTTCGGTTTGTCCCATAGTCAATCTTTTCCATGAAACCGTGGGTATTACCGGGTTTGCCCTCTGGGCCTTGGTTCAACTGGTTCTAGGTATGAATCCTAGTATAGGCATGGATGTTTGTAGTGGTAGAAATACAGGCACTCCTCAATTAATGAAACCCTCAGGGGCACATCTTTATATGCATACAGGCATCACAACCCTGAAGTATCCGAGTAATTTGTCCTCCATTTTATTTTACCCTCGCCTAACCTGCTTCTTTCCCTCCTTCATTGTTGTCTTGTGTTTGGTGCAGCTTGGCCACGTAAGGCCCTTGTACCATGGAGCACGGAACCAACCCCTCTTAACGAGTGACTGGGTCATTAAGCAAATTGTTCCCATAACCGAGGAGTTTAATTGGTATTTATTCTGAATAAAGAAAAGGTTTGAAGGACCTAGTTTCGACGACTAGTTTGCTTTGGGGCACTATCTAGAACCTTGATACACCTGAGTAGTTATAACAGGAAATGATAGGTGCAGGGAAAGCGGCACCAATCACTGACAGAAAATTCAGGCATTTGATTTGTTTGTTGTTTTTTGTCCGGCATATGCCAGCTGCATATGCCAGTGTCGGAAACCGGAACATGATATGTGTAAAGTCCCCCATTCAATTACGTTACATTTGTCGTATTAGGGATTCAATCACCCTACAGATGGCGCTAAAAGCACCGTCAGAGTGTGTTACGATCGAACAAGCAGATATTCGGATGATATGGTCATGGAGTGGTCGTGTAGGACGCTCCTTGGTAAATTGTAAATATTTTGTTATATAATAAATGTTTGTGCTGTCTGCATTGCCTGAGATTCGCTGATAACCCATTAAATAGAACCAGATACGACATTGGCGCAGTCGACAGGATTTTAATGAGGAAATATGCTTTCGTTTTCATGGTGAGTCCTGCTCCTCGTTGTGAACTTTTATATTTGTTTCCTGCTAAATACTACTTTTGAAGAACATTGAAGAATGGTGTAAAGATTTTTGTTGAAATGCTTCAAAGTGAATTTTGAATTTGATTTTCGGAACTTTATTGCGGAACTTTCGTTTTAAATTGAACAGTTTTGTTTCGTGATCCCATTATGGCGTTCTTGGCGAAAGCAAGAAAGGAAGTTCTAAAGACTGTTTCTACCGAAATGGGGATATTGAATACCGAAAACATGGTTGTAATTGAGCTAAAGAAAGTTATAACCGAAAATAAAAACTATGATGAACCGTTCGTGAAGGAACTCTTAAATACTATTATAGAAGAAAGAAGGAGAAAAGAAGAAGTTGAAGAAAGACGAAGGAAAGAAGAATTAGAAGTTGAAGAAAGACAAAGGAAAGAAGAATTAGAAGTTGAAGAAAGACGAAGGAAAGAAGAATTAGAAGTTGAAGAAAGACGAAGGAAAGAAGAAATGGAATTCGAGTTGCAGAAGATGCGTCTAGAAAACGAAAGATTGAAGAATGGGTCTGAAATTCAACAAACTGATGTAAACATGAAGCCGAGGTTTGACTTGCAAAGTATTTTACAGAAGTTTGATCCCAAAACTAATGATATAAGCCTCTACTTAGTTCTCTTCGAGCGTCAAGTGAAACGAACGGAAATCAAGAAAGAAAATTGGGTGTCATACCTAATAGGATTCCTACCCTATGACGTTGCGCAAATAATTGCCAGAGAAAACGAAGAAGTGACGGATGATTATGAAAAAGTGAAAGAACTCTTACTAAAAAGATATAAACTTATTCCTGAAAGGTTCCACCAATTGTTTACGAAACACTACAAGAAACCCGAAATTACGTGGTGTGACTTCGCCTATGAACTTAAAAATTATTATCAAGAATGGATAAGAGGACTGGATGTAAAGACTTTTGAAGAACTGTCTGATTTAATTATTACTGATCAGATTAAGCGTAAAGTGCCATCGGAAATCCGTGATCATTTCATCGACGAATGGTCTCGATTCAAAATACCAGAAGAAATTGCAAATAAACTAGATGGTTACGAAAACGTTCGAAATTGCGTAAACAAAAAAGTGAAGGAAACATTTTGGAAGGAGAATCAAACGAATACGTTCAAACATCAGAATTTTAATTACAACAGAGAAGAAACGAAAAATTCCATAGACCGGAAATATGCACCCCCTCACATCAGAGAACATCGATTCAAGACGAGAGAAGATTACCAAAGCAC
Source organism: Meta bourneti (assembly GCA_933210815.1). NCBI lineage: Eukaryota > Metazoa > Arthropoda > Arachnida > Araneae > Tetragnathidae > Meta > Meta bourneti. Next base: position 94,374,321 of record OW119926.1, read on the forward strand.
TAGAAATACAACTTCAAGGGAATGCTACATATGTGGTTTATCGCAAGAGATTGTCCTAAAAGATACAGCAGATCAACAAATATTAGCAAGAAAGAAAAGAAACCAGAAGATGAAATATTAACTGCTGAAATACGATCGGAGCATCTGGTGAAAGAGAAAATAAATGTTCCTATGAACTCTCTTCAATATGTAAACATTCTCGTAGATAATCGAGAACTGAAAAGCCTGATCGATTCTGGAGCTCAAATCCCAGTTTTCAATTCAAATTTTATTTCCGAATCAAAAACTGAAAAGGGAAAAATAATTTTAACTAGTGCTTTAGGAGAAAAAATTGAAGCTGGATTAGCAAAATTCCAAGTTTCATTAAAAAACGAAGATGAAAATAGACTTTGCCGTCCGATTGAAATACTTGCAGCAGTAACGGACAAAGTTCATGGTCAGTGCATTATACCCCCAAATATTTATGAATTACTAAAATGCTCAACAGAAGATGGAAAAGAAACATGTATTCCTAAATGTAACAGATTGGATTGTGTTTTTCCAGTGAAAGAAAAGGATTATTTAGTCTGCGCTGAAACCGGAAATGATGAATCAGAACAAGAATCACCAGAAAGCGGAATACTATCGTGCAAAAGTGAAAGCTTTCGACTTCGTGAAGAACAAAACAGTTGTGATACGTTAAAAGAAATAAGAAAAAATTTATCACTTCGAAAGGGAAACTTCTTTTTTATCGATGGATTAATATTCCACAAAGATAAAATATTAGGAGAGACTGTTCAGCAACTGGTTTTACCGCAAAAGAGAAGAGCTCAAGTTTTAAAATTAGCTCATGAATCTGTTTTTGGAAGTCACATGGGAATGAAAAAGACGAATGAAAGAATACGATATAGTTTTTATTGGCCTTACATGACTAGTGAAATCGCCGAATTTTGTAAAACATGTAAAGAATGCCAACTCCGAAGCCCAGAGAAAATGATTGATAAAATTCCCATTACTCCTGTTCTCAGACCGGAATTACCATTTGAATGTGTTAATGTGGACATTATAGGCCCTATTGAACCTCCCTCAGCTCGTCGTCATAAATATGTGTTATGTTTAGTTGATCAACATTCTCGCTGGCCGGAAGCAATTCCTTTGCGTTCCTTAACTGCTAAGGCGACATGTGACGCACTGTTGGAAATTTTCATGAGAACTGGAATACCAAATACTATAGCAAGTGATCAAGGTACGAACTTTATATCGAAACTTACTCAAGAATTCATGAATCGCTTAGGATCCTCTCCTAGATTTTCAGTACCAGGATATGCAGCCAGTAATGGACTTGTAGAAAGATATAATCAAGTTCTTAAAAATGCACTTCATCATGTTATCCGAACAGATCCTAGTAATTGGGATAAATACATTCCGTTTCTGTTATTTGCTTATAGAGAAGTTCCTAACTGTACTACCGGAGTATCTCCATTCAAGTTGATGTATGGCCGAGAAGCAAGAGGTCCTCTGAGTGTGTTGAAATCTAGCTGGTGTGGAGAAATTCCTATACCTTTGAATATGGACAAATCAGTCGTAGATTATCTCCAGGAACTCAAAATAAATCTCGAACGAGCAACCGACCAAGCCTTACTTATCGCATCGGGAAAACAACAAGCCTACACGGATTATTTTAATCGCCGCACAACATCCAAAGAATTTAAATTAGGAGAGCAGGTTTACTTACTAATTCCAGATTCTTCCAACAAGTTGTATGCACGATGGACCGGACCTGGGGAGATAGTCGAGCATCCATCGCCACATTCTTACAAAGTGAAACTTCCTGAAGGAAAAGTACGACACTGCCACGTAAATAAGATAAGGAGATATTACCCAAGAATGAATGCAGTTGGTATTGTTTTTGAAGATGATGAAGAATTTGGTGAAATTCATGCCTCTCCTAGAACTGTATATCAACAAGAACTGTCTGATAAAATTTGGAAAATAAATTTATACGATTTACATGAGAAAGAAAGAAGTCAACTGATTCAGATATTACAGAAGCATAAAGATTTATTTAGTGGAAAATTGAAAGTTGCACAAGTTGGTGAACACAAAATAAGACTTGAGGAAGGCAAAGAAAGGACAAAACCATATGTTTATAGGATACCAGAATCTTTGAAATCACAAGTAGATACCCAAATTGAAGAGCTACTTGAATTGGACTTAATAGAAGAAAGTTCTGCAGAAATCGCTCATCCTGTTGTGTGTGTAAACAAAAAGGATGGAGGCATGCGTTTATGTGTTGATTATCGATCCCTCAATGCTGTCACCAAGGCTGATGATTTTCCTATGGAAGATGCCATTCAATTACTTCACAGCATAGGGAAAGCAAATGTTATTTCTACACTTGACTTGTTGAAGGGATATTGGGCTATCCCAATGGAAGAAAAATGTCGTGATTTTACTTCTTTCAAGACTCACAGAGCACAGTATAGATTCAAAGTAATGCCATTTGGTTTGAGAAATGCTGCTGCGACTTTTCAACGAGAAATGAACAAAGCGTTAGCACCATACAGAGATTTTAGTCGTGCATATATTGACGACATAGCTATATTTTCTAACAACATGAGTGATCATCTAAAACACTTGGATCTTATTCTTTCAAAATTAGAAGAACTACAGTTTACTGTGAATTTACACAAATGTACATTTGCAAGACCTGAAATCAAATATTTAGGTCATGTTATCGGATCTGGAAGGCATCAAGCAGATCCAGACAAAATAAAAGCAATTGCTCAAATACCTGTACCTGAGACCAAGAAACAACTTAGAAGCATGCTTGGATTGTGCAATTATTATCGGGAATATATACCTTGCTATGCAGAGATTGCCTTACCTCTTACAGAGTTAACAAAAAAGAGGATTCCTGAAAATTTACCTTGGCTGGATATACACGAAGTTGCCTTCAACAAACTGAAATCTGCTCTAATGAAAGCTCCAGCTTTGCACACTCCAGTTATGAGTGAACCGTTCATAATACACAGTGATGCATCCCAGTATGGTATCGCCGCTTGTCTGTCCCAAGGAATCGAAGGATTACTCCGACCTATTGCATATGTGAGCCAGAAGTTGAATAAAACTCAACAAGCTTGGTCTACAATAGAGAGAGAAGCGTACGCTATTGTGTGGAGTTTGAAGAAGTTTGAAACTCTAGTTTTCGGGTCCAAAATAGAACTGTACACTGATCACAACCCTTTGTCATACCTTACAAAATGTGCTCCACAATCTTCACGACTACAGCGGTGGGTTTTTGCTCTTCAAAGATATAACTTAACAATAAAACATTGTCCAGGAGTCAAAATGCCTCATGCTGATGCATTATCCAGACTATTTTCTGAAGAGAAGTAGTGACAAATTTATTATTGTGACTTTAAGCATAATGTCTGTTATTATATACTTTCGTATTTTATTAGCATTATTATTCTTATATGTATATATATTTTTATTTTGCATTTTTCTTTACTGTTGATATGGTGTAATAATATTTAGGTGATTGAGTCCATAATATTTAAATTCAGATCTGTGTTTATGTTTTGAGAAAACCCCAAACCCATATCTTGCGGGGGAGATGTCGTATTAGGGATTCAATCACCCTACAGATGGCGCTAAAAGCACCGTCAGAGTGTGTTACGATCGAACAAGCATATATTCGGATGATATGGTCATGGAGTGGTCGTGTAGGACGCTCCTTGGTAAATTGTAAATATTTTGTTATATAATTAATGTTTGTGCTGTCTGCATTGCCTGAGATTTGCTGATAACCCATTAAATAGAACCAGATACGACAACATTGCATCTGGGGCCAGCGTTGACAGCCTTTTTGCCATTGTGTGTAAATGGCAAAGGAGATTCCTGAGACTCGTGCTGAGATGGGATTCCCAGAGCTGGAGAACTGGTTGTAAGTTTGAGTGGTTGTTCAACATGTAGGTTAAGTGAGGAGTACCTGTATACTGTAAAACATAAGTCCTGGGCTAATTAGCCTTCCTGTAGCAAACAAAAAATGACTAGGGTCTCAAACCAAACCTATTAAACAGGCAACCAATTCTTACCACATTTGTTCATGATACAACATACCACAATTGATTGCAGTTGCTCAAAATCCATGTAAGGTATTGCATTTATAATTTATTAAATATTGCACATTTTTTTTACACATGTTCGTTTTTTATAGAAATGTTGGTTTTGTTTTTCTCATCTATTCGGCTTTTTAGAGAAACCTTTTCTGTTTATAAACCTTTGCTGAATCTGTGTTTTATATGTTTCAGTTTGTTTTTATTTTCTGTCTGCTTATTATATTCATTGCTTGAAATAAGAAGGGGAAAGCGACACACCAAAGATGCTTTTCAAATAAGTCATATGTACGAAAAATATTTTTCTTTCTTTCTAAAGTGCCTTTGTTTTCTTTTGTATTGCATGCAAAATTTACTTGCATATATGAAAATTGAAATTGTATTAATTTATTTCAAATAATCACTCAAAAGTCTGCAATTTTATAGCACATTTTAAGTTTACTTTATTCGCGCGCTAACGTATGCATTTATTGAGAACTATAATTTTCTTAGTATTTCCTGTAGCAAAACTTTCATTCTATTAGATGAACTATGCATGAAGTTTAATGGTTTTATGCATGGAGTCAAATGGTAATTTATCTTAAAGAGAAAATTTCTTTAATGTACTGCTGATTATTTGCTTGAATTTGTTCTTTAAATTTCACACATTGGTTTATATTTCTTTTAAACAAAGTTAACTTGAGTCCTTTTTCACAAATGCATTCACTAGATAAAGCACATAACAAATACACGTATTGCGAAGAGCAACACTTTTTGTGTGTCATTTCTAGTGAGAAATCCTGGCATCAAGCCAACATTGCTCAAGAATATATTTAGTCAGATGTTAATTTTCATAAAGATGCGAAGCATACTTAGAAATAGTTGTTTACATCGTACATGCATAGCCAAATCACAATGAAACGTAATCACTGAATAGTAAAACCTTTTTAAGAAGCATCTTCTATTAGATCAATATGGGAAGAGATTATTTGTTCATAGGTAAGTTCTTTTGTTTCAGTGATTTAAATCAAAATTTAACTCATAGTTAAACTAAGGATAAGCTTATCAGTTTAAAGTGGCTAATATTACTTTAATTCAATTTCTTGATTATCTTTTTCATGTGTAATAAGTCAGTTTCACAAAAAAGTTAAATTCAGTGCTACTTTTTAAATAAAAACAGAAACCAATTTATTTTGTTGAATTTTGGAGAACCACTTAAAAGGGAGAAATCAAAACACTTTCATTGGACCTTATGAATAAATTTTAAAAATCATAAATTCATTTTGGGTACTATAAATATGATGAATAAAATGGAAATTGCTCATTCTGGTTATATATTCTTAATTTTACTATAAACTATATTGGGGAGCAGAAAATATTACCTCACTTTTATTCATTGTATATTCCAAATTGAATTTGAAAAATTGCAATTTTTTTTACTTCATCTGGCTTTAGATGTTATTTAGAAATAAAATTCAATCTGTTGCCATCTTTTTCGGTATTCATTGATTTCTCTCCAATTGAAATTCTTTTAACTGTTGGAAACTTCCATTTTGGAACAAATAATTTTCCCATGAATAGAAATTATTCCTCAGTCAATTTAATAACGAACATAAGAATAAATTTCTTAATTATATTAATTTTTCTACTCTAAATCCTAAATAATTCTATAAAATTTTTAAAGATTTATTTAAGACCTGTTTAATAATTCTTATAAATGTTTTACAGAATTATTTAGGAATCTGACATTTTAGGTCCTTAAGTTCAGATTTTTGACAGAATCCACATTTTGCAGAAAAAAACCTTTTATTTTTATTAATACATTTTTAGTAATCTTTTATATTTTTTATTTTATTTTCAAAATTCATCTATTTAAAATTCAGAGAATAAAATAAGTTTCAATGAAATAATTCTACCAGACTGACTGGCACAATTAGAACATAAGTGAGACATACACTGAGTTGACGGATGCTATGTTTGAGATTTAATTGTAAAGTGACTGGAGCTCTCAGTTGATAATGTTTTAAAGTTGTTTGATGCTAAGATACAATTTAAATATGGAAAAATCCAGTGAAATGCCCATGCCTTCAGCAACATGCCCCAAAAATGCTTTCTTGCTATTCAATCACTAATTGCTGTGGATTTACATTCTCCTACCTAATCCAAATCACGACGCTTTTAAGGTCACAAATAATATATACTGATCTAGAGGATCAACTGAAACTGCTGATCTGTATGCTACAAATATTCAAGTGCTTTCCAGCAATTTGCAGACACAAGTCATAAGATTAGTTAACTTTAAAATTAGCAAATACTTTTCATAATTTGAAATCACATTAAGTACAATAATTAGATTTTTACAAAATGTACATTTTAAGTACATCTTATTGAAGTTTCTTGAATGCAGCCTTATTGATCTAAATTTTTGGGGACTTGTGAAAATTCTTTGGGAATTTGAAAGGTTTTCCACCCTTGGGGTGTAGATAGATGTCAAAGCTGAATTTAGGAATGCAGTAGTGTTTTACCCCTACTGTTCTAAAATTTTATCTGACATAAATGATTCTTATATATTGATAAGGATTCTCCTATGTTTTGTGTATTAGATTCGGGTTGATTTATCCATCTCATTTTAAAGTAAAATTAATGTCCATTGTGTTCTGAATTATTGCACAAATCTTATTTATGTTTGATACATATTCCAGACTCCTCAAGCTGAAACTATGGCTGCAGAGGAAAATTTGGAAGAGATGCCACAGGTAAAAAAAATGAGGATTTGTTTTATTCATTGATGCTTTTTAGTGACTTTTAGGACATGCTCTATTTTATCTTTTCCTTGATTGCAATATTTTATCTTGTGTTTGGCATAATTTGTCTATTTTAGACTTTGTCATGAAACTGAAATGAACCAATCATTGACTGGCGAAATTAATTTGTTTATTTTTTAAGTTAATAGTCATTTTTTTATTGAATTTTTTAAAATTTAGGATTTTAATTCAAATCAAAATACTTTTGACTGATTTTCTTCACAACTTATAAATAGCTGATATTGTAACTTTAATTGGTATATTTAGTTTGAACTGTGTAATAAACTAGATATTTAGGATCCAGATTAACCAATGTGATTAATTTGAATATTGTCCTTTTTTGTTAAAATGAAAGTGTTTGTATTTTCCATGTATATGAAAATTCCGGTTATTCTGAAGTTGACAATATTTTAGATTCTAATATAAATTAAAAGCATAATGTACTGTACCAACCCTTCCATATATCATGCTTGTTGCCTTTTTTACTGTTGAAGAATTTTAAATTGTGTCGTTTGTAAGTAAATCTGTATTATCGGTTACCAAATTTTTGATGTACTAGTATATTTTATCAAGATGGTAGGTAGTTTTGCAATTGAATTCAAATATTTTCCTTGTTTAGCAAACTGAAGACATGGACACAAATGAGGTAGTAGAGGGATTACATGAAATTGAATTAACCAATATAACCAAGGAGGGGTATCCGAAGGGAGCTCCTGATCAGTTCAAGCTGCTTCAAGTCCTTGGTCAAGGATCTTTTGGGAAGGTTTGTTCCTTTTTCGTTTCCTTATTAATTCTACAAATCAATTTTTTGAGGCTTGCTCCTCAGCTGTTATTAACTCAGATTATTAACTGATCTCAACCAATAACATTAATTTTCTAATTACAGCTTTTTATGCAAACCAATGTATTTATCATTTTATTCTTTTTCACAGAACATCTAATGTTTTGCTGAACTCAGGTTAACAACTCAGTTTGAAAACCTCTTTTAGCATATTCTGGCCATACTATTCAAATAAGCAAATCAAATCTCTTCAACCTGGGTTAGTCCTCACAGACACATCTTTAGGTGTGTACGGGCATCACAACCCCGAGTGACCCAAGTGATCTTTCCTCCCTTTCATTTTTACCCTCCTTACCCTTCTGCTTTTTCTTCCTCCCTCATTGTGTTGTCTATCTTGTGTTTGGCACAGCTTGTCAAATATGGCCCTTTCGACATAAAACCTGAAAGCAACCAACCTGGTTTAACATGTTCTGGCCATGCTATTTTAAGCAAATCCAATCCCTTAAACCTGGGTTAGCATGTTCTGGCCATACTATTCTAATAAGAAATCAAATCCTTTAAACCTGGGTTAGCATGGTGGCCATGCTTTTCAAATAAGCAAATCCCTTAAACCTGGGTGCTTTGGCCATGCTATTGAAACAAGTAAATCCCTTTGGGAACAGGTACAACAGTATGTACACTGGTATTAAATGAGTTAACATCACAAATATGTAAAGTGAAATTGATTCAGCCTTTGGTATGATGTTTTAAATACATTTTCATTTGTTGGTGTCTTCATGCGTTTGGCACAGTTTGGCCAATGACTGGTCCTTGCACCATCAAAATTCAATAATAAACCAACAATTTCATATTGTAAATTTTGATTTATAGTCTTTTGTCTATAGTTATGTATTCAAAATTTTGATGAGAATAAATTATTTATGTTTGGAATGTTTTACTTAATATTTGGGGTCCTCAATCTCTACTCAACTTTTTTAACAACTTTAATTTGTTTGATATGAAAATTTTTAAATCTTTAGCAATTTTTTTCGTATTACTAAAGTTTGCTGTCAAATTTAGCTAATGAAAATAATGGTTTATTGATTTCTGAACATTTCTTGATGCTGATCAAAGCTTTTAAAATCGTTTGAATTCAAATGTTATTTTGCTTTCAGGTATTTTTAGTGAAGAAAGTAGTAGGTCCTGATTCTAGTAGTTTGTATGCCATGAAAGTTTTAAAGAAAGCAACTTTGAAAGGTACATTTTCATTTGCAAGATATTCCAAACTTTTTGTAATAGTGTTTATTGTTTGGTTTATTCACCAACAAGGGAATTTACACCCAAAGGAAATATTGGTGGTAATTATCACTAATTTGAAAAATTCTTAATTTAAAAGTAACATTGCTTACCTTCATTGATAATAGATGTCTGTAAATTTTATTTTGCACCATTTTGTAGCAAGGACAATGGTTTCTTGGACTTCATAGTGCTAGAATGAGCAAATCATTAAACTAATTTGACCAAACCAAACCATTGCACTATGTAACTATAATCCAAATTATTCATAAAAACTCACTGAAAATGAATGAATTGGCATTTATATGAATGATTTGCTTATACTAGTAAGGACAAATATAGCTTTTTCTCTAGCTATCACATTGCATATAGTTATGGTACAACTTTGATATAAGCATACGGTGGCAAGGCTGTTGGCATGGTTTTTGGAGCACTTTTTATATCGCCAAGAAAGAAATTCTTAGAAGAAACTGTTTGTCTTAAAGGAAAATAATAAGCATTAGTGGATGGTAATTAACGGAAACAGAAAAACATTGTTTTTCTTAACAGAAAATAATTCACCTTATCGCAAACACTTCTACAAATCCAAATGTAACCATTTGAAAGTGAATTTTTTGCAGCGAACTTCATCGAAACATTGCATTTATTGCACAAAAAATCTGACTTAATTAATCCCGATTCTTGAAGGAAATCCTAAAAGAGCTGCTTATCCTGACATTAATGTATACACAAAATAAATGATTAACCACTCCCTCACTTCCTAAAGTTGCGCTACCACCAGAAAAAATTAAACTTCAAATATTTCAAAAGCCTGAAACTCTACAACACTTAATACAGAAGTCATTTTAAAATAGAAAAAATTCTAAGTTAAGCATATTATTTATCAAGTAAGAAGAATTATTATTTATCAAGAAACTATACAACCTGATGTGACTGCACTGAGTCATGACTGAAATCAAACTGAGCATTTTAATTCTTCAAATTTACATGAAACGGGAAAAAAATTGGAAATTTTTTTAAAGAGCCAATGAAATTAAAGGACAATTTGATAGAAATGAAAAGAAGATTCTAAATGAAAATTTAAACTTTCCGCCTGCTGGGGTTACCATAAAAGTGGGAACAATCCTAATAAAGATGGGTTGCCTTTACCTGCCATAACTTGCTACAAAATGTGTGCCAAAAGCATTGCCACCAAAGTATGTGTTTATCAAAGTGGTACCATAGTTATATCACTTTCGCTATATTTTCTCTAGCTATTACTACTATTTAAGTAATTAAAAAGGCTCTAAAGAAATATGTAATAAACTGTTGAATCTTTCTAATTTTTTGTTTCACCTTAATATTTACCAATTTAAAACCTCTAAATTGCATTAGTTATACCATATAATTATGAAATACAAATTTCATTTTATGGATTCTTTTGCAATATCATCATGGATTGTTTTAGTTTCTTCTCAATATGAAATGTTGGTGTTTTATCTTCATAAACTAAATTTCTTCACACGAGTGAAATTAATTTTTTGTTTCAGACTTTAGGGTCTGATATTATCCATCATCCAGTATGAATTTATTATTTGTTATACAAATTATATTTCTTTGAATGTTCTCATTTGACAATTATATTTGATATGCCTTTTAGGTATTCTTCCGATTGCCATTTGAATGGGGCAGGCACTAATTCTTAACCCTCAAACCATGTTTTCCCAGAAAGTTTCGAGTATTTATCCCTATCTACTTAACCATGCACCATAGTTCACACTTCAAACCTCCCATTATTTGTACCCCTCAAGGGATCATCTTTAGGTGTGTATGAGCATCACAATCCCGAGGTACCAGAGTGATCTTTTCCCCCTTTAATTTTTACCGCTTATTCTGCTTTTTCTTCTTTCCTCACTGGCTTGGTCAAACTTGGCCCTTGTGCCATACAAATTTAATCAATCCTCCCTCATTGTGTTTTCTGTCTTGTGTTTTCACAGCTTGGCCAAATTGGCCCTTGTGCCATAAACCCTAAACAACCAATCAACATCCCATTAAGGAACCTTGGAATTGATGGATTTTATAAATTGATTTGGAAAACTAAAATCAACTTGGATATGTGTGTGTCCAGAGAAAACTGCAATTTGTGTAATAAAGTGAATTCTTTCGTAAGTGGGAACCGTCGTGGTTCTGTGGGTATCCCACTGTGCTAACAACCTTAGAGTTGTAGGCAGCACATAGGTTCGATTCCTGTTAAGTGCATTCCTCCCTAGATGTATTTCTCTCTTCTGTGTCAGTAAAAACTTTCATTTGTGTATGTCTATTACTTTAATGCCTTGTGTCTAATGTAGCATGGCCAAATATGGCCCTTGTGCCAAAAAACTTCAAAACAACCAACCATCTTTCATAAGTGTTCCTGTATCTTATTTTTAAAATATATTATTTTATTATTAAACAATTTGCTATTTTGTAACTTACTAAACCATGATTTCTCGCCATTTTTAATTCATGTATGCTAACACCTCGAATTCTTCAACAGTTCGGGACAGAATGCGGACAAAGATGGAGAGAGATATTCTTGCTGACATACGCCACCCATTCATCGTGAAGTTGCATTATGGTATGCTTCATTTAATTTTTAGTTCAAGATTTTGTGAATTCACAGAAGTTTTGATTCTTATACATCTGTGTAGGTGATTGTGAATGTTGTGACGATTTAACGCTTTAGGACTATAAGTTTCCAAGACATCAATACAAGTTTTTCATTATTCCAAAGCCGCTAGCTCTGATTTCACTGTCTACTCTCACATGAAATGCGATGGTCATAAAATTAGAATTACCTGAAGCTTTGATTCTTACACACTGCTGTACAGGTGATGATTTAACTCTAGGACTAAGTTTCTGAGACATCAATGCAATTTTATTTCACGATTCCAGAGCTCCTAGCCCCAATTTCAGTGTCTTCTATCATATGAACAGCAATGGCCTTAAAATCAGAATTCGATTAATTAGAAACAATAGGCTGGTGAATTGCACGATCTTGTCAAATGTCTCTGTAAAAGTTCTCTCTGAAGCAGAGGAAATAAAATAATCTCCAATGTCTCCTCTTTTCCATTGAGCAAATGGGGGCTGCGGTAACCTGATTGAAGAGTAGCAGATTAGCAACCAGAAGGTTGCTAATTCTAAACTCTGTCCAACCATAAACCACCATTTATGTGGGGGGCTGGTGCATGTTAAATTAATTGTAGCCTCAAACATCCTCACCCAGCATGGTGTGGTAGTTTGGAGAGTGGTGTGTGCTCAAGTGTTGACCTCATCACATCTGACCATGGTTCAAAATCACTATATATCATCCTCGGATTTTTCCCTTCGGGATGGATCCTGGACTGTTGCCAATAGCCTGTGTGTAGCTCCAGTGTGACGTTTATTTAACTACCTACCATTGATAAAACAATGTATTTGTCCGAATCCACTTGATGTAACCTGCACAAATAAGCTTGGAATCCTAGACATTTGCTTATGAAAATATGAAGTTTTAATTATAATTTTTATTAGTTTAGTTGTGCAATTTTTTACTTGTTTACTGAATTCTGTATAATGCATAGTGAGTTTTACATAGCGATTTTTAGTTTTGCTGAAATTCAAATTGTATCTCTTTTATAATTTTAATAGCTTTCCAAACTGAGGGCAAATTGTATTTAATTCTCGACTTCTTAAAAGGAGGAGACCTTTTTACTCGTCTTAGTAAAGAAGTAAGTATTCTGTTTTGTTCATTGTATTGGTTTCTAGTGTAGTTTGTTAAATTAGTCGCACTTTAAGTTTTGCTGTGTTAAGTACTAGATAAAAGCAAGTGAAATCAGTTTTAAGAACACCAATTTAGTTTTCAAAAGACATTCTATGAAAAATTACCAGTAATGTGTTTGCGTTTTCAGATTTCTAATAGAGTTCATTTCAACTATTTTGAAAGTTAACACTTTTACCTTTGGCATATTTTGTGCTAAAATGTTTTACATGACATGTAGTTGTTAAATGTATGAAGCTTTCATTGTTGAATTATGGAAAAAAAAGATTTAATAAGTATAAAATAGAACCAGAAAGTAAAATTTAAATGGTAATCTTTTTATATGAAGATAAAGGTTTTTATTTATCTTAAGTGTATATTTTTGGGGAAAACAAAACACTAATCATCATAAGCAGGATGCAATTAAATTTTAGTTTTAAGCATCACTTTATGTTACAGGTAATGTTTACTGAAGAAGATGTGAAATTCTATTTGGCTGAACTGGCTCTTGCATTAGATCATCTGCATAGCCTTGGAATAATATACAGGGATTTGAAACCAGAGAAGTAAGCTTTCCTTTTGAATTAAAGAGTTATTGAGTTGTAATGTTAATTTTGTTATGATTCAATTATCCAGTGTTCACGTCATGATTGGTATTAACCCAGTATTCATTTCACAAATGACTCTTCAATTGTTCGGGCTGCCGAAGAGTAACGGATTAGCAACCGGAGGGTTGCAAGTTCGAATCCAACGAAAGACCATTGTGTACAAAGGGGCTGGTGCGCATTAAATCTGTCATGGCCTCAGATATCCTCGCGTTGGCATGGTGTGGAATTTTGGAGAGTAGGGTGCCAGCTCAGGTGTTGACTCGTAATCTGACCGTGGTTCAAAATTATGTGGTGCTGTTCTTGAATCATTCCCTTCGGGATTGATCTCGGACCGTCACCAATAGCCCGCTATGTTGCTCCAGTATGACGTTAATTAAAATACCTACTTATCTCTTCAATTGTTCTCTGGAAGGAATATTTTCTCATCATTGATTTAGCATTTGGATGAATGATCTTCAATCTAGCTTTTTTAATATTCCTTATAGATGCGTGTATCCCAGCATTTTTCAAACTATATTCTGTAGAACTAATGTTTGGTAATGCCATTGATGTTGGGATAAAAAAAATTAATCTTATCTTTCGTGACTTAGATTTGGAACAGGGGTGACCAGCCCTTTATATGGTTAAGGGAAATTTAGTTATTTATATACATTACTTTATTTTTTATTGTAACACTATAAAGAACAGCATAAACACAGAACTCGATACTTGACCTTGTGTTTGTGGAACTAGTGCCCAAGTCTGCCTGGTTCGATGGTGATAGTTACAATTAACGAGTTTTCAAACTGCTTGTTAGAAAATTTTGATATAATTTTACTCCTTGCTTCATCCTTGGAAATATTTGTTCATAAATTTCACACTAAAAGTGGGTTCAAAATTATGTGGTGTTGTCCTCGGACCCTTCCCTTAAGAATTGATCCCGGACTGTCGTCAATAGCCCATTGTGTTGCTCTAGTGCAACGTTAATTAATTACCATTACCATACTAAAGGTGATGACATGAATAAGATGTGATTGTGAAGCAAGGGATGTTTTTCTCTGGAAAGATGGATAACAAGATTGAAAGTTCATGGATCATGTGGGGCCACATTTCTTGCTATCCAGGACACATAAAGGCTATGGGTTTGACACCCGGCTCATTCAACGCAAAATGAGCAAATCAGCTGTGGCTGATATATCACCAATTTTATTGAAAATCAGTTTTTAAGCCCGATTGGAAGAGTAGTAGATTAGCAAGCGGAGGCATGAGTTTGAAACTCGATCCATCCAAAGACCGTTTTGTACGTGGGTGCTGGTATATGTTAAATCTGTCCTCATGTTGGCGTGGTGTAGAAGTTTGGAGGCATTTGCCTCGTCGTCTGACCATGGTTCAGAATGGCAAAGTGTTGTCCTCGATCTTTCCCTTCGAGATTGAACTCGGACAATCGGCTATGAATTCAAAAATAGAACCCATATGATGTTCAAAAGCCTGTTGCATTGCTTCAATTGTTATGTTAATTAAACTACCTCCTACTCACAGATGACTGAAGCAATGAGAGAAAAGTAAATGAGTTCAGGAACAGGATTGTATGTGAAAAGAGTATAAAAAGGTAGTTCACACAGGAAGGTTAAGGGATTTATCTGGTGAAAAAAAATCCTAGTGATTCATTTCATTGTTTCATTAAATATATTTTCTTTTAAGTAAAGGCTAAATCCATGTTTTATCAATGTTTGCAATGGTTTTGTTTTCTGAGTGTTTGTAATAAATGAATTAGCACTTCTGAGTTAGAGCTGTATGGGTTTTGGAATTCCTGACAAGGTACTGTATCTCTTTCCTATGTTGTACTTATGTCTGTTTTTGTTCCTGCAGCATTCTTCTTGATGCAGATGGTCATATTAGTCTCACAGATTTTGGCTTATGCAAAGAAGCTCTGAGCGATCAAAAAGCCTATTCCTTTTGTGGTACAGTTGAATACATGGCACCAGAAGTTATTAATAGGAAAGGTCATACAACAGCCGCTGATTGGTGGTCTTTTGGAGTGTTGATGGTATGTCTCTTTAAGATTGTGTGTTTGGATGTATTGATTGAGATTTAGCTTGAATTTTTAACATTTAGATGATTGATAGGTTTGTCACTCTAAGGTTACTTTTTTTGCCTATTGGACTGAGACTTGTGGCTTTAAGTAGAATATTTTTAAATATTTTCTGTTTTTTCTAACCTAACCAAATAGTTGCAACTTGCAATGGAACAAAAACTCTTTTTTAATTTAAGGTTACATACATTCCTATTCCTGTGTTTGTTCCTTGAACCACTAGGTGGTTCAAGACACAAGGTCCATACACAAAGACCCAGGTTGTGAAAAATAGAGGGTTCAGGCCTAATTCTTCAAATGAGTTTTTAAGGGGGCTGGAAAAGCATTAATCTTGCTGAAAGTTCTTAAGTTTATTATTTTGCTGTCATCTAAATAAAGGTACAACTTGTCCCATTGAGGATCTTGTGCCATAATATCCAAAATCCAATCTTTATTTAAATAACTTCCCATTTTGTTTTCAGCTGTTAGGATTAAATTCAATAGTCTTAATGTTTCCAGAGAAATTAATTCAGATTTGAACTTTGTAAAACAACTAATCGTAATATAATTTTATAGTATGCAGTGAATGCAGAATATGAATTTTATTTGTTTAGTGTTTTTGATTTTTAAATGAATGCAACATTTTTTCAGTTTGAAATGTTGACTGGAGCTTTGCCATTTCAAGGGGCAAATCGAAAAGAAACTATGATGCAGATTTTAAAGTGAGTTTTTTAATTGTATCCTTCTTATTCCATGGAAAGTAAGAATTCGTATGTTCTGTCTAAAGACTAATGTTTAACATTTTTATGTTTCATTCATTTGTCTTGATGGATTTTTACACTATTAGTTATCAAAATTTCTTTATCATTTAACATTTTATTTTAATTGTCATTATTGAATATTTGTATTTTGAATTATCCTGCTCAACAATTAGTTTTTGTGAGGAAAATATTCTTAGTTCACTAACGTTTCTAAAAGGAAATGTTTTGAAATCTCTTAATAACTTGTTCAAAAATTCTATATATGGTACAATTAATTCTCGTTAATGCAAAACTGTTTATTACAAAGTTGCGTTGAGTGCATGGTCCTGTCAAACAGGGTTGGAGAATTGTGGTACTTAATATGTTTAACATGAATTCTTTTATGTCAAAAATCCCTAAACATGAAAAAAAATTTTCAACTTGAATGAGGTACATCATCTGTTTTGTACTGAACTATATTATGGAGCCATCAAGTGTGTCGTCTGCACTGAACAGCTTGGGAGGCATGGATAATCAGAAAAACTGTTCTATCCAGATGAAATAACGCACTGTAATCGTTTATTTTAGACAATGGGTGAATGCCCTTTTGTGAATAAAATTTTATTATGATGTACATGAATATATAGTAAAACACTTCAATTTAGTTAGTGTCTAAACTCGGCGATATCCCTAGCTGACAGTGATCACCAAGTACAAGATTGATATTTAGGATTTTCCCCATTTTTAATTTATTTTTGACCTATGTGGAGGGCTTGAGGTAGCCTCTTGTCTAACCCCTTGCACAATCCAGTGTTTTCTACCACTTTTTGTCTGCACTGAGTGGCAGGATGTTGTATGTCTGTTTCTATTATCTCCTTCTTGCAGATAAATTAATTTGTTTAAACTTTTATAAACCTTGTCTGATTCTCAGGACCTCAGTCATCCAGTTTAGTTGTGTTGCCATTTAAATTTATGTTTTAATAAACACTTAGGTTTCTATTACTTTTGTACTATATTCTTGCATTATCAGTGTGATCTGTTCTATTCCCCTCGAAGGAAAATATTGAATTGTTATCTTAGATAACATGAGATTCTGTTGACACGAAATAATTTCAGTGGTTCCTTGGTATTGCTTTAACAAGGCTCAGCTGTAGCAGATAGGAGTGTTTTTGAAATGAAAAATAGTGTTTCCTAACTGTCAGTGGCGTGTTTCACTCCTGTGCCTTAGAAGAAATAAAGCATAACTTTAAGATATAACAAGTTCATAACTTAAAAAGAGATAAAAATGACATGATCAAGCCAAATATTGAGAGTGTAAAACGCACATGTACGTTTAGTAATAAGAGAAAAAGGCCATGTCTTTACTTTGATGCGAGGGGCCACCGTGGGTCATTGTGTATGTGCACTGCTCTAGCAACCTTCGAGTTATAGGCGGCACAGGTTCCATTCCTGTCAGGTGCATTCCTCCCTGGGTGTATTTCTCTCTTCTGTGTCAGTAAAACTTTAATTGTGTCTATTACTTGATATTGTATGTCTGGTGCAGCATGGCCAAATATGGCCCTTGTGCCATAAAACCCCAACAAGCCAAACCTACTTTGACGTGAAACCTGAAGTTTGCATCAAGGTTTTCACAAATCTATGCTAACATTAAGATTATCTTAGACCAAATATATTATCTCCAGTTTAGTCAGTTCAGACTTTGCAGTCAATATTGGTTATATTTAATGTTCCACTAAAATATAAGTTTTAAATAATCAAATTTAATTTTATCAATATCAGTTTTGTTTTTAAGTTTTCATAAATGGCTATTAAAAGAAAGCTTTGCGTTGCTCCAAGAAATATTCTAAACAATTTTAAGTTTATAAGATTATATAATATATATTTTGTTTGTACAAGCATGCAGCTCAATTATAAGCGATGTTTATACTACCAATTATACTAACTATGTTTGTGTAACAGTGGTTCTTAACCTGGGGTGTGTACACCCCTGGGGGTGCGAGAAAGCATTCCTAGGGGTGTGAGAGAACTTTCGATGGACAACAGCGATCTAATAAAAGATGATTTTATTGAAATACGAGCCAATGAACGTATTCAAATGGAATTTGAAAAAACTGGAGTTAGAACAATTGTGGTATGCACAGTAAGAACGTTATCTACAACTGTCAAAAGCAGCATTTTATATACTTTTACCATTTGCCACCACCTACCTGTGTGAAATGGGATTTTCATCACTTTTGCACATAAAAACAAAAGCCAGAAATTGCGTAAATGCAAGTGATGACTTACGCATGGCTCTTTCAAAACAGGAGCCTCACTTCAAAAGTATTACGAATAAACAACATAGCCGTTAAAAATTGAGATATTGTTTTGTATGTAAATATGTTTATTTTTCAATAAATAATCTTGCAATAGAAGTAATTTCCTAAATAAAGAAATAGAAACACAAGGGGTGTGTGAAATATGTTTATTTTTCAATAAATAATATTGCAATAGAGGTAATTTCCTAAATAAAGAAATAGAAACACGGGGGGGAGGCGAAAACTTATTTTTAAATTCAAGGGGTTGCCGATCACTAAAAGGGTTAAGAACCATTGGTGTAACAGGTTTAAAAGTTTTTTCATATCTGACCAGAAGCAGAAGTTATTAAAAAGCATTTTATGTTTCCTCATTGATAAATCTTTTCTGAATGCCATCTTATTTTCATAGAAAAATGTCCATTTATATTTCAAATTTCAGCTTAGCCTGTAATAGTTCAAAAGAGCTCTTGTTACTTTCTGTAATTATTGTATATTGAAATGCTATTATGTTTTGAAGGTTTGTATTTTATAATGAATTTTTTTAGGGCGAAACTGGGTATGCCTCAATTTTTAAGTCCTGAAGCTCAGAGTTTGCTACGTGCCCTATTCAAAAGAAATCCTGCCAATAGACTGGGTGAGTGATGCAGGGATGTACGATATGAAATTTCATGCCCCGTCACCAAAAAATCTTTGTTTTACTCAATAAGAGGAACATTCCAATATCTCGTCAATTTTTAATCTATTAGAATCATTTGAAGATGAAATTCTTATGCTGTCAATAATTTATTAATGGCTGAGAATATATTTTTATTTTATCTACATTTATATCTTATACAAAATGACTATTTTTGACTAATAATATCTATGCTGAAAACTAATGAATGTAATAAATACAATACTTAAAGCATGTTAGGAATTAATAACAGGCTTAGATGAGGATACCACATCTTATTCCATTTTTATTTTTAGCCTTCATACTTTGTTTTTACCAATGGTGACCAATATACATTACATCTTTTATCGTGCACCTTTTATATCATCAAAATTGCATATCTATACAATAAAATGTATAATTAAAAGTATATATACATTTTTGGTTGATCAGACTATAACCTTTTATTTATTTTTACTGATTTGCATCATCTTGTGTTTGGCGCAGCTTGTCCGTGTTTGGGCCTTGCACCATAAAACCTAAACCAACCAACCAAGAGGTCATGTGATTGTAATTGTCAGTAATTTGTATTAAATGAAAAATTATTTAAAAAAACTTAACCCTCCTAATGGCATTCCAAATTAGTTTGGCGAGATTTCATTCTAAGGGGCAGTATACCCAAAATATTTCGTGGTGCAAGATGTCCTGGGGTCCATGAGATATGGCCAAATATTTTGGGTCTGTCGCTTGCTGGGTGGGATTTTGGGTTCAAACTGAATATTCCGAGCTTTATCGAGTGTGCCGTTTGGTGGGTTAATTGATACACAATTTTGTCATAGTAAGCTATCATTAGTGAAGCAAGCAGTTTAAATCTATTCGACTTCGATGTTCAAAATATTCCTTGGGTCTAACCTCTTTTCACCTAAAGATAACAGCACTTAAATTCAGGTTCTTGCCTCTAAAACCCACACAGAAAAATTTATTTAGAGCAGTACCTGCTTGTGCATGTCATAGCTTAAAATTTCTGGTTTGCGTCACAAAAAATTATTCCTCATCTAGTCATCTTTTATGTTATGGGAATTTTTTTTTCACCCTTCGTATATAGGGTCAGTATCCCATGATGGAGTTGAGTTGATTTGAGTCATAGTAAGTTTCTGATTATATAATAAGCGTCTTTCTTTCTAGCATCTGGTCCAGGCGGTATTGAAGAAATGAAATGCCATCCTTTCTTTGAAACAGTAGACTGGATAAAACTATACAACAGAGAAACAAAGCCCCCATTCATACCTGCAGTCTCTAGGTCAGACCATACGGCATATTTTGATAAGGAATTCACAACTCGAACACCAGAGGGTATTGATATTTTGTTTTAATTCTAATTTTACTCTTTATTCTATTCTAGCTGCCTTATTTATAAGCAATTACAGTGAATCTCGATTTTTGTTTTTTGTGGGACCAGTATCTAAAAACATGGAGAGGGAAAAAGAAAAAATTATGTCACTATAAGATTCATATTTTGCAAAGTAGAATAATCGAAGAAAAATGACATGCAGTGGGAAAAATTAGAAAAGATAGGAATATAAAATCAGGGCTTCACTATATTGCAATTTGCATTTATTTAGCAATTTTATCTATCTGGTAGATAGTAGATAGAGTAGCTGGAGTTAGATAGTAGTTTGAACTGCTAAATCAATTGTGTGTGTGTTTAGCTGTATTGTGAATGTTGTGATGGATAAGTTCTGGGTTTTAACCCTTTTCACTTGGATGTCACTTTATTGGCAGCATTACGGTAGATAATTTTGATGGTCTGAGTACAAAGACTTAAAAATTGCTATGAATTTACTGGTTTTGGAGATGGGTGAGAATTATCATTAACAAAACATTACTAGTTTTCATAACTAGGATATTTATTATTACTTTAGCTTTATTTTTAAGATCAGACATGAATAAAATGCAACTGCTGCCTTGTACCGATAACAGTATATATGGGCTTCCATCCAAAAAATTTAGCCTTCTCTAATCAGGCTGAGGAATTTCTGCTATTGGATCGGCTGCCGAAATTTTAACTCCATGTTGATTTATCCATACTATACAGTTTCATAAAATTCGATCATATTTAAATTGAGTGGTAGAATTAACTTATGAATGAATCCCATAGTGGTTGATTTTATATTACTTATATTCCTTTCTTGTCATTCATGGTTATACAAATAATGCCAATTTCTGCCACGTGCTCTATTGTATAGATTTGTACGATAGTACGTGTATTGATATAGATTCTAAAAATCCAATTCTAATGTTATAGATTCTCCTGGTTGTCCACCTAGTGCCACTGCCCATGAACTTTTCCGAGGATTCAGCTTCATTGCTCCTAGTCTCGATGAAAACAGTGCCAAGAACAGTGAAAATAATCAGAAAAGTCAGGTTAGTTACAAAATACTTTTCTTAAAATATTATGTGTGTGAACTGTAATGTCTAACTTTCAGCTTTGTTCTTTATTGACAATGAATAGTACAAGTTGTAGAAATATGATTCTTGTCTATTTACTTATCCAATTGAATGTTTTTAATCGTGTTTTTAAAAATGTTTTTAAAAATGTTCTCGCCCCCAGGGGCATTCCTTCTTTAGGTTTGTACGGGCTTCACAACCCCGGGGTACCCGAGTGATCTTTTTCTTTCCCAGGGGTTTGCTGTCTTTGGTGAACACGGGGGTCGCGCTCCCGGGATACCTAAGCGATCTTTCTCTACCTTCATCCCACTACTCTATTCCCCACCCCTCCTTTTTCTCCATTTCACGTCTTGCGATTCGGAAACCATTAAAATTTCTTTACATTAAAAAACACCTTAAATTCACTCTTTTGTTATTTAAAAACTATGTTAATCACCTATGTTATTACGTATCATAGAATACCTTTTTAGTTGTGTTAAGTTCTATTTGCTTCTAAATTATCATTTATTCCTTTTTATGATTCCTTTAAAAGACGTCAGTACGTTTTTCTGACCCGCATGTTTGCCGTGTGCGGCGTCCCGTATCGGGGGAAAGTGGAGTCCTGGGGTACCTGATGCGTGCCCTTTGGTCCATGCTTCTGCGTAGACGGGTGGCTGGAGTGAGCCCGCTCTGGTCAATCGGCTCACCTAATTTCTCTGGGGTTCACCACGTCAGAGCGCTTGGTCCCTCTGTCGTGTTGGACTCCAATGATATTGGGTATTTAGGGTTAGTGCTGTAGCTAGGGATGCCCTGGGCGAACTGGCGGATCCACATTCCGACACTACGGCACTATATTCTGGTTGTTACTCCTGAAGCGGTTCCGAGATCTGTTGCTAGACAACTGCCGGATACTGCTTCCCCTGGTTGGGCTCCATGGTGGGCGGGGGCACACCAGGATGAATTTTATTTTCTAATATTCATGGAACCTAAAACTTCTTGCCCTGACGGAGGCTTAGATCCGTCAAACACCACTAACCAAGTAAATGAAAATTATATTAATGAATCATGTAAAGTAACGGTTACACCTGTCATTTCCGCAATTCCTGAAACAAAAAAATCTGTTCCTAAATTTCTTATTGTACACAATGAATCCGGTAAATTAACAAAAATGTCACCATTTCTAATAGAAAAATATATAAAAAATGCAGCTGGAGAAGTAAATAATGTTAAAAAATTGAAATCCGGAGACCTTTTAATTGAATCCAAATCAGAAATACAATCAATAAAACTATTAAACATTAAAAACTTTGGGGACGTCGAAATTCAAGTCTTTCCGCACAAAACCCTTAACTATACCCGAGGAGTTATCTCATCCCAAGAACTCGCAATGGTGTCCGACGAAGAATTTGTCGCTGAACTAAAAGACCAAAAAGTTATAGCAGCCAGAAGAATCATGATGAGGCGAGATTCTAATTTCATTCCATCAAGAAATGTTGTTCTGACCTTCGATTCTCCTGTTATGCCAACAAAAATAAAAGCCGGTTACTTGTGCTGCGACGTGAGGCCTTTCATTCCAAGCCCACTGCGATGCTTTTTATGCCAGAGATTTGGACATGCTAAAACAGCATGTCGAGCATCAGCAACCATCTGTGCACGTTGCGCAAAGCCCGGTCACGACAGTTCTACGTGCTCCGAAATCGAACATTGTGTTAATTGCCAGGGAAATCATGCTGCGTATTCAAAAACTTGCCCTCGTTGGATACAGGAAAAAGAAATACAATCAATAAGAGTAACCAAAAATCTATCTTTCCCCGAAGCAAGAAAACTAGTGGAATCTCGTACACCTCGTCCTAACACCTCATATGCATCCGTCATTAAAACCAGCAAAACAATAAGCACCCAAACATATAATTCAGACTTTACACCTAATAAAGTAAATGCAGAAACGCAATTAAAATCTACTCTTTATAAATATCAACCAACCAAATCAAACCATCAATCCCATAGCTTAAGCCCAAAATCAATTGACAAAGTTACAAGTAAACCCTCAAACCTGCCGCAACAGAGAACCACACCAGCAACAAAAATCTTCAAGCCGAACCCAACAACGTCAATAGACCAAAATAAAAAAAAGCAAAGTAAGAAAGACAAACTTACTCCCCGGAACTCTAGAGATCACTCAAAATTACCGGATACCAAAATAGATTTACACCCTTCCACGGACTCAGACATGGAGTTTGGAGAGGACGGTATTGACGAGAACGCTGCATTTTTTAGAAAAGGTTCTAGATTTTACAAAAAACCTTCCAAATAAAACCACCCAACCTTTATTTCAGAAGACATTGAAAAGGGCTCTAATTTTTAAAAAATAAATGGCTATTAATCTCCTAACTTGGAACTGTCATGGTTTTCGTACACATATCGACGATATCAAATCTCTAATAAATAATTTTAACCCTGTTTGCCTAGCCCTTCAAGAAACATACTTAACGCCTACTAACACAATGAATGTTAAAAATTATAATTTAATAAGAAATGATTACATCCACGGTGCACGCGCTTCGGGCGGCGTGGCTATAATGACCTTGCAGAATTTCCCATCCAGAAGAATTTCTTTAAATACGAGCATTCAAGCAATAGCCATTCAACTTCATATTAAATTTTTACTAACAATCTGCTGCATATATCTACCCCCAAATGAAAACGTTAGTCAGCAGGAACTAAATGATTTAATAACGCAACTTCCGTCTCCATACTTCATCATAGGGGATTTTAACGGACACAACCCTCTTTGGGGAAGTAATGATTTTAACACAAAAGGACAACAAATTGAAAAATTGATGGATGACCATTGTCTCTGCCTTTTAAATGATTCCAGTCATACATACTTCCATACTCCGACCCAAACCTTTCACACCCTGGACCTTGCAATATGCTCCCCTACTTTGCTTTCATTTTGGGACTTTAAAATTGACAATGATCTGCACAATAGCGATCACTTTCCAATCATTTTAACATATAACTGCAATGACGTTTTACTACCCAGACGACCTGTGCGATATATATTTGAGAAAGCGGATTGGACTCGATATCAGGTGGAATCAAACATTTCGGACAACATGGTTATGATGCCTAGCATAAATGATGCCGTTGAAAAGATAACGAACACCTTGATTAAGGCGGCAGATGTGGCTATCCCCAAAACATCGGGTAAAATGCCTAAATTATGGAAGCCTTGGTGGAATGAAGCATGCTCTCAAGCCCATAAATTCCAAAAAAAAGCATGGAACACCTTCAGACGTTATCCCACCACTTCGAATTTGATAGTTTTCAAGCGGGCTAAAGCAGAAGCTCGAAAATTAAGGAGACAGCGACAAAAAGAATCCTGGCAAGAATACGTAAATACAATCGAATGTCGAATATCATCAAAACAGCTATGGGGAAAAATTCGAAAAATTACCGGCAAATATCGTAATCCAAATATATCATTTTTACTTCAAAATGGACAAGTCGTTTCAGACGTTAAGACAATTGCTGATACCTTGGGAGAATCTTTTTCTAAGGTATCTCATGAGAGCTCTTACCCCCAAGATTTTATTAATTATAAGCGACGTGAAGAACGCAAGACGTTAAACTTTCAACCATCCGCTCATAAAACTTACAATCGTAATTTTACCATATTCGAACTGAAAAATGCATTAAGAAAATCACACCCGACTTCACCGGGCCCCGATCATATTCATCTAGACATGTTGACCCATCTCAATGAAGACTCATTACAAAATGTTTTACTTCTCTATAATAGAATTTGGACAGAGCAAGATTTTCCGACAACCTGGCACAGAGCTATTATTATTCCAATACCGAAACCTGGGAAGGATCCTCAAGACCCTAATAACTATCGACCCATTGCCTTGACAAGCTGTATCTGCAAAGTCATGGAAAGAATGGTGAATGCTCGGTTGATACATGTCCTTGAGTCTGAAAAACATCTATCGGAGTTTCAAAGCGGATTCCGTTTTGGACGAAGCACCTACGACAATGCCTTAATGCTGGAATCCTCTATCAGAGATACATTCGTCACAAAGAAGCATTTGGTAGCTGTCTTCTTCGATATGGAGAAAGCTTACGATAGGACATGGCGATATGGCATAATGCGAGACTTATACGAGATGGGCTTTCTGGGAAATCTCCCACTATTTATTCAAAACTTTTTATTGACAAGGACCTTTAGCGTTCGCATTAATAATATTTTATCAGATGACTTTTCACAGGACGAGGGTGTTCCCCAAGGAAGCGTTCTAAGCGTGATACTTTTTATAATTAAAATCAACGGTATTATTAAACAACTTCCTCCATATGTGCACGGAACGCTTTTTGTAGACGATTTCCAAATATTCTGTTCTGGAATCAATGTACCTTTTATTGAAAGACAACTCCAAACGGCTATTAGAATTGTAAGTAAGTGGGCAAACGAAAATGGTTTTGTTTTTTCTTCGCAAAAGACTGTATGTGTACATTTTACTAGAAGACGCGGACTTTTTCCTGATCCAGAACTTTTACTCGACGGAACTGTTATTCCAGTAGCTCCAGAAATAAAATTTTTGGGTATTATTTTTGACTCGAAGTTATCTTTTCGATCTCATATCAAAGTATTGAAACGAAAATGCAACCAATCATTGAATATTTTAAAGGTTTTATGTAACACAACTTGGGGAGCTGATTTTATTTCAATTTTAAAAATTTACAAAGCTGTTGTCCGATCGAAACTCGATTATGGGAGTGTAATATATGGATCTTCTGCTAAGTCTGTTCTTCAAGCCCTGGATACTATTCATCACCAAGGCCTCCGATTATCCCTCGGAGCTTTCCGCACTTCGCCAGTCCAGAGTTTATATATAATGACAGGCGAGCCGGATTTAAGACATCGACGTGAGAAACTTACCCTAAAATACTATTTTAAGATTAAAGCCAACCCTTCTCACCCATTGCATAATAGAGTAACTAACCCTAAATTTGGAAGTCATTACTCATTAAAACCTTCATTCATTCCATCACTTGGTTTTAGAGTCCGTACCATAATGAATTCATTAAATGTTGACAATCTGGGAATATTTCCTAGAGAAAACGAACCTCCACCTTGGAATGATAAAAATCTACTTACCATCAATGACTTTTCACATTTTAACAAATCATCAACCCCCGATACCATTTATTTACAATTATTCCATTCCCATAGAAACAAATATTCATCTTTTAAAACAGTTTTTACTGACGGATCTAAGAACGGGACAAATGTTGGTGCCGCGGCCGTTTTTGATAATACAACCATTGCTAGAAAATTGCATGGGTGCTGCAGTGTCTTCACTTCAGAGATGTACGCAATAATTTTAGCCTTAAAAACGATTTCTACACACAGTAATAAAAACTGGATCTTGTATACCGACTCTAAAAGTAGTATCGAATCCCTATTAAACTATACACATAAAAGTCATTCCTTGGTTTTAAAAGCAATGAATTTGCTCCTAACATTAACAGAAAATGATTTTCGGATATTCTTTTGTTGGATTCCTGGGCATGTGGGAATCCGGGGCAATGAGAAAGCGGATTTGGCAGCCAAAAACGCAACACTGATTATAAACTCCAATGTCCCGATTCACGACATTAATAGTGTTTTAACCCAAGCCATAAATTCATCCTGGCAATCCGCTTGGGATTTGGAAAACAATAACAAACTTCATGATATTCAACCATCTATAAAGGGATTCAGCAAAACAAACTTAAATAGAAGTCATCACGTAAAACTGACAAGGCTCCGAATCGGACATTCCTTTTTTACCCACAGACATTTACTGCTGGGAGAACCAGCTCCTTTATGCTCATCATGCAATAGTATTTTTTCCATAAAGCACATATTGACGGAATGCCGGAATTTTAATCGTCATAGACTAAACCGATTTGGTATCTCCCCTATTACCTTAACAGACTTGTTGATGGACTCACATCATAAAAACTTATTTTTATTCCTTACTGACATTGGTTTCGTAAACTTTATTTAGATTTTATAATCGACTGCAACATACACAACTGTACTGAATTTTACTACGTGGCTTTCTGACTCGCTCTAATTAAATACCAGTTATGAACTAGCTATTGTTTGGCGCAGCATGGCCAAATCTGGCCCTTGTGCCATAAAAAACCAACCAACCAACCAACCTAAAAATGTTCTCCAAACTTGTGTATTATATTTGGCATGATTTTTTAATTAGTCTTTCATGTTTTTGAAAGTATTGAGGCTTAATATTATAGAAATTTAAATAAAGAAACACAGTTGAAAATAACTCATTAATCTGCCATATTTTTGTACATTTAGAATTCTCAAGCAAAATATTATTTTTTTTTAGAAAATATTTAAAAATCTGATTAATGCATTAATTTCTAATTCTGTTTAAACATAATAGAAATATAGTTCTTATCTGTTTACTTTTATAAAATTGAATGTAATTAAGAATGTTCACAAAAACTGCTTTACATTTGAAAGGATTTTTGAATCAATCTTTCATGCTTTTAAAAGTGTTGAGATGTAATAATATCTAAGTTTAAATAAAGAATCAGTTAAAAATGAAATCTCAGCTATCATTAATCTCAGCCATCTTTTTCTAATTTAAGAATTCTTTTTGGGAAAATATTAATTTTTTAGAAACTAAAAATATGATAAACCTGCATTAATTTCTCATCTTGTTTAAACTTGGCTTTTAGATGTAATTCTAATGCACTATGAACATTCCATGCCATAATCTAGAACAGTGGTTCCTAATATGGGGTCCAGGAAAAATGCAATATTATTTCACTCGCCAAAATAGTACTGTCAAGAAAAATAAATCGATTATTTTCTCTAATTCTTTTATGTTCTAAAAAATGCTATGTTCAAAAAATGATTATCAAACAATTTCTATTATATGTTCTAAAAAATGGGCAATTGTACTTGCAGCTAAGGGAGTATTTCCCAATGATTGATTATCCTGATACCATACCCCACCTTAACCCAAAAGATGAATTTCTTGTTTTATGTGTTGAATAACTCATTAACTGCTGCATGCTGCAAAACTGCCCTTTACTGGAGTCTCAACTGACCTCTACAGAAATCGACAGTTGTGGCAGTTTTGCAGCATGCAGAAGCATGTATTTACAATATTTCTACATGAAACTAGAAATTCATTTTTGTGGTTGGGGTGTGAAATGTGGATAATGATTAGTTAACTTGGTACTTTTTTACAAGAAGTTTTTTCCATTACTTGTATTAAAAAGTTAAATTTTGCAGTTAATTCTTGGTATTTTTTATAAGTGATATAATTTTGTATTTTCAGAAAGCTGAACGAAGTTTTATTGTTAAGAAATTCATAACTAATGAATATGAATTTAAAGAAGAGCTGGGTAAAGGTTCATATTCTTTATGCAAGAGATGTATATATAAAGAAAGTGGTAAAGAATATGCTGTGAAGGTAAGAGATGCATTATATTTTGTTTATTTCATCTGAAATATTAATGTCTGTTAAGCTTGTTTTTTAAAACACTAACTTCTATTTGATTAATGTTTTTCAAATTGTTATTAACCCGGTAGAACTTACTTGGCCTTACTGCCAAATGTAAATGATTGCATGGGGTATCTCCTACCCCAGTCTGCTTATGACTATATAAGGTATCCAATCTTTTGTTTGCTAATATTTAAATGTTTTTAACCTTGTTATTTGAATATAATTTTTTAAAACCATCATAGAGTCAATTTTTATAGATATTAATTTTTTTGTAATTAATTTTTACTTGTGTTTGTAACAAGATCATATAATAACACAACAAATAGCACTTTTCATGATATACACATCAAATGAATGTGCAGCAGTTCTTACACAACACATTAGAGTATTCAAAACAGACTAATTTATCCCACTTGAAGCACTTTTCATTTCTTGCTGATAAGCACCCAATTACAGAGCCATTTCTTTTCAGTCATTTTGTACGCATAGATACAAAAAATCATGAAGTTAAAAATTCACCAAAAAATTGCAAGCAAACACATACGTTCTGACTCCCTTAGTAGTATATGGCTAGGAGAAAAGACAAAATTTCAAAAAGTATTAGAATTTTAATCTGAAGCAGGTCAGTCAGACAGTACAGACCCACGGGATGACATACATTCAAAAGAATAGAACCTACAAACAGAACAGTCCATCTGCTGCCGATCTGGCCGAGAAGTAGGAACACAAACAAGAAAAGGAATGCTGAGGGCTACGTCACTGCTTAAGTACTATGACTCCAACTTGGTGACTAAGACACTGATGCTGGCGAGCACTGCTTCTGTTTCACCATGCAGTACACACTGCAGCATTCAGAGTTCCTCCAGGTTCTAATCTGATACAGAATATCTAAACCCTTGTACAACAAGGATTTAGATATTCTGTTTTGTTGGGTCCCAGTCATGTGGGCATCGAGGGTAACGAGCTTGCTGACAGTACTGCGAAGGCAGCCTCCGATCCATTGCAGCAAGCCGTTCCTCTTAGTGATATCAAGATGTCCACAAAGGAGTTCGTTGACTCCTTGTCGCAAGAGTCGTGGAACCTGCAAGTCACCAACAAGTTACATTCTATCAAACCCATCATTCATCATTGGCCAGTGTCTCTAGTGCAGAGGATGGATGTCAAACTGACCCGTCTTCGCATTGGACACTCACGTTTCATCCATCATCTTTTATTAGGAGAGAGCACACCCATTTGCTTTTCATGCTCTACTCCATTTTCTGTATATCACATTTTAATTATCTGTCCTGTTTTTCATCATCATTGTATCAAATTTTTTAAAAGCACAATTTTAAATCTACGAGATTAGATTAGTGAAAATCCCCATTCAAATATCTTCTCATTTTTAAATGACATTGGCTTTTTCAACCTCATTTGATATTTTTGTTTTTACTATTCACAACTCATTAATCATACGTTTTAAATTATACACCTTGTTGCTGGTCAACATGTTTTAGGACATCAATTCATGTCAACTATGGTTTTATGTATATTGATGGCCACTTTTAATCTAGTGCTTTATCATATTGTCACGTGTAAAAATTTAACGAAGTATAAAACAATGATTAAGTTAAAATATGAATTTATTTAAATACTTGATTATTAAGTTAGTTAATTGACGAGAAACGATGAACAACACAACATGACAAACTACAAAGCAATTAGTGAGAAACACGTGAGAGGGCGAGACCGCCACATGGCCACTTGCTACTATTTATACAGGATTAATCTCCAATCGTTTGGTCTATCTTCTTCTTTTAAATGTATTAGGTATTTAACTCCTCTGTGGCACTGTAGACTGGAATCGAACACTAAACTAAAGGTTCGAACTGGAATCGAACGCTATCCCACCGGGGCCCAGAATAGATACCCCGTTACAATATCTTTTATCAAAATTAAATATCTTCCACATGTTGTGCTTTTATTTTTGTCTTAGGTCATTAATTTTTAATATACTTTTATTGGGTCACATTCTGTCTTGTGTTTGGCACAGCTTGTCTGCTTTTGGACCTTACACCATAAAACCCCAAAATCTAATCCAATCCATATAATCCCTATGTACACTGTTCATCAGACATTGAAATGTTTCCTGAAACCATCTCGTTAAATTTGGGCAGTATCGGGAGAAATGGCAGGGTGCACAACATCTGTAGCAGACGATCTCCCTTCGTGGATTATTGCCCTCAGGGGATCTTGCAGAATCTTGTTCTGTATCATTGTCCTGGTCAACCTGTTTGGCAGTGTCAAATTCAAATCCATACTGTTGATTAAGTTCAATAATTTTTTCCAGCTTATAGTATTGTGGATAAAAAAATAGAAACAACTATGCTCGGTGAATTTCTCTTCTGGGTTTACCCAAGAATCTTTTCCTGCTTTCATCCCATACTCTACCCCAATGCCTAATTTCCCCCCTTTCACGCCGTGCTGTGGTAGCCCAGTCGGCAGAGTAACAGATTATCATCCAGAGGGTTGTGAGTTCGAATCCAGCCAAAGACCGTCAAGTATAAAGGGGGCTGGTGCACGTTAATTCTGTTGTGGCATCATGTCCTCACGTTAGCAGGGTCTGGAAGTTTGGAAAGTGGGGTGCCAACTCGGGTATTGTTCTCGTCATCTGACCTTGTTTCAAAATTATGTGATGTTGTCCTCGAATCTTTCCCTTCAGGGGATGATCCAGGACCCTCGCCAATAGCCGTTGTGTTGCTCCAGTGCAACATTAATTAAATACCTACCCCTTTCATGTCATTTTTACTCGACATTGTCTGTCTTGTGTTTGGCGCAGGACCATATTTGGCTTGACCAAATATGGTCCTTGTGCCATATAATGCCAAAACAACCAACTACTCTCTTCTGGGGTAGTAAAACTTTTTGTGTGTATGTCCATTTACTTGACGGAAAAACATTACAGTAGCTTGATCAGATCTGGCCCTCCCACCTTGTAAAACCAATCCATACTATAAGACCTAGAGAGCTGAAACTTTTTTAACCCTCTGGGACGCATATTTTGCACCCAACAGTCTTCCTTGCATGACTTCTAACTGATTTTGACCTATAGGATTTTTTTCTAGGATTCTTTCGGCCAGTAGATATGGTTATTTAGTCATGTGTGTGGTTTGTGGAGTAAAAGCAATGCTATTCTACTTGGGAAATCTCATGATGCTCAGGGTTAAATTGGGAGAGCAAAAATCCGACTTCAAATAAGATCATCCCTTGTGGTGAACATTCTTAGAATTTTGTATTTAACAATTGGGGTTGAATGTATCCCATGCAACCACCTCAGATGGAAACGGCACTTTTAAGTTATAAGCTATTAATGCATGCAATAATTTTAGTCTTTGGAAAATCTTAGTTGAGGTGTTAGTGTCTTGTGTTTAATAATTATTATCTTGTCTTGTTTTTCAGATAATTGACAAATCAAAAAGAGATTGTGACGAAGAAGTAGAAATTCTACTGCGATATGGACAACATCCAAATATTGTTAC
The DNA here is from genome assembly GCA_933210815.1 of Meta bourneti. Lineage (NCBI taxonomy): Eukaryota > Metazoa > Arthropoda > Arachnida > Araneae > Tetragnathidae > Meta > Meta bourneti. The sequence continues at coordinate 94,406,844 of OW119926.1, forward strand.
TCTTTACGATGTAAGTTATAAGAATATAATATTTTAAGACATTGTAATCTGTTTCTCGTTTGGGAAGATTTGTTTTTCACAGTCAAGTAGATGAATAAAATTTGACAGTCGGCCATTCAGATGCTGCCCTTTCATGCTAGACATTGTGGTGCTAATGGATCGTCTCATTTCCCTTTCAGGGTTATTGTAAGTTTTGTGTTAAATACTTGATATTGTATTGTGTCTGGCGCAGCATGGCCAAATATGGACCTTGCGCCATAAAACCCAAAAGCCAACCAACCATTCCCCTTTCAGGGGTCTTTTGTTTCAAACAAAATTATTTGATTTCTGATACTGTTGTCCTTCAAAAGTGGAACTCGTTAACTCTTTGAGGCATATGATTTTAAAGAAAAACCCAAGTTGCACAAAATTGTTTATTCACTTATTCAGCTTCAAAGTTAGTATAAAACATCAAATAACATGGGTTTTTATATTATAAAATGATTTATTCACTCATAAATGTTTACCAAATAATTACTGTTATGAGAGAATGAGAGACAAAAATTCACTGCACCACACAATTCACAACCTTAATCACAACAGTGTCAACAATTTAATGCATTTTGACATGTGTAAATTTTGTTTTCAGTTATTTACACATTTAGCGTTAGTTCATAGCATTGCCAATTCAACGAAAAACTTTAAATAAAATATTAAACTGTATGACTGAGTAATTTCAACGTTTTGAGGTGGGTTAAAAAATATTCCACCATACATAAAAAGCTGAGCAAAAGGTGGGACAGTTTTTAACCCACCTAAGAATTAATACCTTCCATTCTGTTGAACTTCTAATTAAATTGGAGTTTGGAAAAAAATTTAAATTCGACATGTTCAATGAAGCTAGGGAGTACCTTGCTGATTCAGTCTTCTTTTCCAAGTTTTCCTCAGGTTTGATTCCTTTGGATTTGGTCAGGTGCATTCCTCGGGTGTATTTCTCTCTTCTGTGTCAATAAACTTTATTGTATATCTTGTGTCTGGCACAGCATGACCAAATATGGCCCTTGCGCCATAAAACCCAACCAACCAAGTTTTCCTCATGGTTCAGCTGTTGCTTTGTTTTGTCTTATGGACATGATCGCCTCAATGCCCATATAGAATTGGACGGGAATTCACTTAATTGTACTGTGTAATTCTGGGCAACCAATGAATAGTGAACATTTAGACATGTGTATTCTGCACATAATGATTTTAAGATATATTGGGAAGCAAGATGATAATGACTTAATTGTCAAATGCCTAGCATTTATAAATAACAATTTCAGATTGTTTTTAAAGGAAAAGATTCATAAAATTTTAAACGAAGTTAAGTACTATTAGATTATTCATATAGTGAAACCCAAGTTCAGTGGATAGGAATTTGTATTCTTGCAAATAACATTACAATTGAGTTCATGGAATTAAAATTTGGCATCTATTTTAGCTTATTTAATACATATAATGCATATTGAAAGGTAAACAGATGCAAGTAAACTATTTTAGATACTAATAACATCCTTATTTACTGATAGTAGGTGATGAGTGCTTTCTTATTTAATTTTAAATGCTCATTGAAATTCTTTCCAACAGGTTTATGAGGATGCCACATCAGTTTTTCTTGTAATGGAGCTACTCCATGGAGGTGAGCTGTTAGATAAAATTTTGAGCAAAAAATACTTCAATGAAAAAGAAGCAAGTTCTGTATTAGAAGTGGTTGCTAGGACTGTGAAATACCTCCATGACAATGGGGTAAATGTCACCTTTTATTATTCCAACTTATATATTTATACCTATGTGTGTTTTAATAACATATTTTAATTTTTTCTTATGTAATGACACTTTATAAGATCATGATTAGCATGTAACTTTGTGTATGTGCTTATATTGTTTATCAAAAGGAGGAACTAAAAGTAAACAATATTGTGGAAATTTAATTAATATACAAAATGTTTCTGAATGCTAGGAAAGCACACTAAAAAGGTTTTTGAATTTGGTTTGCGTTGAGTTAAGGATGAATGCCTCTATTCTAAGGATGAATATACAATATGTTAGCTCTGAGTGGTTCACAATATCTAATAACCCAATGCAAATCAGCTTTACACAAGCTTACAGTAAATTCTGTATTTAAGGAAATGTATTGCACTGAAGTGCTAGAAACATCAGTGCAATATTTCGTAGGCCTTCCACAGGAGCGTAGAGCTGCAGAAATATGTTGGTGTGAACTCCCCAAGGTAATGGAAGTATTCAGTAGGCTTTGAACACAATACTTCCTGCAGAGCAGTCCATAATTCTCTTGTATTCCGAGGTGTAGGATTTCTGTGTTGCATGGCATTCCAAATGTGTTCGAAAAGGTTGAGATCTGGTAACTTAGGTGGGCAGTGGTGGCCTGGTTGGAAGAGTAATGGATTAACAACCAGAGGGTTGCGAGTTCGAATTCAACCAAAGACTGTCGTGTGCAAAGGGGGTTGTTGCAGGTTAAATCTACCTTGGCTTCAAATGTTCTTACATTGGCATGGTGTGGAAGTTAGAAGAGTGGAGTGCCAGCTCAGGTGTGACCTCGTCATCTGACTGATTCAAAATTACGTGTTCTCAGATCTTCCACTTTGGGGGTTGATCCCGTACCTTTGCCAATAGCCCATTGTGTTGCTCCAGTGCAACGTTAATTAAATACCTAACTACCTATCTCTGAGGATACATTGCAGTCCTCATGTTGTGGACTAGGTTCTAACTTTTTATTAGTTATTCTTTAAGTTTCGACACTTTTGACTACCAGTTTGTCAAAGGTTTTACTTTTACTAGCTGAATTACCCTGTGTTCCTCAGGTTGAATTTATAATTCATCGTAATATTACTCAATATTATTCCTATGAAGATTTCTAATTGTTTTTAGCCCCCCTGCAGAACCAGGATAAATCGAATGGGGTTAATATATAGCCTATGTGTCCCACAAAATTCTACAGGATGATTGTACCAAATTTAGTGCGAATTGGTCTGACATTGATCATATAAATACACAATGTTATTCCTATGAGGATTTCGAATTATCTGTAGCTCCCTGTACCATATCGATGATAAAAAAATACCACTTTCTGTAAAAGTAATCTTATGTTATAAAAATTAACATTCCCATGATAAAGCTACAGTTTAAGAATTTACAGACAGGATACATAAACTGAGCTGAGCGATTTTCAGTTCGACTGCAACTACACTCTTAAGTTTCTAAAAACCTCCAGGGTCATCTTGAGAGGCGACTCCTGTAGATGTTTACTCTGACGTTATCTGCACAGCCAGACCGGGAGAGAGTACCCCTAGCAAGTGCTCTGTCCAGGATGATGGGATGTTACACCCCTCTGCGCACCCAAGACGAATGGAACAGGGGTTAATTTGTAGCCTACATTACCTGCAGGGTTCCAAAGAATAAGTGTACCAAATTTGGTGTAGATTGGTTTAACGGTGTAGATTTGTAGAGAACAGACAGGCAGATGGGGGGGGGCAACTCTGCTTTACATGTATAGATTCTACTTAGTTTAAAAAACATTGGTTGAAGAAATAATTTTTAGAAGAAAATATTGAGCCATTCTTTTCATGAGTATATTTCATTCAAATATTAAGAACCTTTTTATAGGACTGAATAACCAATTTATGCTGTACAGATTTATCAGTTTTCTTGAACCACCAGTGAATAATATGATGGAATTGCATTTTTGTAGGTTGTTCACAGAGATCTGAAACCCTCTAACATAATGTATGCTGATGAAGCGGGAACCCCGGAGTCCTTGCGCATCTGCGACTTTGGGTTTGCCAAACAAATTAGAGCAGAGAATGGCCTGCTGATGACCCCCTGCTACACTGCTAATTTTGTTGCTCCCGAGGTTTTGAAGAAGCAAGGGTATGATGAAGCATGTGACATATGGAGTATGGGTGTTTTGCTGTACACCATGCTTGCTGGGTGAGTAGCTAATGCTGTGAGAAATGTTTTTATTAAAACTTGACTATTTGAAGAGCTTTCCTGCTGATCGGTTAATGCTCAGTTGTATGACACAAAATTTTCAAATAAAACTTCTAAATCTGCCCCACTTGATTGACTGACATCACAGCTTAAAATCACTTTTTATTGGCCAGTATTTCTTTTCTCAACCGTACAGTGTTCGAAACTTCACATGTACAAATTCTAAGAGGAGGTCCAAATTTCATTAACTGCGTCTCAGAACTGCAGATTTCTCTTGACTTCTTTCCCCCTACAGAACTTGTGTGAGAGTCGTGAATGACTTTTATGACTGACCACCTAGCGCACTTTCCTTTCAGTCTTTGGCATGCTAGAGATATCACTGGCTTGACACTGTGTTTTCCAGAGTTCACAGAATGATTGATAGAGTAGGGCTTCGAATTAAAAGACCGACCCTCTTAAGGGCCTGTCCCTGACAGCTTGCAAATGGTGATCAATGTCAGTAGTCACTTAAAAGGAGGACAAAATCTTTGGTACAGCATCTGTAGCGAGCAGCTCTAGGTAGGAAAAATATATCAGTACAACTGTTGTACCACCCTTAGTCTAAAGGTTAAGGATATATGTTTACAAGCACCATCTGTATGTGCTAGAAGGTACACTAAGGTCACAAATAAAAGACCAAGTATGTGAACAACATTTTTACTTGCTTTAATTTTACAATCTGAGAGCAGTTGCACTCTTGCAGTTTCATAATAAGTGCTCCAAGTTGTGACCCCAACAGTAACGCATGCTTGACAGCAATGATGCATGGATTGTTGTACAAACTGGCCAACTGCTGCACTGCCGAACAGCACCCTCTAGCACTTGTGGCATCCCTATGGGAATTCCAGAGCTGCCACAGGTGACTAAAAGGCAACTTTTTGCTACTATTTTGCAACCTTGGATATTTGGGATATCTTTATAAGCAAAATTCTTCAGCCTTTGTTTCATACATAATAAGCACATTTTGTGTTTTAGTCAATTCATTTTGTATCCAAGCAGCTAAAATTGCTACTAAAATAGGGTTGAAGAGGAGACTTTTTGTTATTATTTTAGAGAATTTATGCTACTATTTCACAAGTGCTTTGGCTGTCAGCCCTGAAATTCTGTTTAACTGTTCTGTGAATTCTGTTTAACCTCTTCATGTTTTGTTTAATTAAATCTATCGTGCATGATTACAGCAAGTGAATTGTACTGAGGTTGGTACAAGTGCATATGAAGACTACATGGATGTAAACAAAACATTGATTACTGCAAAAGATTTAAGAATTGAATATAAAATGAAACTCATTTAAAAGTATTTCTAATTTTATTGATTGCTATAGAATAATTACTACAAATAACCAGACCTAACATTTTATTGAAGATATTTTGGCATGAACAAAATACATTTATAAGGGCATATGCAATTTGGAAATTATTATGGCTTGTGAAATATGGCAGTATATATATGTATATATAAATACCCCAATTTCCTATCCTCGACATAATGACAAACAGATACTTGCATGAGCCAATAATAAATTTTAAAGTTGAAGCTCATTGAAAATTTCAATGAGCAGCAATTTATGGAAAAAATTTCAATATTAAGCTTTAGAAAGTTGAATGATCTAAATCCTAAAATACAATTGTTTTGAAACCACTTGTACAAATGTCAGAAGTGAAGTTAAATAATTTATTTCAGGAAAACAATATACTTACCAAGTGTTTTTTAGCCCTTGTGTTGCAGAAAATTACTGCAGACCATCAAACCATGTATATGATATTAGTTTCTAAAATAATATCCTATTTGAATGGGTTTTGCCTGGTGACCTGATTGATGCTTCTTCTACTTATTGAAAGTTTTTACTCTGGGGTATTTTTGTCGGCAAAAAAAATCGATTTTGTTTTTCGCATAATTTTATTTTTTAGGGTCTTAAGAACATGTGTACCAAATTTCAACTTGAAATTCAGCCCAGTCAAAATATAAAAAAAAAATTTTTTAATCAAATGATAGCTACATGTATATCAAGTGAAATGCAGTTCAAATTTTTGTTTGAGAGCACTTGGAATTGAAAAATCATGCCATCCAGTGACCACGAACTTCGTGTGGTCTCATGGTCGAAGAGGGTTAGTAGGCGTGATTCTTCCTGAAACCATGCGGTTCATTTTTCAGGTCCATATCTCCACTTCGAAACTTCGCAAACCATCGCCGAATGGTTTGTTCATTGGCTGTATTCTCCCCGAATGCTGTATTAATGTTAACTGCAGCAGAATGTCTCACTTTAAATTCCTAAGCGAAGATGACTCAAATCTGATTTTTCCATGTCGAATTGGGAAGCACCTTACGCCCAAACAAATTAAATCTGGAATTTGTACTCCACACACGTGATAGCTATTTATAGTAGCTCTGACGTAAGATGCCCGAAGCTTGTAGGTAATTATTTTTAGCTGTATGGGGTCATTCCCAAAGCTATTTCTCATCGTACATATCATTCGCACCAACCCAATAGTTCGGTATCTGCGTTACACCATGCTCAAGATTTCTGTATTGGTCTTATTCCTTAACACTAATCCAAATGGCCATGGATAATCAATTTGGAACTGAATAGTCTGCTGTATTAAAGCATCTTAATTTTCTACTAGCTGAATTACCCATGTTGCTTGGGTGGAATTGTTTATAATTCATTGTCATATTACTCAATATTATTCCTATGGAGATTTCAAATTGTTTTTAGCCCCCTGCAGACAGGGCAAATCGAATGGGGTTAATATATAGCCTATGTGTCCTGCAGAATTCTACAGGATGAATGTACCAAATTTAGTGCAAATTGGTCTAACATTGATCGTATAAATACGCTATCTTATTCCTATGAGGATTTTGAATTGTCTGTTGCCCCCTGTACCATATCGACGGTAAAAAAAGACCACTTTCAAAAAATAATCATAAAAATTTACATTCCAATAATAAAGCTACAGTTTAAGAATTTAGAGACGTGATACATAAACGATATGAAACTGAACGATTTTCAGCGCAAACGCACGATTGCATCACTCTAAGATTCTAAAAACCTCCCAAGATCATCTTGAGAGGCGACTCCTGTAGATGTTAACTCTGTCATCATCTGCACAGCCAGAATGGTAGAGAGCGCCCCCTAGTAAGTGCTCTGTCCAGGATGATGGTACATTACACCTCTGCACACCCAAGAAAAATAGAAAGGGGGTTAATATGTGGTGTTAGGGTGTAATATGTGTTACCTGCAGGGTTCCAAAGAATAAGTACCAAATTTGGTGTAGATTGGTCGAACGGTGTAGATTTGTATAGAGGACAGATTCCAACTCTGCTTTATATGTATAGATTAATTAGATACCTCATTTTCTTTCTCTCCAGGCATACTCCATTTGCATATGGTCCTACAGACAAGACAAGTGAAATTTTATCGAGAATCGGAGAAGCTCGTTTTGATTTAGCATCTGGGAATTGGATCAATATTACAACGGCTGCAAAAGTAACTATGGCAATTTTTACCTGTTTTGGTTTATTAATTTTGAAATTGGTCTCGTTTTGAGCTAACATGCTGAGATAAAAATGAAATGCTTCACTTAAAAATGTCCTAAATTCAAGGATAATTAGTGTTTCAATATTTGATATATGGGATGTAAAAGTTCTATTATGCTTATAATTATGTATTATAATTATGTAAGAAAAGGAGCAATTCTGTAAAGTACACAACTGTCTTTGTATCTTATTCTCATCCTATTTAGGTTCATAGGTTTGATATATTTTGAACATAGTTTTTAATGTATTCAAAGTTAATGCAGATGTTAAAATAAGTTTACAGCAAAACTTTCTGTGCACACAAGGGTTACCTAATGGTTAAAACTTCAACCTTTGGACTCTCAGCACTACAAGATCTTGGTTAACATTCATGTGTCAGTATGAAGCATTATAATGGTTTCGAATCCAGTTTAATCAGTAGATTTAAATCAATGTTTTCAATTTTTTTATTAGAGTTTAATAATAAAATTGGAATAACCTAGGACAGGATGCATGTTATATATAAATAAGTTTAAAATGCATGTTCATCCCAAGAAAGTGAGTATTCTTTCTCAACTGGAAATCATAGGAAACACTAGAGAAATAATGATATTCATTGCTTGAAATAACAATGACAACTAAAAAGTTATCTTTGACTGCTAAATAATAGGAGTCATTTTCAAACATGTTCATCATCAGCTTTATTTTGTATATTAGGGGCAGGGTTGGCCATACATTAACAAGTTTTTACCCTATTTTGACACCTTCCATGTGGTGATCCAAGATGCTAGAACTGACCCCTTGCTTGTGGAGAAGGAGATTTGTTTGTTCCAATGAAGGGAATCAACATGTTTCGTTGCCTCACAAACAAGAACTTGGTGCCCCACACTTAAACTTTGGTATTTAGGGAAGAAAATCAACTGAGCTTTAAAAGAAAGCTCTAATTTTCACCTTAGAAAAAATTCATCTTGTATTTATGAAGTTTCAAGTAAAAAAAGTTTTTTGATTATCTTGGAGAAAAATGTTCCCCAGATATCTTAAAATATGGAGCACTAATTTAAATATTAGTACATCAAAGTCATTATTAAATCACAATGTAGATGTGCTGCTCCTTATTACCATCTGTTACTTGGGCATTATTTTCAAGTTAGTATTTTGTTCACCTGCAAATTATATTCGATAATAGTAAGAGCATACGATCAGTTTTTCTATGCAGTCTTAAGTAATGTACAAAAATTGCCGATTTTTAAATTAAATTTTGTATCCACTTTTTTATGTCAATTTTTGTCCTCAATTTTCAAGTATGGATTTGTTAAAGAATTCAAATGTAGATATAGAGCAATAACAAGCCACAAGATAATATTTAATTCTAATTTTTAGAAATTCTAACATGTGTATTACATGTTTTAGCTATTTTCTCTAAACTTTGTTTTGATAAATATTTAAAATTTTTATATTTAAATCTTAAAAGTAAAAATTTGCCTTCTTGTTTCCTAACTTTTTCTCTCCCATGTTTTAATGTTTAATATAATTTAATTCCAGAAACTGCACTATAAATTGTAAGCCTGAACCTATAACTAGTTTTAACTTTTAAGGAAACAAATTAATTTTAAATATTAAAAATTGTATTTAAATCAGACCAATTAAACTTGGTATTAAAACATGACTTTTTTCATATCCTGATCTCTTGCCTATTAGTACAATTACCATGCTGAATGTGCATTCAGAACATTTAGTGTATTTTACATGCGCATAGTAACTCAGCACGTCTTTCTGTTTGTATATTTGTGCAAATATCAATTTTAAGGGTTGAATGTATTTACATAAAATTTTATACATTTTCAACAATTGAGGATTGGGTTTTAACACATTGAGTGCTGATGATGCCATGTTGGCATCCATACCAAGCAATAAAAATCCTATTGGAATCAGCAGTTGTTAAATTTCTTAAAAACCAAATTAAAAGAAAATATTTAGTTTTTAATTTTTTAAATTTCAATTCTTGGCGAGATCTTCAACATCTGTTTCGTTCTTAAAGTAGCACATTTTTTGTTTTAGTCAACTAAAATTGCTACTAAAGTATAGTTTAAGAGGAGACTTTGGTACTATTTTTAAAAATTTCTGCTGCTAATGTTACTATTTCACAATTGCTTTGACTGGCAGCCCTGAGATTATTATTGACTCGCCCTCGTAAATTCTTCAATTGTATAATGAGCACTATTTTATTTTCTCTTAGCACTTAGTACAGAAAATGCTGCATATAGATCCCAAGCAAAGGTACAGAGCAGTAGACGTTTTGAATCACACTTGGATACTGAGCAAAGACCAACTTCCTAACTGCCAACTGGCACTAAAAGACGAGCCGTCAGTCGTAAAGGTATTTCAAATATTCTTTGAATTTGCTTTTTAGATAATGTGGCTCAATTAGTATAAAACTAATCCAGACATTAACATTAGGAACATATGCAAAAAAGTAAATAAAATATTTTCTCCATTCCTTTTCCAACAAGTGAAACTTAAAAATCGATTCAATAAAATATGAAATTTAAAAACATTGCAAAAGCACAGAATTTGAGAATATTTCATAAAAGAGTTAATATCTTCAATAACATTCATTGAATCTTAACTTTGACCAGTTGTATTGGATGTTCTATCCACTCTAAATCATGTAAATTTACAGAATAGATTTTGGCATAGTTCTTTTAGTCAGAGTTCGAAATTGGTGATTGTTAGTTGTATTTGGTACCTATAAATTTCATTTTTGATGACCAAGTTTTTGGATCCAGTTGTCATTTCTGATGCCTAAATCTTCTGAATTTTTTGCATTCTCAAGGGTAGCCTGTCGCCGCAGTAGCCCGATTGGAAGAGTAACGGATTAGCAACTGGAGGGTCGCAAGTTCGAATCCAACCAAAAACCGTCGTGTACAAAGGGGACTGGTGCATGTTAAATCTGCTATGGTCTCAAATGTCCTCACATTTGCATGGTGTGGAAGTTTGGAGAGTGGGGTGCCAGCTCAGGTGTTGCCTCGTCATCTGACCATGATTCAAAATTATGTGCTGTTGTCCTTGATCTCTCCCTTTGGGATTGACCCTGAACCATCACGAATAGCCCATTGTGTTGCACCAGTGTGACGTTAATTAAAATACCTACCTTGAAGGCCTCAAGTCTCACAAGCTAATAGACTTGGTATAATATTGCCAAGTGGGATAAGTGACAACACATTTTACTGCTGAAAATTTTTAAATAACAACGAAAGGAAATGAGGTGTATATGTAGATGTGTGGAGACATGTAGGTTATATTTTAAGTTTTCAGATCATAGAATGCTTTCCTTTTTCTAGCATTTTTGTCTTGAAATGTCAGTGCTATTTACATTGTTCTTTAGTTAAAATGAATAGATAAAACTAATCGCTGCATGTTTCCCACCAGGGTGCCGTTGCAGCTACATTCCGTGCCATTAACACTATTCCAAGCTCACCTACATTGCAGCCTGTGGAGGCTTCAAAGTTAGCGCGGCGGCGGCAGAGGAGTCGTCCCAAGTCATCCACAGATTGAGCAACCCTACCCAACTACAAAAGACTTTTGTATCAATTGAAATATATTTAAGAGCCGACACATTTTCAGGGCTTTCATTTTGAAGCGCTGCCTCAGGCGACCGAAGTGGAGAGACTGCTTACAAGAACCACTTTTATGTTCAGTGTTCGAGACTTTCAAAGTGATCCTCTTAAAGTTTTAATTTATTGTCAGTTTTAGAACTGTAGCAATAATGATCGTGTATGCTTTTCTCTAGTGTTGCATTTTAGTTTCTTTCCTTTCGACGCAGTAATTTTTAGTGTCGCTTAGACCATTACCTGCTTTTTTTTTACCCCTTTTGTGAATAATTTTTGTCTGCTTTCATGTTAGTCAAAATTTGATGAGTTTCTCAGAATTTTTCAGTCAGATTGGTTAGTTTTAGAATTTTAGGGATTTTTATTTATTTTGCCAAGCAATGCTTACCTTTCCATTGATTTTATTTATTTTTCTAGGATACGTTTCATAATCAATATAGTAAAAAGATTTGGTAATTAGTTAAATTTTCTGATCTTTTAGTTATTGTCAGGATCTCATGCAGGAGTTTAACTAATTTTTACAGGAGTTTAACTTTTACTCGACTATTGATCAGACAAATTTAAGTATTAATGTCATCAAACATATCAGCTTATTTTACTCGTGTAGCCTAATTATCTGCATTTATGTTAGTTAGATTTAAGCTCAAATTAATACACTATGATCAAAATAAATTTCACTCTTATTACATCCATACTATCTTTTGCTGTATTTGAGTTAATGCATGAAACAACAGTATTGTTAAAAAGTTCTGTTTTATGTTTGTATGCAAAACATTTGGTCTGGTTGAAAAGCAAGGAGTAATGGATACATTTCATGGTCTTAATTAAATAAATAAAATGACAGGTAATTTAATACCTTAAAAATCATCTTAGCATTAATTGAATTTGTGTGTTGGATCTATTTTTAAGAGTGCATTCAATATTCCATAATTTTTTATTCTTAATGAGTGTGTTATATGTCTAAGTAGGATACTTGATGGTTGTATGTACATAATTTTTGAAAACGAAAGTTCTCGTAGGAATCCTAATCTTTACGAAATTCTAGAAATATTGTAATATACATAATTGGTGAAAGAAAAGTGCACATGTAGTGGAGATTGGGGTGAACCAGTTCTTTTGATACTATGCCTGACTAGTGTACAAAACCATGAATTTTATCATTAATTTAATCAGTTTGTTTATTCAGTTTAGTAATTTAAGTGCCTTAAATAATGATTTTATCCTGCAAAAAATGATATTGTTTTAAGTAAAATTTTATTTCTTAATTTTATCTCAATGCTTTTATCCATTTTCTTTTTGTATTAAATTTGTTCTTAAATTATTTTTTACTTTTAGATTAGATAAGTTTAAATCTGGCAATTCAAATCGGAAACTTGCATATATTGAATTTTTCTTCGTTTCAAAATTATTAGATGTTCAGTTTTGCAAAATCTGATGTGATATAATATACCAAAAAGTTTTTAATTTGATTGTGGCGTTTACGTAAGGTTTATTTAGCGTAATGATGTAGCAAAAATGAGGCTGGTCGGATTGGCTTGAGAAGTTCTTGTTCAGTTTGCTACATTTTATATAACGAACTATTCACATGAGAATGATAAGTGCAGAATAATGATGAAGAGGTAATTTGGCTGTACCACCAGTTTTGTGATTGCTAAATAAACTTGAATACAGATAGACAGGAGAAAGTGTAAAGCGTTTAATAGTGAATATTACAATTGTAATGAATGTTTTCAATTTCTATTTTTGAAGTGCAGTTTTAAGCACTTATGCACTATATTTTGAGGATTATTTTGTTGTACCACCCAGGTTTGGGATTGCAAAAGGAACTTGATTACAGGTTCCGCAGGAGAAAGTGTAAAACATTTAATAGTGGATACTACTTTTGTAAACAAATGTTATCAGGCTCTATTTTTGAAGTACATTTTAAGTATTTATGAGTTAATCGTATCTTGGAATCCATTCTCAGATGAAAAGAAATTATTTGGCTGTACCACCCAGTTTTGCAGCTGCAAAACTATCTTGAATACAGATATGCTGCAAGACGAAGTGTAAAGCATTGAACAGTGGATGTTGCTATTGTAAAGAATACTTTGAGGTTCTATTTTTGAAGTGCATTTATAAGCATTTATTAGTTAATCTTATATTGAATTTTAAATATTTGTCGTATTGTAGTAAAATTAAAAATTGAAGGAAACGTTTTCCCCTCAATAAATCCCTACCCATTAGTTGTTTCGCTCACTCAAATACTCGTATTTCTGTAGTCAGTGTTCAGGTTTAGCAGCATAGCCACAATACTTACTTGCACATGTATGCAATTGAACTGATATTTTATTGAACATAGTCCTTGTCTCAAAAGATTTATGACTCAACTTGAACCTCTGCAATGTGATGTCACCATTTGAATCTATTCTCTGCCGCCAAGGCATTCCAAATTGTATATTTATATATTATTTTAAAATCTCTGAATGTGATATCTGCAATATATATCGTTTCATATCCATCAAAATATCGATATTCTCTACTCATGTTGTAAATAAGCTGCATTTCAATGTGTCGTGAAAGTAAAACTTTGGCCCTAAAATAATTGTCCACACTTGGAGCATGTAGCTTTATCTAGAAACCAGTACTATCAAAATTGGACTTTTAAGACATGGCGGAAAGATTATACAAAATTTTTTGTTTATTTGAACTAGAGTAGCTACTTCCCAACTGTTGGTTCCCTTTACAAATTGAATATTTTAAATGCATTGAATGCTTCTGTAATAATCTTTAACTGATTTAATAATTGTTATTTCATTTAGCAGTTTATTAATAATTCTGGTGGAAATAGAAACGCTTAAGAGATACTAGATGAATTTTGAGAAATCGGGTTCGAATATTTGCTTAACTCTTATTGAAAGCATTCAGTGAACACAACCATTCTTGGGTGGTTTCTCTACTTAAATGTACCAAAATCTAATATCTTTATGCCTTCAATAATCCCTTACTTTAAACCAAATAAATGCAATAGATAGACTTTTAGTGAAGGTTTTAAAGAGGTGCAAAATATTGAAAAACAAACGAATTTCTAGATTGGTCTGCCTCAAATAAAAATCCTTGCTATGCTACTGTAATAAGAGAATATGGCACTGCAAAATGGAATAGTATGATTCACAGATAAATGAATAACAAAAGCTAAGGTAAGAGATAAAAGCCTTAGACAAACTGGTAGATGATAATATAAAAGCTTAAAATATTTACTAATAAAGATGATGAAAACAGGTTGGTTGATAGGTATTTCGGTAGAACAACACATCCACTGTGTGACCTGGGGAAGAGTATTGGAAAAAAACTTGGGGCAACACTGTTTAGCAATAACATTTAAACTCAGTATTTAATATACATTGGCAATACATTTTCTCGTCCACTTTCGTCAGTAGCAAAATAAACGCATGTGCTAAAATAGCTATTTCATCTTTGTTTTTAAAATTTCTAAAAGAACGTCATACTCTTCCTAAATCTAACCCCTCTAACATCAACTTCTGTGAATTAATGTGTCAAGCATTCAAAAGTAATCTTATGCAAGGTAATTTATCCACTTCCTACTGTCGACCAATAAACAACTGAGCCCAACACAACTGCACCACATCCGAAATCTGCAAAAGTTAACCGAACAGTGGAAGCAAAGGGGACAACAATGTCCAAACCGTTCTTCAACGCACATAACTATCTTGAAGCTATTAACCATCTTTTTGTTTTTACTATCATTTATCAGTCTGTTTTGCAGCTTTTACATAAAATAGGGGAAATTATTGGAATTTTGAATTTAAAGATAAGTTTAATTTGTTGCAAGGAAAGGTTTGTCTTGTTACTCGAAAACAAGTATTTTCACAACTTGAAAAATTACTTTCAGTCACTAAACGAAGCACAGTTTTTAGTCCAGTTATGATAGATAAAGCTGCACTGTTCCAAGTATGGAAACTTATTTTACAGCTACTGTATTCGTTCCTTCTTTTAATTCATGTTCTGATTTGATGTGGCGTGATTCAGGAAGTATGTGGCCAATGTCACTGCCAAGAATGTATAATAGGGTCCAGATGTTTTTAATGTTTCAATATGAAATTTTAAAAAGTAAGGGTGCAAAACAATGTTACATGTGAAAAATCTATAATTGCGACAATTTGAATGACTGATTTTATCATTTTTATTGGTGATTATTTTTTGTATGAAACTAAATTTTACTTGTAAAGTATATCTGATTTATAATCCTAGTCAGTAATGAAAATATTAATCTGTATGCTTGCAAAATTTTACTTTTATGCTAATAAAGTGATGCTTAAAGTTGTGGATTTGTACTTGGGGTTTCGATATTTCTCCATTTCAAAAGTATAAGCAAGTTTTAATTTTAAGGAAATAATGATAATTAGTTTTGAAACTTGAAATAAATTTGAAATTATAGATACTAGAGTGACTTGATATTTTTTTTTATAAGTTTAACTAAAAGAATATATTACTTTAGTATGAATGATGTATTTTATAGAATGTGAATACCTTATAAGTACAATAATTATTCCCAGTTATTATATAAATAGTTTGAAAGCAATTTTATAAAATATTCACTGACAGTGTTGTGTATTCTATTGTTTAATATCTGTCTTGAAATAATTAGTAAACAATACTCAAACTTAATTATAAGAAATTACTGTGTATTTTATCAGTAAATGATGAGGTATGATACGAGTTTTGTCTCGGTACTAAAATGCTTTCAAAAAGGATGTACCCTTTTCTGTAAAACTCAAGAAGCACTACCAGCCTCTCGCCAAATTAGTAACTAAAAGTTTCATCGCCAAACAGCTGTTTAGATAGGCCTACCACAGGTTACCATTTTCCATTATTATTGGCGATGGAAATTAAACAGTGTTCTTGAGATTTAACTTCCTTTTCTTTACCCGCAGTTATTTAGGTATTTAATTTTGTGTTTAGATTGCTTTCCTTATTCTAGTGTTTTTATGGTTGCTGTGAAATTTCCTTCAGTGAGAAGAATTTCTTAAGATTTGTTTGTGTACCTAACCCATGCACCTGCTTTTAATTGAGAACTGAATATTTTGAATTGAAAGAAAAGCGAGAAACTTATCCAGATAGTGTTTTTATTAATCTAGCAGATTCCGTGCCATATGCGAGAGAATTCGTGGGAAATTTTTCTCTAGCGTGCTTTTAAGCTGCAAAGATTTGTTTTCCGTACTCTTACATTTCTGTCTGGACCCTTATTTATTAAGTATTTGGAGAGTGTTGATTCTAGTTGTACAAAGAGTTTACTCTGAACTGTGCATTTCAGTGTTGATATTTTCTTGCCTTTGCAATTTTCTTGAATCTGTATATTTATGCTTTTGATTGAAAATATGATAAAAAAATACTGAGTTTATATCTGTTTTTGTTTTATTTAACAGAAATTGGATTCAGTGATCAACTGTGTCTACCATGAAAACTGCTCTTGACAAGTCTGGGTTATGGGGGTTGCTATAGAAACGATTTGTTCATTTTGAGTAGGGGCGACTCTAGGGATGACACAATTTTATTTTGGTGACAGTAAGAGGTAGTTTATATATATATATATACTGGAATAGATCTGGTCGACAAGTAAAAATATTAACAAATGCATTCCGAATTGTCATTAAGTGCACCAATGTGACAAACTTGAATCCATTTTTTAAAGCATTCCCTATAGAAAACAAGGTAAGATCAGTTTTCACTGCAACAGGGGCAGACTTTGTGTATGGAGTTCTCGTGAGTCATGGTAGACATTGGCGTTTATCCTTGAAGGTCAGGCACGCATCAGTCCAACATGCAACGTGTAGTTTTTCCTGCATGACTTCTAACCACTTTTAGACTTTGAACAATGGAATCATTCCTAGGATTCCATTGTTCAAAGGATTAGGTTCCAAGTCCCTAGGAACTTCACCCAATGGATGCGGGGCTATTTAGTCATGGGTGTTGGAAAGTACAAGCAACACTGCACTGCTCAGAAATCTGGTGACGTTCAGAGTTAAACCATCGGCTTCTAATGAAATAGACGGAGCCATGTGCGCGCAACGTCATGCTATTTCTGCCGATCACTCGGTTTGAAGATGGGAAAATGAAAACCACGACTAGGAGAAATTGCAAAATGTCGGATTGAAATATCTTTAGAATGGGGAAGGGTAAGGGAATGGACCCAAGGGATGATTATTACTTTAAAATAACCAATTTCGAATTGATATGAAATTAATCGTGAAAAAGATCTTTCAATCTAAAATATCGGGCCGCGGTAGCCCGGTTGGAAGAGTAACGGATTAGCAAGCAAAAATTCGTGTACAAAGGGGTCTGGTGCTCGTTAAAGCTGTCGTGGTCTCAAATGTCCTCGCGTTGGCGTGGAGTGGAAGTTTGGAGAGGGGTGCCAGTTCAGGTGTGACCTCGTCATCTGACCGTGGTTCCAAATTACGTGTTCTGGGAGATTTTTTTCGGGTTCGATCCCGGACCGTCAACAATAGCCCGTTGTGTTGCTCCAGTGCGACGTTAATTAAAATACCGTACCCAATCTAAAATATCAAAAATAATCATGTACTCCTATGTTGATATTTGAAACTGTTTTTCATGTCATTAACCCGAACTAGGGGGTTGTAACGTGCGTAGTTTAGGAAATGATACACTATAAAGAATAGCTGGAATTTTATGTTTGTATTATGCACACATAATTGCATTTCTGAGTCAGTCTATTTTCCTTTGGATTTTCTTGGACACGGGAGACCACCGATACTTTGAAGATCATATATTTCTTGAATATTTCATTAATATTGAGGGGTAGAGTCGCGGATTAGGAACCGGTTGAGAGTTCGAAACTCGATCCAAAGACCATGTACGTGGGGACACGTTAAATCTTGTGTCCTCGCATTGATATTGCGATATTTCTTTATGTACCATGCATCACTCATCCATCACTCCACATATTGAAATTCTCCATTTGCAATTAAGTCGCTAATGTATTACTAAATGAGGCTTTGCACAGAGGACCTGTGCTGCAGTTTTCTGAGAAAAAGTGCAAATGTGATGAAAGTCCGAGTTCTATGTTAATCGTCGGTAAAATCCAGACATTTTTGCCAGCAGTTAGGTGACACGGGCCAATCTGGTGGGTAAAAACGTTGCTCACCGAATCGAGCGACCCTTCGATAAGTTGCTCCACGTCGCCAACCTGTTGCTTCTTAGGAAAGGTGGCAAACAGCAACCTGGCTTCGCTGTTTCTTCCTAACCGGACAGGATGATTGACCGAAACGTTAGGTAGCTGAATTTACGTCGCAGTGGAGCAACACACAACTGGCTGTTGGCGACGGTCCGGTATCAATCCCGAAGGGAAAGACCAGTCTCAACACCAGGCCTACGTGAGGATATTTGAGGCCATTAAACGTGCACCAGCCCATCTGTACTCGTTCTTTGAAACGTTCCTCCCGGGTCGCGAGCCAAATCAAGAAGGTCGCGCTTCCCTTTTCGCGGTGTTGTCTTAGAATCGTCTGTCCCAAATTTGATGGTGCCGTCATGGGTATGCCCTCTGCGCTAGCATCCTGAGTTGTCGGCGCAGGTCCGACTAATCCCTGGGTGTATTTCTTCTGCGTCAGTAAAAACTTTCCTTGTGTGTCATGTCCATTACTTGATATTGTCTGTTTTGTGTGTTGCAAATATGGCCCTTGCGCCTAAAAGCCAATCAACTCACATCTGATGGAAAAAATGTCCACCCCCAGTCCGTGTTTATCTTTTCAATTACTTTTTGCCTCGTGAGGGCCTTGGTTAGAAGAGCAACGGATTAGCAACAGGAGGGTTGCGAGTTGGAAATTCGGCCCTGCCCTGCCAAAGACCGTGTACGCGGGGGCTGGTGCACGTTAAATCTGTCGTGGCGTCAAATATCTTCACGATGGCATGGTGTAGAAGTTTGGAGAGGGGTCCCAACTCAGGTGTTGTCTTCGTCATCTGACCGTGGTTCAAAATTACGAGGCGTTGTCCTTGGATCTTTCCGTCAGGGATTGATCCCGGACCGTCGCCAATAGCTCTTTGTCTGGCTCCAATGCAGCGTTAATTAACTACCTACCTACTTCTTGCTCCGTGTCTTAAAAAATGAGGACGTTAAATGAGAAATTGAAACGTTATCACTATGATCTTCGTGATAACGTCTGATCAATAATTTTAGTCTTAAAATTTTTATTTAAATTAATATTCAATTCTAGTAGCCCTGAAACATACCACAATTTCCCCCTCTACTTGTCATCTGACCGTGATTCAAAATGACGATGTTGTCCTCGGATCTTTCGCTTCGGAATTGACCCCGGACCGTCACCAATAACCCGTTGCGTTGCTCCAGTGTGACTGATATTTTCCCCTCCAGTATACAGATAATAAAGGAACATGACAGCGCCGTCGAACAACGCAACAATTTTACTTCACAACCACAGGACAAGATTTAGATGAAAATTTCTATTCAAGAAAATTGTCAAACAATGGTATAACTTGTCAACTGGCGCCATCTCTTGATTACAAATTTAAGTAATTTGAGCAGAGGTTTTGAACTGCGTCATGCTCTCAAGAGTGCTTGGAAACCTGAAGACGACTTGTGCTGACAGACGATACCTTTTGATTTTGATAAGAGTAGCAAACAATTTGGAATTATCGTAAACGGTTAACTTAATGGTTAAGAACCATTAAATGTAATGCATTTTTACCGTAAACAGTTAAAAGTGTTATCAAATGTATTGTAAATTCATTTCAATGCATATTTTAAGTAAAACGTAGTTCATAAAATAAATAAGCTAAGATGTAATTATTTTAATTTGCTGAAACTAATTAATTTATATATTTAATTTTAAAAAGGTACTGCTTAATCAAATGCAATTTTTCATAAAACGGGGGACTTCATAAAGCGAAGCTTTGTGCTTAGGTAAAGGGTTGGTTTGTTGGGTTTTATGGTGCAAGGGCCATATTTGGCTAAGCTGTGCCAAACAAACGACAAATAACATTAAGAAATGAACATACACAAGGAAAGTTTTATTACAGACAAGAAATACCCCCAGGGGAATTGCACCTGCGTTGCCTACAACTTGCAGGTTGCTAGCACAGTGAGCAACTCCATTGAGTCATATAAAGAGTAGGTAGGCAGTTAACGTCGCACTGGAGCAACACAATGGGCTAATGCGACGACCCGGGGTCAATCAAGAAAGGGAAGATCCGAGCACAACATCTCGAAATTTGAACCACGGATAAATGTCAAGGTCAACACCTGAGTGGCATCCCACTCTCAAAACTTCCACAGCACAGCAATATGGACATTTTAGGCCGCCACAGATTTTACGTATACGAGCCCCCATGTACACGACGGTCTTAGTTTGAACGGAGTTTCGAACTTGCTTTTGTCCACAGCATGTTTTTGATAGCTTATTCCAAAATCATTTCGAGAAGGACTTGAGCCCCGAATATATTCTGAAAACATTCCTGCCCTTGAGAGCTTTTCGATTAGGCTAATGTAAAAAAAGTAACAATAGGATGCAAAAAAGTAACAATAGGTGCATAGACATTCCTCCCCGTGGTGCACCCAAGTACCGTTTTTTGGTTTAACTTTCCAAGCGGTTTCGACAAGATTCTCCTACCGAAACCCGGTCTCTTACTCTATTCAGCGTCAAATAAATAACCTAACCTATATGGAATTATGAATATCTTCCTTACTTTGTGATCTAACCTTAAGCCTCCAAATGGTTTTGAATAGATATCGTATTCATCGAGATCTGATCAATTTTGCTAATGACGAGATATTTCTCCATCAAGATACTGCCGATTTTTTTATGATGACGAGATCAAGACCAGGTCTGTTTTTTTCTATTGACGAGGTATCTCGTCCAACAAGATCGGGCCAATTCATAGATAGGGGTGAAAACGCTTTAGAATCACATGCCGTAATCTAAAACATGAATGGCGATCGCCGTGGAGGTTTTCCCTCAGCCAACTCTTATCAATACTATCGCTTTCTGCGCCGAACGATAAACAGAACCATAACTCGGGCTGAAGACGCCGATTGTAGAAGGTATTTGTTTACTGTACTACCAGTCCCCTAATTTAACTAATAGACTCGTTCGAAACCACGTGACTCAATTACGTTCTTGTGGGAGCCGGACTATGACACTCCAATTGGAAATAAAAAAATGCAAAATAGAATCCAAGATTAAATCGATTTTTATAAGTGCCTTTTATTACAATAGCAAAAAGAACCAACTAAGACTGAATGAGTACTAAATTAACGATATCGGAATATTTACTGCTCATGTTTATAAAAAAATTGGGGTTATGGCCCCTATTTTTTTGAACACGTGAACGCTCAGCACACCATTCAGGAACAAACCTGTCACCAACAAAATTGAGAGATTTCCAAATATCACGGGAGAACTTTTTATTCCTTGTGTATAGCTGTCATTTGTAAAAATCCACAATTCTTCATTATATAGTTACTAGTAGGTATTTAATTAACGTTGTAGTAGAGCAACACAGCGGGCCGTTGGCGGTGGTCCGGGATCAATCCCAAGGGAAATATACGAGCACAACTAATAGCAATTTTGAACCACGGTCAGATGACGAGGTCCACACCTGAGCTGGCACTCCACTCTCTAAACTTCCACGCCACGTCAACGTGAGGACATTTGAGGCCACGACAGATTTAACGTGCCCCAGCGTACACGACGGTCTTTGGTTGGACCGAGTTTCGAATTCCCAAACCTCCGGTTGCTAATGCGTTACTATTTCAAATGGGCTACAGTGGTTCATTTCCTTGTGTATAATCCAAAATTCTTCATTATTTGGTGTTATTAGATGAAGTGAAGAAGTCAAAATGTCCGGGGTTTTGTACTTAAATAGACGTATTGCTCTATTTAATCTCATTTTTTGTTCCTTTAATATAAATTATTACTCACGTACATATAAATAGAATTACGTTCTACACTTTATTTTAGAAGTAGAAAAAAACGCTTATAAAACACAGTTCCATCGTTCTCAAGTGCAGCTTTTTTTTTTAGCAACGTTATTTTCGTTCCCTGGTTATTATTTTGTTTCTAAATCGCAATCAAAGCACTTAGGTTAAAATGCACTTTGTGTAGAAGGGCCATTTGTTTAGAGACCAGTAGAAATATCTCAATAGAAATACCCATTTGAAGAGTAAGTACTTTTTATTCCTTTCGTTTTTACAATTGTTCGTATTTCGAACAATCATGTTCTGGGGCAATGTGTTCTAAAAATACATAACTGTTGAGCACATACAAGGATCCGTGAATTTAATTTTTATTCTGTGCGGGCAACTGCTACTAGCGTATTTGCAAATGTTATTGCACGTGGCAAACTATAATATTAGTAAATATACTTTTACTGAACAGGCGCAAACTATGATATTGGGAATGTATTTTTAATTCTGATCGTGCAAACTGTAACCATGATATGGAATGTGATAAAAACTAATTTGGAATTAATAGAAGAATGGGTAGGTATTTTAATTAAAGTCGTACTGGAGCAAAACAATTAGAAGAATTGGAGACGGAATGGAAAAGAGTTGATCGATGTCCTTCGTAATTTTGTATCGTCTTTAGTTTTTCTAATTAATGTCTAATTTTTTTCTGACAAGCGTTCGTCTCCTTGTGTGCAACCGAAAAGTTTGTCTACCACTATTTAATGCAATTAAATTGATGTTCTGATCATACAAAAAGTCAATAGAGTAAGTCTTAATCTCCAAGGTAAACTAGATTCGGATCACTACTCTACATACCGACAATAACTACATAAAGTAGTTCATTAAAATGCTGGTATTATTTTGGGTACTTGTTTCTGTTGAATGAATGGGTACAGCTGTTTGTGTATTATATGCCTCGTTTGGTGCAACGCTCTTGACACGTTTTTTGGCTCACTTTTAGTAGCGAGTTATGGCAACCTATGTTTTACTTGGTTTATTCCCGCTTTTATGGCAACCTCGGCAAGCGGAAAGTTTCAATTTTCATTTCGATATTCCTTTCATTTCCGTTAAATTGTCCTTTGATTTCATTGGTTCTTTGAAGTTTTTCCCCCAATTCTTTTCCATTTTGGAAAAATTCAAACGTTCAGTTTGATTTTAGTCACGTTCCAGTGCATCGCATCAGGTTGTATTGTTTCTTGCTATTTTCTTTTGAAAATCGTCACCTTTTTCTATTCGAACATGTCGATTTGTATTTCCCCGTTAATTACTTTCCGATAAGGCTTATTATTTTTCGCTTAAAACTTGGCGACATAAAAAGTGCGCCAAGAGTGTTGCCACCAGACGAGGCGTATGATACAGCTGTAACAATGACTGTATTTCAATAGAGGTAAAAATCCACATTTCAGTACAGAATTCTCCGTTTCACAGTGAAAAACCGAGATT
The DNA here is from genome assembly GCA_933210815.1 of Meta bourneti. Taxonomy (NCBI): domain Eukaryota; kingdom Metazoa; phylum Arthropoda; class Arachnida; order Araneae; family Tetragnathidae; genus Meta; species Meta bourneti. The sequence continues at coordinate 94,430,389 of OW119926.1, forward strand.
CAATTACAAGAATGGTTGGAGTCCTGTGGGATTAGTTTCGACGCTAGAGCGCTTCGAATTTTGGCAAAGCTGCACAGACAAAAGAACATGATTGAATGATATGGTCTTGCCCCATTCACAATACTGTCACATCGTAGACGACAGTATTGTTGACTACAGTTTATGGTTGATTGATTGATAGTTGGGTTGCATGGCGCTAGGTCCAGTACAGTTTATGGATAGCAGTAGTCTTCTCAAACCGCCTGGCTTTGTTTACACTGAGAATCCCTCTAATAGAACGTGTCTATGGTTAAAGTAGCAGCTGCCATCTTTTGGAAATGCTTGAAGTAGTCCTATGGGATTAGCGGTACTTTCGTATTAACCGCATGCCAGCGATTAATCGCCAAATCTGTTGGAAGGGGTATAAGACGGAAGAACTGGAACAATCTGGCTATATTCACTGCCAAGTGAGCCGCAAATACAATTTCATTGATTCTGAAACTGGCACGCACACACAGAATATAGAACGCATTCGGGGAAGTGCAAAATGGCGAAATAAAAAAACATCGAGGAACATCTCGAGTCCTACCTCGCGGACATTTTCCGCCCGAAACAAAACTTGGTTGGTATTCGCCAATGGCATGCGGTTAATACTAAAGTACCGGAAACTAATACCGGTACTAAAGTACCGGTATTAGTTTCGACGCGACGCTAGAGCGCTTAGAATTTTGGAAGGGAAGATTCTCAGACCAAGGGACATGATTGAAATGATATGGTTTTTGTCCTACTCACAATACTAACCAATTACAAACAAGAAAATTGTTCAAGGAATGCCCCATTGTGTGCGGCAAGTGGGACAAAAAATATTGATTAAAAATTATGTGAATTCAAATAATTTCTTTGCTCTCAAAGTAAATTGATATTTCTTTGCTGATTTCAGGCCGCGATAGCCCGGTCGGAAGAGTAACGGATTAGCAACCTGCGGGTTGCGAGTTCGAATCCAACAAAAGACAGTCGTGTACAAAGGGGGCTGGTGCACGTTAAATCTGTCATGGCCTCAAATGTCCTCACATTGGCGTGGTGTGGAAGTTTGGAGAGTGGGATGCCAGCTCAGGTGTGATCTCGTCATCTGACCGTGGTTCAAAATTACGTAGTGTTGTCCTCGGATCTTTCATTTCGGGTTTGATCCCAGACCGTCGCCAATAGCCCGTTGTGTTGCTGCAATGCGATGTTAATTAAATACGTACCTTTATTTTTTATTGGAAGATAAACTTTTTGATTGGTATTATAGATCAAGTAATTAATATACTTTTGACACATTTATAATTGATTTTTAGAAGTGCCATTTGATTATTTATTTTATGTTTCATACCATTTGTCGTTGTATTGCTAAAGTGTGACGTTAATTAAAATACCATACCATTTGTAGGCAGGTAGGTACTTAATTAAGGTCGCATTGGAGCGACACAACGGGCTAATGGCGACAGTCAGAGATCAATCCCGAAATGAAAGATCCGATGATAACACCTCATAATTTAGAATCACGTATACCATTCGCAGAGCTTTGCACAATAAAATACAAAGATATAATTATTTTAGAGAAGTCCTCGAGAGGTTGGGCCATAGTAAAGACCATCCAAACACACTAGTTTTGACTATTATTTTACAATTGAAAGGATTCTATTCTCAGAAAAACAACTTCTCGAAAGAATTCCAGAATAGTTAAGTATAATCCGAAGCATCCTTGTCACAAATATCCCTTCCACTTAGACTCGGCGACCATTACATGAAACTTACAACCCAATGCACTCACAGAATCTTTCCAGAGGATCTTTTGATCATATTTACTCTGTGAGAAGCTCCTAGAGTTCAAGTGCCTATTTTTAGAAACTATCACTCGTGAATGGAAGAAAAATTTGGGATTTAAGGATTCATTTATTCAGTCAGAAGTCTCCTTCTCTAACGGCACATTATTTAAATTTTAACACGTCTTTGTTATTCTTTAGCATGAAGTCCCAATTCTGAAACTTACAAGTAAAAAATGGCGGCTGCCTTCGAAAATCTGTCTAGCCATTAAAACCAGTTTAGAATCTAACAAAAAATTATTATTTCTCTATATGATTTATATAGGTAGGTATTTAATTCATGTCGCACTGGAGCAACTCAACGGGTTATTTATTGGCGACGGTCTAGGATCGAACCCGAAGGGAAAGATCGGGGACAACGCGTAATTTCGAACCACGGTCAGATGACGAGGTCTCACTTGAACTGGCATCCCACTTTCTTAACTTCCACATTATGTCAACATGAGGACATTTGAGACCACGGCATATTTAGCGTGGTCACCTGCGGAAAGTAAGTGGTCACCTGCGGTGTCCAATGTCCAGTGAAAGACTGAGCATGCGACCTCCCTATGGGTGGGTTCAAACCTCTTTCCCGTAGGTGACCTAGACACCACTTCAACCTGACTCATGTCGGGAGGTAAGTGGACACCTGCGGTGTCCAATGTCCAATGAAAGACTGAGCATGCGACCTCCCTATGGGTGCGTTCAAACCTCTTTACCGTAGGTGACCTAGACACCACTTCAACCTGACTCCTGTCGGGAAGTAAGTGGTCATCCGCAGTGTCCAATGTCCAATGAAAGACTGAGCAAGTGACCGCAGCTCCGGGTTATTTCTTCCGGTCGCTCGTTTTGAAGATCTGTCAAGTGGTTGCGGGAAAAAACATGAATCCTAATGTAGAACAAATTATTGATTGGTTAAAGTGATTATCCAGCATGACGTTAAACACTAGTCAGTGCTTCGACAGCCAATCGGTCCAAGGCGATTCGTAATCCCATGTGACTTACCCTTTTGAAGTCTTACGACAACAAATCTGCCTACATGCTGTCTATACCTTTGGATGAGAAATAGTTTCACTTCAAAATCTCCGGGTATACGACATACTAAGGAAAGGTCGATTGTTTTGCGGTTTTATGGCACGCGGACCATATTTGGCTAAGCTTCGCCAAACATAAGAGACAACTTCAAGTAAAAATTTTTATGAAATGGAAAAAGAGAGGGCTTGGGAAACAGAATAGGATGAAAGCAGAAAAAGATCGTTTGTGTATCCAGTGTGCGTGACCCCTTGTTTACTAAAAACAGTAAACCCCATGAGAAAGGATCACTAGGGTATCTCGGGTCCGTGAAGACAGTACACACCTAAAGGAGAGTGCCCCAGAGGGCACTAAAGATAAGTGGTTCACTATATAGAAGATAACAGCTCTACTATTCTAATGTTCTATAAACAGCAATACACCCCTTCACACCAAAATAACTCTCACAGAATTCCAGAATAATTCGGATAATCCAGAACATTCCTTTCACACACAAATTCAGAGGGCCGCCCTGTTGGAAGAGTAGCAACCCGAGGATTGCGAGTTCGAAACTAGATCCAACCAAAGACAGTCGTGTACATGGGGGTTGGTGCACGTTAAACCTGTCGAGGCCTCAAATGTCCTCACGTTGGCGTGGTGTGGTAATTTGGAGAGTTGGATGCCTGCTCAGGTGTTGACCTCGCAATCTGATCGTGATTCAAAATGACGAGGCGTCCTCGGGTCTTTCCCTTTGGAATTCATCCCGGACCGTCACCAATAGCCTGTTGTGTTGCTCTCAGTACCGACGTTTACTGAAATACCTACCTACCTCGTCTTCAGATGGTTTGTGGGGCCGCGATAGCTCAGTTGGAAAACCAACGGATTAGCAACCGGAGGGTTGCGAGTTCGAAACTAGGTCCAGCAGAAGGCCATCGTGTATGAGGGGGTTGGTGCACGTTAAATCTGTAGTGGCTTCAATGTCCTCATGTTGGTAGTTTGGAGAGTGGGATGCCTGCTCAGGTGTTGACCTCGCCATCTGATCGTCATTCAAAATTATGAGGTGTTGTCCTCGGGTATTTCCTTTCGGGACCGTCGCCAGTAAACCGTCGTGTTGCTCCAGTGCGACGTTAATTCAACTACCCCTTCAACAGAATTCCAGAGTTATTACTGATAATTCAGAGCATTCCTTCCACAAATACCCTTTCCATTCAGGACTCAGGGATCATTACATAAAACTCCAAGACTCAAAGCACTCCGGATTTATCCCAGAGAATCGTTTGATCATATTTACCCAGAGAAATATCCCCGAGTACAAGTGGTTATTTTTAGAAAATATCACCCGTGAATGGGGGAGGAAATTAGAATTCAAAAATTCGATTTATTCAACCAGAACGTCCTCCCCTCGAAGCGAGGCTTCTCCTTCGCCCTAACGGCGAATTATTTAAATGTAACAGCTCTTTGTTGTGCCTCGGCAAGAAGTTCCGATTCCGAAACTTATAACTAAGAAACTGGTTTCCAGGACCCCGTGTGGGGAGATAAAGGCGTGGAAAGCGAAAGACTAACAATTTGCGAGCGAAAGTAAAGGGAAAATGCGAGTTGTCACATCGCGAAGATTCGTTTATCTATTCCGTTTGAGTACTTCGATAGGGAGCGCGAGAATTTATATTCTAGAAATAGAACTCGGGCGGGGACTTATCACATATTATGACGGTTCTGAATATTTGAGTGGATTGGGGTTGTTTCCTGTCGCTTCTAAATTGCAGGCGGTCTGTATCACAGATCTCGGTTTGTTGGAGATTTAGGGCCATATACAATATCAAGTAATAAACTACACACACAACTAAAGCTTTTACTGACACGAAAGATAGAAATACACCCAGGGAGGAACGCACCGGACAGAACTGCAACTCGAAGGTTGCTAGCGCAGTGGGGATACCCACTGAGCCATGACGGCCTCATCACAGACCTCGGATAGGGAGATTAAAAGCTGCTTGGATGAATACAGAATTCAGTAAATGCTTTCTTTTCTAGGAGTTCTGGAATTTTGTTGGCTGTTTGTGGAGCACGTTTCGTTTTCTTATATAACTCGTGTTCGAAGATGTTCTTAAGCCTCCTAGTGGGGGCCGCGGTAGCTTGGTTGGATGAGTGACAGATTAGCAACGGGAGGATTGCGAATTCGATTCCAGAAAAATACCGTCTTGTACATGGGGCTGGCGCACGTTAAACCTGTCGTGGCCTCAAATGTCCTCACGTAGGCGTAGTGTGAAAATTTGGAGAGGGGTACCAGTTCAGGTGTAACCTCGTCATCTGACCGTGGTTCAAAATTACATGATGTGGTCCTCGAATATTTCCGTTGGTGTTTGATCCCGGACCTTCACCACTAGCCCTTGCTTTGCTCCATAACGACGTTAATTTAATCCCTACCTACCCTCCTAGTGGTTGCTCCATCGAGGTATCTCGTCAGTCATAAGATTAAATCGAAACTGATCAGATCTTGATGGATGATATACCTTGTTATAGAAGAAAAATGTCCAGATCTTGATCTCGTCGTTATCATAAATCGTCACTATATCTCGTCATTCGCGAAACTGATCAGATCTTGATGGACGATATACCTTGTCATAGAAGAAAAATGACCAGATCTTGATTTCGTCGTTATCATAAATCGTCACTATATCTCGTCATTCGCGAAACTGATCAGATTTTGATGGACGATATACCTTGTCATAGAAGAAAAATGACCAGATCTTGATGGATGATATACCTTGTCATAGAAGAAAAACGACCAGATCTTGATTTCGTCGTTATCATAAATCGTCACTATATCTCGTCATTCGCGAAACTGATCAGATCTTGATGGACGATTAACCTTGTCATAGAAGAAAAATAACCCGATCTTGATCTCGTCGTTATCATAAATCGTCACTATATCTCGTCATTCGCGAAACTGATCAGATCTTGATGGACGATATACCTTGTCATAGAGGGCCGCGGTGGCCCGGTTGGAAGAGTAACGGACTAGCAACCGAAGGGTTGCGAGTTCGAATCCAGCCAAACACCGTCGTGTACAAAGGGGGCTGGTGCACGTTAAATCTGTCGTGGCCTCAAATGTTCTCACGTTGGTGTGGTGTGGAAGTTTGGAGAGTGGGGTGCCAGCTCAGGTGTTGCCTCGTCATCTGACCGTGGTTCAAAATTACGTGGTGTTGTCCTCGGATCTTTCCCTTTGGGATTGATCCCGGACCGTCACCAATAGCCCGTTGTGTTGCTCCAGTGTGACGTTAATTGAAATACCCCCCCCTTGTCATAGAAGAAAAATGAGCAGATCTTGATCTCGTCGTTATCATAAATCGTCACTATATCTCGTCATTCGCGAAACTGATCAGGTCTTGATGGTCGATATACCTTGTCATAGAAGAAAAATTACCAGATCTTGATCTCGTCGTTATCATAAATCGTCACTATATCTCGTCATTCGCGAAACTTGTCAGATCTTGATGGACGATTAACCTTGTCATAGAAGAAAAATAACCAGATCTTGATCTCGTCGTTATCATAAATCGTCACTATATCTCGTCATTCGCGAAACTTGTCAGATCTTGATGGACGATTAACCTTATCATAGAAGAAAAATAACCAGATCTTGATCTCGTCGTTATCATAAATCGTCACTATATCTCGTCATTCGCGAAACTGATCAGATTTTGATGGACGATATACCTTGTCATAGAAGAAAAATGACCAGATCTTGATGGATGATATACCTTGTCATAGAAGAAAAACGACCAGATCTTGATTTCGTCGTTATCATAAATCGTCACTATATCTCGTCATTCGCGAAACTGATCAGATCTTGATGGACGATTAACCTTGTCATGGAAGAAAAATAACCAGATCTTGATCTCGTCGTTATCATAAATCGTCACTATATCTCGTCATTCGCGAAACTGATCAGATCTTGATGGTCGATATACCTTGTCATAGAAGAAAAATGACCAGATCTTGATCTCGTCGTTATCATAAATCGTCACTATATCTCGTCATTCGCGAAACTTGTCAGATCTTGATGGACGAGATATCTCGTCAAAACCGCTTGGAGGATTAATTGTCGTTCGGTAGGTAGTTGATTTTTCGTTACCCAACAGGCTAGTGATGATGGTCTGGGATGAATTCCGAAGAGAAGGTTCGGAGGCAGCCACCTCGACATTTTGAACCACGACCAGATGACGAGGTCAACATGGATAGGGACTGAGCACACATTATAACGGTTCTGAATATTTAAGTGGGTCGGGGGTGTAAAGGGGGATGTTTCCCGTTGCTTCTAATTTCCGGTCGGTCTTTTTAATAGATCTCGGATAGGGAGATAAGTTGCGAAGGGAGCTGTTTGGGTGAATTCCGAATTCAATAAATGCTTTGTCTTCTTGTGTTTTTGGCCTTGATAGCCTGGTTGGAAGAGTAGATAATCAGCAACCGGAGAGTTGCTAGTTCAAAATTTTGTCCCACCACTGTCGTGTAAGATAGCGCTTGTACACGTTAAATCTATCGTGGCCTCAAAAGTCCTCACGTTGTCGTGGTGTGGAGGTTTTATAGAGTGGGGAGCTTGATCAGGTGCTGATCTCTTTTGACCGTGGTTCAAAATTACGAGGTGTTGTCCTGGGATCTTTACCTTCGGAATCGATCCCGGATCGTCGCCAATAGTCCTTGTGTTGCTCCTGTGGGACGTTAATTACCTACCTACCTAGAGGTTTTGGAATTTGTTCGCTGTTTATGCGCATGTTCTTTTGGTTATCTAATTCGTATTCTAAATTGTTCTTAATTAGTGTGTTCGGTATGTAGGTACTTGCATTGGAGAATCACAAGGAACTACTGGAGATCAATCTCAAAGAGTTGCTCACGTTGGCGTGGTGTTGGAATTTGGAAAGTGGGGTACCAGCTCAGGTGTTGCCTCGTCATCTGACCGTGGTTCAAAATTACGTGGTGTTGTCCTCGGATCTTTCCCTTTGGGATTGATCCCGGACCGTCACCAATTGCCCGTTGTGTTGCTCCAGTGTGACGTTAATTGAAATACCCCCAAAGAGTTGCTAGTCCGTTACTCTTCCAACCGGGCTAAGAAAAGGGTTGGCAACCGAAGGGATGCGAGTTCGAATTCAACCAAAGACCGACGTATACAAAGGGGGCTGGTGCACGTTAAATCTGTCATGGTCTCAAATGTCCTCACGTCGGCTTTGTGTGGAAGTTTGGAGAGTGGGGTGCCAGCTCAGGTGTTGCCTCGTCATCTGACCGTGATTCAAAATTATGTGTTGTCCTCTGTAGGTAGGTATTTTAATTTACGTCGCACTGGAGCGAGACAACGGGCTATTGACGACGGTCTGGTATCAAACCCGAAGGGAACGTTCTAAGGACACCTTGGAATTCTGAATCACGGACACAATCTAACTGAGGAGAACTGTAAAATCTCGGAATGCGAAGTTCGGTTATTCCACAGAATATAATTTTCCCTTCACTGCAATCGTAGACACTTAAGAGGCGTTGCAAACATCAGTGTAAGTGCCTGAAGGGGTGGATTTGTGTTTGCACGCTGATTGGCCGGAACTTCCGCCAAAGCCGCCATATCTGAAAATTAATTCAACACGAGGTTTGTTTACTTTCAACAACATGTTCTGCATGATTAGCTTAGTCTTGTAATTTTATTCGTTTCTTTGTTCCAGCAAACTTTAATGGAACTTCAACCGAATTATCAATTACATTGATGGTCTATATTGAGTTTTACACTTCCCAATTTCTTTATAATCCGTACAAATATTGCAATTTTTTAAAACATGCCGTATATCTAAATACTGCTATTTATACTCACATTGTTTCTTCAGCAGTGTAATTTGAAGTATTTTTCTAATTTTAGCGGGTTGCGAGTTCGAATCCAGTCAAAGACCGTCGTGTACAAAGGGGGCAGGTGCACGTTAAATCTGTCGTGGCCTCCGATGTCCTCACGTTGGCGCGATGTGGAGTTTGGAGAGTGGGGTGTCAACTCAGGTGTTGTTCTCGTCATTTGACCCGGTTTAAAATTACGAGGCGTTGTCCTTGGATCTTTTCCTTCGTGATTGATAGCTGACCGTCGCCAGTAGCCCTTGAGTTTGTCCAGTGCGAGGTAAATGCAATTACCTACATATCGACCTAATTTTATTGTTCGGAATGGATTTTAGTCAACTTCTTTTAACACCAAAACACGTGTTTAAAGCCAAAACACGTGTTTAAAGCCAAAACACGTGTGTTGATGTATATAGATATATATTGAGTATTTATAGAGAAGTCTTGTTGATAAATACCAACACATCTTCATAAACTTAATGCTATGTTAACTTTTAAAGTTTAACAAAATTTGGGTTTGCTCTACCATCATTTTTTACTACACGAGGGAGAATTAGAGGGAGACCTACTGTATGTTGAGTATGTGTAAAAGGTTTTCAACTTTTTATGCCTCTTCACAGTAAATTTGATGTTAATGAACTTTTCGAGTTTAATAAATTTAAGGTGTATGTATACACTAGAACATTTGACTTTAAAAATCCAGATTTTCCACAGTAGGTCATTGGTTTGTGCTTAAACTCATTTCAGTGCGAAAAATTCTGATTAAGCTACTCATTAATTATCGAATTTAGATATAATTAGCTAATTAGCACGTTTTTTGAACAGTGATATCTCAAATTCTAATGTGTTCAGAAGGACAATTCCTGTTGGAAATCATTCCTAATATTATTCTTCATGTTTTGACCCTCTATCAAGTTGCTAAAGGGAATACGCTCTTTTTTACAATTTTTTTTCACGAAGGAAGTCTAAAAAATCAAGATTTTTTGAGGAATTTCAACATTTAAAAATCAACTAAAAATTCATTTCTTAACCAATAACTTCGACTGAGGGTCAAAACATCCACTGTATTACATAGATTATAATGACACAAAAGGAATTATAATAGATCAATTCATTGTTGAGTTATCACTGTTCGAAAAAAGCATCCTATTGCAAAAACAGTTCTTCAGATATAAAGTTTCAAGTTTTGGAAACGTGTTTGTCTATGGTGACAGTACCTAACCCAAACCCTTGTAATTTGAAAACTATTTTGAATATTTACAAGATCTTGGTATCGTTTGAAAGCTAAGGGGTTGGACAATATTTTGAATTATTAAAAAAATAGAACGATATTTTAGTCAATTTTCGTGATTTCTAGTGTATACATACACCTTAAGGTTCGCCTCTTAACGGTTTGTTTTGCTACACGGGTTTATTTGGCAGGGACCTACGGATTTAAGAGAATTTCGAACTACTACGCACACCCATGACTAAACCAGGATTAGAACCCAGAGGGTGTGTCGAACCAAGGGCCAGAGTGCTAACCACTCCTCGTTGATTAGGTCTAGACCTTAACCCTCCTGGTGGCGGTCTCGAAGAGGTATGTATCAATAGCAAAATTGACCAGATATTGATGGACGAGATATCTCGTCATTAGAAGAAACTCAAGATCTTGATCACGCCACCTTGAAAGGATCGGCAATATCCTGAGGATGAGATATCTCATCATTAGCAAAATTGGTCAGATCTTTACTGACAAGATTTCTCGTCAAAACCATTTAGAGGGTGATTGAAGCTTAAAACGATAAATTTTTCCTTAAATAATAATTGACAACATCACCGGTGCAACAGTAAAAAAATATTTCAAATTGTTTTTATGGTGTGTTTTTACATTCTGTAATCCGAGTACTATGCTTTTTAGTTACATTTCGAAGTGGAATTAATAACCTCTTATTACCGTGTCTAAAAAAATCAAGATGAAAGCGTTTTGGAAAATAAGATATACCAGGAGGATAAAGTGCACTTAAAAGGGCTATCGGATATATTACTAGAAGTCTAACACGCGTTGAAAAAAACCCCTTGTATAATGAGTTTTTGAAAAAAATCCTGAAATTCATTAAAATTAGAAATAAATCACCATAAAAAGTGGCGATGCATAGTTTTGATACATTATCAAACGCACTAAAGGGATATCTTGTCACACTATTTATTGTTATTTATGCTACTATTTATAAACAGCTAAATAACTTTTTCAAAATCTGAAGTTGACTTATGGTGGGTTAGAAATGAAAGTGGATTAAGTCGTATATGTGCATTTTCCAGAAACAAACGAACAATTTTATACAAACTAAAATGCTCTTAAAACCAATTAATTTTTTACTTTTTTAGATACACTTTACTCTATTATAAATTTAAAAATAAAGTACAGTATTTCTAAATAGGTAGAATAAGCTAGACTAGAGAAGAAAAACGAAATGTTAATTAAAACTTTTACATTTTAATTTAAATTCCTTAGAAGTTTTTCTTATGTAAAACTAAATGCAGACGGCGCTAGTGTTTATGTGGGACATTTTTTGAACGAATTTAATGGACTGAAGCTCAATTTTTTACATGAAATTTTTGTGTTTTAAATGTTCCATTTGATAGCCCTTATTGTTAACTATCTTTCCACACCTTAATTTCCATGATAATAATGACTTTTGTAGTATCGACAGTGGTATTTTGTCCCATTCTTGTTCCAGTTTTCCAGTCCTTGAATGGTTTTCGGTCGATGTTTCGATAATGTCCTTTTTAAAAGTCCAAAAGCACAAAAGTCCATGGGTGAAACATCTGGAGATTTAGCAGGAATATCAGTAAAGGGTATTGACTTGATACCAGTTTCTCCCATTTTTTCCAAGAATTTAATAGTCGATTTAGATGTGTGGCTGCTTGCTTTACCCTGATCCAGTTCTACTGATTGTTGGCACTGTGGGTAAAGATATGGTATTTCTTTTTTAAATACTGGGATAAAATAGGGTCTTGATACTATGTGGGAGTTGATTTTTACATTTTTTCCCTCTTTTTACTTTTAATTTTCCATTATATGCAAAACCGGCAACAATCATAAATCTCTTAGAGAAAGTTCTCACGTTCACTTTGCTATAGTCCTTTGTGACTTGGCGGATTCTCTTTTAAAATTAAAGATCTTACCTTACAAATATTTTCAGAAATTTTTTTTGGATACTTTTTGGAAGTATATCCACTTATAGGTTTTTTCCTTTCTCATTAATAATATTACTTATCGTACCTTTAGATATCGAAAAACCATGACTTTTACAGCGTTTTTGAATAATTGAATAAGCATAATTCTCTTCGGAAAGAGAGGAAACATAGCCTTCCATCCATTGCTTATTCAAAAGCGCCATTTTGAAAGTAAACAAAACTCTGAGTTAGCAGACGATAAGTTATACTTTAACTATTTAACTGCTGCGACAGTAAAATTCTTTCGTAGCATACAATTTTTTTACAGCTCATCAAAATCGTTCAAAAAATGTCCGAACAGCCTCTGTAAAGTACTCAAATAAGGAATATCGAACGCTTTAGAATTTTGAACACTAAATCTAGCCAAAATAGATGAAGACAACAGAAATATTATTTAGGATCATATTTAAATCGGTGAGTGCAGAAACCACATAGTAAAGTTCGACGTCAAGCAACCTTTAAGGATCTCCAGTTGGCGATTCTTGTAGGATCCGTCAAAGGATTGCCGAAGAACGGAAGGGGTTTCATAGAAGAGATACCGTAAAACCCTGCAGGGAGAGTCCTTACGTGCAGGATGCTGTTTATGGACAATAGTTTATGTTCAAATAAGTTCCTATTCTAAATTACTTGTTTAAACCCTTTAAAACTATCCAGATAAATTATACAGCTATCTGTAACTAAACTTTAACTTAAAACTCATCAATCAGTTTCTGTTACCTGATTCCGAACCCTCCATGTGGTTTCGACGAGATATCTCGTCCATTCAGATCTCACCAATTTTACTCACCCGAGCACATTTAAAGAAAGGAACGAGGAGGTGGTTCAAAAGTTTTGTCGCATGAGTCCCATTTTTCAAATTTAAGAAAAGTGGGAAACCGCTGAAGTCAATGACTCGTGCGGATTCTGTACTCAACGCCCTTTTTGATGGACTTATATTTACCAACTGAAGCCTAATGGGACGTCTTAACTCATTACTTGCCGACCCCAGATAAGTCCATTTATGCAAAAAAATCAATTTCCAAAATTTTTGGGCTCCTGCGGTTTTTGCACCACCGATACATTTGTTACGTCCCCAGATGGCATAGCCGCTGATTAGATTCGGAATTTTTATTGGCAAAGTGTTGAAACAAGTTCGTAAAACAAGCCAAACTGACGTTATATTCAGAATACGCACTGGAAACACGTTCCGCCGCAGAAACACTACTGCCACCTATATTTAGCTTGATAGAAAATGCCTCTAGAGGCATATGAACTCATATTGTGTACTAACAAGCTTAGTGAAAACGGCGATAAATGAAATTATTTTTCAACCGGAAGTACTTTTTCTTCTCGGGTAGTTTGTTTTTGTTTACACCGAAAATCTCTCTCATAACAGAAAGGTCAACGATAAGAAATACGTCCGTTGCCGTGGAAAACCAAACGCACAGTTTCAGATTTATTCGCGCGGTTTCTTTACAATGTCTGTCAACTGTTTCATCCTGGGGCACATGGTGAGTGAACAAAGCGAGCCTTATTCAATAACGATTCAATAAAAATGGCTTAGAAATCTTCGGGGGGGGGGGCGACTAGTAGAAGAAAGGAGGAGGTGGAGCCCCTAGTCCTTTTCCAAACCGCCATATCAACAAATTTCGACGCATGCTTCAACCCGAAGTAAATTCTTCAATTTGTGTCCGTCCCCTGTGGAGTCGGGTTATCGGAAGAGCGAGAAACGCATTGGAGGCGTCCCGTGCTATCGAACGCTTCAGAAGATCGACATCTGAACATGCGCCGGTCTTTTCACGCTCCAATCAAAACAAACTCTTCTTTAGATCATTCACTTTCTACAAACGCGGAGATCACTTCATCCCCTTCCTTTCACAGAATAGAATTCCAGTCCCGTGTTTCGTATGTCAGCGAGTTTCAATTGGGACATTGAGTGGTAGATAGGTGAACTAACGTTGCACTAGAGGACAACACTCAGGGCTATTGGTGACGGTTCGGGATCAATCCCGAAGGGAAAGTCCGAGTCAGAGAGGAAATCATTAAAGTAGAGTGAGCAATGGCAACCTTTTTATATGCCCAGGATTATGTGACCAAAACTAGTAGTAACGGGACTCTTTGACTACTTTCGTATTCTGGGTGGCATCTACCGTTCATCATACGATGAACGGTAAATGCCACCCAGGAGATGCCACCCAGATCCACGGAACAGGAGACGCCCATCCATTGATTCATAATCTGATTGGTCCATTGATTGATTAGTAGTAGACTTTGGCGATTTCACCACTTCCTTCGCCACTGTATAGAAACGCACATTCACACACCTACCCAGCCATAAGATGTTGCATCACCAAACGAGGTGATAAGATACCAAATCGGCCTACCAAGTCAATTACCCTCTGAGCAATCACGCGACTACTACAGAGGCTGTTCGGACATTTTTTGAAAGATTTTAATGGACTGAAGCTCAATTTTTAACATGAAATTTTTGTGTTTTAAATGTTCCATTTGATAGTCCTTATTGTTAACTATCTTTCTACACCTTAATTTCCATGATAATAATGACTTTTGTAGTATCGACAGTGGTATTTTGTCCCATTCTTGTTCCACAGTTTTCCAGTCCTTGAATGGTTTTCGGTCGACGTTTCGATAATGCCCTTTTTAAAAGTCCAAAAGCACAAAAGTCCATGGGTGAAACATCTGGAGATTTGGCAGGAATATCAGTAAAGGTTATTGACTTGATACCAGTTTCTTGTTCCATTTTTTCCAGAATTTAATAGTGGATTTAAATGTGTGGCTGCTTACTATATCCTGATGCAGCTCTACTGATTGTTGGCACTGTGGGTAAAGATATGGTATTTCTTTTTTTGAATATTGGGGATAAAAAATAGGGTCTTGATAGTATGTGGGAGTTGATTTTTACATTTTTTCCCACTCTCTTTACTTTTAATTTTCTATTATACGCAAAATCTGCGACAATCATAAATCCCTTTGAGAAAGTTTCTTTAGATTCTTTGAACCCCGTTTAAAGATTTTTTTCCTCTTTTATGATAATAAATTGTTCTTTTTTATTGCAATCATTTAAATACACTCAAGCCTCGTCTATTGTCACAATATTTTCCCATCTTTCTCCGGCTAAATGCTTTTCATACAGAATTCTGTAGCGAGTTCTGCGTTCTGCAATATGCCGTGGAGATAGACGATGAACATTGTATTTTTTGATCTTTTTAAAATTCAAATCACTGTTAATTATTTTATTTACAGTTGAAACTGAACATTTTAATGACTTTGCAATAGTCCTTTGACTTGGCTGATTCTCTTTTAAAATTAAAGATCTTGCATTACAAATATTCTCAGAAATTCTTTTCTTTTTTGAAAACGTATTTGGAAGTATTTTTGTACTTTTACATTTTTTTCCTTTCTCATTAATAATATTACTTATACTTTTAGATATCGAAAAACCATGACTTTTACAGCGTTTTTGAATAATTGAATAAGAATAATTCTCTTTGGAAAGAGCGGAAACATAGCCTTCCATCCATTGCTTATTTTAAAGCGCCATTTTGAAAGTAAACAAAACTCTGAGATAGCAGGTGATAAATAATAGTAATAATAGTTATACTTTAACTATTTAACTGCTGCGAAAATAAAATTCTTTCGTAGTATACAATTTTTTTACAGCTCATCAAAATCGTTCAAAAAATGTCCGAACAGCATCTGTAGTTGATAGCCCAATACTAATTAGATTAAATGCCAAACTTTGCCAAAATGGTGATAAATTATCCTTCAAGCAAAAAACTTTTTCAGTCAAGGTAAATATAGTTGGCGGCAGTTTTTCTGTTGCGATACGTGCTTCCAGTTACGTATTCGAAACGTGACATTCCCAGATTCATTCAATTTCAACCTCCAGAAGATTTGCATACAAACTAGGGAATCGTAAAGTTTTTGACAGGAAAAGTGTCTTTGTTTCCGAAAATAGCCAAAGGAGTGATTAGAACTTATAACAAAATCAGAACTATCATCCAAATGAAATATTTAAATATGAAAAACAACGTAGAAAAAAAATCTGGACGATTACAGAAAGAAAAAGAAAATTGATAAAAATAAGTACTTACATAGAAAAGTTAATATTTTGTCTGTCTTCTGTTTGATGCAGCTTGACCAAATATGGCCCTTGCTCCATAAAAACCAAACAACCAGGAGTCTATTTTCACCGCTAGAGAATTTCGAATTTCATCAGGGAATTTGCTTAGACCAAAGAGCACAAATGAAAAATGACATGTTCTTGCCCACACACAATACTATAACATCGTAACAGTACTGTTCCGATTTTAAAGATGTATTCACATCAAAAGGCGCGTACAATAATGCCAAAATGTACTGACGAAGTTTGCGTCTAAAATGACGTTGGCCCAAATTGGCCAACGTCAAGTTGACAAACAGCGCTTTCAACAAATTGAGGTGACGTTAGCAGAACATACGTCTGAGTGAATACTGCCAAAATTTGTGTTCCTTACATTTCCTTATAGTTTGTATTCGAATTGTTGAAACACCCTGTATACAGAGACTGTTCGGATATTTTTTGAACGATTTTCATGAGCTGTAAAAAATTGTATGCTACGAAATAATTTTATTTTCGCAGCAGTTAAATAGTTAAAGCATAACTTATCGTCTGCTAACTCAGAGTTTTGTTTACTTTCAAAATGGCACTTTTAAATAAGCAATGGATGGAAGGCTATGGTTCTGCTCTTTCCGAAAAGAATTATGCTTATTCAATTATTTAAAAACGCTGTAAAAGTCTTTTTTTCATATCTAAAAGTACGATAAGTAATATTATTAATGAGAAAGGAAAAAATATAAAAGTGGAAAAATACTTCCAAATACGTATCCAAAAAAAGAAAAGAATTTCTGAGAATATTTGTATGGTAAGATATTTAAGTTTAAAAGAGAATCCGCCAAGTCAAAGGACTATTGCAAATTCATTAAAATGTTCAGTTTCAACTGTAAATAAAATAGTGATAGATTTCCAAGATACGATTTTCCAAATAGAGAATAGTTAACAGTGATTTGAATCTTAAAAAAGACCAAAAAATACAATGTTCATCGTCTATCTCCACGACATATTGCAGAACGCAGAACTCGCTGCAGAATTCTGTATGAGAAGCATTTAGCTGGAGAAAGATGGAAAAATGTTGTGATAATAGACGAGACGTGTGTGTATTTAAGTGATTGGCAATAAAAAAAGAACAATTTATTGTCATAAAAGAGGAGAAAAAATCTTGAAACGTGGTTCAAAGATTCTAAAGAAACTTTCTCTAAGGGATTTATGATTGTTTCCGGCTTACATATAATGGAAAATTAAAAGTAAAGATATTGGAGAAAACATATAAAAATAGACTCCACACATACTATCAAGACCATATTTTATCCCCAATATTCAAAGAAGAAATACCGTATCTTTACCCACAGTGCGAACAATCAGTTGAACTGCATCAGGATAAAGCAAGCAGCCACACATCTAAATCGACTATTAAATTCTTGGAAAAAATGGAACAAGAATTGGTATCAAGTCAATTACTGACATTCCTGCTAAATCTCCAGATGTCTCACCCATGGACTTTTGGATTTCTAAAAAGAACATTATCGAAACGTCAACCGAAAACCATTCAAGGACTTTGGAAAACTGGAACAAGAATGGGACAAAATATCTGTCGATACTACAAAAGTCATTATTATCATAGAAATTAAGATGTAGAAAGATAGTTAACAATAAGGGCTTTCAAATAGAACATTTAAAACACAAAAATTTCATGTAAAAATTGATCTTCAGCCTATTAAAATCGTTCAAAACATGTCCGAACAGCCTCTGTATTTCTGGTTACCATTCAACATTCCGGATCTACTAAAATTAAACGTGACAATCTTTAGGGTGAGGTGTGGTAAGTGCGTTTGTTGTGTAAGTGCATTCACTGAATATGAAACTTTTCTGTGATTAATGTAGTTTTCCATCTGTTGGAAATGCTTGAAGGAGTCCTATGTGGGATGAGTTTCACCGCTATAGTGCTTCGAATTTCGTCAGGAAAGTTGCGTAGACCAAAGAGCGAGAAATGATATGCCCTTGCCAACTCACAATACTATAACATCGTGAACAAGAAACCAGTCCACTGTATGCACTTGCCCCATCGTGTGGGAAAAGTGGGACCTCATGAAATAGGAATGGAATCTATTCTTTCAAATCATATCAATGGTAAGTTTGAACAAATAAGAGTGTACACATATTAGTAAAAGGTCTGGAAGTGTGTGGTAAAAATATGAAATTTTTTCAAATTATTCGAACAGTAGTAATTGGTTAGCTACGAACTTTGAAGATTTAGGTACGCACTTGCAACGCCTTACCATACAACTGCAAATACCAACGCATTTATTAAAGGGTAATTAGTACCATATTTAGTCTGTTTTGCCCAAGACCACTAGCAGTCATCGCCTTCTAATCATCGACCTTCTAATGAAATAGACGAATCATGTGGGCGGAGTCGCTGTTCTAAGATCTCTGAAGGGTAAATCACAAATCGACTTAGCTGATTGGCTATGGAAACGCAGACCAGTTGGTTGATTGGTTTTGGGGTTTTATGGCGCAAGGGCCATATTTGAACATGCTGCGCCAGACATAAGACATAAAACATCAAGTAATAGACACACAATGAAAGTTTTACTGACACAGAAGAGAGAAATAAAATAGGGAGCGCACACTAGTGTTTTGATTACGGTGGATAATCACTTTAACCAATCAATAATTTAGGTTTCACTTTTTACCCACAACCACGTGACAGATCTTCAAACCGAGCAACTGGAAGAAATAACATGAAGATGCGGGCACATTCTCCGTCCCTTTAAGGCTCCGTCTGTTTCATTAGAAGGTCGATACTCGACAGGCTACTACTTAATACTATATAACTTTCGCTGTTACATCATAAACAAGCACTCTAAATGCATTGCTTAGAGTTAAATCGGTTCGCAAATATTCTTCCATTCATCGTTTTCTCCTGACGGGAATAATCGCGAAAATATATTCTCGCTTCGACGAGATATCTGTAAAGATGATACAATTGCTCAGCGTAGCATCATAAATATTCACCAAATATAATCATGCAAGCCTCAAGTAGGGAGAACTTAATTTTAATTCATACCATTGGTGAAATTTAAACAATTCAAGAGTTTTCAGAATGGTCGAAGGCTCTCGGTTGATGAGGTTTCTGGAAATTTATATTTTCTTTCGCAATTATAAATGTTTTTATCGCTGATAAATTCGATGTTTTATTTTGAAGGAAACGTAAATGTGTTTTGCATGAATCATTCGTATGAACAAGTAGAGCAGAATTTTCAAATTAACCAGAAACTAGAACGAATTATTTCAAAAGGAACAAAGAAAGAATGGAAGTTGCTGCTAACTGGCATCAAAATGTTTTGTAGTGGAAATGAGCTGATTATTGTGTCGTCTTAATGACGTAAAGAAATTTTTGTTTTAAGATCAGCAACAAAACTAAAAACGTAAGGTATAGCTGTATCTAGCGCTTCGTCTGGTGGCAACGCTCTTGGCGCGTTTTTTGGCGCACTTTTTATGTCGCCAAGGAAAAAAATATTTTTTATCTTACAAATATAATCTATACATATAAAGCAGAGTTGGCGTCTATCTGTTGTCTATATAAATCTGCCATTTGACAAATCCACACCAAATTTGGTACACTCATACTTTGGAACCCTGCGAGTAAGCAAGCCTAGATGTGCAGAGTGGTCGAAATCAATTCGAAATTGCCATTGACCATAAAGCGATTGCGGTACGCAACTCAGTTTGTTTTACCAGTATTGATCGAAAATCAAATTTTCTAATAAAATTGTTTTACCAGCATTGCTCAAAAAAACAATTTTTCCCGAAACGTTAGATTTAAACAATTTAAAATTATAATTATGTTTGAACTGATTTTTTATTTCTTTCTACAATATAAATAATTTAGGAATATTTGAATGATGAAAAACGGATATTTAAAATACTTAATTTCATGCAACTTGCATTTTGTAATGGAACACAAAAAGCCAAAACAAAAAACTCATTGATCATAAAAGCGTAATTTTGCAATTAGGTATCTGGCAACACCAGAATTAATGTTTTATTTTATAAATTAGATTTAGAATTCCGTGTTTGTGTATTTGAGTTAAGACAGAAATGTTACGGCCATATTTGAGCATTTCCAAGTTTTGTAAATTTGTGTTCTTTCTGTAAATAATTCATTATTGTCTATCAATATTTTTCAAGCGTATTTTTCAAATTTCTCTATTTCAGAATATTCTCATGACGTCGAAATTCGACACGCTTGCTCAGATGTTTCGTTTTTCAGAATTCTACATTTTTCAATGACTAAAATTTCGTTTGTGTTTGTATTCATGTGTTCCATTACTTTCCATATTACAGACAGATCCATATTGCAGATTGTGATGAATTATTTTTATTTTCTGCCAAATACCACTAAACATGGGTAATGTTTTGGTGGTATGTGTATATTTCGACGAACTTTCCTTAAGTCTGGTTAAATACGTTATAATTTGTAGAATTCTGTTTCATAAAAATAAATGGAAACCTTTTTAAGTAAGATGTATAACTTCTTATTTTAAAATGACTGGTAAAGTTAAAATAAAATTATTCTAAAATAAGATATGTTACGTTAAATCAAAATGGGTAGCCATACGGTGTAGTTCAAAGCTATTACTAAATTTTGACATACTTTCATTACAAGACGATTAAAATCAATTTAATTTACATTTGTTTTTCATGTTTCATGGGTATTATTGAAAAAGCATTACTAGATAGTCAAGTAAGTGCATCTAACATTCTAAATAGGTACGTGGTTTCCATATAGAAACCGAGTCTCTCAATTGAAAAGGTACCTAAAGGATTCGATTTAAAACAAAATTTTTTTGTTGGAGGAAAGCGAATTTTAAATAAGACTTTGCTGATCTTGGAATAATATCATAGTAAGGAAGTATGCAAACTAGGAGTGTTGAATAATAGAAATTTTTTGTCTTAAGTGGCAGAAGGTCGAGGTTGCTTACTTGAAGTTGAAACTGTTCGTATACAACATAGGTACCTGGGAAACATTCATGGAAAGCAGTGATTTTGTAAAGAGTGTAATTGATTGAGTTTGCTTTGTCTACACTGATGACATTTGTTTTAAAAACAAGCTCCGTTATTTCATGTGCGGCTGAATAGAATTTTCAAGAAAAAATATGGGCTTCAAAATAAATTAACCACGAATGCCGTAACAGTTTAATTCGCCGCTCTCTCACAATGATAATGTAATTCGAAAACATCGAATCCATGGTGCAAGGGTACCACAAATAATAAATATTGATTGGAAAACTGAGTGCAAGACTATACCCTGAAAGTTCCTCATTTTTTACTGAAAATAAACTTAATTGGCATTCTTAATCACCCTCCTGGTGGTTGTTTTTACGAGATATCTCGTCCTTAGATCAAAACTGACCAAATCTTGATCACGTCATTATCGAAAAATCGGCACTATCTTGCTGACGAGATATCTTGGAGGGTGAAACACATAAGACATGAATAAGATTTAATGTATAATTAAGGGGATTTATTAAGGGGATCCGGCACCTCCATAGGATAATGTTAAATTCACTAACTTTGGGGCATCTCATTTATTCATAAATTACTCTATTAATCCGAAGTTTTTACAGTGTAATATTTGAATACTTTTGAAGAATTTAACACAGGTTTTTTAATTTTTTTTAAATTCACAAAATTATAAACTTATTAAAAATTGACAAAAAAATTAGAAATTTTTTAGGTAAAATACTTAAAAAAAGTATGCATTTGATATTATTCCTTGTGTTAAAGTGTTTAAAAGTGCTTCATAAGCAATCATAAAAAATTTCAAGAATGTATCTCAAGTAGTTTTTGAGTAATATGCCCCCAAACATGAAAAAAGTATGTTCTGAGAAATAAGGCTTTAAACTTCAGTGATGGATTCAAAAGTACGTCGCGGTAATAGTGCATCTACCTTAAAATATAATACTTCCAATTAACGGATTTCTACAAATGAGGTATAGTTATAAACACAATTCAAATTTTCATAAACAGCAAAAATCTCAAAAATGTTATTTTTCAAATTTTCATGTGCTGGACCCCCTTAAAGGAAGTTTCGTATTCGTGGGTCGAAACAGGACCGTTTCTGCGGTAATAATCCTCCAAGTATTTCGACGAGATATCTCGTTCAAGATCTAGTAAATTTTGCTAAGGACACTATATCTCGTCGAGACAAAACTGCTCTATTACACCAAGGGTAATGGAAATCTAAGTAGGAAAAACAAATTGTTCCTTGCCCAGAACTGGTGACAATTTGAAACAGGTTTTGTATCAGAGGCTGAAACTACAGGACAGTTTTCGACCCGAAGATAAAACACCTTGTGAGCCACCTCATCCCCAAGAATGATGGGTGCAAGTGACTTCTCTTGACCGGCAGGAAGGGTCTATTTTGTATGCATTTAGCAACGGCAAATCAAGACATGCGTTTTTGTCGCGCTTCTTCCTGATTCAGTTTTAACCATCTGCTGAAGGGATAACACATACACATCCATTCTGCTACCTCCAGGCTTCCCTATTCAACCAGTTTTGACCTTGTTGACCAATAGAATGCTTCTTAGGATTCTTTCGATCAATAGATGTGGTTATTTACACTTTATATGTGTGTTGTGAGGGTAGGTAGGTACGTAGTCAATTGACGTCGCACTGGAGCAACACAACGGGCTATTGGCGACGGTCCGGGATCAATCCCCAGCGGGAAAGGTCCGAGGACAACACCACTTAATTTTGAACCACGGTCAGATGACGAAAGTGTTATGGTGGAAAAGCAATATCGCACTACTCGGAAATCTCGTGACGCTCAGGGGTTCGTACTTCTCGCTTGTCACTGCAGTTATCCTTTAAGCGTCCTTTTAGAGTTAAGTTAATATAAATAAATTAAATGAATTAATTAGCGATTTGTCACATTTGTATCCGTCTGTCATTAAATAAATGCACTTTTATTTACCATTGGAGTAGTGACTGTTGAATGGCTTAGCAGTAATTTATAGAGGATTGTTTATGTAAAACGATCATGTACCAAACCTGTCTAAAAGACCACTGACCATTGACCACTTAGGCATCCGAAAGTTCTACAAGAGGGATAACATTTCATAGTTAGGCACATAGATATAGGAAGGCTTATACATAAATGATAACCAAAAGTTTTAACTCTCCAAATTCTTTCGACGAGACATCTCGTCTATCAAGGTTAGGTTAGGTTAGGTATTTAATTAATGTCACACTGGAGCAACACAACGGGCTATTGGTGACGGTCCGGCATCGTCCATCAAGATCTGATCAATTTTGCCAATGCCGAGATATTTCGTCTTCATGATATTGCCGGTTTTTTTATGACGACGAGATCAAGATCTGGTCAGTTTTGCTAATGACGAGGTACCTCATCGATAAAACCATCAGGAGGGTTAAGGCACATTTATTGGTACAATAACTGCACATTATATCGTGCCTCGATCTATCGCTCACTTGGCTGTATCACTCTTCTTTACTTCTCCCTCGATGGATTTTCGTTTTTGGAGCTGATGAAATAACGATCTGTTTCTTTTACAATTTTGAATTCAAAGGTTGCTTTCTTCAAGCAGCTACGTCAGCTGAATTGGTAATAAAGATTTCAATGGGAAGGAAGAAATTCTGCTATAAATTATATCCTAACTTATTTAGTAATATTTTGAAAGGTTATAGCATTAACTTTGTGTTAACTTTTAGTTTTATATAATTATAAATAAAAGAAACGCAATTTCACACATACCTTCACATTTCACACATGCTTTAGTTATTTCTAGTCTTCAGAATCTACCATACAATAATCGTATCACGCGAAAAGCTACCTGAAAATGTGTTATCCAATTTTCAATGGTCAGGTAAGTAAGTAGTTCCATTTAACACTAGATTTACACAATGGGCTATTGGCAAAGGTCCGGGAAAGATCCAAGGACAACACTTCGTCATTTTGAGCCATTGTCAGATGACGAGGCCAATGCCTGACCTGGCACCCATCTCTCCAAACTTCCACACCACAAACCTGAAATCATTTAAGCCACGACAAATTTAACAAGCATCAGCCCCACGTACACGACGGTCTTTGGTTGGACCGTGTTTCGAACTCACAACCCTCCGGTTGCTAATCCACGACTATACCCCCCATCCAATATTCGATTGGACCTGGAATTGCAAAGATTAGTACATGAGTACCTACAACTGATAGTATAGCGCACGCGAACATGAATATGGGGCACAATGCCAAAGACAAAATAAGGTTGATTGGTTTTGGGTTTTATGGCACAAGGACCATATTTGACACCAAGAGGATAGTTTGGTGCTTTCGGCGCTGAAATTTCGAATGACCCGAAAACACGTCAAACTTTCGACATGAATATCTCCAAAATTCCACGTCCAATCTTTCACGGCGGCGTGGTGTGGACTGCATGAATGCCAGTTTAGGTGTTGACCTCGTCATCTGACCGTGGTTTAAAATTACGAAGAGTTGTCTTCGAATCTTTCCCTTCGGAACCGTCGCCAATAGCCCGATGTGTTGCTTCAGTGTGGTGTTAATTCAACTACTTACCTGCCACTTCCACCAAAAAAATAAACACTTTTTTTGGGTTGTTTTGCGAAAAAGAATTCGTGGATTTAGTGAGCGATACCTTGAAAATAATTACTTTTTCTTGTCCTTTGTTATATCACGTTTTTTTCTTGGCTTCCAAGAATGGCTATATATCCAGGGGTTACGATACGAATTTGGCAACGACAGTATTCGCCATTTAACCCTCCAAGTGGCTTTGAACGACATATCTTTTCCATCAAAATATGACAAATTTTGCTAATGACGAGATATCTCGTCATCAATATATTGTCGATTTTTTGATGATGACTTGATCTCGTCACTGGCACAACATAACTGTACTTTTTTAAAAATACAGCTACAACTTTTACACTATCGTCATTAAATATTTTATTGCCCACAAAAGACATCACTTTAACAATGCAACGACAAAAATCGCAATTTCAACAATTTCAGCATAACCCATACCGAAAACAAGTTTTCCTCCTCTAATACATCTTCCATTTCTTCCTTTAAAATCTCACATTTAGAGCTAAACGCGACTGCATCATTCGTGCCCGAAGCGCTTCAAGTATTTTTCATTGTTAAAAATATTCAACAACGCCGCATAAAACACTGCATCAGACAGATGTTATTCTGTTCCTGAAACTCCGAGTCAAACTCCTCCGATGAGATGCGGGAACGAGTCCTCAAAACGGGAGAAAATTTATGTAAATACGCTCGCATTCGGCAATAAACGGGAAAAACATTCATGATTGACGAGTTCACCGGGGATTCCGAAAATACATCCATTCCTTCTTTCTCCCAAAATATACCTCGGATAAACACACAACTCTTTTCCGTTGCCAATCCGAGGAAGGAAATAATGGATAAATACATAAAGAAAGCAAACACACTCGTTTTTAAATTACATTTCGTCGAATAACGTCGCTACTCGAAAATTGTACGAAATGCGTCCGAACGTTCCTTAAACGAAGAAAGGAATTTTCAATTTACTTCGGAATAAGAATAATTTGTTTTTGTTTGTTCAAGCTGATTACAACCAGTAAGATTCAGGAGTTTTATTATTTTTGTATTTTACAGCTATCGCTCTTGTATACAAACCATCTAAGAGCGATAGATATAAAATAATAAAACTCTTTTGTGCGATACCTTTTACACCGTTGACTGGTATTTCAGACGAGTTTATTGTAAATGGGAAGCGTAAATCAACGATTTGCTCGATTTTGGTGAGATTTAGTATAAATTTGATGGAATAAACTATTTTCGACTGCTGATAAACGATAATAGTGTATTGAGCAACATGAGGGTTTGAAGTTGTTATTTCATCTAAATAACACTCACAAAGTGAGTTCAACTCAGGTTAGAGTATAAAGCAGATTTTTTCAAAACGAGACATCGCAACACATTAATAACAAGGACTATGTACATCGTATTTACGCTATGGAAATGGCGCAGAGCTACAGATTGTGTGTGCTCGTGTTTAACCTTCCAAGTCTTTATAACGAGATATCTCGTCCATCAAGATCTGACAAATTTTGGTAATGACGAGATATCTCGCCATCAAGATACTGCCGATATTTTTATGATGACGAGATATCTCGTCCATCAAGATCTGGGTCAGCTTTGCTAATGACAAGATATCTCGTCAAGACAACCACCAAGAGTGTTAAGGTGTATGAATACACTACAAATCACGAAAATTGACTAAAATATCGATCCATATTTAATAATTCAAAATATTGTCCAACCCCTTAGCTTTCAAACGATACCAAGATCTTACAAATATTCAGATTAGTTTTCAAGTTACAAGGGTTTGGGTTAGGTACTGTCACCAAAGACAAACACGTTTCCAAAACTTGAAACTCGATTTCTGAAGAACTGTTTTTGCAATAGGATGCTTCTTTCGAACAGTGATAACTCAACAATGAATTGATCTATTATAATTACTTTTGTGTCATTAAAATCTATGTAATACAGTGGATGTTTTGACCCTCAGTCAAAGTTATTGGTTAAGAAATAAATTTTTAGTTGATTTTTTAAAATGTTGAAATTTCTGAAAAAATAATCTTGATTTTTTTATACTTCCTTCGTGAAAAAACTTGCAAAAAAGAACGTATTCCCTCTAGCAACTTGATGGAGGGTCAAAATATGAAGAATAATATTAGGAATGATTTCGAACAGGAATTGTCTTTCTGAACACATTAGAATTTGAGATATCGCTGTTCAAAAAACATGCTAATTATCTAATTATATCTAAATTAGATAATTAATGAGTCACTTAATCAGAATTTTTCACACTAAAATGAGTTTAAGCACAAACCAATGACCTATTGTGAGAAACTGGATTTTTAAAGTCAAAATTAAAAAATATATATTCTAGTGTATACTTACACCTTAAGTGAATTCCATTTTCCAATTTTTTCCAACGCTTACAACCTAGGTACACAAAACTGAATTAATAGTATAGATAGCTTACATTCCTATTGAATAAATAGCTATTTTACCTGTATTTGGGCTGTCGTCGCTTTAAAGCTCACCATCCGATTACTACGTTACAGTCTCTAATTTCCTTTTCAATCAAAATTTGCCTAGAAGTCTTTTCTCCAACAGTCTAAGTCGAGAAAAGTACAAGAAAAGTCATAAACAAATGGACCTTAATAATAAGATATAATTGTGGATTGCTGGAGTACAGCAGGAATATAAATAGAGGGAGTGAATCATCTTCCATGATAGGTCACACCTCTCAAAAATGCAGTTTCGAAAAGTCTCAGGAATTTTAAAGAATTCAACTATTACTTCAAAATCCGTTAATTTCCACGTAAAAGCCTAACAAAATCAAAACGTTCCACCGCATATCTGCCGGTATGATAATGGAAGGTTTACAGCATTTTTCTAGTTGAGAGTGCGGATCAATTAATTAACGTGATGCATTATGCAAATGCACTCAGGCACGCTATTAGAGATGCTATATTAATTGTTTTGACTGGTGTATAGTAAAAGCTTTCAAACATCGCGAAATTTCAGAAACAAATTTTAGAGTAATTATACCACACGCACATCTAGAAGGGAAAGGTTATTGGAAGGCGTAGAATGGTGTTGGAACTTTGTCTCATGATTCGTGACGTCAAGGGTTAAAAATAAAAGATCAATTCACTTCGCTGAAGTAAGTCAGGCAAGTTGAAGCAGGATCCATGCGATGCAAATTGGAATTTATTCATACTGACATACAGCAAAAATCCATTCACATGACAGTGGAAAAATGTACAAGAATAACAAAGTACAATTTAACCCTCCAAGCGGTATCGACAAAATATCAAGATCTGACAAATTTTGCTAATGACGAGATATCTCGTCGTAAAGATATTACCGATTTTTTTTATGACGAGGAGATCAAGATCTGGCCAGTTTTCTTCTAATGACGAGATACCTCGTTCAATAAGATCTGCTCAGTGTTCTTCTAATGAGGAGATACCTCGTTCAACAAGATCTGGTCAGTATTCTTCTAATGAGGAGATACCTCGTTCAACAAGATCTGATCAGTATTCTTCTAATGAGGAGATACCTCGTTCACCAAGATCTGGTCAGTATTTTTCTAATGAGGAGATACCTCGTTCATCAAGATCTGGTCAGTATTCTTCTAATGACGAGATACCTCGTTCATCAAGGTCTGTTCAGTTTTGCTCATGACGAGATATGTCGTTGAGCCAACCATCAGGAGGGTTGAAAGAAAAGCACATAACGAGATAAAAAAGCATGAGGCACATGAAATGTACCAAGGAATAAAACATAAAAATAATAAAATACAAGTAAATATTAATTATTGACCCTCCTGGTGGTTGTCTTGACGAAGGATGTCGCCATTAGCTAAACTTGACCAGATCTTGATGGTCTAGGTACCTCGTCAGTAGAAGAAAACTGACCAGACTTTGATCTCGTCGTCGTCAAAAAATCGGTAATATCTTGATTACTAGTTATCTCGGCATTAGCAAAATTTGCCAGATCTTGATGGGTGATATATCTCGTCGAAACCACTTGGAAGATTGTCAATGACAAATTATTAAAAACTTCGTTAAATGGCTTTTCTTTTGTACCTGTACTCTATAACCTGTATAATCTCGACTGTGTTATTAATAAAATAGCAGTATAGATAATAATTGCCTATTCATTACAATAATTAGAGAGGCTCTTCGGACATTTTTTGAACGATTTTAATGGACTGAAGCTCAATTTTTTGCATGAAATTTTTGTGTTTTAAATGTTCCATTTGATAGCCCTTATTGTTAACTATCTTTCTACACCTTAATTACCATGATAATGACTTTTGTAGTATCGACAGTGGTATTTTGTCCCATTCTTGTTCCAGTTTTCCAGTCCGTGAATGGTTTCGATAATGCCCTTTTTAAAAGTCCAAAAGCACAAAAGTCCATGGATGAAACATCTGGAGATTTAGCAGGAATATCAGTAAAGGGTATTACCAGTTTCTTGTTCCATTTTTTCCAAGAATTTAACAGTCGATTTAGATGTGTGGCTGCTTGCTTTACCCTGATGCAGTTCTACTGAATGTTGGCACTGTGGGTAAAGATATGGTATTTCTATTTTGAATATTGGGGATGAAATAGGGTCTTGATGATATGTGGAAGTTGATTTTTACATTTTTTACCCTCTTTTTACTTTTAATTTTCCATTATATGCTAAACCGGCAACAATCATAAATCTCCTAGAGACTCACTTTGCTATAGTCCTTTGACTTGGCGGATTCTGTTTTAAAATTAACGATCTTACCTTACAAATATTCTCAGAAATTTTTTTCTTTTTTGGATACTTTTTTGGGAGTATTTTTCCACTTTTAATTTTTTTTCCTTTCTCATTAATAATATTACTTATCGTACCTTTAGATATCGAAAAACCATGACTTTTACAGCGTTTTTGAATAATTGAATAAGCATAATTCTCTTCGGAAAGAGAGGAAACATAGCCTTCCATCCATTGCTTATTTAAAAGCGCCATTTTGAAAGTAAACAAAACTATGAGTTAGCAGACGATAAGTTATACTTTAACTATTTAACTGCTGTGAAAATCAAATTCTTTCGTAGCATACAATTTTTTTACAGTTCATCAAAATCGTTCAATAAATGTTCGAACATCCTCTGTATTTGTCGTAAAAAGTTGAGCGAAAATTAAAAACAAAGTATTTTGTCATTTAAAAAATTTCTTTATATTCCAATTACGATAATGTGTTTTTATGTGCCAGCATAAAGGTCTTACATTTATTAAGCCTTCTGATGTTCGTCTCAACGAGGTATCTCACCTTTCATTAGATTAGGTCAAAACTGACCACATCTTGATGGACAAGATATCTCGTCACTAGAAGATCTTTTATCTCATAAAAAAGGGCAATATCTTGATGGTATATCTCATCATTAGCAAAATTGGTATGATCTTAATAGACAAAATGTCTCGTCAAAGTCACTTGGATGGTTAAAGGTCATCTCCACCAATTTTGATGAACCCAAAACGAGAAGAAACCCTCGACCTTAAAGTGAAATAGACGGAACATGTGCCCACAGCTTCATGTTATTTCTTCCAGTTGCTCGGTTTGAAGATCTATCACGTGGTTGTGGGCAATAGCATGAATCCTAAATTATTGATTGGTTAAAGTGATTATCCCTGTGATCAAAATACTAGTCCGCGCTTCCATAGCCAATCGGCTAAGTCGATTTGAGATTTACCCTTCAGAGATCTTACGACAGCTACTACGCTCATATAATCCGCCTGTTTCATTAGAAGGTCCATGGAAGAAACTGAAATACGTGTGTAATATAGTAAGTATGCAGAAAGCATATGACTTTGGAGAAGTGTATAGTAAATGGTTAGGGAAAGAGCTTACGCAAAATCATCTATTGCGATCGTCGTAGGTGATTATTTGTTTTGCCAACTCGTAACCATTGCTATCACTTCCTGCACAGACCGATAAACGTAGAGCCAGAATCCTTAATAAAGACGCCAGATATCGGAGCGCATTGTTAAAGTTAACTTGCTCTCTAATTTAACAAATAGATTCTTTCAAAACCACGCGACTCAAATGTCGATTCCTGCAGCTGAACTTTGAGGTGTGTGTTTTCTGTCAAACTTTTGCACTGGAGCAACACAACGGGCTATTGGCAACATTCCGGGATCCACCCGAAGGCAAATATCCGGGGACAGCACCTCGTAATTTCAAACCACGGTCAGATGACTTGGTCATATATATCTAAGCTGGCACCCCAATCTCCAAACTTCCACACTCCGCCAACGTGAGGACATTTGACAGATCTAACGCACACCAGCCGCTCTATACACGACGGTCTTTAGTTGGATCCAGTTTCGAACTCGTAACCTTGTGGTTGCTAATCCACTACTCTTTCAACCGGGCTACCGTGACTCCTAAACTTGATGAAAGAAAAACTAAAGCGTTCCCTTTGATCCTTTATGTTGTTCCTGTGCGCCTTAAATTCAACTACCAACCATTGTGCCTTTAGTTCAGTTATATGATCAGCATTTATTGCTGTTATACGATTCATTCATCGTTATTACACTGCAGGCTCCTTACAGCCGAAATTTGAAGGCCATCAACCGGTTTTCCTGTCCCCAAGAGGAATCTTGTTTTATCTTAACGATGTTCACACCGCAACGTACAAATGATTTCCAGAGCAATCTGAAGATTTTAAGCCTGGAAATCCAGAAACTAGTTAAACGTTGGTTGTATCAATTTCGCCAAGGAGATCACGTTGAAAATTTGGAAAGTGAAATACATTAATATTTCTGAACTTTATTTCATTCGTTCTGTCATAGATTACAAGGAAATGAAGGACAAAAAATAACGTAAGATGAATCGCAATTTAAAAGAAAAGCAGAATTCAAATAAAAAGTCCAGAATATAAGCGCAGAATAACAATTAAATAAGCTCAAGAACACACGAAAAAATGAACCATTAAATTAAAAGAATCCGAAAAAGTAAAACTTTAGTTTCTTAAGTCGATTTGGTAGAGAGACGGATTAGTAACCGGAGGTTTGTGAGTTCGAGATTCGATTCATCCATTGACCGAAGTATATGTCGGAGTTGATGCACTTTAAGTCCGTCATGGCTCAAATATCCTCACATTGACAGTACGTGGATGTTTGGAGAGTGAGAACTCTATAAATATCCACGCACTCGTTAGGTCACCCAGCTCCCGTCAAGTGTTGACCTCATCATCTGACCGTGGTTCAAATGACAAGGTGTTGTCCTCGGATCGTTTGTTTCGGGATTGATCCCGGACCGTCACCAATAGCCAGTTGTGTTGCTCCAGTCAGGCCCGGTGACATTAAGCATCACCCGAAGTGTCTCCAAGTGTTGAGCTGCTTGGGTAAATTTGTGTGGAAGACAACTCCAAGCCCTCCCCCCGAGGCTATGGAGAACGGTTCAGGCATCAGAACCCAGATAAGACGTGTAGGTTCACGTAGATTTAAATCATGACGTTCACAGTAATAAGACATAGATGCCTATGTAGATATTCCGTTTAGACCTGCAAGCTAGAAGCCCTACCAGGCTGTAATGGTACGATGGAAAAAATAGGGAATAAGCCCTATCCATCCCCCTGAACGAATACTGGTGTATTCAATTTAAAACACTTGCCAGCCCATGGTTGACGAACAATGCCCTTCGTTTTCGCAGTGACCACAGTGAAAAGCGAATCTCGAATATACAAAACGAGAACCACTGCCGAACCCTCTTGGGGTCTTCCCTATATGCGTAATGACCTCAGCTGGTAGGGGCGGAAGGGCTGCTCCCTAACTAAGAAGGCCCCCAAAGAGAGGGAAGCTGTGAGGTTGGTTCTCGGCAGACAAGTAGAAAGTAAAACAAGCCCTTGCAAATAGAAAGGAAAATAAAGCAAGGTGGTGGCTAAGTATCCCTTCATACATAAACATGCAGCCGCAGGACTGTCTACGCACCATCTCTCAGTAAAATACTCAAAAATAGGGATCAGAAAAAAAATCGAAACTATAGTAAAAATTGCAATTTTTTCAGACTAATTCCCAACGCAAATTAAGTTCCTGAAACGAGCCCATTCAACACTTCCAAACGTCACTCTTCTATTGACCCTCTCATATCTCGGTCGCATTCGCTTTCGGGGGGAAAAACCTCCAATCGCTCCCCTACACGTGTATCCTGTCCAGTCGATTATTCTTGCGAGGAAAGCAAAGAAAGGCCGGGACAGAGGATTTTATGGAAATGAGGGAATTAGAGGGGATATGGAAGGAGTGTTGACACTAAGTATTCATTCGTCCCGTCTGATGAAGATGGATGAGAGATTACGGGACGGGATCCATCACCCCTCCAAGAAAAGAACGGCGGCGGATCGCTTGTTAATCCGTTTAAAATGCGCGAGGAATTTCTGAGGTCTGGTACGGGGAACGGGGTGACACTGTTTCGATTCCATGTTTAAACTTTTGAAAATTTGTGGATTAGTTTCGTTTTTGGAGCGCTGTCTATGAATATAACCGTCTCGGTCGCAATCGTGGAAGCTAATAGGTATGCGCTAGATGGATGAATTCAGTGTTGAACCCCCAAGTGGTTCCGATGAAATGTCTCGTCCATCAATATATAACCAATTTTGCTGATGACGAGATATCTTGTCCATCGAGATCAGACTAATTTTGCTAATGTCGAAATATCTCGTCATCAAGACATTGCCAATTTTTTGACAAGATCAAGATCTGGGCAATTTTTTTCTAATGAAGCGATATCAATTCCTTCAAGATCTGGTCAGTTTTTTCTAATGAAGCGATATCAATTCCTTCAAGATCTGGTCAGTTTTTTTCTAATGAAGCGATATCAATTCCTTCAAGATCTGGTCAGTTTTTTTTCTAATGAAGCGATATCAATTCCTTCAAGATCTGGTTAGTTTTGTTCTAATGAAGCGATATCAATTCCTTCAAGATCTGGTCAGTTTTTTTTCTAATGAAGCGATATCAATTCCTTCAAGATCTGGTCAGTTTTTTTTTCTAATGAAGCGATATCAATTCCTTCAAGATCTGGTCAGTTTTTTTTCTAATAAAGCGATATCAATTCCTTCAAGATCTGGTCAGTTTTTTTCTAATGAAGCGATATCAATTCCTTCAAGATCTGGTCAGTTTTTTTCTAATGAAGCGATATCAATTCCTTCAAGATCTGGTCAGTTTTTTTCTAATGAAGCGGTATCAATTCCTTCAAGATCTGGACAGTTTTGCTATTGAGAAACCTCATCACGACAACCACCAGGAGGGTTAAATTAGGAGGGGTGCTTGCTAAGAGGAAGTGTAGACAACTTTTTAAATGGTTTCATAATCAAATGAAAGCCTTAAATATATAGATACTTGTCTTGCTCGTTTTGTAGAATGAACAACAGGCTTTTAATGTCGTCATTTTCTGCTTCTCGACGGAAAAATTAAATTGCTTATAATAAAACTGTTTTTGATTCACTTCAAAATGGTTTGTTCATTTTATGGATGAGATTATATCCATCATTTCATATTAGCGATAGACAAATGATTTCATCAATAACCCTTTTTCCGTTTGGGTTAGGCATCAGTATTTCCATCATCAGCCTTTATTGCGACATCAATGTTGATGAATGTGAGAGACATCAATGTTTCCTTCATCAACTCTTTTGTGTGTGTGACAGACACCAATCTTTTCCTCATCGACCTATTTGTATTTGTGATAGACATCACAAATTAAAAAAAGGTTGACTAAAAAAGGTGATGAAAATATTCTATCATAAACATAAAACAAATAATCCCTTCGAGTTGAAACAAAAGCGATTTTCTCCTAAACAATTGAATTTTTTAATGAATTAATGGATATGTGATAGAGACAAGTTAAAAATAAAAGCGAGTAAAGATAATATGAAATGCAAGCATGAAATTTGAAAGAGAAAACAAATGAAAACATACAAAACGTATTACTCAACAAGCTAACAATAGTCAACGTTCTGTCGACAATAATAGTTTACCAAACACTTATATTGCATTTTCATAGTTACATTACTATATAAGTTTCAAAGTACGAAGAGTTTGATGATGCTAATTCATATTGGGTAACCAATACTTTTTTCTACACAAGAAATCTCTTTATATTTCACTAAAATATGTGCATGGAAATTGACATTATTTGTATATTGGCAAATGGCTACCGTATTGATTCATTCACCAATTTTACTGCTTTATTCAATCATACTTGATTTGAACTAGAGTTATCTATTATGGTAGAGCTGCCTCTAATGAACTTCTTCTATGGTCTAATGACAGGGCAATGAGAAATCCAGTTGACAGAAATGAGCGAAGAAAAGAGAATGTTAACGAAAACGAAAGTAAATTTAGACATCAGAAATTAACGAATCGCATTTGAACAAGTGAATGGGAAGCAATTGAGGCGGACGTTCAGAAGCTATTTGTTAATGATTGAGATGTGCTTTTGTCAGATATTTTATTGGAAAGAAGAACTAACGCCACTAACACAAAATGCTATTTTTTTACAGTTTTGAAGTAATTCCATTTAATTTGGTAGGTACTTAATTAACGTTGCAAAGGAGCAAAACAGAGGACTATTGGCGACGATCTGCGTTCCATCCCGAAAGGTAAGATCCCAGGAAAACACCTCATTTTGACGGTGTTGACCTCATCATCCCGGGTCAGATGATTGACCTCATCATCCCGGGTCAGATGATGAGGTCAACCCCTGAGCTGGCATCCCACTCTCCAAATTTCCACACCACGTCAACGTGAGGACATTCGTGCACCAGACCCTATGTGACGATCTTTGGTTGGACTGCGTTTCGAACTCGCAGCCCTCCGGCTGCTAATCTGCTACCCTTCGAACCGGGCTACCCCTCATTTTATTTGGTGGTATAAAAAGTGAATATTTTGCAGCATATTCATTATAAATAGATTTGAATATAGTATAGAATGAGATCGAGACTGCCATCAACAATAAGCAAATGAGAATATTCAGTTACTATGAGCGAGTTTTCTACATAGTTATAATTGAAAAACAAAAACATTTGTTATAATTCTAAATTCTTAAATTGATGTCTACGATTTCATTTTCCGTTTTTTCCAGTATAATGCTCGTCAGCCTTTATTTTCAATGACAATAGCGAATGTTACCATAGCAACAACCTATTTCCTTTGGCAGACATAAGAGTTATCTTCTTACAGAAACAAGTCATTTCGAGAAGCCACTGCATAAATTCCTCGAAACGTCTCAAGGCCGAACAACAGGTCGAATTTTCTTAAATGTATGCATCGGTTTCAACAGAGGGTCTCAGGGTGAGACTGCACATTTACAGCAGACTGTAAATGGCTCTTCGGAATGAACTGATAACGGTTTTTATCGGCCAGACGCAGCTGGTTGCTGGACCCAAATCCTTCAAGAAGGCGGATCTATGGGCCAATTCGCTTTGAGCCAGCGGATCTTCCACAGCCAATCAGCTGCGCCTTTTCCCAGCTATGGTTCATTTCTGAAAGGAAATACACTCTGGAAACGTCCTGAATGGAATAGTTTTGCCAGTTTGTGAACAGCTGATAAATTTCGATTGCGTGAGGTATGGATATCTATTTGTGAGGAAATGATATGTTTATGTGGTATTTGTATAGAATTAAATTTCGAGAGCTGAATGTATGCAGAAACTTACTCAATCGAGTTCTTGTTTCGTCCTTTACCTTTCCCGAGAGCATGTTCTATTAAAATCCATACACAGTATAAATTTTGAAAATGTATTAAATTCTTTCTAAGAACTTTTCGAATATCGACTCGTGTGTTTGCTTTTTTCCCAATATTCTTCTTTATGGTATTGCCATTTTAACCCTCCTGGTGGTTATCTCGACGAAGTATCTCGAAATTAGCAAATCATTGATGAACGAGATATATCGTCCATAAAGATCTCGTCGTGTCTGGTCATTAGAAGAAAACTTACCAGATTTTGATCTCTTCCTAATAAAAAAAATTGGGTATATCTTCATGACGAGATATCTCGTCATGAAGATACTATGACGATATATCTCGTCATAAGCAAAAGTGGTAAAATCTTGATGGACGAGATATCTCGTTGCAACCACTTGGAGGGTTATAAACATCTTATGGGGAGGTGGTTGGCAGGGGTTATGTGCAGGATGTGGTAAATTCTTCATGGACTGACGTGGTTTCAGGCCGTATGGGCCGACATACTTGAGAAAATGTAAATTAAACAGAAAATTTTATACATTTATAATTTTTCCAATCAATAAAATTATTGGAAAAACATATTATTTCGGCCCATTTATCATTTCTATAGTATAGAAGGAAGATGACTTTGGGGCATCCATTTGTATAAAGGTGACTAAGCTAGCCAGAGGAAGGGATGCTTTTCTCAAAATTATGTATGGCGAAAGCCATAAATGGCTGTTTGTTCCACCAACACCTAATCACTTCCAGCGCAGCACGGAATATCTTATATACAGACTGCCTATAATTAAAGTTCACATATTTTGAACAGTATCTGTTTACTGCTCAAAATATATGAATTACTAATTGGAAAGATGTAATGAGGCTACATAACTACATAAATTAGTAATTGGAAGCCGTAATGAGGTTACTTAACTACATAAACTAGTAATTGGAAAGTCGTAATGAGCTACATAACTACTTAAACTAGTAATTGGAAAGCCGTAATGAAGCTACGGGAAAGAAATTCCCGGAAAACATTAGTCAAAAAAATTATCACCTATAGGGGTTTACAATTTTATTCTGACCATTACAATGCAGTAGAGGCGATTCAGGTACAGTTGATTCAAAACATGTTTAATATGTTGACCTTCATTATCTACCATCTGAACTCTCAGAATCTCTAGCATATTCCACTATTGAACTCAAGATCTCCCTGGAACTGTTTAACATGTGGCACGATATGCTTTTTTTTAAGATCTGCAAAGCCATTACGTTCTTACTATAGACTAGATTTCCAAGATACACCAACCTAAATCGCATGGATTCAGATCACTGCTAATCCGTTACTCTTCCAATCGTCCGGAAAACTCGGAAGAAACCAGGTAGTAAAGCTAGTTGGCTCATAAAGTAATAGTTATTTTACGAATAAAAAGATTTATTTTATTTGAAGAAAGTATTCCATTCATTACAGTAGTTAATTTGAAAGATAAACAGCCTGGATGGGCCTCCCCCTATAGCCCACTCTGATTACGTAACAATATAGATACATACGCAGATCTTCCCCAAAAAACAAATCTTTTAGAATTTAATATTTTCGAAATGAGTATCTCCACTTAACACAATTTTAAAACAATATTTCACGACCAGTGGTCTGATACGCATAAATCCCATTTACCAAAAGACAGCCAGTTATGGTATTTCAAGGATTCGTCATATCGAAATTTATTCTTGGTACGAAATCCAATTTGTTAAGGGTTTGTACCCATTTTCATTCTTACTTGTGGGAGATGGGTTCATAGAACGGGCGGTTCAGGATGTATTTCATATAGATTAATCGTATTTACTTTTTATACGATTAACTGTACGAGTGGGCTTTTCACAGTAAACATTAACTACCGAGAAGAGAAGGAATTGTTTCTGTCAGAATTTTTAAATATCAGAGGCTTTGAGACGCGCTGTCTTCCGGCAATAAACATATATGGATTATATTAGGAAGTAAGAGTTCAATATGGCACCTTAAATTTTGGCCTTATAATATGGATAGAATTAGTCGAGATATTTTCGTGTGGAGAAGGCCGCGGTTGCCCGGTTGGAAGAGTAACGGAGGATTGCGAGTTCGAATCCAACCAAGGACCGTCGTGTACAAAGGGCGCTGGAGCCACGTTAAATCTGTCGTTGTCTCAGATGTCTTCACGTTGGCGTGATGTGGAGAGTGAGATGCCAGTTCAGGCTCAACCTCGTCATCTGACCGTGGTTCAAAATCACTTGGTATTGTCCTCGGTTCTTTCCCTTGGGGGGATGATCCCCGTCACCAATAGCCCGTTGTGTTGCTCCAGTGTGACGTTAGTTAAAATACCTACCTATCATGTCACGTTGGTTTGTTCGGCAATGATGAGCAACACAAGGGGCTATTCTGGAAAATAAGGATTAGGACCGTATTGCATTAAAAATATTTATATTTTTCTAAGTCTTTTAATCTTATATTTAGCTTAAAATAAGAAACAATTGACCCCATGAAAATAGCAGATCCTTAGATCCGAATAAAGAAATACCTTCAGAATGTAAACCTTCGGCGAACAAAATCAATGAAATTAAATACCATTAAGTAAATACTCAAATCTGATTTCTCTTAATTCATTTAGCCCCTTTTCGTTACTTTATACTTAATATTTTTTCGTGAATGACTAATTAAATTAATTATTAATTAATTGAATTGTTGCTTTATGTAAGGAATACTAAAAAAATCTATTCCATGCATTTCTAATACTTAATTTGTAAAGAGTTGGATCCTAGTGTCTCCAACAGCCAACGTCACTACCGCTTTTTTTGCAGTGTAAGCACTAGCTTTCTTGCTTGACTCCTAATCACTTTTAGCCTCCTTGACCTATGAATGTATTCTTGAATTCTTTCAATTAAAAGCTATGGCTATTTAGAAATCAAGTGAAACAAAAGCAAGAAAATTCAGTACTGTGATCATGTACGAAGAATCTCTTGAAGCTGGCGAACAAGCGATAGATTCTCTTATTAGATTATTTTACGTTTCAACATGGACACGACACACATATTCACACGTCTATAAAATCACATAGGAAAACCCGACATCTCTGATGCGACATCAGCCAATGCACATTCGCTAGCGACCTTCAACAGTTTCTGTTCTTGATTACAAAGATCAGCTAAGTCAATGTCATATTCTTTGTGCTGCCCTCTATGGGTGAGGAGTGATATCTCTTATAGTACTAACATACAGGTTGGTTAGGAATAACAAGGAATGAACAGAGGGGATCGTATAACACCAATAAATGCACGAAATGGTTCGGTCTAATAGTAATAAATGTACGATTAATGCTTTTCTTCCATCAGATTCAATCTTGTCTAATTTTGTAAAATAGAACAATTCAGTAGAAAGTGTTGTATAACTGGTAAGATTTTTTAAATTTGGTTCTTTAAGTGTTTGTATGATGAGATGCGTTTTGTATTTTATACTATTGTACTCTGTAAAATACAAGTTGTTTTTATATTTTTCCAGTTCAAATTTTAAGGGGAGGTTGGGAATACGAAATTATACAGTATTCACAGGGATGTATGTTCACAAGCGCCTCCCGAATGTGTTACAGGTGACACCGAGGGTGAAAAAATGAGAGATCAAGTTCATGAACAGGGTTTTATCAAGCCCTTATTTCTACAGTTTGAGAGTAGTCCAACGTTTATAGTGCGAAGCTGCTGCAAGTGTAGGATTACTACATAACTCTAAGCTGGGAGAACAGAGTTGCTACCACCAAAAGTAATGAACGCCTTGCAGCATCGTCTAATGAATCGTCTTACTAACCAACTACCTCGTTGCCCAACAGTGAGCTTTAGCATATCCAGACTGTTGTTTTTTATCCCCGAGGTTCAGGATAAGCCTAAACCAGGTCCATAAGACCATGTCGCTCTAAAAGAAAGGCAACTTTCTCCTGATCCAAGACAAGCTGTCCCACGGAAACACCGATGCAATCGATAAGGTGGGCAGGGGTTGCAATGCTTGTGGAACAGGGACATCTGGAGGAGATCTTAACGCCATCCTCGAATCTCAAGTCCTTAGTGTGGCCACTTCTGAGTCTCGCTAGAGAAGTCTGAAAAATTCTAGGCAACTTGCAATTTAGTGACAATCCGGGAATGCAGGCCGAATACCATGCATGTGTGCAGGATGAACATGCCAAGTCTCTGCTTTTTGCGTTGAAAATAGTAAAAATTTTAGTGGCCGAGAGGTCCTTATTAAATGGAAGGGGGACGCACACAACCTGAAATGTATGAAATATATGAGTTTATTTTCATCTTGTTTCCTTGATTTTTTTTCAACAAGTGAATTCTTTTTTCTTGACGCTTAAAGTTACGGGAGTTTGACCCGGGAGTTAAAGAGTAACTCCCGGGTCTCGGGGCATTGTCCCTGGAACATAGCAGCCGGAATCAATTGCACCCAAAGTCCTAATGTCAGAGACCAAAAATCGATGAGTACAATTCTCATAAAAGCTTCCCATCAATTCGCCTTTGACCCCTCATAACTCATATCCACCTTCAAGACATTCGCTCTGTGCAAACAATGATATTTAATATGGACTTCTTAGGACTGAATGCTTGACTGATCACTGTTCAGAGTTTTACTAAACATAAATTGTTGCGCATGAGATTTTCATTTGATCAGGAAATCTAGTAATGTTTGAATTCGCAAGGAGGAAATAAAATATCACCTTTAACTATTCACAACGCCTGTGGATAATAATCTTCGTAGTCATACTGAGTCAACTCTTATTTTGAAAACTTGAAACGTGAAATGAAGAGTAAAATGTCTGTAACGTTAATGGCGCCACGGGATGCTTCAACCAAAGAGGCTGCATTCAAAGCTTCCGTAAAACCATACTAAAAGCCCCATCCCAGAAAATGCAAACGATGGAGATATTTATCAGCGATTTTATCGCTCCCAACCCCGCTTTTTAACTCCCCGATCGCCCCTTTCAAAACAAACGCTTCTCCGGATGGCAACATAAATCTCCCCCAACCACCCCCTCCCCGGAAACCCATGAATAAAAATGCCCCCTTCCCAAACCCCCATTGAACACCATTCAGGGTCATCTCGAAAAGTAGGGACCGGCAAACGAAAACAGTAATTGGACTTGTCCATAGAGACGGAGAGGGGGATCACGGGATGATGAATGGACCCCCGTGGGATCGAGAAGGGGGTGGGGGAGGCCACAAGTGGGACCGCACGTGCTAATCCCCAACCCCCGACACTCTCCGCTGATTGGGCAGGAAATAAAGCGGATGGGGGTCGACGCGGCTTAATCCTCATTCGAAGGTAATTTCGTTTGGAATTTTCCAGAAGGGATAATTCGATTTTAATTGAGGAGTGGGGAGATGGTGGAATCTCATGTCCCCTGAAGAGATAGAGTCCGGACTTGCCGGATTTCGGCGAGAAGGGACACTTGTTGTCGTTTGTCAGCCGGCCTGGTAGTCGAGTGGTTAGCCCTCTGGACATGGTGTATAAAAGTAGAGAGAGTAATAGTAACCTCTTTATGTGCTAGGATCAAATGACGAAAGCTAGCAGTAACGTGATCCCTTAGACTACTTTCGTCTGCCAAGACATCATCTGATGAGCTCAGGGGACGGGAGAAGGAGATTATCAATTGATCAATTATCTGATTGGTCTGTGCGTTATAGTAGAAGACTGATCATTTTTGTCGAAACTATAGAAATGCGCATTCACACATCAACTGTGTCAAATGATGTTATATCACCAAACGAGACGATAAAATCCCAAATAGGCCATCCAAGTCAATTTTTCACAGAGCTCGGGAAACTAGTCACGTGACTACTAGTAGGTCGGTCACACTTTTTGAAATTCTTCTCAATAGTAATGTTCAGTCTACTTATATTTCACGTCTATGGCTCTTGCTTTTTGATCATTGACACAAGCTGTCGTTTGTCTACCGGCCTGATGGGCGAGTGGATAGCTCTCTGGCCATAGAGGATATATCAAAGTACAGTGAATACTGGTAAGCTTTTTGATGTGCCAGGTTCATGTGACCAAAACTAGCAGTAACGTGACCCTTAGACTCCTTTCGTCTTCCAAGACATAATCATAATCTGATTGGTCCAGGGGACGAGAGAAGATCATCATCCATTGATTCATTTTCTGATTGGTCCGTACGTTATGTAGTAGAAGACTCTGGCGATTTCATCATTTTTATCGAAACTATAGA
The DNA here is from genome assembly GCA_933210815.1 of Meta bourneti. Lineage (NCBI taxonomy): Eukaryota > Metazoa > Arthropoda > Arachnida > Araneae > Tetragnathidae > Meta > Meta bourneti. Next base: position 94,472,945 of record OW119926.1, read on the forward strand.
AATGCGCATTCGCACTGATACTGTGCCAAATGATATTATATCACCAAACGATGCGATAAATCCCAAATAGGCCATCCAAGTCAATATTTCTCTGAGACGTGAAACTAGTTAGGTAACTATTAGTAGGTTGGTCACACTTTTTGGAGCTCCTCCAATAGCAATGTTGAGTCTACTGATATTTAACGTCTATGCTTTTTGGCTAGTAGGCTTAGAGTTTAAATCTCGAGCTAAGTTTAGAATTTTGTTGCGGTTAGGTAGGTATTGAGTCATACTGAGTATGACTCAAAGTGAGTCATACTCAGTGTGACATTTGAGTGAAGACATTTGAGGCCACCACAGATTTAACATGCAAAAGGTCCACGTACGGTCTAGGTTAGGTAGTTTACGTTGCAGTGGAGCAACACAACGGACACAACAATCCCAGCCCTTTTCTATCCATATTTTCGATTTTTTAAAATAAAGCTTAGTAAGAATATAAATCTACTTGCTCTAATTCCCAACGTAGCTATTTCCGAAATAATTCTAGACTGATCTACCACTTTTTTAAATATTTATTTTTTATGAGTGAGTTTTCTTTAGGAATATATCTGATCTGAAACCTTTCTGGAGGCACTTATCTGGGCGCGGGCCAGATAAAAATATTTGGAAGGCCCTTTCCAGCCAGCAGGCCAGAAAAACCTTTTTGGAAAGCCATACCTGGCCGGCGGGTCAGGAAAAAATATTCCCTATTTTGCCGGCTGGCCTGGTAAATCTTTTCAAAGGGGTGGCTTAATCTGGCTGGGTAAACCTGGCCGGGCAGCTCTATTGGTCCGCGGGACATGTAAAACATCTGGAGGGCCGTACCCGGTCAACATGCCTGATAAATATATTTGGAGGGCCATATCTGACCTTTGAAGGGCCATATCTGATCTATGGAAAGCCTTCTCGAAGAGCTGTTTGCCAAACTTCAGTCCGGAAGACCCTGTTTGGCTGGCGGACTGGGTAAATCTTTTCGAAGCACCGTATTTGGCTGGGTCCACCCGTCTGGAGGGGCGTATGATGTCCGCGGTCCGTATCTGTCTGGCGGGTCGAGAAAGCCTTTTTGGGGGAGTGTATTTGGGCAGGATATATTTTATCGAGGCACCGTATTTGGCTGGGTCCACCCGTCCGGAGGGGCGTATGATGTCCGCGAGCCGGATGAATTTGTCCGAAGGACTCATCTGCATTGCGGGCGTGATAAATATATTTGGTGACCCATATCTGGTCTGAGCATCGGAGGTCAAGCTATTTGCTTCAACTGATTTTTCTCAGGCATACGGTCCTTTATCTTACGCGTGCCACAGAGTTGATAGTTTGAAACTAGGTCCTGTCAAAGACCGTCGTGTACACGTGGGCTGGTGCATGTTCAATATGTCGTGGCCTCAAACGTTGTTCTCGTCATCTGACCGTGATTCAAAATAACGAGACGCTGTCCTTGGATCTTTTCCTTCGGGATTGATCCCGGACCGTCACCAACAGCCCTTTGTGTTGCTCCAGTGTGACGTTAATTAACTACCTACCTTTCTCTTACGCATACTTTTTTGTGACGGGCTGATTGAACGGCACCCCTACAAGAAAAGCAGCTACTTCTCATAGCTGACAAACAATATTCTAAAAGCAATACCCAACTTTCATGCACTGAATAATCTCTTTATAATGAATTACATGTTACTTCAGATTTGAGTTTATTTGTTTCAAGCACTATTACACTGTTGAACAACAGTTCCAATTCTTAAAATCTTTTAATTGTCTCTCTTGGGAATACTGGTCTACGTCGCTCGTGCATTGAGCATGGGATTCGTATTCCGAGACAGTTCCATTAAAATTATTTCTTCCAAGTTACTTAGTTTAATTCCTTTAAAAACGCATATTTAATTTTTTCCCTCTTGGTTTCATTTGAAATTTTGTTTTTGAAACATTTTTTTAAATCACATTGCAACAGTTCTACAAAAAATTTTCCTAATTGTTTCTGTTCCTTGAAAATGTGGTCTGTCTTGTTTCTTCTTAACTTAATGATCTTTCTCTTACAATAAGGTCTATTGACTTATAATATGTCTGAGATTTCTGAAAGAGCGCTTCATATTTCGGTGGCCTCCTTTAGACCTAGAGTCCTTGTTTTATAGTGCTTATGACACTGACCCCCCTCCATTGCTGGGAGACCCTAACCACAATTGCAACAAAAATATGACATTATATTGTTCAGCGCTCCATGTGTTTTTGACGTGATATCTCGTCCATCAAGATCTGATCAATTTTGCTAATGACGAAATATCGCGACATTCAGATATTGGTAATTTTTCTTATGATGACGAAATCAAGATTTGATCAGTTTTGTTCTAACAACGAGATATCTCGTCGATCAGACCTGAAAAATTTTGGTAATACCGAAATGTCTCGTTAGGACTAGAGAGGCAAAAAGTTTCGAAATTCTTAATTGTATTTATTTCTAAATTTATGTGTGTGTGGACCTCCATATAATTTTTTCATATCTTCACTAACTTTACTAGTGGTGGGTCATTTTTAACAAATGAGATCTCCGTGCGTTTGTGAAGAGCTCGACATTTTCTTTCCTAGTACAAACGCATTAATTATTAATTAAAAAATATGTTGTATAATTTAGGACATACTAAAACTTAAGAAACTGTAAAGAATTATTTAGTTAAAAGAAAGAAAGAAAAACAGTCACTGCATCTGTAATGTCCATAGAGGAAAAATAAAAGTTGAGTGAGCAATGGCCACCTTTTATCATGATCATGTGACCTTTTTTGATCATGTGACCAAAACTACTAGTTACGTGACGCTTAGAATCTTTCGTTTACCGTGTGGGAACAAACATTCATAATCTGATTGGTCCACTGAACGGAAGAAGACGTCCATCCTTCCATTCATCATCTGATTGGTCCGTACGGCATAGTAGTAGACTTCGACGATTTCTCGATTTTTGTCGCCACTCTATGGAAATGCACATTCACACATGTATCCTGTCATAAGATGTGATATCGCCGAACGAGGTGATAAGATGCTGAATCGGCAAACCAAGTCAATTTTTCACAGAGCAGTCACGTGATTACTAGTCGACATATTGATCACACATTTTGAAGCTCCTCTCAACTGCAATTCTCAGTCTATTTATTATTTCAGGTCTATTGTCAGGACCTGTGCAAGGAACACAGGGTTAGGATTGCGTTGTTCATCACCTGATTCTACATCCATGACTTGTTTGAGTTTTACGGAATAGCTATTAATTGAAAAATTAAAATATTTTTATTCAAATAAATGAGCATCTTTTTTAAACCTCCTCGTGGTAGTCTCGACGAGGTGTATCATCATTTGCAAAAGTGAATAGATCTTCGTCCTTACAAAAAACTGCCCTGAACATGATCTTGTCATCATCAAAAAGTCGTCTTGTATATAAATCATTATAAAAAATCATCATCATATATATAAATCCTCATCAAATATCTTCATTATTCGTAATTCAATTTCCCTTCTTGTTGACGAAATACCACATCATTTGCATAGTTAGTCAGATCTTGATGGACGAGATATCTCGTTGAAACCACTTGGAGGGTTAAAGATGCCTATAAGACCTTCCAATCCGGGAAGATACAACATATCCGAATGTACATCCAACTATACATGAATTGCAAAAGATTGGGTTGAACCAATCCCAACAGACAATGATAGACAAATCACATCAAGCCTAAAATTACCATTGAAGAGCATCTCGTTCATTCAAGACACGTGCACAGGGAAAGAAACCAAGTCTACAGACTCGAAGGTACATAAGAAACCTCATCACAAAAGAAGCGCCACCTTTCGATTTTCTGGTACGCCCACGCCTTGAGGGTGGAGGGAGCAGAAAGGGGGAGCGACGTATTCATTAATTCGAACATCTGCAAAATCTCTGGGCCTAATGCATCCTGTTTCTAACTTGCTTGATCCACGGCTCCCTTTAACTAAACATAAATCACAAAGGATCCTGAGTATAAAAACTGCATTTGAATAAAGTCCATTCAAATCTTATCGACTAAGTTAAACTAATTCCATTTTAATTACTTACTCGTACTTAAATTAAGCTATGAGAAATTGTAAAAAAAATGAGAAACGTCTAGCGAAAACAAGAACAAAGAAAATCATAGTATTTTTTCCTCAAAATCGATTCCTGTTTTTCAGAATTTGCCGATGTTTTGCTCCAGTGCGACGTTAATTCCACTACTTACTGGATCTTTCCCTCGTTGTCTCGGGACCGTTGCTGATACAATACAAGATCCCGATACACCTCAACTTGTGGAATACACGGAATTGACGGAATAATAATAATTATGGATAGAATATATGGAACATAAATATGAATTAACATCTATGAAACATCTGTGCAGGAATCCAGGTAAGATTTGTATACTCGTGCGCCAACTCAGTGGATGTATAAAACATGAAACATCAATCCAAGATACAAGAAACTATTCGAATACATGTCCATTAATGTATTTAATTAAATACTCATAAAAACATAGTCCAAGGATAAAAAAAATGATTCAAATGCGGATCCGAAAATGCATGTCGCTTCTGAAACATGCAAAGCATCGATTCAAGAAAGATTCTTGTCCACTGATACAGGGAATTTCTACTGCATATAACATCTGTTCATAAAAGTATTTGCATCCACCAATGCATGATTCAGAACGATTCCGGGGCCGTGGTAGCCCGGTTGGAAGAGTAACGGATTAGCAACCGGAAGGTTGCGAGTTCGAATTCAACCTAAGGATCGTCGTGTACAAAGGGGGATGGTGCACGTTAAATCCGCCGAGGCCTCAAATGTACTCACTTTGGCGTAGTGTGGAAGTTTGGATAGTGGGATGCCTGCTCAGGTGTTGCCTCGTCATCTGACCGTGGCTGAAAATTACGTGGTGTTGTCGTCGGATCTTTCCCTTTGCTATTGATCCAGGACCGTTAACAATAGCTCGTTCTGTTGTTCCAGTGTGACGTTAATTTAAAATACCTACCTACCGAACGATTCGGTCACTGCGGGTTTTGGACCAAATCAAACTAAACTTCGTTTCTCCTTTAAGGTGTTCGTATACACTACAAGGTTTTTTAAATTTAGACTTTAAAAATCCATTTTTCACAATAGGTCATAAGTTTATGCTCTAACTCAACTAACAGTGTGAAAAATTCAGATCAAGCAAATCATTAATTATCTAATGAAGATATAATTACTTAATTAGCTTGCTTTTTGAACAGTGATATCTCAAATTCTAATGTGTTCAGAAAGACAATTCCTGTTGGAAATTATTCCTAATATTATTCTTCATGTTTTGACCCTAAATCAAGTTGCTAGAGAGAATAGGTTTTTATATAATTTTTTTCAGCAAAGATGTCTAAAAAAATCAAGATTTTTTCAGGAATTTTAACATTTAAAAACCAATTAAAAATTCATTTCTTAACTAATAACTGAGTATCAAAAGATACACTTTATTGTATAGATTATAATGATACAAAATAATTATAATAGATCGATTCATTGTTGAGTTATCACTGTTTGAACAAAGCATCATATTGCAAAAACACGGTTCTTCAATTGAGTTTGAAGTTTTGGAAACATGTTCGTAGTACATGGTGACAATACCTAACGAAAACCGTTGTAACTTGAAAACTATTTCGAATATTTACAAGATCTTAGTATCGTTTGAAATCTAAGGAGTAGGAAAATATTTTGAATAATTTAAAAGCATCGATATTCTGGTTGATTTTCGTAATTTCTAGTGTATTCAGGGTGATTCTACGGTCATGGGACAAACTTCAGGAGGCGATAGAACACAGCGAAACAAACACTTTTCCCCATAGAATGTAGGGTCGCAAGTGCAGCGGTTGGCCGCTAGAGAGCGCAGTCAAACGCTTGTATAAAAGCGTTACGTCGGCGATGCGAGGCCTGAAATCTACGACCCAACCCTTCCTCAAAATAAATCCAGACCTAGGCGCACCCTCACACTGGGCAGCTGAGATCACTGACTTATTTCATTAAAATTGATCCTTATTCTTCCTAACTCATAATCTTACCGGATTTTTATTTATTATTAGCTAGCTTTTAATTTCAATACTTAACTCAACAAAGCAAATTCCAATAAGTCAAGCTCTATGTTCAACACCGGAAATTTAGGCCCCTGCGGGACCATGTGCTCCATAAATATATCAACACACGCGAGGCCTGCATCAGGTGTGGTGGCCGACATTTTGAACAGCTTCTGTAATTGTGCATTTGCGTTGTACTTACCGACTGATGTTTGTACATGTCGTTTCATTTCCATGTGAAAAGTTTCTTATGTTTTGTACATGTCATTTCTTTTTCTTACCCGTTGTTCCTTGTACTTACCTCTAATTTATGCAAATCTAATTGTCTTATTTTGTTTTGTCAAGCAGTTATTGATGTTTATTTGACACTAAAGCGTTGTTTCCATATTTCATGCCTCTTTTTTCCAACTTGCGTCGGACCGTGTGTTTGTGCCGAAATGGAAAACGCCCTCTAGCGGCCATACATTCTATGGGGAAAAGTGTTCGTTTCGTTGTGTTCTATCACCCCCTGAAGTTTGTCCCATGACCGTAGAATCACCCTGTAGATACACCTTAACCCTCCAAGTAGCTTTGAAGAGATATCTCGCCCATCAAGATCTAACAAAATATGCTAATGACGAGACACCTTGAAATCAAAATATTGCTGATTTTTTTTATAATGACGAGATCAATATCTGGCCAGTTTTTTTCTAATGGTGAGATATCTCATCCATCAAGATCTGCTATTGGCCTTGCTGCTTATGACGTATTGTCAAGTCAACTAATTGGAGGGTTAAGACCATCTTTTTCGTTCATATTACGGCCAAATAATATACACTTTAGCCTAGCAAACTGCAAAAAGATTTGTGCCCTGCAAAAGAAACGAAATCAAATACTCTCTAAGATACATAAGAGCCATCATCCAAGAGAAATATCACCTTTCGATTTTCCGGTACACCCTCGGGAGGGGGAAGGCACAAGAAAGTGGTGGATTTGGAGTCATTAATTCGAACGTCTGTAAAACGCAAGGGTCTAATGTATCAACTTCCGTTGAGAAAAACGAGAAGAAAGGAAATATCAGCGAGATAAGAAAAGCAGTTAATTGAAGAACCAAAGTTCAACCCTTGTCAACCAAATAAGATAATTTTTAATTCATATGAAACATCGATACAGGATAAGCTATGCTTGGTGACACATATGCAAAAGTAATTTCAGGATTCAGGAAAAGATTTGAATGGCGCCTACCAAAGAAAAGAACTTAGCATGTCGAAAACTGAAACCATTTCGTCATAAAAAAATCAACAATTTCTTGATGACGAAATATCTCATTGAGAATTAAGAGAAAGTGAAACTCCTTGATAAGGTCTCAGTTGTCATAAGATCAACCGAGAAGTATAGGAGTCGCTTGTTTTCATTTTCCCACTGGACACGATTACCTATAAAATCATGTATTATATCGAATAAGCTTGTCAGACTCTCCAACTTGCCCTCTGTGTGGCCAAAGCTTGTCGAATACGTCGTGCACGTTAAATCTATAACTGGAGTCAAATAAGTTGGCATGGCGTGGAAGCTTAGAGTGGATTGCCAACTCAGGTGTTGACCTCGTCGTCTGACCGTGGTTCAAAATTACCAGGCGTCGTCCTAGGATCTTCGGGATCGACCCCGGATAGTCACCAAAAGCCCGTTTTGTTGCTCCCTAGTGCGATTTAAATTCAACTATCAACCTAACTACCTACCATATATTAATCATGAACTTATAATTATGAAGGTAGGTAGTTTAATTAATGTCGCACTGGAGTAACACACAGGGCTATTTATAAAAATAAAAAATAATTCAACTTTTAAAATATACTGAAGATCCAAAATGTCTCTTCGTGCCAAATCTCCCTAATATCGTGTCCCATAAAAGGATGCAAATGGCCACCAAGTAGTTGAACATAGAGATTTCCTGTCAATGTCCTGTTCAATTTGACTAGAGGACTAAATTCATGCGAGGTAAACACTCCCACATACTATTATGGAACCATTACCAGCTTGCACAATGCCTTGTTGACAAGTTGGTTCCATCGCCTCATGGGTTTACGCATACACGAACTCGACCATCAGTTAGTACTAACTGGAAACGCGACTTATCGAACCACACTACTTGCCCAGGTGAGCCCAGGTGCGGAGCTGAAGCCGGTGATGTGCTGTGATACGCCTCATTAAATGTTAGTCAGTTCACGCAGTGTCGTTCGTCTGTTAGCACGGACGCTTCTGCTCAGACGTCGCTACCTCGATTAATACCTTCCATGAGATACTCTCCGATTCACCACCCTTGACACTGAAGCGAGGAATCTTAAGTCTCAACAACTTCCGAAATTCTACGATGCATCAAGCAACCCAGTTACAACTCGGTTAATTCTCGTCGGGTAGCCATTACCACGTTATTAAATGTTTTACAAGACATTGAAGAGTCCAACAGACAGGACTGATAACCATCTGACTCTTTACACCCTTTTAATGCGATGTAAGTGCCACTTGTAAGTTTGTATACTGCCATCCCATGACTCGTCAATGTATAATCAACGATCCCGAGGTACCGAGACATTTTTGGTCATGCTAAATGCAGGTGGCGGTAGTGTGTCAGAAGCAATACGCGTTTCCTGCACGCATTTCGAACGTGATATGACTTCGCCTGTTTATCGAATAAGATTTCAGCACTTCAATAAAATACCAAAGAATGAATTCCGAATTGAAATAGGATAGTTGATTGGTCAGCACCAATTAGATTAAATGCTAATCATAACAAAAACAGAGACCATTACACTATAAGGTAATCCCGATTTGTATCATAAAACATTTGGGTAGGAGGTAAAAATCTTCATTTTCCGTTTGATTTGTTGGTTTAAACTGGAAATCTCTCTCGTAGCAGCAACCGTTGTTGAAATGTAAAATAAATATATTGTTTAATATGTCAATCCTTCCGTAAATTCGAGCCACGGTTGGAAGAGTAACGGATTAACAAAACGGAGGGTTGCGAGTTCGAATCCGACCAAAGACCGTCGTCACTAGGCACGGGAATGTGTGTTGGTGTTAGTTAGTTAGTTAGCACGTTAAATCCGTCGTGGCCTCAAATGTCCTCAAGTTGGCGTGGTTTGGAAGTTTGGAGAGTGGGGTGCCAGTTCAAGTGTTGCCTCGTCATATCACCGTGATTTAAAATTACGTGGTGTTGTCCTCGGTTCATTCCCTTTGGGATTCATCCAGGACCGTCAATAGCCCATTGTGTTGCTCCAGTGCGACGCAAATTAAAAATACCTTTCGTAACTTGAAATGTGTAGACCAGGATTTGTGCTGCAGGTGAAAGACCATACCAATAACTTCACAACCGTCGTAAACACAAACATCTGAAGCGTAATCTCGAACCGAAAAAAAGGCAAAAGTTACCTTAAACCTTTCCCGATCGTAGTTATTCCGCAGAATCAGAGAAAATTCGAACATCTCCCGAGTGGAGATGAGATGTTTTCCGCATAATGTTCGTAAATACAATTTACAGTCGTTGCCACTCTCGCTTAGGCAGCAAAAGCAGCGGAGTGATTTTCGCAAACGGAAAATAAGGGAGGCGAAATATTCGTACCTCCCGGGATTTGGAGCGCTCATAAAACCCACCGGGTGTGCATAGGTGAGAGATATTTGCGAATTTCTCCTACAAAAAGGCCTAGGAATGGAACTCGGTATGCTGCATTTCCATACGGCGGTGTAGGCAAATTACCAGCTTTTTGTAGGTTTTCTTCACGGGCCCATCTACGTATTCCTTTAAAACTGCTGAGGTTTTTCCCCGTGGATTCTCGAAATGGCCGTAAAAAGACTCACTTTAGGTTTTCGGTAAGGAGGCCTTGTAGAGGACGTCCAATTTGTCTAGCGACTCGGCTCCAATTCTGGTAACCCACCTTTTTTCTTTTTTATAAGCTTTCTGTGTGGCATGTCCTCAGATTTAGTGGGGCCCCATAGAGGATATATAAAAATAGAGTGAGAAATGTTAACCTTTTTACGTGCCCAGCAACATGCGAAAAACAGTGGTAATGTTACCCTTACTTTACTATCGTCAATCGGATGGAAGCGAACATTTATCATCTGATTGGTTCATGGGACGGAAGAAGACGCCCATTCGTTGATTCATCACAGGATTGGTCCTCGTGAGATAGTAGTAGAATGGCGATTTCACCATTTTTGCCGCCACTCTACAGAAAGGAGCATTCACTCGTTTCCCCTGCCATTAAATTTTATATCGCCAAACGGGCAATAAGATGCCAAATGGACAACCATATCAGTTTCCTACAGAGCAGTCACGTGACTACTAGTCGGCATATTGGTCACACTTTTTGAAACTTCTCTCAACAGCAATGCTTATTTTACCTATATTTCACGTCTATGGTGAGGCCGCTGTATCCCAATTGGAAGAGTAGCGAATTCGCAACTGGAGGGTTGGGAGTTCGAAACTCGATGAACCAAAGATAGTCGTGTACAAGGTGCACGTTAAATCTGTCGTGGCCTCAAATGTCCTCTCGTTGGCGTGGTGTAGAAGTTTGTCATCTGATCGTGGTTCAAAATTACGAGGTTCCCGGATCATCGTCAATGGCGCATTGTGTTGCTCCAGTGAGACGTTAATGCAGCTCCAACCTTGGAATTAGTAACAGATATTTACTTGGTGACAAAATTTCCATACATTACATCATTACCAGGAGCGTCAATCCATCTTTCGGAATTTGTACCAGTGATATTCAAATTGGGTTTCACGAAACTCATGAGTTTAATGCATATATTCAGGGGTTTCACAACTTTTTTGATAAAAATGCAGATTATTAGAATGAGGGATTTTTGATGTAAACGGCAACCCGATGGAAAGTGAAGATTAATATATGGGTGGTTATATATGATTATATATATATATTAATATATAACATGTTGGTTAATATATTAATATATAAATCTGTTGGAGTTATATATATTAATGTATGACAATATATGGTTGGTGCATTATTTCACTGTTCATAACAGTATTTAAATAATATTGGCTAGAAGTTTTGAATTAATTAACTATACTCATCTGTAATTTTGAATCATACGATCAATTATATTATCTTGATATCACAGGAGTATTAAAAAGTATATAAAATGCACTTTTCAAGCAAATTACTACACAATTTTTTAGCCATAACAGGACAAAGTATTTCAAATGCCATATTCCCATTTCTCCACACAAGCTTTACATAGGATACATTTAATTTCCGACATCAATATACAGATGTTCCGCTTTCCATCCAAAAGCAAAATATAAATTCGAAGCTATCCAATAACTTCCCTTTAAAAGGTTACAATATAAGTTATCCCCTATTTTTCGCCCAACTGTCTGTTTATGTGTCTGTCTCTATCTTAAAGTGTGTCTCTACGCTTCCCTATACTACATGCTCATACTTTGAGATAGATCACAATTTATCCCTATTCTACTTTATACGCATACAATATGAAGTTTAGACATCAGAATACGCTTTCTCTATCTAGAAAGATACAAATTCTAAAAATATCATTGGATCGTTTCCTTCGAAAATGCTAATAGTAGTCTATAGTTATCCCAAAAAATGAAAGCTTAGTTGTATGTATGCGTTATATTTTATTCCTGATCTACATAAAAGGCGTTAGTAAAGAATAAGGAATAATAATGTTGCTATTTTTCAACGTGGATATCAATATATAATAAAAGCTCCCGATACTAAAAATACCACCGAATTCTTCGTTTCAGAGATACAAAAATCCTCATGACAATTGAAGAAAGGTAATACAGTTATTCTTTCCGAATTCTTCATCCGATTCTTTTCGAATGGGAACGGACATGTATAAAATAGTAATTGGTGAAGCAAGAGTCAACTGCTTTTTTTACTTCAAAGTCAATCTTTTAGTGATGACGCCAATGGAACTCATGTAACGAAACTGTGTTTTTTGTTAGAAATAAAGAGAAAATAAAAGATCAATTGGAAGAACAAAGTCTGTATAAGACAAGTAACTAAAGCTGTTGTTTTTCGTCTGATAAAAATCTCATTAATAAAGACGGAGACTGTAAAATTCAGGAGAAAAATGAATTTTTGACGTCAGAGAGAAATATTTCCACTCAGAAACTAGAAATGAGAAAGTATAAATGTATTGTATCATCTGTATACACATTTTAAAGGGCTTCGTTCAGAATGATAAATGTATGTATGTTTCAATTTCTCGTTTCTTCGACATTATTTTAAATCAACAGTTAAAATATCTGTTATCCGTTTGACTTCTCCACCCTCCATGCTTAGCTATTAATATTAATGAATATTTACAGTATTATAAAAATTGTTAATGACTAACATGAATATTTTATTGCAAAAATATTATCTATTCAAATTTTAATATAAAATTAGCCATACAGAAATCAGCAACTATCTGGCACTTTGATTTACCTTATGGGAGCCTTTTTTACGTCTTTTCACCATAGTTTACCGGTTGATTACAATTGAAGAGTAAGGTAAAATAACGGTCTATAATAAATGTTACTAGTTTTATTGAAGCAAAAAACGCTCAGTAATATTTCTGATGTCGATATTACATTGGTAAGTGCAACATGGACTCCTATTTCATTTACCGTTTTGTAAGTTTGACCAATCTTGTTCAGGTTATTGACGTCACGAAGGTTAGGTTAGATAGTTAATTAACATAGCACTTGAGTAACATAATGGGTTATTTTGACTTCACATAGAGAAAGCTCTACCTCTCCCTCTCCTTTCATGGCCACGAAATATATCGTAATGTAAGGTAGGTCGGCATTTGAGTTAACGTCACACTGGAGCAACACAACGGTCTATTAGCGACTGTTCGGGATCAATTCCGAATCTCCATTTTGAACCACGGTCAGATGACGAGATCACACTTGAACTGGTACCCCACTCTCTAAACTTGCACGCCAACGTGAGAATATTTGGACAAAGGTGCGAGGGCAAAATGCACTCAGGATGGAATATAAACTGTGCCGCCTACAATTCATAGGTTCTTGACCAATAGAATCTTTCCACAGAATATTCTTCTAAGGGGAAAGGATCAATAGAATCTTTCTAAAGGTTGAAAGAATCCGTGGATTCTTTAGAAAGATATAGCTACTAAATCATTATATGTGTTGAGGGGTAAAAGAAACACTACACAGCTCAAAAATCTCGCGACGCACAGAGGGTTAACCTTCCTAGTAGTTTCGACGAGATATCTCGCCTGTCAAGATCTGAAAAACTTTGTTAATAACACGGTATTCCGCGTAAGGGATATCAGCGAATTTTTGAGGAGGACGAGAACAAGATCTGTCATTTTTTCCAATTCTTTCATTTGGTTTTGCTCATCGAGATCTGGTCAGTTTGTTTCTAATAACGAAATATCTCGTGATCTGGTCAGTTTGTATCTAATGAACAGATATCTCGTTCATCAAGATCTGGTCAGTTTATTTCTAATGAGATATCTCGTACATGCAAATCTGGTCAGTTTGTTTCTAATGAACAGATATCTCGTCCATCAAGATCTGGTCAGTTTATTTCTAATGAGATATCTCGTACATGCAGATCTGGACAGTTTATTTCTAATGAAAAGATATCTTATCCATCAAGATCTGGTCAGTTTATTTCTAATGAGATATCTCGTACATGCAGAGATCTGGTCAGTTTATTTCTAATGAAAAGATATCTTGTCCATCAAGATCTGGTCAATTTGTTTCTAATGAGATATCTCGTACATGCAGATCTGGTCAGTTTATTTCTAATGAAAAGATATCTTATCCATCAAGATCTGGTCAGTTTATTTCTAATGAGATATCTCGTACATGCAGATCTGGTCAGTTTATTTCTAATGAAAAGATATCTTGTCCATCAAGATCTGGTCAATTTCTTTCTAATGAGGAGATATCTCGTATATGCAGATCTGGTCAGTTTGTTTCTAATGAACAGATATCTCGTCAATCAAGATCTAGTCAGCATTCTTCTAATGACGAGATGCCTTGTTCACCAAGATCTGGTCAGTTTTCTTCTAATGACGAGATATCTCGTCCACCAAGTTCTGGTCAGCTTTTTCTAATGACGAGATGCTTCGTCGAGACAACCACCAGGGGATTTAATAAGATCTGCTTTGCAGAAAGCAATCGAATACTCAAATGAGTTGTCTCGAAGCGCAATACTTTTAACCCGTATTCAATGTCAACAATGCCCCATGTGTTTCTCCCCATGACCTCTATCAGGGATAACTCTCGACCCGGGTAGGCGGGTAATGTGAGGGGTAAGCAAAAGCAAAATCCCATCCGGAATGTGAGTTATTCCATTAGGGAATGCAAATACGTGGAGGACGAGCCGGGGCTTGTCGTCCGCCCCGGCAAATGACGTCTCGTGCGGGGGCGGCAATGGGCGCCATCACGGCCCTCTGATTCGATTCTTCTGCTAATGTCGCCTGATCTTTCATGTTCTACAATGGGCAGGCATACGAGGTCTGCTGTTGTGCCAGTCGTTAAGCCTACTTCCCCCGTTCGCTACATTTAATGCCAAACATTACGGGGTTCTTTCGTGGGCGGCTTTTTCTTCCGAGAAATCTTTTCTGCAGTTTTGTATATTATTTCGTCGTGCGATTGAGCATGTCTTTTTTGGGGAGCTACGAGCGCTTACGAATATTCGCTGCGACTGTGGTTATATTATTTTTGTTTCAAAATGGGCTTATTTTTTCTTACTTATTTTGTGTTTCAACCGGAACACTTACAGTGTCCAATCCTGTAACAACTATTCAGTTAGTAATTTGAATAGTTAGGGTAGGTACTTAATTAAGATCGCACTGGAGCAACACAACGGGGTGTTGGCGTCAGTCCGGGACCAGTCCCGAAGGGAAAAATCCAAGGACAACGCCTCGTGATTTTGAACCACGGTCAGATGACGAGAACTTCTGAGATGGCTCCCCACTCTCCAAACTTCCATACCACGCCAATGTGAGGACATTTGAGGCCATGACCAATTTAACGTGCACCTGCCGTCGTGAACGCGACCGTCTTTGGCTGTACCGAGTTTCGAGCTTCGACTAGTAAGCCGTTGCTCTTCCAACTGGGCTACCACTATCCAAAAGGTTTGCAGAAGGGACCCCTTGTTGACTGGTTTGGGGTTTCATAGCGCAAGGGCCCTATTTGGCATTGGCGAAGTTGCTGCAAGCACAAGACAATGTCAAGTTATTGTTAAAAGAAAGAATGGAATAGAGGACGATCGCTTGGGCATCTTGGGGTCACGACTCCCCATGTTTACGAGGCTGTAAACTCCATGGGAATAGAATAGATCACTAAGGTACTTCGGGTTTGTGAAGCCCACACACACCGAAAGAAGATGTGCTCCCGAGGGGGTTTACGAGATACATTTTCAGTGTAAGTAAACAAACCAGACGGTAAAAATAGATTTTACTGTTACCCAAACGCTCTCGCATGATACCTACCAGGGTTACCTTAAAATGTAGCTTATCACAATTTTGGAAGAGTTTGGAGTTTAATAGGATCAAACATCTGTAGGGCAGAAATGGAAGAGTGAGGGTTTAACAACCGGAGGGTTGCGAGTTCGAAGCTAGGTTCAACCAAAGACTGTTGTGTACGAAGGGGCTAGTGCAAGTTAAATGTCCTCACGTTGGCGTGGTGTGGGTGTTTGGAGATTGGGGTGCCATCTCAGGTGTTGACACCTTCCTTTGACCGTTGTTCAAAATGACGTCTTGGGATCTTTCCCTAGTGATTGATACCGGACCGTTGTCAATAGCCCGTTGTGTTGACCCAGTGCGATGTTAATGAACTACCTACCTAAATACGTACCTATTAATTAGTTGTAATTCATCATTTGATAATTAATTCTTCGGAACTTTAATTAGCGACGTGCTGAGATCGTATTCGAAGACGCCAAAGTACATCATGTCTAGAATACGAAAGAAAGCATGTCTTTCCATACAAACACTACCGCCAACTATATATTCTTTATATCTCCTTTCTTTCCTTACAATTAACTAAAAACAATATTGTTTGTTCTGGACTTCTATTTAGTAAACTAAATTTCATTCACTTTCGTATGACACATTAAGATAATTCGTTTTTAAGAAACATTTTGCATTAAAAACGATTTTACCCTATTTATCAAAATCATTAATAACAGTCATCAAAATTCAACTACAGAAAAGTAGTTTGAAATACTTTTTGGTACTTATTTACTACTTATACACTTGAACATACAATGCTTTTCGGATATTTCTATCACGTCACATTTTTGCACAAAATCGGTTTCAAGTCACATATTTAATGCATTTGGTGAAAACATGCAATGTTATTTAAATTATAATTTTTATATTTTTTGTCAATATTAGCGTTGTTTTTTTCATGCCTAAAATGCAAATACTGCAAGGTATATTAACAGTATTAAATATCTAGCCTTGGAAAAATATTTTTTCTTCTTGTCTTTTTTAATTTCCAAAACAGCGTTTCTGTATACTACTTCAAGTCCATATCTGTGAATCAACCAACGGTTTTCCTCCACCATGCTAACATCCATGTCCATACTTTTCCATGTGTGGGCCGCGGTAGCCCGGTTGGAAGAGTAACGGATTCGCAACCGGAGGGTTGCGAGTTAGAATCCAACCAAAGACTGTCGCGTACAAAGGAGGCTGGTGCACGTTAAATCCGTCGTGACCTCAAATGTCCTCAAGTTGGCGTGGTGTACCATCTCAGGTGTTGCCTCGTCATCTGACCGCGGCTCAAAATTACTTGTGTGTTGTCCTCGATCTTTCCCTTTGGGATTGATCCCGGACCGTCACCAATAGCCCGTTGTGCTGCTCCAAGCGCCCTGATCCTCACTCATAACTCACTTCCTTGAATGAAATCCTAGCGTCACTCTCTCTGATGTTTATGTCCATTTTGAGGTCTGAATCCGATATGTTTTCTAATATTTGGTCTAGTAAATACTACCTTCTTCCTGAAGTCTGAATTCGACCCCTGCTCCCTTCTTCCTGAGATCTGAATCCGATATGTTTTCTAATACTTGGTCTAGTGAATACTCCCTTCTTCCTGAGGTCTGAATTCGATGTGTTTTCTAATATTTGGTCTAGTAAATACTCCCTTCTTCCGAGGACAACATCACGTAATTTTGAACCACGGTCAGATGACAGGTCACATCTGAGCTGGCACCTCCACTCTCCAAACTTCCACACTACGCCAACGTGAGGACATTCAAGGTCACGACAGATTTAACGCACACTCGCCCCCTTTGTACAAGACGGTCTTTGGTTGGATTCTGGCTACCGCGGCTCCTTTACGTAGTGGAGATGTTTTACTTTTTCGAATTCGAAGTTCCAAATTACTTTAAAATCACATAAAGATACAAAAAAGCTTTTTTATTGCAGACCTCTATAATTCACCACTTACCTTTGGTGTTTTATGGCTCTGAAATGCTTCGAACCTTTTCAATGACTCGAAAACTCAATTTTATATCTTTCAATTTTATATTAGTTTTATATTTTGTTCCTTGACATTCGCTTTTCTATCTTGTAGCTATATTGTATTTTTGTGGTTTATTTTACGGTTTTATTTTTTGCACGCTCTTTTCCACTCGTATGTAAATAGATTCATCTATATGACAGTAAGGATAATTAAAGAAATAAATTATCCTGATCAACATATTTTTACCGTTCTCATAATAAATATACAGTGGGCAAAAGAACAAAGGCATCGCAATAAAATAGCTTAGCCCAAGATGAGTTCAAAGATATGAAAGAGGACAGAAAAAAGTTTAACAAAACATGATCAGAAAATTTTCAATTTTTAAAAAAATTTTGTGCATGATAAATAATATATCTTAAACTTTAACACGACATTATATAACTAAAATCCATTCTTTAACAATTCAATTAATCTTCCGGTATGTTGTGTCCACTGGATTAGATTATTTTTTAACATTATATAAAGTTGTTACATATTTATTTACTTAATTATCTCATTTATGTGTATTTATCATTAAGTTGTTTCATTTTTTTAGAAATAATCAAATTACGACGACCTATTTCCATATATTTAATGCACGCAGACATTTTGTTATGTATTTATCTCAGAAGTAGCGTTCTAAATCACTTGTATGAATTGTGTGTGTGTTAAGAACAAAATAATCGCTTGGTTTTGTGCATTCCCTCATGCATTCCCGTCAGATCTTGAATATTTATGCGCGAAAACACCCATTCTTATTCAAGCCCGATGAGTTGTGAAATTCATTCATCCTTTTGATGACCTGTCGGTCACAGTTAATCAAGCGGCGAACTATTTTCGGAGTGACACGAAAATAAAGATTTCAACTACAGACGCCTTGTTGTCTAGACCCCCTCCATACAAAGAGCAAACGATTAGAGCTTCTTTTCGGTGTTGGCAACAGGCACAGACATCGTTATGGCACTCGGAGGGGCGATTTGGAAGATGGGTCACGTGTCCTCAGGGATTTTAAAGTTGAAGAAGAGAAGGTTTTCCTTTTTGACCCTCGTGGTGGTTGTCTTGACGAGGAATCTTCAATAGCAAAACTGACCAGATTTTGATGGAGCAGATATCTCGTCATTAGAAGGTAGGTATTTTAATTAACGTCGCACTGGAGCAACGGGCTATTGGTGACGGTCCGGGATCAATCCCAAAGGGAAAGATCGAGGACAACACCGTAATTTTGAACCGCAGTCAGACGACGAGGCAACACCTGAGCTGGCATACAACTCTCCTAACTTCCACACCACTACAACGTGAGAACATCTGTGGCCACGACAGATTGAACGTGCCCCAGCCCCTTTGTACACGACGGTCTTTGCTTGGATTCGAATTCGCAACCCTTCTGTTGCTAATCCGCTACTCTTCCAACCGGGCTACTGCGGCTATCGTCATTAGAAGGAAACCGACTAGATCTTAATCTCGTCATCATAAAAAAAAATCGGCAATAGCCTGTTGACGAGATATCTCGTCATCAGGCTATTGCCGAAAATAAAGACGAGATATCAAGACGAGGTATAAAATAAAGACGAAAATATTGACGAGATATCGCGTCATCAGCGAAGTTGGTCGGATATTGATGGACGAGATATCTCGTCACAGCAAAATTGGTCAGATTTTGATGAACGAGATATCTCGTCGAAACCAGTTGGAGGGTTGAGGCGCGAGAGAGTGAAATTTCCACTCTGTTTACAATTGAAGGATTCCGGGAAATATAATTACTATGGTTCCAGATAATGAGAAAACAAATTTAAAACAAAACATCCAATAGGATCTGATCGAAGGATTTCTGATTAGTTGAAAGATTAAGAATAAAACTTGAAAGTTTAAGACAAAATAACCTCTTGATTTGTGGATAAACCAATAAAGTTTCGGAATTTTTTAAGACTTGAAAATTGTGACAGTTTGGTCACACTCTTTGAAGTTCCCCTCAGTAGCAATGCTAAGACTACTTATGTTTCACCTTTATGTGCTGGACTGTGTTTAACTGTTATTTAAACGTATTGCGAGAGTGCGAAATAGCGGTAGGTAATTAATTAACGACGCACTGGAGCGACACAACGGGGTAATTGGCGACTATCCGGGATCAATCCCCAAGAGAAAGATCTGGGCACAACGCCACGTAATGTTGAACCACGGTCAGATGACGAGGTCACACCTGAGCTGGCACCCCACTCTCCAAACTTCCACACTACTTCAACGTGAGGACATTTGAGACCACACTATATAATTTTGAATCATGGACAGATGACGTGCGAAATAGTGATTATGTAGTGATCAAGTATGTTTTTGATAGTTTCATCCTTATACCATAAGCTATGTGTTCTATAAATCTTCCGTGTCAGGGCAAAATGGGTTAAGTCTGACTTTTGAAGGATCCAAAGGAAATCAAGTGGCATCAATAATTTAAAAAATAATACGATGCGATTAAAATAGAAACTAAATGTATCTACGAATCTAAATTACAATGATTTTAATCAGGGCATCATCCTTTGCTTCCTGAATATGTGTGAGAAAGAGTGAAATATTCAACTCTTCTGAGAAATCGCCATTTCGACTTAACCCCTTTTGCCCTGACACGGGAGAAAAATTATATTAATTAATCTTACATTTCCTGGAGCTGAATTTTTAATTCCTAGCAATGCAGTTTTTCAAAGGTCTGTTTATGAGAGGGTTTTCCAGTGTAAACAAAAACAACAGAACCAACAACGGTTGGGAGTACGAAACTCCGTAAAACCAAAGATCTTCATATACATGGGAGTTGGTGCAGGTTAAATCCGTCGTGGCCTCAAATGTCCACATGTTGGCGTGGTGTAGAAGTTTGGAGAATGGGGTACCAACTCAGGTGTGACCTTGGCATCTGACAGCGATTCAAAATTAAGTGGTGTCGTCCCGGATTCTTTCCCTTCGGGATTGATCCCGGACCGTCGCCAATAATCCGTTGTGTTGCTCCCAGTGCGATGTTAATTCAAATATCTACCTCGAATAACATGTTAAGGTACGCTATAAATTAGAATACAGGTTACCGAAGCACAGTAGTGTCTCTATATTTAGCTTTAGAAAAACCTCTCTCGTATTAAAACCAACTCCAATCTAGAACTATTATTGGAACTACGGGAGCTTTTTACATTTTTCACCAAGATTCACCGGCTGATCTAAATTATTGCTAAAAGCAGCAATTTGGCAAAAGCAGTACATTATTTTTGTCTCCAGGCTCTATAAAAGGCATTGATTAACTTTATATGAAAATGTATTTGTTTAAATGGTATTTATTTAGAGTTAAAAAAGCAAATTTACTATAAAACCTTTTCCTCTTCCGCTATTTATTCAAAACCCTATAAATATAAAAACGTTAACCTCGAAGCAATTCACAAATTCTATTTGGAACATTGCAGTAAAAACAATATTCGTGCAATTTTAATCATTCACAAGCAAAAGAAATTAAAACGAGCATTTCAAGTATTACAGTTACGTACATTTAAATCTTCATTTTGGAATTTTTTTCAAAATAAACGTCTGCTTGGTTTGGATACTTTTTACTGCAACAAAGAATTTATTAATTTTTAATAATTGGATTAATTAAATATTAAATAATTAAATCAATATAAATTCATCTCTCTAAGATCTTTAATAAATTAAATACAAGTCTATTGACGAAGCCATTTCTGCTGAATTTTTCAGAGATTGCCGGAAGAGTTGTCTACAAAAGGCAACAAAAGCAAATTCTATACTTTGGATTGAAAACCTTAAAAATCGTTTTTAACTTTCATTACATTTTTGTTTAATTTCATTACAATTTTGTCTAATAAGACGTATTCCGAACAAAACGTCAGATGACTTGTTTTATGAATGATTTCAGCGCTTCGCCAATGAAATTCAAAAGAATGAATTTCGAATAGGTAGTTGAATTAAAGTCGCTCTGGAGCATCAGGAAATGCTACTGTCGACGATCCAAGAACAAATCTGAAGGGAAAAATCGGAGTACATCATAGAGGAGATATAAAAGCAGAGTAATAGTAACTTTTTTATGTACTCCAGGATCATATGACCAAAACTAGTAGTAACCTGATCCTTAGACTACTTTCGTCTACCAGGAGGAAATTAACATTCCTTATCTGATTAGATGACGGAACGATAGAAGACGACCATGCATTTACTTATCATCTGATCGGTCCACACGGCATTGTAGTAGATTTTAGGTATTTCACCACTTTTGTTGCCACTGTATGCGCATTAACACATCTACTCTGTTATAAGATGTTATAACGCCAAGCGAGGCGATGAAATGCCAAATCAGCCAACCAAGTCATTTTTTAGAGCTGTCACGTGACTACTAGTCGACAGGTTAGTCATTCTTTTTAACATTCCTCTCAACTGCAATGCTTATCCTACTTATATGTCAAGTCTATGGACAAAACCTCGTATTTGTGAACCACGCTCAAATGACGAGTTCAACACCTGAGCTGGTACCATACTCTCCAAACTTTCGCATCATAGAAAAGTGAGGTCATTTGAAGATTCAACGTGCACCATCCCCAACGTATACGACGGTCTTTGGTTGAATCGAGTTTCAAACATGCCCCCTCCGGTTGCTAATTTGTGACTGTAAAAACTGGGTTATCCAACTGGTTAAATTTAAAATTGATAAATGACATTTGTGTTAGAGTGAACGCCAAACATTGTCGGACCGGCGATAAACTACATAGTAAGGTAACCCTGATATGTATCATGTAAGAACATTTGGGCAGCTGAGGTAAAATATTAGCAGACCATCTGGTTTGTTTAAACAGAAATCCCTCTTACTTTAAGGAAAAACTAGTTACTGGCTAGCTAAAACTAGTTACTAGTTAAAATTGCAACACAATTCCGAATCCCATGAAAGACGTATCAGATTGACCTGAATTTTACAGGCAGGAAGAACAGCTGAGAAGAAAACAATCAAGAGTAGTATTTGAGAGGAATTTTCAGCGTAAACAAACTAAACGGGATTTATCATCCTGTTACCGAAATGGCTCTTGAATAATACAGATTAGGTGTTCTGTCTTACAAATACTTTTAAATTTTAGTTTTACGCAAGATTTGAATTTTCTGGCAACAGCGCTTAATATAATATGAAACCTTTTTATTGTTTAGATTTTGGCAACGTTGTTAAAAAAATACCGATCTCTAATTCCAACGAAAATATAGCAGTTGATGTCTTTTGTAAAATATTTTCCTCATTTTATTAATAAATAAGTGTATTGGGAACCGCCATTTACTTGTACTTCATTTGCAGAACCAGGGGTTCATTTGAATTGTATGTATTTTGCTTGAAAATAAGCGGTCCAAACATAACATTAGGGTATCCTAAAATGTAGTTTATGGCAATTTCTCATCATCATGGCAATAAGCATTTAGTGTCTCTAAAAGAAAGACGGTAAATGAGTTTCTGCTCTAAGCCGATGATACATCGATTCGGAATTCATTCTTTGGAATTTCTATTGGTGACATCTTGAATTCATATTCACGAAACAATCCAAGTAACGTCACTTCTTTTTCAGGAGGTGTTACCTAACTTACGTAGCACTGAAACAACACAACGGGCTATTGGCGGCGGTCCGCGATCAATCCCAAAGGGAAGGATCCGAGGGAAAAAAACCTCGTAATTTTCAATCAGTCAGATAACGAGGTCAACACCTGAGCTGTCACCTCACTCACCAAACTTCTACACCACGCCAACGTGAATTTGAGGCCACGACGGATTTAACCGGTAATAACCCCCGTATACACGACGGTCTTTGGTTGGTCCGAGTCTTGAACTCACTCCCTGCGGTTGCTAATCCATTACTCTTCCAACTGGGCTGCAGTGGAACAATGTCGCGTTGAGAATAAGCACACGAAGCACGTTTCACCATAAAAACCGTAACACCCCTTCATTTAACTTGACAGAAAAAGCCTCACTTATGCAAATTATACGTGTGGTTAGCAGAACCATTCTCGAGTGGCTTACTAGATGTGCAATTCCACTTGGTCAAAAAATACGTTCAACCAAAGACAGTATGCCTCCAGCTTTAATTAAACAAGTCCAGAAATTAAATTTTCCGATATTACTAATTAACTACTTAATTGTTATCTGTAGTTTCGTTTGAAGTTTGTTTTGCATTTGATACTTATGAATTGGCGTATTTTGTTTTTTATTAGTGTATTAAAGAAAAAACACTCGTCAAATATGGGGAAAGCCCACGGGGCCAGAATCCTACCCGAATTGATTCTGCTGAATCAGTTATATCAGAGCAAATAGCAGTTTCGTAAATTACGAAGTTAAAATATGCGTTTGGAAACTTCAATATTCTGGTAACAGTCCAAAATTATCAAAGGTAATGTTCATTTAATCTAACGGAATTTGGGCAACGATGAGAAAGACTGACCCATCGTTTCTGACTACTTTTTTGACGAAGGGCGTTAATTTAGGTATGTAGATAGGTAGGTATTTTTAATTAACGTCGCACTGGAGCAACACAACGGGATATTGGTGATGATCCGGGACCAAAGGGAAAGATCCGAGGACAGCATCACGTAGTTTTAAACCATGGTCAGATAACGAGGCAACACAGGAGCTGGCAACCCACTCACCAAATTTCCACACCACGCCAACGTGAGGACATTTGAGGCCACGATTCGAACTTGCAACCCTCCGGTTTCTAATCCGTTACTCTTCCACCGGGCTACCGCGGCCCATTTATCGGGGCCGTCGTGGCTCAATGGGTATGCCCACTGCGCTAGCAATCTTCGAGTTGTAGGTTTCTCATGTTCGATGCCTGCCAGGTTGTATTCCTTCAGGGGGGTGTACTTCATAGAGGAAATATAAAAGTAGAATGAGCAATGGAAACCTTTTAAATGTGCCCTGGATCATGTAACTAAAACTAGTAGTAACGTGACACGTAGACTGCTTTCGTCAGCAGGGACGGAACAAACCATCATGTGATTGGTCCATGGTACGTGAGAAGACGCCCTTCCATTTCTTCATCATGTGATTAAACCCCCAGACATAATAGTAGACTGTTATTTCACCACTCTATAGAAATGCGCATTTACACAACTCTCTTTAATGCGATTTTATATCGACAAGCTAAGAGATGAGATGCCAAATCAACCGTCAATTTTTCAGAGTTGTCACGTGACTACTAGTCGACATGTTGGTCAGTTTTTGAAGCTCCTCTCAACCGCAATGCTCAGTCTAGTTATATTTCAAGTCTATGATGCACTTCTCTCTTTGGTGTCAGTAAAAAGCTTTCTAACTGTGTATGTTCATTTCTTGCTGAGAATTTATAAGCGGATCCTAGAGATCAAGCACGCAAGTCGGCTGGGGCATGTTAGATCACCTGTCGTGGGCTTAATTGACTTCATTTTGGCCTCAAATGACCTCACGGGGTGGAAGTTTGGAGATTTAGGTACCAGCTCAGGTGTTGATCCCGTCATCTGTCCGTGGGTGGTTCAGAATGACAAGGTGTTGTCTTGGGATCTTTCCCTTCGGGATTGATCTCGGATCGTCGCCACTAGCCCGTTATGTTGTTCCAGTGTAACGTTAATTAATTACCCCCTCCGAATTTATGTATCTTAGTTGATTGGTCAACACTTATTAGATTAAACTCCAAATTTTGCCGAAATGGCAGTAAAATACATTTTGACCTTCCTGATGGTTGTCTTGACGACGTATGTTCTCATTAGCAAAATTGATCCTGATGGACGAAATATTTCATAATTAGAAAAACTGACCAGATCATGATCTTGTCATTAACCAAATTTGTCAGATCTTGATGAATGAGATATCTCATCGATAACCAAATTTGTCAGATCTTGATGGAAGAGATATCTCGTCATTAACCAAATTTGTCAGATCCTGACGGAGGAGATATCTCGTCATTAACCAAATTTGTCAGATCTTGATGGACGAGATATCTCGTCAATAACCAAATTTGTCAGATCTTTATGGACAGATATCTCGTCATTAACCAAATTTGTCAGATCTTGATGGACGAGATATCTCGTCATTAACCAAATTTGTCAGATCTTGACGGCGGAGATATCTCGTCATTAACCAAATTTGTCAGATCTTGATGGACGAGATATCTCGTCGAAACCACTTGGAGGTTTAAGGTTACCCCAATTGGTATCATGCATTTGGATAGCTGAAGAAAACTTTTGTACACCGTCTGGTTTTGTTTACACTGAAATTATCTCTCTCATAGCTATTTGACTCACTCTGGAATCTATCAAAAAATCGCGGAAATATTTATTTTATTAAAATTTCGCAATTTCGTCATTTTTTGTCAATTTACCGTACCACATCCCCTCAATTAATTTCAATGTTAATTAACAATAATTCGGCCTCCACTAGTTTTCCTCACACCTCCACCAACAAGTTAACTATGACCGTAAAATGACATCGTCTGAAAATCTCCCTGCTGTCTGCTTCTTTCACGGTCGCTTTATCCAGTGTTGATTAAACGAGGTGAGCTAAGAATAGAATAGAAGTTATTCGAGGCACGTTTTGGAACTGGGGAAGGGGTGGGCCAGGAGGAAAGATAGAGGAAAATCGTATGCGATCTTGATGGGAATACGGAGTTCTTTTTTTTATTTTCCTTTCTCTATCGTATCGTTCTTAGTCTATTGAAGGAATAGGAGTCGGCACTGTAGGTTCCTCTTTATTTTGATGTCGGCTGAGGCAATAGTTTTGGTTTTCTTTTCCTTCCACCCCATTTGTTCTAAAACTGGCGGGTCTAGTTTTGTCGTAATTAATTATAGGTACTAGAAATAGTAGAGATGTGAAAAGGAAATGGCAACATCTCCCATAGTGCCTCAGGACAACGCAGGCTGCAACGTCCTCTCCGCTTGGTGTTGAAGGGTAGATAGGTAGGTAGTTAATTAACGTCGCACTGGGGGAACATAACGGTCCGGAAATCATCCTAAAGGGAAAGATCCGAGAACAACACCTCATAATTTTGAACCACTGTCAAATGACAAGACCCTGAGCTGGTATCCCACACACCCAACTTCGACACCATTGAGGACATTTGAGACCACGACAAATTTAACGTGCATCAGACCCCGTCGGTCTTTGATTGGATCGAGTTTCAAACTCGTAACCGTCTGAATACTAATTCGCTACTCTACCAACTGGGCTACCACGATCCCTAGAGAGCATTGGAAATTGCTTGCAACCCATTTTTATCTTCATTGGCTTCAAGTGCGAATTAAATTGGAATTTAGACCAATTGAAGACAAAGTGAAAGAGAGAGTTGATGGATATTCTTCGTAATTTTGTGTCGTATTTAGAATTTTCAAGAAAAATAATGTATTTGCTTGAAAAGAAATTGATCATGCATATCGTACCAATATGATTTATCGGCCTTTCATTAAGATGGAATTCGGAAATATTGCATTCCTGGTTCTAGAGTAAAATAATATCGATATTAAAAGCGGTTGCAATAATACGCTATAAGTTTGTCGTTCTTACCGGAAATGAAATTAAAGGGCATTCACAATCACTGCAAAACTCAAAATCTACTTCGTAATAGCCATCTTACTATCCACTTTTGTAGTTTTGTCTTACACTATAGGTAGGTAAGTATTTAATTAACGTCGCACTGGAGTAACACAACGGGCTATTGACGACGGTCCGGGATCAAACCCGAAGGAAAAGACCCGAGGACAACACCACGTAATTTTGAATCACTGTCAGATGACGAGGTCACACCTGAGCTGGCACCCCACACTCCAAACTTCCACACCACGCCAACGTGAGGACATTTGAGGCCACGACAGAGTTAACGTACACCAGCCCCCTTTGTACATGACCATCTTTGGTTGGATTCGAACTCGAAACCCTCCTGTCGCTACTCTTCCAACCGGGCTACCGCGGTCATCTTTCACTATGGAGTGGATGTATATGAAATGGATTATATGGATAGATAGAAGCATACGTATTTCGTGCGAATAAAATTCTAGAATCTATAAAATGTAGAAATGGAGTTTAAAAAAATATTTATCGCTCGCTAATTTTTTCCTGTATTTGCATTTTTTGAGATAGAGAAAAGGGATT
Organism: Meta bourneti; assembly: GCA_933210815.1. Taxonomy (NCBI): domain Eukaryota; kingdom Metazoa; phylum Arthropoda; class Arachnida; order Araneae; family Tetragnathidae; genus Meta; species Meta bourneti. The sequence goes on from OW119926.1 coordinate 94,500,646, forward strand.
TTTTCGGATCACTTTCAATCAACAAGTTCAACCAATTCAACCCTAGCAATTTTGCTAGTATAAATAGAAACTGTAGCACTATGAAAGAATTTTTATTTTATTTACTTGCTACTGTTGCACAATTAATTCAACGAAGAAACTACTTCCCAAGTGAAATGTTCACTACCTGATAAGAATTTAAATCTATAACTTAATATTCAGTTTACAGTCTGCAGCAACATTTTAGTGAAATAAATGCGATTTAAATATAAGGGACCGCGTACAAAATGAAGTGTAAGTGTATGTGAATTTAATCACACAGCTGTATCTTTTTCTCTATTAGGAGTTGTTCCCTTACACTATCGTTAAATGCTAAAATGCTATAATTTAATATATCTCAGTTATTAACCTGCAAGATGGGGAATTTTTTCAGTTGACTAACTAAGCATGGAAAACATTTTCTAATTAAAACCTTCTTGGTAAACAGCCTCATTTAATGGTTAATTTAGCATTTATGTACATTACTAGTGAAAGTGTTAGTATGTTCTACATTTATATGTGATTTGAACACTTTTAATAATTGGGAGTAAGTTTATACGGCGCAAAGACCATGCTTATATGTTTCACATGGATTATTAATTAATATATTTTTTAGCATAATAGTTAGTGTAGGTAGTTAATTAAAGTCACAACGAGCTATTGGTGATGGTACCGGGTAAATACCGAGGGAGAGATCCGAGGACATCTCGTCATTTTAAATCACGAGGTTTTGAGGACGAGGTCAAGACCTGGAGCTGGCCACCACCCTCTTAAAACTCCTACATCAAGCCAATATGATGGCAAGTCAGGTCGATAGGTAGTTAAATAACGTCGCACTGGAGCATTACAACTGGCTATTGGTGATCAATTCCGAAAGGAAAGATCCAAGGACAACGCTTCGCGATTTCGAATGACGTTCATATGACGAGGTCAATACTAATCTGGAACCCCACTCTCCAAACTTTCATACCATGCTAACGTGAAGATATTGGTGGCCGCGTCAGGTTTAACGTGCACCAGCATCCAGTGGTCGACGATCTTTCACTGGACCGAGTTTCGAACTCGCAAACCTCCGTTTACTAATCCGTTGCTCTTCCAACTGGGCTATCGCGGCCCGAGGACATTTGAGGCCACGACAGATTTAACGTACACCAGCTCCTTCGTAAACGACGGTCTTTGGTTGTACCTACAATCGAACTCGTTACTCTCCGCTTGTAATCCGCTACTCTTCCAACCGGGCTACCGTGGTCCCGTATAATAATAGTTAGGGATATTTGGTCACTTTTAGGTATTCGGTGTTAAAGGTGCCGTGTTCTCTGAAGAAAAATTTAAGCTTTGAAACAACTCTTGCAATACGGAAGTGAATTTTAAATTGAGAATTATTAAAAAAAATTTTCGTCCACAGCTTTTGAGAGTTTGCCTTTGCAATAACAAAAAATAGTGCAGCATAAAATATTCGTTTGAATACAATTTATGAAATAAATATAAAACACCTGGTATACACTCTTAACAGCATCATTAAAATCATTTTAACAAGTATACGAATTTGATAATTCTTGGGTTATTAAACAAATTCAAAATATTATTCACGTAAGGCAAAACCAAAAAACAGGAAACAATCTTTAGTAATAACTACAAATATATAAAAGTTCGTTACTTTTAGGATTGCGAAAGCTAAGTAACAGGAGATCTCCAATCAGACTAATACTTTGAGAATTCTTTTTTTGACTTTATGTTTTTGTGTAATTAGGGAAGTAAGATTGTACAATATGTTTATCTCATACTCAAATTTAACTCCAGGGATTTCATTTCTAACAGCTCAATTACATGAAATCTGTATGTCGAAACGAAATAATGAAAGGAAATCTGAAACCTTGAATGTTTCCCCACGAGATATTTGGAGTTGTAGATGATGTAAGCATAAGATTTTCTCTGATCTCCAAGATGAAAAATGCAGAGATAAGGAAATGTTAAAATCTGTATGAAATATTGTAACGTCTACAGGTAAGTAGGTAATTGAATTTACATCGCACTGGAGCACAGAAGTGAAATATAAGTAGACTGAGTATTGTTATTGAGAGGGGCTCCAAAAATTTGACCGACATGTCGTCTAATAGTCACGTGACTTATGTGAAATGTTGACTCGGTAACTTATCACCTCGTTTGGCGAAATATTGTCTTATGACAGGGAAGGGCATGAGTCCACTTTTCTATAGAGGGATGACAAAAGTGGTAAAATCGCCAAAGTCTACTACTATCACATGATCAATCAATTGACCAATAAGATGATCAATGAACGGATGGGTGTCTTCTTCCATCCCGTGGACCAATAGGGTGATGAATGTCAGATTCCATCCAGTAGACGAAAGAAGGCTGAGTGTCGTTACTTCTAGTTTTGACACTACTAGTTAGGCACTAGTAGCTGTACTACTAGTTTGGATTCGGGGCACATAGAAAGGTTACCATTGCTCACTCTATATTTATATTTCATCTATGGTCTTATCACTGGTGCCCAGGTTTGAAGTTGTTAGATTAGTTTGGTTGTCATTGCTGTGACGTTGAGCACGGAGTTTCCGCTTTCCTCTTGTACCACAGAGAAAATATTAAAGAAGAATAAGCAATGGTAACCTTTATGTATGGCCAGAAGCTAACAAATCTTCAACCTTGCATAACAAAAGCACTAATTCCAGAACGAACTATGTTGAAATCTATACATATAAAGCAGAGTTGTCATTTGTCTGTCTCTTCTCTATACAGATCTATACCTTTTGACCAATCCACGTCACATTTGGTACACGTATTCTTTGGAATCCTGCGGGTAACGTAAGGTACATATTAACCCGCGTTCTATTTGCTATAGGTGTGCAGAGGGGTTAACGTCCAGTCATCCTAGACAGAGCACTTGCTAGGGGGCGCTCTCCTGGTCTAGCTGTGCAGATGACGTCAGGAGTCGCCTCTCACCTTTGAGTTTTTTTAGAATCTTAGTATGATGAAATAGCTGACGACTGCGGTCACGCTGAAAATCGCTCAGTATCATGTCGTTTATGTATCCCGTCTGTCAATTCTTAAACTGTAGCTTTATTATTGGAATGTAAGTTTTGATGATAATGTAAAATTATTTTCATAGAAAGTGGTATTTTTTTTTATCGTCGATATGGTACAGGGGGCTAAATACAATTCGAAATCCTCATAGGAATAGCATTGCGTATTTATAAGATCAATGTCAGACGAATTCACACTAAATTTGGTACATTTTTGCTGTAGAATTCTGCGGGACACATAGGCTATATATTAACCCCATTCGATTTATCCTGGTTCTGCAGGGGGGCTAAAAACAATTAGAAATCTTCATAGGAATAATATTGAGTAATATTACGATGAATTATAAACAATTCAACTCCCCGAGCAATGCCCGGTAATTCAGATAGTCTATATTAATACCAGATCTTGCAGACTCCCAAACTAAACGAATCGTCAACCTTGTGGACGACATAACAAAATCAGTAATGCCTGAAGAAACTAGGTTGAAATCTAATATAATACGAGATCTTGTAGATCTTCAAATCAAACCAATCTTCAACCATGTAGTCGGCATGATAAATACGGAGTTATTGCGTAAACAAATGTAATACGAGGTCTCTTGTAGACCTCCAAATCATACAAATCTTCTATCTTGTAGACTTCATGTCAAATGCCTTAATGCCAAAGCAAAATACATTTTAAACTAATAATTCAAGGTTTTGTAGACTTCCAAATCCAATAAATCTTTCACCTTGTAGTCGTCAGGAGACATGTAATAATGCCATAACGTTGAAATAATAAAACAAAATGGAGGTCTTCTCTACTTTTATATCAATAATTATTTCGTTTCAGAATAAAATTTTCGGAAATATGGCAGATTTATTTTGTAGTTTCAAGACTTCGAAAAATGAAGATAGAGCATTAAAATTAAAATCAATGCATCATAACTTATAATATTCATAACCATCAATTCTCAAAAGTCAGACACGCATGTGTTTCTAACACATCGAACAAATAACAAAAAGCCAATTCATAAAACCAACCTAAATAATTTTTTACTCCTCAATATTTTCCAGTAAATTTTCAGTTTCATTTTGCCTTGAGCTAATTCGACACGCGAAGGAACGAGAAAAAGATTCCGATGATGCGCGCTGTGGAATTGGAAAAGAGAGAAAGTAATGGAATTTCGAGACAATGAAGGAGCACTTTTGTGGAGGATATCTCGAAGTCTATTCTCATGAATAATTGAGCATCCGTGTTTCCAAAGTCATAATGAGTGCAGTCTATTTATGGAGGAGGGGGTCTATTTTTAGAACAGACCAGCGATAAGTTTCTCTTTTTCCACAAATCTAATAAACACTCTATGTGAATAAATATAGAGTCACGAGTGTTCGGTGATTGTCATGTTCTGTTAAAGGTCAAGGGCGACTGTGGATGAAATATGACGCTACAGAAATAGGTTATTTTTTGTGTCGGTTTTTCCCATCGTGCAAAAAAATTGAATTTTTGTCTCAAAACTTTTTTTGAAGATAATTGATTTCAGCAGTAATTTTATTGGAAGATGCTGATATCTTATATTGTATCTAGTTCGGTATTTTGGTTAAGCGATTTGTTTTGCTTTTAACCAGATTTATATCCCTGTTTAGTAACTTTATAAAGCGAGGTGGCCCAGTCGGAATAGTAACTGGTTGTCAACCGAAAAGTTGCGAGTTCGAAACTCGATCTAACCAAAGACCGTCGTGTACACGGGAGCTGGCGCACGTTAAATATGTCGTGGCCTTAGAATGTCCTCACGTTGGCGTGGTGGTGTGGAAGTTTGGAGAGTAGGTTGCCAGCTCAGGTGTTGACCTCGTCATCTGACCGTGGAACAAAATGAAGAGGTATTGTCATCGGATCTTTCTTTTGGGACTGATCCCGCCAATAGCCCATTGTCTTGCTTCAGTACGACGTTGCTTCAGTACCTACCTACCTATAATGTGTGTGATAGGGACGTGCAAGCGTTGTGACGTGTTAAAAGTTAATTTTCATTTGTCTATTGCAAAATTATTTACGCATAATTGAAATCTCTTGTACAATACAGGGTGAGTCTAAACTAATAATACAAACTTCAGGGGGTGATAGAACACAACGAAACAAACACTTTTCACCATTGAATGTAGGGTCGCAAGTACAGCGGTTGGCCGCTAGAGAGCGCTTTCCATTTCGGCACAAGCATACGGTCCGACGCAAGTTGGAAAGGAGAAGAGGCATGAAGTATGGAAACAACGCTTTAATGTCAAATAAACATCAATAACTGCTTGACAAAACGAAATAATACAATTAGATTTGCATAAATTAAAGATAAGAACAAGGAACAACGGGTAAGAAAGAAATGACATGTACAAAACATGAGAAACTTTTCACATGGAAATGAAACGACATGTACAAACATCAGTCGGTAAGTACAACGCACAATTACAGAAGCTGTTCGAAATGTCGACCACCACACATGATGCAGGTATAGCATCGCAGACGTTACGCTTTTATACAAGCGTTTGACTGCGCTCTCTAGCGGCCAACCGCTGCACTTGCGACCCTACATTCTATGGGGGAAAAGTGTTTGTTTCGTTGTGTTCTATCACCCCCTGAAGTTTGTCCCATGACCGTAGAATCACCATGTATATAGTATAACTCAGTTCAGAAATTTACAAATTTTTCAGTAGGGTTAATTTTTTGAATAACCGTTAAGTTGGATTATATGTACTATTTTTGACCTAAAATAAAAAAAGTCAAAATTTTCGATCCTTTGAGCCTCACCTCGTTTAACTGAATATTGTTCTTAAAATAAAGAAAAAGCAATGGTCAACAATTTGCTTTTTAAAAGAAGGCAGATAGGCATTTAATTAACGTCACACTGGAGCAACACTTCTGACTATTGGCGACGGCCCGGGAACCCGAAGGAAAAGACCCGAGGTCTTTTCCACCACGTCACCACGTAATTTTAAATCACGGTCAAATGACGAGGTCACACACCTGAACTGACACCCCACTCTCCAAAGTTGCACACCATGCCAACGTGAGGACATTTGAGGCTACGATAAATTTAACGTGCACCAGCCCCTTTGCACATGATGGTCTTTGGTCGGATTCGAACTCGCGACCCTCCGGTTGCTAGTCCGTTACTCTTCCAACCGGGCTACCGCGGCCGCTTTTTTAAAGAAAGCACCCCTCCAAGGTAATATCTTATTTCATATTCCTTTCATCGTCCTGGATCGTATTGAAACGTCCACTGTAAAACTGCTTTTTCCTGCATAGGCCTTTTATTGCAGGAAAGCCAACATTAAAATTTCCCTTGATATATTCCCCTTTCTCTGAACAGTCAATATTATTTGAAGTAAAGTTACTACTAGGTGTATTTCGGTGCATTTGAGATCTTGCTTTCATTGTCTGTGATTTATGCTAATTTGCAAGTATTGATGAGAAAATGATACGCACGTTTAAATTTCCTGTTTTATCCTGTATTCGGTTTATCATTTCTCATCAGATGGCTGAAATGCGAAACTAGGTTCAGTTTACTAGAAACTAGGTTCAGTCTAGTGGATAAATTATTTAAATTTCCTTTAAAATTGTGTTACTCCAGTGCGACGTTAATTAAATACCTACCTTCCTTCAAAATTCAGTTGGATATCAGGGAGAAAATCTATTTAAAATTGTTTCTGAAAATAAATAAAACCTTTTCGGGATTTGTCTGCATTTATGTATGAGTTTTCGGTAAAAATGTTGGACGATTTCCTTTATTTAAAAAACAATCTTAAGGACATTATGTAAGAATCAAAACATAGAAAAGGATTTATGAAACTTATGGATTGAGACAAGCACAACTTAACCAGAAAATGCATAAAAGAATTACATTAATGAAATGCCCATGCACGGTATTAAATATTGTTTTGTGAATATAATATTTCTTTATGAATAATGATTTTCAATTTAGTGATTTGATTGGAACTCAATACATTTTTAAAGAAAATTTTGCGATTATTTCAATTGTACTTTCGATTTGTTTTGTTTAGTAATTAGCAAAATGAACTAGGAAAGTGTATTTGAGAAAAAGCCAAAAGTTAAAATATTCATTAACCCACCTGATGACCGTCTCGATGATCTATCTTGTCATTAAAAGAAAATTGACCAGATATTTATCTCGTCATCATCCAAAATTCGGTAATACCTTGATGGCGAGGTATATCTCATCAGCAAAATTGATGAACGAGATATTTCGTCGAAACCACTTGAAGGGTTAAAACGCAAGACGCGGTCCCACAAAAGATTGTCGTGCACATGATTCTCAATCAATCTGTTGTAGCCTGAGATGTCCTCACATTGTCGTGGCGTGGAGGCTTGGAGAGTGGGGTGACAAATCATGTGCTGACCTCGTCATCTGACCGTGATTCGAAACGATGAGTCCCCGAATCTTTTACTAATGGACGAGATATCTAGCCATTAGTAAAAGTGACACGACCTTGACGAGATATCTAGCCATTAGTAAAAGTGACACGACCTTGGGCGAGATATCCTGCCATTAGCAAAAGTGACACGACCTTGGACAGGATATCTAGCCATTAGCAATACTGACACGACCTTGGACAGGATATCTAGCCATTAGCAAAAGTGGAACGACCTTGGACGAGATATCTAGCCATTAGCAAAAGTGACACGACCTTGGACGGGATATTTAGCCATTAGCAAACGTGACACGACCTTGGACGAGATATCTAGCCATTAGCAAAAGTGACACGACCTTGGACAGGATATCTAGCCATTAGCAATACTGACACGACCTTGACGAGATATCTAGCTATTAGTAAAAGTGACACGACCTTGGACGAGATATCCTGCCATTAGCAAAAGTGACACGACCTTGGACAGGATATCTAGCCATTAGCAATACTGACACGACCTTGGACAGGATATCTAGCCATTAGCAAAAGTGACACGACCTTGGACGAGATATCTAGCCATTAGCAAAAGTGACACGACCTTGGACGAGATATCCTGCCATTAGCAAAAGTGACACGACCTTGGACAGGATATCTAACCATTAGTAAAAGTGACACGATCTTAGACGAGATATCTCTTCTAAACCACTTGGAGGTTAAAAACCTTAAGACTCCCTTCATAATCCTTCAAACAACGCAAAACAACGTACCACGGCATGAGAGGTTTTCCTGACTGACTCGATACGCAGCTGTGCGAGGAAAATCGAACTATTCCCTTTAATTAAAGCATTGTTCACAGTAGAGCAAATCTCAACATCGCAGTTGTAAACGTTACGCTACGTTACTCGCGATCAGTAAATCCCAGATCTCAAAGCTATAAATATCTTCCCGATTTGAATAATTTAAGAGGATACCGTAATTGGAATATAGATGGCGCTTCCTGTGCTGTTGTCACCGTCATAGTCTGCAAGTTCAATTATCACAGTTCATCGACTCTGGAATACTAGACTGGTCTACGAGATTTCTCGGTTTCTTCGTAAAATAAGAACCATTCGTCTTTTTATTGATACTCATTGCAATGGGATGTTGCTGTCTGTCAATGTTTGCAGAGAAACAATGCAATGACACTTAGCATAGAATTTGATTGTTTATGAGCAAGAAAAGTTCAAATTTGTTGACTGTTTCTTTTGTCTAATTATTTTAAACTGCTTTAGTTAATTTTATTATTTTATTATCATAAGAATACTATTAATTTTCTGAGCAGCATTCTATTGTGAAGTTTGATTATAAATCTGATGAAAGTTGTGGAGTTCGATTCCGGGACTGATTAGAATTAAAATCACGCGATTCTTTAACTGGAACTTTGGAAGAACAATAAGAATCAGTGTCTTATAAATTCGGCGTCTTATAAATTCAGTTTGCAGTTGGTTGTCACCTCTGATGTTCGTGCGTAATCAGTATCCCTTATAATTAATTTAACTCACAATTTCACTTAACTTTTCAATTAACAAATTCAATGATATTCAATTTGACTCACGTCAATTTAAATTTCGTGAATTTTCAATTTACGAAAACAACACATTGTCACTCGATTGACAAGTCGCAGCAGCCGTACAATATCAGATGGGATATAAGCGGGTAGACTGTTTTTGTTTTCTTGTGAGGGAATGCGGAGTTTCGAGTTGGTTTTTCGTGCAAGTAAAGGCGATAACCGCCATTCGAGGAGTAAAATCGCGGCGTACGCAGAGCACCCGGAGCGCTTTGTTTTGATCCGACGGTCGTTTGCGGAAGGGGCGTGAACGTGCGGGGAGAGACGTGCAAAAGATGATGAAAGTACACTTCCCGTTCGAAGTTCATTATCTCCCCCCATCAATCAATACATTGGTTTTGCTCTTCCATTCACCCGTCCACCCTCTGGCATCACGCTGCGATGGACGGGTGCGGAAACCACCTGCTTTCTGGTTCCCATCGGGATGGTTCGGGGGTCCGTAGACGATATGGAATGGATCTCCTATGTCCCGGCGAATATTGAATGAAAAAACGACGAGTCGAAATTTTGCTTAAAAACTCGGGTATTCTGCGTCGGAACACTGCCGCAGGGTTGTATGGGAATATGTCTCATTAACGCATAGTATTTATTTGGGTAAGTAGGTATATTAATTGACGTCACACTGGAGCAACACAACGGGCTATTAGTGACGGTCCGTGATCAATCCCTAAGGGAAAAATCCAAGGACAACACCACGCAATTTTGAACCACGGTCAAATGATGAAGCCACACCTGAGCTGGTACCCCACTCTCCAAACTTCTACACCTCACCAATGTGAGGACATTTGAGGCCACGATAGATTTAACGTGCACCAGCCCCCTTTGTACAACACGGTCTTTGGTTGGATTCGAGCTCGCAACCCTCCGGTTGCTAATCCGCTACTCTTCCATTCGGGCTACCACGGCCCCGTATTTATTTGAGTGTAGTCAATGAAAGAAAGACGAACTCAGTGCTTATCGAAAGCGGAAGAATTGCTCTTCCGGGAAGACTACGTCCAATGTATTTCTGCTTGGTCTGTCGACGACTATATGCCGACATAGCGAAATTTTTATAACTTTTCAACTGCCATCCAATGTTTCATAACTAACACTGTATTTGATATAACTTCTTATGTCTTAAATCGACAGAATGTAGAGTTGACTTTCGTTTGAGACCAATTTCGACTCCTAGCGCTCATCTTATCGCTGCGCGCGAACTCAAGGTTACTAATAAGTCTTTCTTTTCTCAGCTATCGAATGCCATTAGATTGGTTTGATTCGCTTTGATTGTATAGGAATTAATTGAACGAACCCGATGCCTATTTTTTCGAAAAGCTCAACTCTCCGTACTCTGAAGGAAGCATCCAACAGCCTTGAAATTCGCACGATGCGTAGATCATGGACGGACATGCAAAGAATTAGCATTGCGTACTCTGAAGGAAGCATCCAACAGCCTTGAAATTCGCACGATGCGTAAATCATGGAAGAACATGCAAAGGATTAGCATTGCGTATTCTGAAGGAAGCATCCAACAGCCTTGAAATTCGCACGATGCGTAGATCATGGAAGAACATGCAAAGGATTAGCATTGCGTACTCTGAAGGAAGCATCCAACAGCCTTGAAATTCGCACGATGCGTAAATCATGGAAGAACATGCAAAGGATTAGCATTGCGTATTCTGAAGGAAGCATCCAACAGCCTTGAAATTCGCACGATGCGTAAATCATGGAAGAACATGCAAAGGATTAGCATTGCGTATTCTGAAGGAAGCATCCAACAGCCTTGAAATTCGTACGATGCGTAAATCATGGAAGAACATGCAAAGGATTAGCATTGCGTATTCTGAAGGAAGCATCCAACAGCCTTGAAATTCGCACGATGCGTAGATCATGGAAGAACATGCAAAGGATTAGCATTGCGTACTCTGAAGGAAGCATCCAACAGCCTTGAAATTCGCACGATGCGTAAATCATGGAAGAACATGCAAAGGATTAGCATTGCGTATTCTGAAGGAAGCATCCAACAGCCTTGAAATTCGCACGATGCGTAAATCATGGAAGAACATGCAAAGGATTAGCATTGCGTATTCTGAAGGAAGCATCCAACAGCCTTGAAATTCGCACGATGCGTAGATCATGGAAGAACATGCAAAGGATTAGCATTGCGTATTCTGAAGGAAGCATCCAACAGCCTTGAAATTCGCACGATGCGTAGATCATGGAAGGACATGCAAAGGATTAGCATTGCGTATTCTGAAGGAAGCATCCAACAGCCTTGAAATTCGCACGATGCGTAGATCATGGAAGGACATGCAAAGGATTAGAATTGCGTATTCTGAAGGAAGCATCCAACAGCCTTGAAATTCGCACGATGCGTAAATCATGGAAGAACATGCAAAAAATTAGCATTGCGTATTCTGAAGGAAGCATCCAACAGCCTTGAAATTCGCACGATGCGTAGATCATGGAAGGATATGCAAAGGATTAGAATTGCCGCGTATGTGCAAATCATATGCTCCAAAAACACATATTGTAAGCAATATAAAAATGAAGAACAGAGAGCCGGTTTTAAGGATTGCAATTTTGTTTTCTCGCTGTTTCTGAGTAAAGGAAGTTTAATTATTCCTCGTTGAGAAATACGACAGTTATACAAGTACGTGTTTGAGTTTGATAGAGGAATTGAGGCTTGTCTAGACTGAAGAATATACTTCCGGGAAATCGGTGCTCGTGTTGGACGAAATCAAGCCACAGTAATGTTAATTGAACTACCAGTTAACTTGGAAAGAGGCAGACATAATTAGTCGAAATAATTTTCATTACATTAACATTAAAAGAGGATAATTCTAAAAGGTTTCCAAAGCCTGGCTAATTGAACATTAGTAATGATGGCACTTCAAGGGTAAAAAATATGAAGTACTTGAAGTTATCCTGGTGCACCAAGGGGATCGGTTCATGCTACACCTCACATACATACCATACATTCAATGCAAAAAGTGTTTATAGAGAGCCACTCACTCCAGGCAGATTCATTGTAAATTTCTCAATAACATTAAGTAAAATCTCTTGTGTAACATTTTATATTCGATACAACTCTAAACAGTGATCAGTCAATCATTCAATCCAAAAACAGTTCATATTACATATGGGTCATTCCATGTTAAATCACAGAAAAGTCAGTCATTTTCGACCCGACCCCCTTCGATTTTTTTAACCTCGGCTACTTTGTTTCTCAGCCATATATAAGAAATTCTGAAAATTTTTAGCTTCCAACTTGCAATACTTTCTTATGTATATTAATTTCAAGTTTGAAAAATTGGGCAATTTTCATGATTTTAGATTCACTAAATCTCCTATACCTCTGGAGCTAATCGTCCAATCATACTGAATGAGAGCTTATTTTGTAGAAAAATGTGTAACTTTTCTAAAACGGGGCTTTTAAGTGTCCTTTTTAGTTTGAAGGTCACTCAAATCTCTTAATTAATTAACAAAACTGACCAAAACTTGATGGATGAAATATCACGTCATTAGAAGAAAACTGGTCAAGTTTTGATATCGTAATAATCATAAAAATGTCACCAATATCTTGATAACGAGATATCGCTTCGAAACCAACCACTTTGGGGGTTAAACAGTCAAAACATAAATGATATAATAAGCTGAATGTATATCATGGTCTTCCTCATTATTGTTAATTACATCCCTTAAAAATCGAATCTCTAAAAACATATGCTTGGAAACAAGCTCAAGGATTGCCTTGAAGATTTGTTTTTCATCCATTTATATATTTCTCTTCAAATATCTGGTATATCTTCTATCTTTTGGTTAAAAAAAAGGCCTTATTTCCATTTGTTGCTTAGCAACATCACGTGGTTGTGCTGTTGAATCAAATCTGCCGGTGGAAAATGAACAAACCTGTTCACAAAACTTAAAGCAAACAAAACGATTAAAAAAGTTCCGAATTCCCATTTTAGAAATAAATTTAAGTTGTGCCGTCAAGTATTTCATTCATAACAAAGGAATTCATAATCAGCTAGGAAATGCACCTTGAAGTTATAAAACGTAAAAAGAAAGAACAAGAAGAAGTAATTTAGTGAGTCCTTCAAAAATAACTGGAATGTTCTAGCTTTATAATAAATTTGATTTAGTATTTGAAATCGGAAAATTCGAAGTCATTAAAACTATCCAAAACATATTCAGTAATAGAATAAATGAATGCATGATAAAATAACTCACTTTTTGGAGACATCTAAATCGGTAGGTAGGCATTTTTAGTAACGTCACACTGGAGTAACACAATGGGCTATTGGCGACGGTCCGGGATCAAACCTGAAGGGAAAGATCCGAGGACAACATCCGAAAACCGAAACTTTTTTTCACCCCCTTCCGAAGAAGTTCAAGGAGAAGGATAACGCTACGGGGTCTTTCTGGAACGCTGGATGTAGTCGGATGGTGGGATTTGTCTACCCACGTCAAATCAAATTCGAAGTCAGTTATTCGTAGCAATGTAAACGAAGGATTCGATTAAAATCAGTTAAATTGTCATCTGGTGTTCCTTTATTCATTCTGTGCCCGGTATTAATTCTTCCCTCTCTATACCTTTTACCGGGGAAATAGGGAGATAAGTATATCCAATTCGCAATGTGCGTGTGAAAGTAGTCTACTATTCATGTTTAAATTTGCGTGCAAATTCGACGCGCATTTTCATTTTCAAGAAACAATAAGAAAAGAATAAATAGTTACTCTTTGTGCAAATAATTGTAATCATCATTAAAGAAAATTGCAGAAATACCGCTTCCACGTTCAAACTTTAAGAATTTTTCAATTAAGTACCTTGATTATAGTTCATTCTTTCCACTCACTCCTAAGAGTATTAATAGTTATTTGTTTTTCCTTGATCCGTAATCGTTTATAATGACCTTTTAAGCATGCTCTATTTCAGCTATGGTGCTGCAAATTCTCGGAAGAGTTCACTGTTCTAATGAAAATCCTCCTGCAGTCTGACAGCGAAAGGGAATGAGGAATTTAAATGATGACACTCAGTGTAGAAAAGAAAGTACAAGCGGGCTTGAAAATAGGCTTAAAAGACAAATAAAACCGAAACAACCTTGAAAAATTGAATGGGATGTAATTGAAGTGAACATTCAGAATCTATTTGTGATAACATGACTGGCGTTTTTAGTGCTGAAATTTGAAATTAACGGAAGGGACGTCATAAAAATTAACGAGGTGAATATCTCCACAAATCCACGTCCAATCGGAAAACGGACACTATTTCGGGTTGGGTTTAGACAAGGAATAGAGTGTAATGATTATCGTGCGGTCGATTCTAACCATCCTGTATACATAAAAATGAATTTAAATAAGGTAAGAAATGCGTGCAATGACATTACCATCAATAGACATAAGTAATAAAAAACCTTGAGCGCAGTTGTTTTACTGGCAGGTAGGTAGGTTTAATTAAAGTCGCACTGGAGCAACACAACGGAATATTGGCGACGGTTCGGGATCAACCCCGGAAAGGGAAAGATTCGAGGACAACACCACGTAATTTTGAACCACGGTCAGATGACGAGGTCACACTTGAGCCCGATGGCACAGAGAATCCATTCCATCATTGAAGCTGCAGCTCCATCGACGTGTATATTTGTCTCTTGGGTCAGAGGTCATTGCGGTGTTGAAGGAAACGAAGCAGCAGATCATCTTGCAAGAAGTGCCACCGGTAATGCGTCCATTCGTCTACACCCCTTCCTATCCCGGCATCTCATCTGAAGAGGTCCCTCGAGCTAGCATCCATTAACAGCTGGGGCAAGAGACATGGCTAAAGGTCGGAGAACATTCGGGTTTTTTCCCAAGGTCTGTACGAAGTGCTTTGTCTCCACTCCAGAGCTCACACACTTTTGCCCGTTCCTGCAGTATTTATTTCGTATGAATATTCATTGCAGTGACCTCTGCATCTGTGGCATGGAAGCAGACCTATGTTACCACCTGCACCATCACAACTCATCTACTCATTAAGGAACCAGTAACACAGCTCTATGACGCCTGGCTCATCATCCCTTACTACAAAGGAAAATCATACAAATCGTGCGATTTGTTGCCTCCAGGGAGTTTGAACTGAAGCAGGCGGTTTAAATTTTGTCGACTTTGATGTGCATGATTTTCCTTGGGCCTAACCTCTTTTCACCTAAAGATAACAGCCCTCAGATTCAGTCTCTTGCCTCTTAAACCCTTGCAAAAAAATATATTTAGAGCAGCACCTGCATGTGTATTTCATTGCATTAAATTTCTGGTTTGCATCACACAAAAATTATTCCTCATCCTCATCTAGTCATCTTTCACGTTATGGGAATTTTTTTTTTACCGTAAACCCTCCGTATAGGGTCGGTATCCATGATGGAGTTGAGTTGAGTCACACCTGAGCTGGCCCCCCTGTCTCCAAACTTCTACACCACGCCAACGTGAGGACATTTAACGCTACGACAGATTTAACGCGCTCTCTTTGTACACGACTGTCTTTGGATGAATTCGAACTCGAAACCTTCCGGTTGCTATTACGTTGCTCTTCCAACCGAGCTACCATGGCCCGGCTTAAATCGGAAAAAACGGAATGGAGTCAAATATGGTATTGATACTTTTGAAGAGCTGGGGATATGTATTCCGGGTAAAAATACCAAAACTCGACGATAGACGGAAATTTGGAGCTGTTGGAATCGAAACAGACAACATTTCATTAAACGCAGCTAAAATGGATTATGCAAAGTTTCGATTACGTAAGCAACGACCTCGCCACTAATTCCAGCTGGTAGGTAGGTAGTTAATTAACATAGCATTGGAAGAACACAACAGGCAATTGGCGACGGTCCGAGATCAATCCCGAAGGGAAAGATCAAGGTCAACGCCTCGTAATTTTGAACCACGGTCAGATGTCGAGAACACACAAACTTTCACACCACGCCAACGTGAGGACATTTGAGGCTACGATAGATTTAACTACTCCATCCACCGTGTACCCGAAGGTCTTTGGCTGAACCGAGTTTCAAACTCGCAACCCTTCGATTGGTAATCCGTCGCTCTTCCAACTGAGCTACCGCCGCCTTAATTCCTTATGGATTTTTGTTGCAATTTTTAAGAAACCTGTCAATATATACAGATTAATAAAGATCAAATTTACAGGAAACACTATTTTATTCACCAGAATCAGGTTTTCCTTGACCACATAGACCAATTGCAATTCTTGTGTACAACAAATTGCATTCGGTGTGAGGCATGGTCTACAGCTGAATATAGCGAGTCACCGCAAGCCCAAAAGTCTTCAAATATATTTTTATATTAAATATGTAATCGGTAACCTTACTGCATCTATTCATTAATAATTACTTCTTATGTAACGAAATAACTGTAAAGTGTTTTGATGCACTGGATTGTGCTAGTTGCTAGAACAACTAGTGTGCTAGTTCGTTTTTCCAATGAAGATTATTTGGCAATCTTAGGAAATTGACAAGCGAACCTCCTAGTTTTATAAAAAGTAATTACGATTCCTAAACACAACTTTTTTATTATTCTGCATCATTAAAAGTGTCACTGTTTACAATAACTTTTAGAATATGTACTTGTAATATTCACAGTATAAATAATCCCATTCTTGATCCAATGTATGATACATTGAGAATTGCCTCTCAGCCTTAATTTAACAGTCTGGGTTTGAATCCCAGTTATGGCATGAATGTTTGTAGTTATTCCAAATCCACAAGCTGCAAATATCAATCTAAATAGCCCTCGTGTAGCAAACAAAACCGAAGAGTGACGAACCCAAACATTCGTAATTGCAGTTATTTCTCAATTTAGAAAGGCAAAATTCATAGAATGGCATGAAAACTCAAGTACAAAATAGGTAGATACAGAAGGGTTACTTACAAAAGGGCTATACAAAGGGGTTTATATAAAAGGTGCTCTTACAAAATGGGTACGTTGAAAAGAGATACATACAAAACGGGAGCAGGAGGAGGTAGATTACCAACGTCGCACTGAAGAACACAACTGGCTATTAGAGACGGTCTGGGATTCATCCCGAAAGGAAAGATATGAGGACAGCATTAATTTGGAACCACGGTCAGATAAAGAGGTCAACACTTGAGCTGGCACCCAACTCTCCAAACTTCCACACCACGCCAACGTGAGAACATTTGAGATCACGACAGATTTAATGTGCATCAGCTCCCGGTTTGAACCAGCCACGATGGTCTTTGGTTGGACCAAGTTTCGAAATTGCAACTCTCAAGTAGCTATTCCGCTGCTCTGCAAACTGGGATACCGCGGCCCCACGTGCAAAGTGGGTGCAAACAAAATAGGTAGGTACAAAATTGGTATGTTTTTAAGAGATTCATACAAAATGGGTACCTAAAAAGGGGTGCATTTTTAAGGGTGCGTTCGAAATAGGTATTTAAACATAGGTACGTACAAAATTGGTACGTATAAACGTGAAAGTTTAAATAGATATGTGGGTAAATTCAAAATTGGTACATATAAAAATTGGTACATATAAAAAGGCTCAAAATTGGTACATATAAAAAGGTAAATAGGTAGGTATTTTAATTAACGTCACACTGAAGCAACATAACGGTCTATTACATATAAAAAGGATATATTGAAAATGGGTACGTGAGAAAAGGATGCGTACAAAATGAGTATATACGAAAGAATGCATACTAAATGGGTATTTACAAAATAAGTTCGTACAAAGTCAATAGATACGTATAGAATAAACTGACTTAAATTCGTCTAAATTTTGAAGTCGAAAGAAATAATTTAATCAGTATTAGTAGCTTTTAGAGTAGTAATAAGTATTAAATCCTATGAACTTATTTAGCTCAAAGTATATCTGTAACTTTAGAACTAAATACTCGCCTTTATTAACAGAGAAACGAAAGTATTTATATCATTTATTTTTTTAACTCATCTTTGATTAAAGTAACGATGATATACCTATTTTTGAATGAGAAAAAATATAATGTTGACCCGGTTTGAAAAATTCATTTAAAAACATCCAAGAAGAAAAGAATGTCTGAAGCAAAGAAATATCAGATTTTTGCAATTTATTTTATGATAAAAAGTCCCGCTCAATTATTTCTACTCGGCGTATCATTTTTTGTAATGAAAAATATAAAAGTTAATTAACTTTACATCTAAAATGTAACTAAAAACGCAATACATTCAGCTATTTTTAATGCAAGAATGTGTACTCAAGTAATTTCAAGTATTTAGGATTAATCATATTAAGTAAGATATATTGAAGTAATTTATTTATTGATACAGAAGGAGAAAGATATCTTTAAAAATCGAAAAATAAATGAAAAGCGAATTTCAAAGCATACATTTTTAATTACAGTGGAAAATATATTTTAATAATTCCAGAGTACTGTCCGAAAATAGTTAATCAGAAGAGAAAATTTTTATTCTCTGGAAATAATTTGCAATGTTGATAAAAAGACAAAATTTTACATTATTTTCACATAGTCCATCCTTTTTAAACAAAAATCAAAATTATTCATATAAAATTGCTTTTAAATTAAATTAATTTTTTAACTAATTCCATTTTAATCAGTAGTATAAATGTAATGGAAATATTTGGCCGAATATTGTTCAATGTACAAAGTTTTCGATTTCAAAAATGAGTTTTTATTGTAGTAGTTAACATCAATTCCTACTTATTTCCCAAAGGAACCACTAATAGTGTATGGGCCAGACGCTAATATCACGAATTCGTATGTGGAGTAGAGGTCTATTTGGGAAAATCTCCTACTGCCGGGCTCGTATTTGTTTACAACTCTCGTCATCTGCATTCAAAGAAGAAAAAAATTATCACTTCTCACATTTCTGTTGAGATTCATTACAAATTTCACTATGCATTTGAAATAATGAAATGGGGATAAGCATTTGGTTTTTTAATATTTCATTGTTTTTAAATTTTTCAACTTCCTTGTGAGTTTGCGATTTTAAAGTACCATATTTGTTTACAACTCTCGTCATCTGCATTCAAAGAAGAAAAAAATTATCACTTCTCACATTTCTGTTGAGATTCATTACAAACTTCACTATGCATTTGAAATAATGAAATGGGGATGAGCATATGGTTTTTTTAATATTTCATTGTTTTTAAAATTTTCTACTTCCTTGTGAGTTTGCGATTTTAAAATACCGTATATGTTTACAATTTCATTACAAATTTCTCTATGCATTTGAAATAATGAAATGGGGATAAGCATTAATATTTCATTGTTTTTAAAATTTTCTACTTCCTTGTGAGTTTTCGATTTTAAAATACCGTATATGTTTACAATTTCATTACAAATTTCTCTATGCATTTGAAATAATGAAATGGGGATAAGCATTCATATTTCATTGTTTTTAAATTTGTCTACTTCCTTGTGAGTTTGCGATTTTAAAATACCGTATATGTTTACAATTTCATTACAAATTTCTCTATGCATTTGAAATAATGAAATGGGGATAAGCATTAATATTTCATTGTTTTTAAATTTTTCTACTTCCTTGTGAGTTTGCGATTTTAAAATACCGTTATGTTTTCTTGTCCCATAAATGTACCCGTGTTTATATGAAGCTGTGTGCTTATGACTGCTAGGCAAACATAGTCTTAATTTGGAGTGTTTCCATTCCTCATTGGAGCCGCGGGACCCCGGTTGGAAAAGTAGCAGATTACCAAACTGCGAGTTCAAAACTCGATCCCAAGACCATCGTGTAAAAAGGTAGGATGGTGCGCATTAAAGGTATGTATACACTAGAATATTTTTTAAAAATTTTGACTTTAAAAATCCAGTTTTTTTACAATAGGTCATTGGTTTGTGCTTAAACTCATTTTAGTGTGAAAAATTCTGATTAAACTGATTATTAATTATCTTATTTAGATATAATTAGTTAATTAACACGTTTTTTGAACAGTAATATCTCAAATTCTGATGTGTTCAGAAAGACGATTCCTGTTGGAAATTATTCCTAATATTCTTCTTCATGTTTTGACCCTCCATCAAGTTGTTAGAGGGAATACGTTCTTTTTTACAATTTTTTTCACCAAGAAAATCAAGATTTTTTCAGAAATTTCAACATTTAAAAATCAACTAAAAATTCATTTCTTAACGAATAACTTCGACTGAAGGTCAAAACATCCACTGTATTACATAGATTATAATGACACGAAAAATCATAATAGATTAATTCATTGTTGAGTTATCACTGTTCGAAAGAAGCATCCTATTGCAAAAACATAGTTCTTCAGAAATCGAGTTACAAATTTTGGAAACGAGTTTGTCTATGGTGACAATACCTAACGCAAACCCGTGGTTCAAAATTACGTGGTGTTGTCCTCGGATCTTTCCCTTTGGAATTGATTCCGGACCGTCACCAATAGCCCGTTGTGTTGCTCCAGTGTGACGTTAATTGAAATACCCCCCTCCTAACGCAAACCCTTGTAACTTGAAAGCTATTTCGAATATTTACAAGATCTTGGTATCGTTTGAAAGCTAAAGGATTGGACACTATTTTGAATTATTAAAAATAGATCGATATTTTAGTCAATTTTCGGGATTTCTAGTGTATACATACACCTTAAATCTCTCTTGGCCTCATATGTCCTTACGTTGGAATGGCGTGGAAGTTTCGAGAGTGAGGAGCCAGCTCAGGTGTTGATCTCTGACTGTTGAAAATGATGAAGGGTTATCCTCGATCTGTCCCTTCGAGATTGATCCCGGACTGTCGCCAGTGACCCTATGTTTTGCTCCACTGAAACGTAAATTCAACTACTTACTACCGCTTTGATTAAGGTGTATGTATACACTAGAAATAGCGAAAATTGACCGGAATATCGATTTTGCTTTCATTACTTCAAAATATTTCCCAATTTCTGAGATTTCAAACGATACCAAGATCTTATAACTATTCAGAATACCTTTCTAGTTGCAAGGGTTTTTTATTAGGTATACTGTCACCAGTACAAACATGTTTCCGAAACTTTAAACTCCATTTTTGAAGAACTGTCTTCTTGCAATACGATGCTTCGTTCAAACAATGATCACTAAACAATGAACTGTTTCATTATAATTATTTTTGCGTCGTTATAATCTCTATAATACAGTGAATGTTCTGAACCTCAATCAGAGTTTTTAGTTAAGAAATTCATTTTTAGTGATTTTTAAATGTTAAAATTCCTGATAAATCTTGATTTTTTGACTTCCTTGGTGAAAAAATTGTCAAAAATAACCTATTCCCTCTAGCGATGTGATTGAGTGTCAAAACATGAAGAATAATATTAGGAATAATTTCCAACAGGAATTGTCTTTCTTAACGAATTAGAATTTGAGTTATCACTGTTCAAAAAACATGCTAATAAGCTGACTATATCTAAATTAGATAATTTATAATTAGATTAATATGATTTTTTTCTCAGAAATTATTTTAATTATAAGCCAATGACTTAGAAAAGAACTGGATTTTTATATTCAAAATTAAAACAAAATCTCCTTGCCTATACGTACACCTTAAGGTGTATGTATATATATATATATATATATATATATATACATTAGAACATTTTAAAAAAAGTTTTCCTTTAACTATTCAGTTTGTTCAGAATAGGTCATTAGTTTGTCCTTAAACTCATTTTAGTGTGAAAAATTCTGATTAAGCTAATCATTCATTATCTAATTTAAATATAATTAGCTAAATAGCATGTTTTTTGAACAGTGATATCTCAAATTCTAATGTGTTCAGAAAGACAATTCCTGTTGCAAATTATTCCTAACATTATTCTTCATGTTTTGAACCTCCATCAAATTGCTAGAGGGAATAGGTTATTTTTTACAATTTTTTTTTCGCGAAGGAAGTCTAAAAAATGAAGATCTTTTCAGGAATTTCTATATTTAAAAATCAACTAAAAATTCATTTCTTAACCAATAACTTCGACTGAAGGTCAAGACATCTACTGTATTACATAGATTATAATGACACAAACGTAATTTTAATAGATCAATTCATTGTTGACTTATTACTGTTCGAAAGAAGCATTTTATTTCAGACAGCTCTTCAGAAATCGAGTTTAAAGTTTTGGAAACGTGTTTGTCTAAGGTGACAGTACCTAACCCAATCCCTTGTAACTTGAAAACTATTTCGAATATTTACAAAATCTTGTTATCTTTTGACAGCTAAGGGGTTGAACAATATTTTGAATTATTAAAAAATAGATCGATATTTTGGTCAATTTTCATATCTAGTGTATATTTACACCTTAACCTTCATGTTGTCCAGACGAGGAACAACGCCATTAGGAAAACTCATCATATCTCAGTGGCGGTAGAAAAAAATTTCTAGGCGTTGATCTCGTCATCATAAAAAAATCGGCAATATCTTGATGACGAGATATCCCATCATTAGCGAAATTGGTCAGATTCTCGCCGAAACCACTTGGAGGGTTAAGAGAGAAGACCACAATATCAAATGAAGCAAAAACCTCAAGATCTAGAAAAACCTATCGGTTCCACACAGAGCTGTTTACAAATATTTTCCAGTCTTTATTTCAGCGATAGCACTGAATCTTTTCCGCGTATCTTTTTTTTTATGGGATAGCCAATAACTTTTAGCTTTGACGGCTCTTTCGGTCAAGGGAATTATGACTCCCTCGTCGGATTATATTTCTGCGCTACGCTCATTCAGTTTTTCGGGGAATTACTATTGGCCGATGCGGACTTATCGAGAGGGTGCATTTTATTTTCCACTCCCTCCCTCTAGGCTTTCGTCAGGGTTCTTCCCAGGTGGTTAATCTTGAGAAGTGATGTGAGGATTGATACGACTTTTGAGTTGGATGGTGAGACCCATTCTTTGCTAAAAATACACTCCGTTTTTATCTGTAGCTGTTATTAGGATGCTGGATTCTGTTCTGTGTAGTATCGTGGAAAGCGCTTTGAAGTAATTTCTTGGTGTGCGAGAGGTAAAATTTTAGTTTTTTCATGCCAGATAATAACTTCACTTTTATCAAGCAACAAAAATGGAAAGACATTAATATGAAAGGTTTCTTTACCCTACAAGTGGTTTCGACGAGATATCTCATCCATCAAGATCAGACCAATTTTGCTAATCATGAAGTATTTCGTCATCAAGGTATTGCTGATTTTTTATGATGGCTAGACCAGGATCTGCTCAGTTTCCTTCTAATGACAAAAGATGACGGGATATCTCATCCATCAAGGATCTGATCAGGTTTGCTTCTAACGAGAAACCTCGTAGATGCAACCACCAGGAGGGTTAAAAAGAGGATTGACCCTTTGAGCGTCACGAGATTTCTGAGTATTGGTGTTTTGCTATTTACTCTCAACACACAATATGATTAAATAACCGCATTTATTGGTTACCAGAATCATAAGAATGATTATATTAGCCAAAACTCGTTAGAAGTCATGAAGGAAAGACCACAGGCTGCAGGTAAGTAGGTAGGTAGTTAATTAACATCGCAGTGGAACAACACAATGGGCTATTGGCGAAGGTGCGTGATTAATCACGAAGATCCAAGGATAACGCTACATCCAACTTCCTTACTACGACAACGTGAGGATATTTAAGCCCACGACAAATTTAAAGTGCACCCGTGTACACGACTGTCTTTGACTGTAACGAGTTTCGAACTCGCAACTCAACGGTTGCTAATTCGTTACTCTTCTAACCTACTACCGGAGCCCCTACAGGCTTCAGAATGTTTGGTTAGGTTTTAAGGCACAAGGGTCATAATTGACCACACTGTGCCAAATACAGGGCAGATAACGTCAAGTATTGAACATACACACACAATGGAAACTTTACTGACGCGAAAGACAGAAATACCATAGAGGAAGTATATAAAGTAGAGTGAGTAATGGTAACCTTTTATGTGCCTAGGACATATGGCAAAATTAGTAGTAACGGGACCCTTAGACTACCTCTTCTACCGGGTTGAAAAACATTCATTATCTGATCAGTCAACGGTACGGGAGAACATTCTCGTTCATAGATTCATCATAGGATTGGTCCGCGCGACGCAGTAGTACACTTTGGCAATTTCATCATTTATGTCGCCACTGAATAGAAATGCGCATTCACACACCTCCCCGGTTATAAGATGTTAGGTTGCCAAACGAGGTGACCAGTTGCCAAATCGGCCAACCGAGTTATTTTTTTCAGAGTAGTCACGTGACTACTAGTCGGCACGTTGAGGTCACACTTTTTGAAGCTTTTCTCAACAGAAGAGATTGGACTACTTATTTTTATGTCATATTTTATACGCAGGCGGGAACCAGAGACGTAACTAGAGGGGGCAGACGGGGCATCTGCCCCGGGCGCCGGATTGGGGGGGGGGCCCTAAATTGGCCGAGTATTTTTTTTACTATAGATATTTACGTATGATAAAAAATGAAGAGGAAAAACTTAATAGACTACAAAAACCAAAAACTATAAAAACCAAAAACTATAAAAGGAGCTAAATATAGAATGTGTGAAGAAATAGTAGGAAAGCTTAACCTAGATCCTCTTTTTAAAGAAGTACGGAGGACGAAGAAGCGGAAGTTTGATAAGAAGGGCGAAGTTGAAAGCTATGAATTCTCAGAAGAAAAAAAGTTCAGATTATTGATTATACAAATAATAGATCAGATTCTGAATGAACTGAGGAAAAGGTTTCAAATCATTCAAAACATGAATAGTTTATTTGGTTTCCTCAATGGAGCTCGGTTTGACGCAATGAATGGAGAAGAATTGAAGAACCAGGCACTTGAGTTAGCTACCACATATAAAGAATACTTAGACAGGGACTAGCTGGCAATAGAAGTGGAGAGTTTTAAATATCATGCCTTGGATTTAAGCCCTAATATGAAAACGGCTACACCATCAGGTCTTCTGACGTTAATATACAAGAACGGACTTGAAGACGCGTCCACCAACATAACGACAGCGTTGAGAATTTTCCTCAAAATACCAGTCTCAGTGGCCTCAAATGAAAGGAGTTTTACCAAACTAAAGATCTAAAAAATTACCTCAGAAACTTAACAGGATAACAACGACTAACCAACCTGAGAATCATGTCAATAGAGAACAAGGTAGCTTCAAAGTTATCTTTTGAGGACGTTGTAAAAATGTTTGCAGCCGAAAAAACCCGTAAAGTTAAGTTTTAGTTCAAGCTTTCTGTGTTTAAATTAATTTTTTTCACATTTTGTCAATAGATTAAGAGATTGTGAAAAATTTCTAAGTATAATACTCAAGATAATAACTTGAGTAAAATATGTTATTATTAATTCTTGTTCCACAGTTTTTCAAAATCCTTGAATGGTCTTCGGTCGACGTTTCGATAATTCTCTTTTTAAAAGTCCCAAAGCACAAAACAGGTGCTTTTGGACTTTTGTCTCACCCTTTCTCACAAAAGGGTCAGACATCTGGAGATTTAGCAGGAATATCACTAAAGGGTATTTATTGACTTGATACCACTTTCTTCCATTTTTTTCCACGAATTTAATAGTGGATTTAGATGTGTGGCTGCTTGTTGTATCCTGATGCAGTTCTACTGATTGTTGGCACTTTGGGTAAAGATATAGTATTTCTTTTTTGAATATTAGGGATAAAATAGGGTCTTGATAATATGTGGGAGTTGATTTTTACATTTCCTTCCTTTTTACTTTTAATTTTCCATTATATGCAAAACCGGCAACAATCATACATCTCTTAGAGAAAGTTCTCACGTTAAAGTTACAAAGTTGAACCACGTTTTAAGATTTTTCTCCTCTTTTATAATAATAAATTGTTATTTTTATTGCAATCTTTTAAATATACCCACGCCTCGTCTATTGTCACAACATTTTTCCATCTTTCTCCAGCTAAATGCTTCTCATACAGAATTCTGCAGCGAGTTCTGCTTCCTGCAATATGTCGTGGAGATAGACGATGAACATTGTATTTTTTGGACTTTTTAAGATTCAAATCACTGTTAATTTTATTTACAGTTGAAACTGAACTTTTAATGACTTTGTAATAGTCCTTTGACTTGGCGGATTCTCTTTTAAAATTAAAGATCTTACCTTACAAATATTCTCAGAATTTTTTTTCTTTTTTGGATAAGTATTTGGAAGTATTTTTCCACTTTTACGCGTTTATTCCTTTATCATTAATAATATTACTTATAGTACCTTTAGATATAGGAAAAACATGACTTTTACAGCGTTTTTCAATAATTGAATAAGCATAATTCTCTTCGGAAAGAGCGGAAACATAGCCTCCCATCCATTGTTTATTTAAAAGCGCCATTTTGAAAGTAAACAAAACTATGAGTTAGCAGACGACAAGTTATACATTAACTATTTAACTGCTGCGAAAATAAAATTATTTCGTCGCATAAAATTTTTTTTATAACTCATCAAAATCATTCAAAAATGTCCGAACAGCCTCTGTATTGATCATAATTAAATATCCTATTCTAAAGTAACAGTCTGTTGATTTTGATGCAGCCCACACATATCCCGATATCATTTGATAAAACCTTTTCATTTCATTTGCAGCGATTATAAGTTTGAAAGAATATACCAAACATGCTACTCTTTGATTATTTGTCAATGAAATATCTTAGAATTAATTAGGTATTTTATCTTGTACTTAAAATGAAATTGCTGCAAATTAATCCAAAACCGCCACCATCCTTTCAGTTAGAGTGAAAACCGAGATTCCATACCCAACAAAAAAAAACGGAAAATCCTTCTTCCATCGTCTGAATTACATCAACAAAACCACAATAATAACTATAGAAACAAATAGAAAGTAACTAGGTTAACATATCTAGAGCTCCATAAAATATTCTATCCACACTCCTTGCAATCAATTCAATTAACATGTAACCCACATGTTCATTTACTCCAACTCCAAGGACTTTCCTTATGTCCATCAATCCGAATAATCCTCTTAGCAATGCCATCAACAATCACTACCGACGATGACAGGAATCTCCAAAGAATATTTCCAAAGCACCGCCATCCTTTCAGCCAAGGGTGATAACCAGGATCCCATCCCCAATCAAAATTAAATTAACAGACCCATTTCCGTCATTTCAATGACATCTCTAAAATCACTACAGAGGAACTAGGTTCACAGACCGAAGGTTCCATAAAATAGTCCATCCACAATCATTGCAATCAATGCAATTAACACAAAACACACATGAAACTCCAAGGACTTTCCTTACGTCCATCAATCCTCTTCTTAGTCCTCTCAACAATGCCATCAACAACCACCACCGTCGTTGAATCTGGCGGCTGGAATCTCCAAACAATTACCAAAGCACCGCCATCCTTTCAGCCAAGAGTGAAGACCATTATTCTGTCCCCAATCAAAAAATTAAATTAGCAAACCCGATTCCATCGTTTCAATGACATCTCTAAAAACACTACAGAGGAACGGTTCACAGACCGAAGGTTCCATAAAATAGTCCATCTACAATCAATGCAATTAACACAAAACACACATGAAACTCCAAGGACTTTCCTTACGTCCATCAATCCTCTTCTTAGTCCTCTCAACAATGCCATCAACAACCACCACCGTCGTTGAATCTGGCGGCTGGAACCTCCAAACAATTCCCAAAGCACCGCCATCCTGTCAGCCAAGGGTGAAAACCAGGATCCATCTAAAATCAAAAGAAAAAAGGCAGGAAACCCGTCCTCCATCGTTTCAATTACGCCGCCGCGTGCCCAAATGAAGTCAGTCAGCAGTTCGGTTCAGTAGCCGACATGACGGAAGGACGCGTCGCGAATTTACATCCAACCAACACATACTTCCCGCTGGCAGGGGAGGCCCGTGGCAGCAGTGACTAATGCGTGCGTGACTATGTGTGTACACGGGGGATCCTGGTCACGTGTGCGTGTGTACGTACACACTGAGCATCGGCACGGTTCAGCGGATGAGTCTTTGCCCTCATCATTAGGAAGAGTGAGAGGGGGTCGGAATCTCTCGGAGGGAGGAGGCAGGGGTTCGAATCCGGTTCCAGATTTTGCATAATTAAGTGGCAAGGGCAGGGGTGTGGAGATGGGAGAAATCGGTTCGCGGAGTTGTTTCGCACTGAAAGGGTCGGAGCCCGAACAGTTTGTCCATTGGAAAAGAGCTTCCTGTCGGATGGGTTCTTTGGGGTTGAGCGATGGTGTTTGGACGGGGACAACTTTGCAAGTGCGGATGCTCGCATCTTAATGAAATCACTTATGCTCAAAGGAATTTGATTTTATTAGCGCGGGTGATATTTGTTGGGGACGCCGCTCAAAGCTGTTGGGAACATATGTGATACAGAATTACAAGAACTTTTGCAACTGGTTTCAACTGAATCAGAACAAGAACTTGGTGATATTTGGTACAAAATAGATATGCGCAGAAACATGTGCGCGTGTGTGTTCTGAATGCGATGGAATGTGTTGCTCTGGTTCACACGATATTCTAGTTCACCAGAGTATCCCCCAATGAGAAAGGTGAATATAAAAGAGAATGAGCGAACGGTGGAATATAAAAACGCAAAAAGCAGAATAAGAATAAACATTCTTTCCCTCCAAGTGGTTAGTGGTTTCAGCGATATATCTCGTCCATCAAGTTCTGACCAGTTTTCTTATTGACGAGATATCTCGACATCAAGATATTGCCAACTTTGTTATGATGACCAGATCAGGATCTCGTCAGTTTTCTTCTAATGCCGAGATATCTCGTCCATCAATATCTACTCAGTTTTACTATTGACGAGATATCTCGTCCACCAATATCATTTCAGTTTTGCAAATGATGAAAGATCGAGGCAACCTCCAGGATGGTTAAGTTTGACTTTGGAGTAGAGGATAAAGATAGCTTCGTATAATATTTAGAAAAAGAAGATGGCCATGTTTTCGTACTTGGGTGTCTATCGTTGTTTTCTGTTGAAATAAATATATTTTATTAAAGTTGAACTCTTTTATTCTTTATAAAGAACTATGCCTGCAGGGAGACCACCATAAGAACAGACTTAACCCCTCCTATGCCACTTGGTAATGGATTATTTGATTCCCTCACTTTAGGCAGGTGTCAACTGATATTTAGCTTGATACGTTTCTCCATCCTTTATTCCACATTCCACCATTCAGTCATTAAAACATCGAATCGGATAAAGAATCACTTGATTTTTTTGCTACTAGTAGACTTTTAGACTGTATTATTCTTTTTCGGAGGTAGATGTACTTTTAATGATTTTAATTTAGTAAGTAATCTGCTTCAATTAATTCGGTGTTTTGTTTTCATCCCTCATTTAACTGTATTTGTGTGTGTATTTTCTTGCACATTTTTTATCACATTTTTTCTCGGCAATTGGATATTACTGTGTAGAGAAACAACGGTATAATAAATTAAAAAATTACAAATATATTTTTAAATGATTTCAATTCGATAAGTAATCTGCTTCAATTCAGTGTTTTCTTTTTTGTCTGTTATCTAACTATATTTGTTTGTGTCTTTTTCCTTGCACTTTTTATCATGTACTTTTTCTCCGTAATTGAATATTTTTCTGTACAGAAACAACACTAAAATAAATTTTAAAATTATAAATAGAGGTAAACTGGTCTAACACAAAGGCAGAATAGAAAATGTTGTTTCATTTGGAATCCGTAATGGGACTCTACCCGATCCGAAATGAATTCTCCCTAAGCTACGTGGCGAAGTCTCGTAAGCTATTATGAAATACATGTCATGTTCACTACGTTCAATAATATCATTTATAAAAGCAAAGGGTTTTAAGTACTCCTCTTTCAAATAGAAATGAATTCTCCCTAAACGACGTGACGAAGTCTCGTAGGCTATTATGAAATACATGTCATGTTCAGTACGTTCAATAATATCATTTATAAAAGCAAAGTGTTTTAAGTACTCCTCTTTCAAATAGAAATGAATTCTCCCTAAACGACGTGACGAAGTCTCGTAGGCTATTATGAAATACATGTCATGTTCACTACGTTCAATAATATCATTTATAAAAGCAAAGTGTTTTAAGTACTCCTCTTTCAAATAGAAATGAATTCTCCCTAAACGACGTGACGAAGTCTCGTAGGCTATTATGAAATACATGTCATGTTCACTACGTTCAATAATATCATTTATAAAAGCAAAGTGTTTTAAGTACTCCTCTTTCAAATAGAAATGAATTCTCCCTAAACGACGTGACGAAGTCTCGTAGGCTATTATGAAATACATGTCATGTTCACTACGTTCAATAATATCATTTATAAAAGCAAAGTGTTTTAAGTACTCCTCTTTCAAATAGAAATGAATTCTCCCTAAACGACGTGACGAAGTCTCGTAGGCTATTATGAAATACATGTCATGTTCACTACGTTCAATAATATCATTTATAAAAGCAAAGTGTTTTAAGTACTCCTCTTTCAAATAGAAATGAATTCTCCCTAAACGACGTGACGAAGTCTCGTAGGCTATTATGACATACATGTCATGTTCAGTACGTTCAATAATATCATTTATAAAAGCAGTGTTTTAAGTACTCCTATGTCAAATAGACTGAATAATAAAATGTGGGCTTGATTTGAAAATTGATTATCGCTCTTTTCTGATTATCAGATTGATTACATTACAGATTGATTTATAAGTAACATGAACTTACTCATTTATGAATAAAGCTTTCTCAAACAGTTGTATGTTTGTAGTTTTCCTAAAACCAGTTTTCTATCCTCATACAAGAACCGTACTTTTAGCTAAATCACTAGCAGGATAATCCACAGGCAGGAAGTCCAGTAAATTGACAAGAAACACGAGACCATGATCCGCATTTCTTGGTCTAGTAGCCCAGTGGTTGGTTGGCACTCTGACCCTTGATTCAGTTGGCTCCGTGTTCGAATCCCCATCTTGGTATGAATGTTCGTAGTGGTTCGGCACCCGCTATATGTAGTAAATATCGACCTCATTTTACTACATAAAGGGGGTTCCTAAATATCGTGTAGAATAAAATGACCTTAGAGTGACAAACCAACGAATGAATTCAGTAGCGTGGACGGACTGACAAAGCGGATGAAGGTCAAAACCTTGACCTTCATCCGTTATGTCAGTAGACGTTACTGAATTTTTTGGATGGATGGTTGTGTTTTTTATGGCGCAAGGGACAAATTTGTCCGCGCTATTCCAAAAACAAGATAACGTCCAGTAATACACACAACACAAAGGTTTACTGACACAGAAGGGAGAAATACACCCTGGGAGGAACTTGACAGGAATCGAACCTGCGCCACCTACAACTCGCAGTTTACTTGTGGAGTGCACAAACCCACTGAGCCACGGCAGCACCTTTTATTTTTAGAAGCGGCTGTTGTGTTTTATCAACCACCAATATTACCTTTGATTTGAACCTATTCCTGCGATTAATCCTCTATAGTGATTAATCCTCTGAGTTTCACCAGATTTCTGAGTAGTGTAGTATTGCTATTAATCCACAACAAGCATAACGAAAAAAATATATACATAGGTTGAAAGAATCCTAGGAAATATTCTATTAGTCAGATGGTTAAAACTAATAAGAAGCCATGCAGGAAAGACTGCAGGTTGAAGAACGGATATATGCGTGTTATATCTTGCTTATCGTATTATGCTGCCACTTAAGCCCCTCAAGGATGGCACAGCTTGTCCGCTTTTGGACCTTGCGCCATAAAACCCCAAAATCCAATCCAAGCCCCTCAAGGGTTTAAGTGGCAGATTTTATAATGACACTAGCTGTATGGCCCCGCGTTGCGGAGGACGTGTTAGTAAATACCTCCCTCTTGGATTTTTTACTCTTTTTTGCATGCCTTCTTATAGATTCACTGTTATATAATTCTATAAATTTATCTTTATTATTATTCGGATTTAAAAGTTTTATGGTTTAATGTGTCACGGGATAACTGATTGTTAGTAAACGACATATTAGATTTTTCGCCGTCTCATTGCAAGTCTTCGTCATGTAAATTTCCCAAATTCACCCTAACGTTCAGCTTCGATCAGTCTTCTATTGGTAGCTTGTTCCTTAGATTCATTGTCACGTCTTTCACGTAGTTTATATTTAGCTGAATTGCTTGTTATGGAACGTTTTCTTTTTGGCATTGTCGTTAAAAAAAAAAAGAGTAATTACAACTCAAAAAAACAATCGCTATAAAAAAGGCAGCAGTAAGCAATTTGAAATTCCAAATTACGATGGATTGAAGAGTTGAGGTGTACAGGTTTGCTGTATTGGATGTGAAATAATTATAAAAATAATGCTTATTTAAAGAAGTAAAATATAAGGCTCGAAAAAGTAGTGTATTAAATGCTTATTTAAAGCAGTAAAATGTAGGACACGAAAAAGTACTGTATATTGAATTTTGAATATTTTTTCCTTTTTTTTCTCGAATTTAACAAGAATATTTAAGTCTGCTAAAAAAACATAATAAAAAAGTTGGGGCGAAAACCGCTATAGAAGCGTTACGGAATCAGCCAGTGACGTCACGGCACTCTGTCCAATCAGGTAATTTTTTGAACATTTTATATTAAAATTTAAATTTTGAAAATTTTAAAGGGGCGGTATAACTTTCCCAGTTTATTCTGCATATTTTGACACCTCTCTCAGATCTCTACGTGCTGTGGTTGAGACGAAGATAGATTTCAAACAAACTATCACACATTAACATAGTGTAGATAACTTTACTGTTATTTCCACTGACGAAATAATGGCGAAAAGTTCAATTTGGTCGATCGTTCAACGGCCATTTTTTGAAAACCTTAAGTGGATGGATTTTATTAGTTTTGGTTAGGTGTTCTTTCCCCCTTAGAAAAGTTTGCATAGTTGTTTTGTGACTCATACATAGTATTACACATTAAGACACTTTTTTTTCTTTTGAGCAACTTTTCTTACAGTTTTCCTGGAGTGTACAACATATAGTAAGCATTCCAAGAAACGAGAGGGCAGCAAAGAGTACAACGATGCAGCTTGGCTTCACCGTCCCAATTTTCAAGACATAGTCTGTTTTGAAAAACAATAAAGTCATACCAATAAGATTCCTGGAAAAGAAGTTTAAAAAGAGTTTCATATCAAGGGCTCGATTACAGTGTTATGCAATGCAGGTAGGTATTTAATTAACGTCGCACTGGAGCAACACAATGGCCATTGGCGACAATCAAACTCGAAGGAAAGATCCAAGGAAAACACATCGCAATTTTGAGCCACTGTCAGATGACGAGGTCACACCTGAGCTGGCATCTCACTCTCCAAACTTCCACACCACGTATACGTGAGGACATTTGGGGCCACGACAGATTTAACGTGCCCCAGACCCCTTTGTACACGAGGTTCTTTAGTTGGATTCGAACTCGCAACCCTGCGGTTGCTAGTCCGTTACTCTTCCAATCGGGCTACCTCGGCCCTCTGCAATGCAAATATAAGTAGAAAAGTTTGGTAAAATCCAGACATTCGTTTAGGTCGTACACATTTTACACATAGATACTTATTACTAGGAATTCCTGCTCGATTTGTCGATTAACTGTTAACATTTCGACTGAATGTCAAACATACAAATCAGATAAATCCGATTTGAATTACAAATCTAACACTAAAACACAAGTTGGGAAATCAATTTATTTTTATTCATTACTGACATTCATTTTCTAAACTTTATTTAGAATTTATTCCTAAACTATTTCAATTTGAAATAATAAATTAATGAATTTCATATTTATCAGTTCAATTGATTTATGTTTTAAATGTTCAGTCTTGTGGTTGGCTCAGCTAGGTCAAATGGATCCCTTGCACCACGATATCCAACCAACTCCCAATACAATTCTTCGCTAAAACAATAACTTCTGGTGGATATACTAACCCTAACAATCTTTTACGGTGATGGAGCATTCTAAGCTTTCCCTAAATTTAGCTTGGGAATATTTTTCACTTCTGCCTCAGTAAATAATTTCCATGTCCATTATATATTTAAAGAACTAAAATATTAAAACAAATTAACCAGGTGTAATTCCTGTAGAACGGCAAATGTCAAAT
Source organism: Meta bourneti (assembly GCA_933210815.1). Taxonomy (NCBI): domain Eukaryota; kingdom Metazoa; phylum Arthropoda; class Arachnida; order Araneae; family Tetragnathidae; genus Meta; species Meta bourneti. The sequence goes on from OW119926.1 coordinate 94,534,754, forward strand.
TCTGCTAAACTGTGAAATAAGGGTTTATGGAAATGTCTACATACTCGATGCCTTTTATTTTTGTTCCCTTGTACAGCCGAGTGGTGCTTGCAGAAATTCCTATGAATATAGTCTAATGTTTCTGTCCCTACCTCCTCCCAAAGTTTGAATAGAATTATTTTTAAAACCTTCCTGGATACCCTGGATATCATATTCATTTGAGTAAATTTTATAAGTTGGGCACCTTAAAAATACTTTTTCCGAAAAATTAATTTTTTTAACCCTCTGAGAGGTCCATACTGAAACCTTGCAACCTGTAGTCTTCCCTGCATGACTTCTAACCAATTTTGATTTTCTTGACCAATAGAGTTTTTCCAAAGGGCTCTATTCCAAGGAAATTGGCAATACAACCTTTCCAAATGATTATATCCTAAAGGAAGGAGTAATAGAATCTTTCCAAAGAATTATATTCTAAGGAAATTAGCAAGAAATTCTTTCCAAAGGATTATATCCTAAGGAAAGGAGTAATAGAATCTTTTCAAAGGTTTATATTCTAATCAAATTAGCAAGAAATTCTTTCTAAAGGATTATATTATGAGGAAGGGAGCAATACAATCTTTCCAAAGGATTATATCCTAAGGAAAGGAGTAATATAATCTTTTCAAAGGTTTATATTCTAAGGAAATTAGCAAGAAATTCTTTTTCAAAGGATTATATTATGAGGAAAGGAGCAATAGAATCTTTCCAAAGGATTATATCCTAAGGAAAGGAGTAAATAATCTTTTCAAAGGATTATATTCTAAGGAAATTAGCAAGAAATTCTTTCCAAAGGATTATATTATGAGGAAAGGAGCAATAGAATCTTTCCGTAGGATTAGTCAAAGGAAAGGAGTAATAAATCTCTTCAAAGGATTCTATTCCAAAGAATGGGCTAATAGAATCGGTCTAAAGGATTTTATTCTAAGGCGAGAAAAAATAGAATCTTTCCAAAGGATTTTTTCCTATTCCTAGAAAAGTACCTATAAAATCGTTACAAAGGATAGTATTCTAAGGAAAGTACCAATAGAATCTTGCTTAAGGTTGACAAAATTTATAGATTATTTCAGCAAATAGATGCGGTTAATTAGTTATTCAGTGGATTGCGGGGTAAAAAAATACTACACCAGGCTCAGAGAGTTAAGTCGAAAAATGAACTGAAACTCTCCACTTTCCATGTATGTTGCCAATACCTTAAGAGCCTATTAATAGACATCCGATGCTTCCCATCTTTAATGCAGCACATTACGCCGTTCATTTGTGTGTGGGGGTGTTACCTTCCTAAAAAATGTAACTAAGTTGAATAATTAATTTTATTGGAAAGAAAAGGAGAGAGATGTTTCGGTAAACCCCCTCGATTCTGTTTTGTTTGAAAACAGTTTCAGACGACTTTTAAAAGGAATAAAAGCATATTAGTTTCCTTTCCTCTTCAACGCACTAAAACATGCTCTTTCATACTTACGAATGCGGAAAAAATTAAAAGCATCGCTAAATTCGTTTTCTTCTGAAAGAATTTATAATACCGCTGAAAAACAGAAATAAGGAGTACACATCATCAGACAGAAAGGATGGATGCTTTAATAACATTGCAGTGATATGAAATTTTAATCACAACCCCACAAGTGGATTTTTCTTCATTGCTATAAAATATACGTCATCAAAATTATGATTTGTGACACATAATGCCCCTTTTTACCTATCATAGTCATTTTTAGAAAATTTGGAAGGAATTTTAAAAGTGAAGCGAGTGATGTTGGGGATCAGGGCGTCATCAGGGATGAGCCAGACGCAGACAACACAAAATGGTGTTTTCCAAGCATTTCAGCTTGGTTAATAAAGTTCCCTGTTTTTCGTATTTTTCCGATTTTATTAAACATTTTTATATCCACCGTGATCCTTATCAAAAAGGAGGCCGCGGTAGTCTGGTTGGAAGAGCAACTGATTAGCAACTGGAGGGTTGCGAGTTCGAATCCAACCAAAGACCGTCGTGTACAAAGGGGCCATACCTTATCATAAAGGCATTAAGTCCATAAATTGTTCCTATCATATCTCGTTTTAGGAGAATAAATCATTACTCTTAAGAAATTAACATTCAGAGGACCCATTCACAATTCGGTAAATTGTTTTGTACCTACTGCCGTTTGTGTTGCAATTGTTTTTGTTTATCAGTGTCATGTATCTTATAGAGATCTGTATAACAAGTATACACGTGATTGGTGATGGGAATATCCTCAAAATCAAACATTGCTCCGGCATCACATCACAATAGTATAATGTAGTGTAAATGAAGGATGAAGATATTTTAATGGAGTGATTTGGATTTAGGGGACAAAATACTGATCAAATGATTAATTTAGTGATTACGAAACCGAATCAGACAAAAATGAATTGCTCGTTGCAAGAAAGATCACGAGTTCATGTTGCAGTTGATTCCGAAGATACAAATACTCCGGATGAACTTTCCTCACTGCCTTATGTTATGTTTGTTGCTAAAACAGGCTTGCCAAAGCGAAACGTTTTTTATTTAAATACATTTAAATACCACTAGTATACTCTGGGTTGTCAGAGGGAATAATCCCCAAATCCAAATTTTGCTCATTGCAATCATATAATATAATTTTGTGTAAAATAATGGGTGAGATTATTTCAATAAACAGAGGATAGTCTTCAACTGTTCAATTTATTGATTACGAAATTGAGTCAGGCAATAATGAATTAATTGCCTATTGCAAGAAAGAGGTAACGGAATTTGGAATTTGTGTCAGAATGTACCTACCATAAAGAACCTCACATCTGAACTTTTTTTAAAGAATTTTGTATTTATATTTTTGAATTTATTTTGAGTTTTTACAATATCTGTAATTTTGTAATTTCTGTAAGAATAAAGTACTAAATAAAAGTTGATTTTTAAAAATAAATTTTGTCTGTAATATTATTAAGCACACACACACACATACAGTCCACACTGCCTTATGTATGTCTGTTGCGAAATCAGGTTTGTCAATATAAAATGTGTTTCTTTATAAAATACTTAAACATACTGCGAGAATACTCGGGGCACTTTGAATACATTCTAAAGAAAAGAACTTTTACTCATGTTTAGTAGGGTTTTATTTTTATTTTTGAAAAGATGAAACTCTACTAAACAAGGGTATCAAGTGAATAGTTGTGACATTCAGTTGTCACATTCGAGGCAACTAGTCAATGAGTTGCGTCAAAATAACTTGATTTTATCAATGGCATTGAAATACTTTGATAAACAAGTACTGTACGATCAAAGTGAGCACCATGACTTATGGCTATTTCAAATCGATAGACCAAAATTTATAACCGTTTAGTATCGGAAAGTTTCATAACTTATGTGGCATGCATATCGAAGTGACATTAGCACCATTTTAACCCAAGTAAAAAATGTTTGAACTACTTTTTTTACCTGAGAAATCGAAATCCAATGAATCGAAATCAGTTATGTGATGACACCAAATTTGGTTGAATTTGGTTCAATAGTTCTTTTAACACTGCTGTAAACACCTCCCGTTTGATGATAACATCCTCTTCACCCATTGAAACGCTACTTGTCAATGCACTTTAGAAGCAACACACAATAGGTACTACGCTCCAAACGATACTATTGTTTATATTTGTATAGAATAAGTTGATGATATTATGGGAGTGATAAGTGATATGAAAGACCTTGGACCTTTACGATTAATTCGAATTAAGTTACGCACGAAGGTTCAGATCATTCGTTAAGTTAAGGCGGAAATCATAAATTATTATGTGTTAAAAAGTAGTTGGATAAAAGGCAAGTATAATCGATTCTTGTGCTTATATCATAATTTCATTGAATTTTCAAAATATGAAGCAGAATTAACCGAATAGTTAAAAGGGCCATTTGCGTGGATTACGACATTCAAGTCTTATAACAGGAATCTATCTGAAGTGAAACTTTTTAAAGTTTGTAGCAGAACACCTTCTCTTCTCCCCGAAAGGAATGAGGAACTGTTATCAGCTGTATCCAAGGACGCATGATAGTGCTCTCTTCTGTGCCCCGTTTGAAAGTGATAGCGTCTGTTTCTGTTAAGAAGCAAGAGGGTAATCGTTCTGTTGTCCGTTTGGAGATGTATACCGTTTTCGTTTCTTGTCTGTTAGTAAATGTTGTGTCTCTTAATGAGATTTGATTTTTATATAGCTGATCTAAGTTGGTATAAGTTATATTTTATTTCTTAACCTTTAAATATTTTAATTTTCAAATTACGATTTTTAAAACCTTTCTTTTGAAATTGTAATTTAAGGTGAAAAATGCTTGAAAAGGAAACAGTTTGTGCTTGATGTATGTTTTAAGCGTAAGCTTAAGACATATCTTTCGAAATCAATACGTGTGTAGTATTCTAAATTTGCAAATAGGTTTGACATAATTTTTAATTTTTTTTAGAAACTTCAGTCAAACACTTGGAAGCATTTGATAAAAAATTTATGCTAAAGTTAAATGAAAAATGCACACTACCGATATTTGCAAGCCAATAAAAAAGCCAAGTGACGCCACGTTCGGTATACGTACTGGAAACACGTTCCGTCGCATAACACAACCGTCACCTACATTTAGCTTGAAATAAAATGCCTCTCATAACTGGTATGTTATGTGGATTAAGTTCTGTAGCATGAAATACCACTCCATATTGCTATTGGCTAATTTTCTCAAACCAATTTTCTTTAGAAAGGGTTTTTGCAGAGGAGTGTACTTCCTGCACTTATTCTGGACATGACGTCGCTTGTCTTCTTTTTCGAATGCTATTTCAGAACTTCAAGAATTCCAAAGATTCAATTTCAAATTTATATATTACTAGCTGAATTTACCCGGCGTTGCTCGGGTTTAATTGGTTAAACATCGATTGAAAGTGATACAAAATGCACTTTTCTGTCATAGAAAATGCAAATAAAGAGAAAAATAAGCGAAAGCAAAAAATTTTTAAAACTGAGATTTTTATTACTTCTACAATTTACTTTAGACCCATTTCACATACTATAGGTAAGACAAGCCTACAAAAAGTGATACTGAGAAGACTATATACAAAAGTCGATTTTGAGTTTTAAAGTGATTGTGAATACCCTTTAACTTCATATTCTAAAAGGACATACATCGTGTTATTGCAGTTAGTTTTATTCTTATCCATATCTTTTTATTTTAAGCACCTTGCACTAGTAATTTCGAATTTCGGAATTCCACCATCATTATGAAATGCTGACAAATCATATTGATACGATATCATGATCAACGTTTCAAGCAGTTACACTTTATACTTGAAAATTCCATCCCGTATATGTGTATAACAGCTTGTTTTAAAATCAAATGTTTTCAGTACACTGAGTTAACCGATTGTACCTGAATAATCCTAATTACCTTACCTTCACCTGCCATAACTCGCTACTAAAAGTGCACCAGAAAACGTGCCAAGTGCGTTGCTGTTAGATTCTAAAAAACTCCTAGGTCATCTTGAGAGGCGACTCTTGTAGATGTTAAATCTGACGTCATCTGTACAGCTAGACCGGGAGAGAGCGTCCCCTAGCAGGTGCTCTATCCAGGATGACGGGACGTTACACCCCTCTGCACACCCAAAACAAATAGAACGGGGGCTAATATGTAGCCTACGTTGCCCGCAGGTTTCCAAATAAGTGTGCCAAATTTGGTATAGATAGGTCAAACGGTGTAGATTTGTATATATAACAGAAAGACAGATGTCAACTCTGCTTTATATGTATAGATAGTAGCTTGGTCAACATTAATTGGAATAAAAACCAAATGTTGCCGAAACGTTGATAAATTTCGATGTTTATCATGAGACATCATATGGGTAACAGGAAATAAAGTTGGTGTTTTCCCTTCGGTTTCCTTGTTTACGCTGAAAATTCCTCTCGTATATCGTCAGCATACAAGGAAAACACATCAAGTAAAAAAAAACATTTTTATGAAAAATTGAAGGGGAAAATGTTCTCACTAAAAAGTGTTTCTTAAGAAGAAAGCTAACAATCAAGTCAAAATCAAAAAAGTCATTCATGATGTCATGTAATACATCATTAGAAATACTATGCTTTTCTGCAAAATAAGTTCTATTTCAGGTGGTTGTGCGTACTCATTACATCATTATATTTACTTATTTTATTTTTAGTATGAATCCATGCGTATCTCACTTAGAAATTTTCATAAAGAAAAGATAAATAATGTACCATTAACTCTCAAAGTATTTCGACGAGATATCTCGTCCAATATCTTGTCAATTTAGCTAAGGACGAGATATCTCGTCGAAGCAAAACTGCCCTATTACTCCAAGGGGAATGAAGATGTAAGTAGGAAAACGAATTTTTCCTAGCCCAGAACTGGTGGAAGTTTTGAACAGGGTTTTGCACCAGATATAGGACACTACCGGACAGTTTTCGACTCGAAGATAAATCCCAGGAGGGTTAATATATATTTTTAGAAAAAAATTAATTAAACATTTTTTTTGTAATTCAAGGTCAAAAATGTAGGACCTTGCAAATAGAAAGGCCATTCAGAATATTATGTTATCAATAACCCTCGTGGTGTTTGTTTCGACGAGGAATCTCTCGATGTATTAGCAAAGTTGTTCAGGTCTTGATGGACGAGATTTCTCGTCATTGGAAGAAAATTGACCAGATCTCGTCAACATCAAAAACGTCATCTTCATGACGAAATAACTCGTCATTAGCGAAATTGGACAGATCTTGATGATGGACGAGATATCTCGTCGAAACCACTTGGAGAGTTAAATGTACATCATTTTAAAGGTTGCAAATTTACCTACAAAATAAGCCCTAATTTAGTCCAATTGAACAATTCGGTCCGGAAATACGGGCGTTTAGTAATTCTAGAATCATGGAGAATTGCCCAATTTTTGAAATTTAAAATTGATACAAATAAAACTATTGCAAGTAGTTAGTTTAATTAACGTCGCACTAGGAGCAACACAACCTGTTATTGGTCCGGAAACAAACCCCGAAGGAAAAGATTCAAGGATAACACCACGCAATTTCGAACCACGGTCAGACGACGAGGTCACACCTTAGCTGGCACCCCACTCTCCAAATTTCCACACCACGCCAACGTGAGGACATTTGAGGCCACGAGATTGCGCCTATTGTACACGACGGTATATGGTTTGATTCAAACTCGGTTGCTAATTCGTTGCTCCTTGCAACCGGGATACTCATGCTCTATTGCCAAGAAGGAAAATAAAATTATTAAAAATATACTGTATGTGACTGTAATGAAATGATTAAGTTTTAAAAAATCGGTGATGGTTGGGTTGTGGATTGTACCACTTTACAAAATGACCCTTATGCTTATTTAAGAAGACTCAAGAAACTATATGACTGCTGCGCTGCTTCAAAATTGTTTTACTTCCAAAGATGGGTTACTAAATATTGAGTCCGACTGCCATGTTAAAGTATTTTAATCCTCCAGAGAAGTATTCGCCCATCCGGTAAACGAAGTGTTGATAAGTATCGACTTTCTAATGGAATAGACTCAGTATGTGGGCTGAGGTAAGATCTTAGAAGTGCAGTTCAGGTGGGTTTGAGGAATCGACTCGTGCCTATCGAAGCGCAAACGAGTGTTTTCATCACGCTCACCGATTAGTGCTTCATTGGGATTTGTTCTTTCTCCCAAAACCAGTTCTTCCAAACGAGTGATCGGAGGAAATAACACTTCACACATTCTCCGGTTGTTTCATTAGAAGTTCGATGCTGACAAGTTGTTGACGAAACAGACCAATTATGTAAGCTACAATGCTGAACATTTTCTGAGCAGCATTAACCCTCCAAGTGTTTCGACGAGATATCTTGTCCAAGATCTGGCCAGATTTGCTAAGGATGTCGACAAAACTGCCCTATTACTACAAGAAGAATGGTGATCCAAGTAGGGAAAATAAATTGTCCCTTGCCCAGAACTGGTGACTATTTGGAACAGGTTTTTGCACTAGAGGCTATCATGGCAGTTTTCGACTCAAAGATAAACCACCTGGAGCATTAAGGACAAGATATATCAAAGACATTTATTATTTAAATAACATAAGACAAAAGGGTGAAATGATTGAAATTACAACTCCGTTCGACTCGTGAAACGTGAACAAATCAATATTTTGTGTAGTCGCTAAGGGTGGTAATAACTGCTCCTACACGTCTTGGTATTGACCAAAAGGGCTTTTGGTTGTGTGTTTGGTTAGTGTCCATGTTTCTTCCACACATTGCCAAAATTCATCTGGCTTAGCCACGGGTGGTCTGTGGTGTACCAGTCGTTAGGCGATCATCGACCAGACGTGTTCGATGGGTTATAGATCTAGTAAACGGGCGGGCCGTGGAAGAAGTGAAACCTGGTGAACATTGAGGAAATGTACATTTCTTGACACTTGCGTTTGCGCATTGTTCTGTTGAAATCGGACCGCAGGTAAGCCCTGAAGATAAGGGAAGAGCAACAGTCTCCCAAACTTCAGAGATGTTGCTATGACTGTGGAGTGTACCGGTGACTTGTACCGGCAATGTGTACTAGACGGGTGGGGAATTATAACCCAATGGGTGCCACATTCCATATCTCCAGACGACGGAGTGTTATGGCGATGCATAATGCAATGATCATGCAGTCTGACACCGTGGTACAATCAAACTTGGTTGCGACCATCGTAGCACTGCAGACAGAATCAAGATTTGTCTGCAAAAATGGTGTCATACCTTTCCATTGTCCATGAAAGGCTTTCTACATACAGCCACAGACCTTTGTGGTATAAACTCAAAGGTAGTCGCAGCAGAGTGAAAGCCTTGAAAAAATTACCCATTGATGCTGACGACGTGGAATTGTACGTGCTGACACGGGTTGTTGTGCAACACATCCAAATTCTTGAGCTAGGGTTCTTGATGTTGTACTATCTATAATAGTCATGCGCTCAAGATACCTGTCCAAGATATGGTTAGTTTTATTCTAATGACGAGATATATCGTCCATCAAGATCAGATCAATTTTGACCTAATCTAACGAATGACGAGACACCTCGCCGAGACAACCACTAGGAGGGTTAAAATGCAGTTTAGTGCCATTTCGGCAAAACTTAGCGTTTTATCTAATAAGTGTTGATCAATCATACATAAATTCCGAGGAGATAATTAATTAACGTCACACTGGAGCAACATAACGGGCTATTGGCGACGGTCCATGATCAATCCCGAAGGGAAAGATCCCAGGACAACACCTTGTCATTTTGAACCACCCACGGTCAAATGACGAGATCAACTCCGTGCTGGTGCCCAAATCTCCAAACTTCCACACCACGCAAACGTGAGGACATTTAAGGCCACGACAGATTTAACATGCACCAACCCCAACATACGACGGTCTTAGGTTGGATCGAGTTTCGATCTCCGGTTGTAAATCCGCTACTCTACTGACCGGACCACATCTAGAGATTGAATACTTGTTGTCCCCCAAATAAAATCATTGCATTAGACACCAAAAGACCATCTTCAAGACCGAAAGAAATAATAAATCACCTCTCTCAACTCCACCTCACACGGGTATTAGAATTAATGATTGAATCCCGCTATCCCCGGACCTCCGGTAGAGCGGGTGGTCGTCCCTTAGGTGATTTTGACAGGGCTGCCCCAATCAGGGCCGAGGTCATTGGTCATGGTACTTCCGGAATCAATCCGTATACGAAGGGGCGGGATACCGTCTTTCGCAATATTCGGTTGAGTTTTCTGGAGGGAAGGTAATTTGTCGTAGACGTATATCCCAGTAGTTAATCAATCCATTGATTTTAGATCTTCTGGTGCACTATGGTACTACGGTCTGGAGTTTGGCGATGAAATACTAAATTTGGCGAGATTTTTCAATACCTCCTTTTCAGAGTCGGCTTGCCAAGAGTCATTATGTTACCAACTGGAGGGCTGGATGGCTTCAAATATCTTTGAGCCATGGTAGCCCAGTTGGAAGAGCAACGATTAGAAACTGGAGGATTGCGAGTTCTAAACTCGGCTCAGCAAAAGCCCGTCTTGTACACGGATGCTGGTGTTAAATCTGTTATGGCCACAAATGTATTAGCGTTGGCGTGGTGTGAAAGTATGAAGAGCTGGGTGCCAGATCGGGTGTTGACCTCGTCATCCGAACGTGGTTCAAAATTACGAGGTATTGAACTCGGCTATTTCACTTTGGGATTGATCCCGCACCGTCGCCAATAGCCCACTGTGTTTGTCCAATATGTCTTGAACTCAACTACCCACCTACTCTCTGAGCGTCTTTTCAATTACAACTGTTCTTTTAAATCAAGGTATAGTTTTTAAATTTTTGGGCAGAACTTTTCCATAAAGTGATCTACTCACTTTATGTCATGTTTCCAGAGAGATAGCTTGTGAAGGTATGGGATTGAAGTTCGTGCTGTGATAGGTTCCCAAATTGCACACAATATTTCCTCTGAGAGCCCGGAGATTTGACTTTTCCCCGCAACACACTTAATGTCTACATAACAACATCTTTCTAAAGAATCAATGGATTCTTTCAGCCTTTAGAAATATGCTATTGGTCCTTTTCCTTGGAATACAACCATTTTTGGAGCCCATTCTAATGCCCCATTCTATGGAATAGAAACCCTTGGAAAGATTATATCGATCCTTCCCTCAGAATAGAATCATTTGAAAAGATTCTATAGCTCCATCCCTTAGAGCAGGGGTGTCAAACTCAATTAAAACACGGGCCATTTAGTGCAACTGGTAAGATTCACGCGGACCACATCACATTTAAAAATTTTCTCAAAATTATATTTTGAAGTGAGGATTCAGGAATATGGATAGGATAATTAAAACACATTATGTAATTAAGTGAATTTAGGGTAATAATTTATAATATTGCTATATAATTGCTTTTATTTAAACGTTTATTTAATTTAATGTATTTATAAAACTGAAATTAATTTTTTTTACCGGAAACTTGCCAGCGCTTTCCTCCTACTAGTTTTCCAATATCTGGATTCAAGGACTGAGAACAGAAAATATTCATTATGGCAGATAGATGTTTAGCAGTTAATCTTGATCTGTAGGCCGTTTTATTTAATTTCATGGACGAAAATAGTTGCTCACACATTTTTAACGTAACTAAATTGTGTGTACGGTATGCCTCGATCTCCCCTAAGTGCTATTTTCTTCATAACATATTGTCCTGTTTTCATTTTATTTCAGAGCATCGTGGGTCACAAAAAATTACCTCGGGGCTACATACGGCCTGCGGGCCATCAGTTTGACACCCTTGCCTTAGAGTATAATATCTCGTAAAGATTTTGTCTCATTTTCCTAAGAATAGAATCCCTTTGAAAGATTTTATTTTTTTCCGTAGAATAGAATCCTTAGGAAAAATTCTATTTCCAATTTACTTGGAATATTCTTTGAAAAGATTCTATTGCTCCTTTCCTTAGAATAAAATTCATTGGAAAGATTCTATTGCTCATGTCCATAGAATAGAATCCTTAGGAAATTTTGTATTGGTGAAGAAGGTCAAAGCTTGTGAGAAACCATGCATGGAAAACATCAGTAAATTAAAGTACCTTCCGCGGCGTGTCGAAAATGTAATATGGTAGAGAGCATTTTAATTAACGTCGCACTGGAGCAGCACAACGGGATATTGGAAATGTTATATGGAGCAAGCCTCTCCTGGTCAACTTGCTTGTCTGAGGCTATTCATGATGGTTCTGTAACTCAACCTTCCTGGTGGTTGCTTCTACAAGGTATCTCGTCATTCATTAGATTAGGTCAAAACTGACCAGATAGTGTTGGACAAGATAACACGTTATTAGCAGAAAACGGACTAGATCTTGATCTCGTCATCCTCAAAGAATCGGCATCTTGATTACGAGATCTTCGTTAGCCAAATTGGTCAGATCTTGATGACGAGATATCTCGTAGAAACCACTTGGAGGTTTAATCCTTTGCTTATCCTAGATTTTTTGAAGCTGAATCAACTCACAGACCTGGTCTAGCTTCTCTAGACCAAGTGAGATAAGAAATAGCAACAATATTTTTAACTGGAAATGATTTTTCTTCTGTTGTACTTTGTTTATGTTAACATTAAGAAACCTTCTCGCACGTGTAATTGAACACGAGAACTATCTGATGTATTGGTATTGATGTCGTGCAAATGAGAAAAACAACACAAATATTTTCATAGTGATATAAGAATTGGAGTTTATTTTACAGCAGTATTAACAGATATGCACATTTGTTTATTAACAAAACTGTAGACTTAAATAACGTTAATCTCAATATAAGTTAATATTGCATTTATACATTATAAATCAAGTAAGGTTTCAAAAATGCACACAACAATTGCAGATTTTGTTTCTCCTTAACTTAACAACAATAAACGTTCGATATATATATTCATACAATTTACATTAAAACATTAGTTTATAGGTTCAAAAAACGTCTCAACCATAGTATTTACAATAAAAATATATATACGTCTGGGGAAGAGGAGGCCTGAGACAACGAGTTAATTAATTGGATCTTTCGGCCCTTGGCAGAACTGAAGCGAAGTGAAGACGATGGTTTGCTTAGCTTCGTGTTTAGCTGTAGTCAGCTTTCTGAATAGATTAATATTTTGATTGTAGTTACGTGTTACTTGATTGGTCAATCCAATCAGAACTTTTTGAAGAAAGAATTTGAAAAAATAATTCGAATAAACAAATTCATTCGAAGTAATATAATTTAAAGCAAGTTGCTTTATCTGATTCACCTATTTTAAATTAATTTAAAATTTCTAATTTCAATTAATTGTAATAAATTTATTAGAAAATGGAATTAAAAGGAATACTGAAATTTTCACACTTCACAGAGACTACAAGCGATTTTTGTTATTTCAAATGTGATAAATGCTTTAACGTATCATGCAAATAAAGAAATGGAGTTAAAGATAATTTATTTCAAATTCCTATTATCTGTTTATGTAGTGCTTTAATATCATAATTTTGCGAGTTCATTCTATATTGTAGAACATCTGAAATCTCAAGATTAATCGAATTTCAAATTTTAATCTATACTTTAATGAAGCATACGGGGCGCGTTGCAGTTATATTTCATTACATTATAATATTTAAAATAACATGCACAATTCGTGCATTCTTTACTCATTTTTATGAAATTTCCATAAATGACAGAAATTTTTAAATGATGCATTATTTTCAACGAAACATGTATAGTGCTCATTAAAGTTAAAATAATTTTAGATCGCTATTTTATGCAGTATTTTTGCTTTACGGCACATGTTTTTAAACGTACTTATTAAGTTATCAACGCTGAACCAAATTTCAACAATTACACTCAGTCGAAGCACTTTTGAACAATTTCGTTCTTCAGTTACGCCAGTCTGCCAAGGACTATCCTGAGCACATTTATCATAGAAAATGTCTTTTCCAAGGTCAAGGGGACTAGTTATGTAAAATATTTGCATGAATCAGATTGTAGCACAAAGAAATGTTCACAAAATTCCGCAATGCCATTTGTTTTGTCTTAACATCTCAGACTGTTTCGAACGGTAAAAGATGCGTTTTTAGAAGGGATATTTCCAAAAGATTAGGGATGTACACTTTACGTTTTATTTTACACAACAGCCATTCACACACTTTAAAATACAGTCGAACCTCTTTAAGACGAAATCCTCAATGCGAATTAACGATAATATAAATGACATTTATATGCTTGTTATGGTCGATATTGTTGTTAATGGTTCCTTATTTGAATAGTGTTGATTTTCTCAGAAAAATGAATTCGGACAATACGAAATTTCGGTTACAACCAAAATATTTTGAAGGCGAATTAGCAGTTTAGTTGCACCTCAAATCCAAGATTACTTGGAAGGATTCTTGACACTCCTTAGCTTACAGTGGATGTATGAAATTGTAATTTCTATATTCTCGATTCACGTTGCATCAGTTTACATTACAACAGAAACGAGTTGCAGGACTTTGTGAGATTTTAGAAAAAACTGTGATATTTCTTTTTTACTCGAACTTGGACAACTTACATTTATAATATAGCGTTTTTAGTACATAATTTGTTTTTATATTTTACTAAAAGTATTCAACTGTATTTATATTAGCCAATTTAAAAGTATTCTATCAACATCTTGCTCACGTGGCAGCAGTTTGGCTTGGTTGATTGGTCCAGGGAAATGTTGCAATCTACCCACATCAAGGGTACTGACTTGTTAAATTAATGTAAAGTTTGCAATTTAAATGTAATTTTTAAGTTTGATGACAAAAATAGAGGGATATTTTTAATACATTAATTCAAGGAAATAACGTCTTCTCCATCGCCATTTTGTGGAAAAGTTTTTCGCTTTTTTTATTCAGATATGCCAAATTAATATTAGCAAAAGATGTGACAAAATCGATTCGAGATAGATTTTAAGATTATGTAGACGAAATGAGAATTATTTCTATGAAACTGCTATAATCTATACTTTTGAACTAAAGATGTGTCATGCTTAAGCTTTAATTTATGAATATGATGGGGATTTCTCACATCACTTCCATGTTTTTTTATCCTCTTGACTGTTTGATTCAACCACGATCAGCTGTGCTTTCGTGGAATAACAGAAAATTAATGCTATGGTAATATTATGGTGTAGAGAGCAGATTTCACTGTTTATTTGTAATAGATTACTGTTTTTAGTTGAAAACATCTCAATATTCCTGTAAGCTTGTCCGTCCTTGTCCAACAGGCTTTCGCACTTTCACTATATTGATAGAACAAAACACAGTTCATGCCAATGGATGTGTTTAGCTCCCCAAATTTCCTCTCATCGAGATTCGACTGTACTCCAACACATTGATTTCGAAAAGACAACTCAAAGGAGAAGGGCGTGTATTTATATATCCTAATCTCAAACAAAAGAAGGAAAAGAGTGAAATGAGATGCGATAACAGTTTAAGGAAACCTACTCTTGTGATGAGGCAATAGTTTTGTTTGTGCAGTTAACACTCACACCTACAACAGAGTTACCACTGAAAGCTCAACACTTATGACTAGAAAATTACCTTTGAAGTTTAGAAAAATACTATTTAGAAAATAGACATTTAAAGCAAAGAGATTTGGTTAGCGATCTGTACAAGTTATTACTTCAGAAGAATAGAACATTCTGAATCTGAGATTAAATTATTTAATGTAAACATATTTTTATTTTTGAGTGTTTTTACGTAATAGAACATAAGGCATGTGTTCGTTTCACAGATATCATACATGTTCTGTTCGACAAACAGGGTAAGAAATATATTCCTTTCAGTCTTCTGATAAATGATACAAAGAGGCCATGAAGATTAATAATTAAATTTTAGTTCTTTCTAAACTTATGGGAATGCATCAAATGTGTTTGTTTTACAGAAAGTTCGTGTACAACCCGTTTTGTTAAATAATCAGGGAAAAATTATTATTTTCTGTTTTAAAAATGTGATACAAGATACAAACTAAGGCCATGAAGATTAATAACTAGTTTTTAGTTTATTATTTAATGGAAAGTTAAGCAAATGTGTTTCTTTTGCAGTCATTGTACGACGTGTTTAAAGCAAACTTAAAATACTTTCTGTTAAGTAAAGAGGGAAATAAATTTTTTTTTCTGCTTTAAATATGTGACAAATGATACAAACTAAGGCCATGGACATTAATAACTAGTTTTTATTTAATGGAACATAATCTAAATGGGTTTGTTTTACATAAACTATTGAATAACACGTACAATCCTTTCGTTAAGTAAACAGGGAAAGAAAAATATTTCTTTTCTTAAAAGTGACAAATATGAACAAAGATCATAAGCATCTAACGACATTTTTGGGAACCGAGTAAAGATAATTGTATTGCCATCATTCCTTGCACAGTCTAGTTTCATTAAAAGTTTTCATTAGTAAACATAAATAAAGTGGATGATGTAGGGATATATATAATTTAGTTAAATTGGTAGTACAAACCATAAACGAACAAATCACATAGCATTTTTTGTCAACATTTCTTTCTCACAAGACGTCAGCTCTGATTGTACGCACATATTTATTTGTTTCAAAGCCAGCTTTAAATACATCTATCTTCCAAGGTGAGTCAAATGTAAAACTGTGCCGTCCATAATAGTGTAGCTGATGCTTCAAAGTTCATAATAGTTTCAATATTATAGTTAAAATAATAACAGTTGTCCTTCAAAAGACTTGAAGCTTATAGTATCAATATAATATGAATCAATTGAAATAAATTTTCCTGATTCAGAAACAAAATATGTTATTACTAAAACGTGATTTTTATCGTGAATCTTGAAATATGCATCATTATTGAAAAACATTGATGGAAATTTTATTTCCTTGTAACTTTATGAAAGATAAAATTCAGAAAATAAAAAAACATAAAAACCCAGTTACGGTGTGGCCTTGACGTGATTTCAATATTTTGTCAACAAGCCAATTCCAAATGATGATGTAAACATTGCTGGTAAGATGCCGACTTAGCAAACTTTGGTGACCGCACCGTATATTAAGATATAACCTTATAACAGCTTTGTTTGCACATAAAACAATTCAAAACTATTTGATATCCCAGAAGTTCTGTGATATTTAAATAAATCTAAAAGAAGCTTGCTCATCACTCACTCCTAAACTGTGTAACTCCGAAAGAACCAGTTCATGTTTGAAACACCTTGTGACTCTAAATAATCATGCACATTGTTTTAAAGTTTTACTCGGGACTGAGTCAACGACTGGCACCGTTTCTTAGGAAACGACTGGAATAGTATATTCAACCCGTAATCTAAATATCCAGAAAGAAAGAAAGTAAACACCTACAATTAGTATACGTAACGGTCCACATAAAACACAGATTATGATACGTCAGCTGCACCACGTGAAGGCTGTGAATATAGGTCAAAAAATAAACGAGAATATATGTATAATTTAAATCCAAAGAATTCACGTAACAAGAACATCATTTAAAACTATTGGATGGCGTTTTATTCAGAAAAGTATAATACAATACTAAAGAAAGCATTCGACGGTCTGTCATTTTGTTTAGTCTCAAATCACTACAACTGACAGTAGGGATTCTAAACTAACACCAGTGGTAATTACCATAAATATTCGATCGTCAGTTGGCGCTGTTCTCAGGCATTAGAGCACCAATTGGTGTTGTCTTCAGACTTTGCAAAGCCAATTGACGTAGGAACGCTAATTGGACATATCTTCAAACATTGAAGCACCACATGGTGTTGTCCTCAGACATTGGAATGCCAATTTTTGGTATATGTTGACGTTGGAATGCCAATTGGTGATATCTGCAGACACTGAAGGACCAATTGGCTTTGTCGGCCGACAATGGAATGCCAATTTTTGGAATATGTTGACGTTTTAAAGCCAATTAGTGATATTTTCAGACACTGTAGTACCAACTGGCGTTGCCCTCTGACATTAGAATGCCAACTGTTGGAATGCCAATTTTTGGTATATGTTGACGTTGTAACTTCAATTGGTGATATCTTCAGACATTAAAGAACCGATTAGCGTTATCCAGGCATTAAAATTCCATTTGTTGGTACGCAGACATTCGAACACAAATTGCCAATATCTGATGATATTGCAACACCAATTGGTTGATTCCGAAGATCCACTTAGTATCATTCATGAGAATCATCGTAAGTTAGCTATTTTATACTAGTATGCCAATTGATGATGACCTCCAGAAGTCTAACACTAATTGGTACTCAAATGCTTTTTGAGTTTAACGGGCGAAGAAATTAAAAAGAACTAGTTATCTTTAAGACAGAATACTAAAAATAACTTCTGTAACTCAATTATGGTAAATTAAAAAAAAAGAATAAGTTGCTTAGAATTTACAAGTCAATATGTTTTATAAATATTTTGATTTTAGTAATGAAAAGTGTTTATTGAGAATAATCTATCTTTTAACTTCATAAATAAAGGAAATTTAAAGAATGAATTTGCATTACTTTTCAAAAGAAATGTTTCATAATTGAAAACGAAGAAGGTTCGTATTCAATGCATAGTATTTGATAAACAAAACTGAAAAAAAAAGGTTTGTCAGAGAAGGCCAGGTATGTCTACGGAGATTTATTTACAATGGCAATAATTAGTAAAAACAAGTTATTTAGTTGCTTTCCAGTTTACAGTTAAACAATTCATTTTCTCATATTTGATTATTGCTTCTCTTAATAAACTCTTAATATAAATAATGATTTGTGGATTTTAATTTTTGGAAAATGTTTGTATACTGTAGATAATGAAATATGTATAATTTTTACTCTTTTGAAAATTAAATGGATTATAAATAAAAGTATAAACTTGGTTAGAATAAAAATATTTGGTTGCCTATATCTTATAAAAGTAAAAGTGGAATACATTAATTCCATACTCAACAACTTTTATTACATGTTTGAAATGGAAAACATCCACACAGATTTTATACATTAATGGAATGTTCTTAGGTATGTAAATATTTGAAAATACTATTTAAAGTTTTTTTGAATGAAAACTACATTTTCTGAGATATTAATGGAAACTAGTTTTAAAAATAACCTTTCAAAATGATAATAACAGTTTCTTTTTACTTTGTTTAACAGTAGTATGGTATCGTTACAATTACATTATGATCTGATTTTACATAAACGTGGAAATTTTAGAAGCTGGAACTGTTTTCTGCTTAACATTTTTCGAATACTCTTTGATTTTAAGTATATTTTCTGATTTTTGTGTTGAGTTAAGACCACAGAAAGTAAACACGAATTTATTTTCGTTTGATTCAATCCAATTTTATGAACTAGAGAATATATTTTAAATTCAAAAACATACTATAATGCAGGAATAGATTTTTGAATTCATTAAAGTAACTCCGAAATAAATGAATATTTTAACAAATTTGTGAATTTAAAGTAAAGATAAATAGGCTTTGGGTACAAAGATTGTGTTGATATACGAGAAAGTATGATTTTATTTGCGAATGTTGGATTTGTATAGTGATAATCACAAAATAAGCATTAAAAAGTTCCTTATCGTGAATGTATGTAAATGTGATTACATACATCTCCTTTCCACAGACTAAGAAGAAATAAAAGGAATAATATTTTTGCAAAGTATGTCTCGTTGTAGGATAAAAATAATTTCACTTTAAATCTGTTGCAACTTACAGTTTATTTTAATACACGATCTTATAACTGAGCTTAAGAAACAGTTCGTACCAGTGTTTATGGTAACTATATTCATAAACATTCTACTAAATTAGATAGAAAAAAGCTGTTTAAAATAGTTTAACCTATGCTACTACTGATCAAAGGAGCCCCAAAATTAACCAGTAGCTTCCAAAGGCAAATTCACACAAGTTAGCTCAAAAATTTAATAGTTCTTTGATAAAATGTGAAACTAAACATACAGGTTGTTCAACCTGATTGAGAAACTCAATACTAAAAATATAAAACGATATTGAAAAACAGTTGACTTAAACATTACTTGTTCGTTCATTTAAAAGGTTTTATTTCTATACATATCGATACTCTTAAAAGTATACCATGATCTCTGAGATGAGAATACCATGTCCATTTGGCACGTATATTCTCCCAGGGGCTTTACATTTAGACTTTGGAGCAACACTCTTATTTTGTTTGAGATTCATTTTAATTTTCTTAATTTTTATTTTACTGGATTGCCTTAGGAATGGAGGTAAGTAACGCTCACTTTTCTAGATTTTTGTAAGTTGGAGATATAGGTTTCGAACTGGTGGTGTACTAAGGATACATGTGTATTAGTGAATTTGAAGCCTGTGTTTTTAACACACGGGTGTATACTTTTGAGTATAAGGATTTTTCAATGCACGATCATGTTCGTTTTACACGGATATTTACGGGTTCTATTATCTGAGTACCCGGTTTCACATCATGACTTTCTTCCGAGAAGTTAACTTGGACTGATTTTAACTTGGTAATCTGATTGAACTTGTTTCACATATTTTGCAACTTTCTGTTTCAAACAGTTGAATGTTTCTTGTTTACAATTTTATGGAAAGAAATAATTTTAATGAGAAATGAGTGGAAAATTTTAAAAATATTTTTATTTTGTTTACATTTTGAAGAATATATAAATTATTACTTACAAGCAATCTACTGTCAACTGTTTTTGAATATTCTTTACAGTTACTTTCTATGAAGTGCTTTAATTAGGCGAGCTAATTATAAACTTCTGCAAATAAATTCTAAGGAAAATATGATAAACGAAAGTCTGCTTACAATGTTAAAAATAGCTCGTGTAATTATTGAATAGATAATAAGTTCCGTTCTAAAATACAGAATTTTTTTTTATGGCGCAGACTTGACAGGATATTTTCCTACTCCTCTCTTTCATGAAGAGACTTTGTATCCTTAGGGTAACGGTAGCTTAAAACGGTAGTCTTGATACATTTTTGACAATTATACTCAATTTAAATCCAAAAGGGGCCATAAAAGTGTATTTAAATTCAAATATGTATTAATTACTTAATTTAAGGGTTTGTTAAGATAATCAAGATGATTTGAAAGATTTTAAAAAATTGAACTCGATAGAATATTTTGTTTGAAAGATATCTTATTAAGTTCCGTTGCACACAATTTTGAGGTATAAAATGTTATTAATATTTTTATTAACCATCTGATAGCTGATTATGAACTTAGCAAGAGGACGATTTTTAGATGCAGGCCCAGATAGAAACACAGTTAAAATATTTTACTTGTAATACATTCTCCTATGGAAAGGTTTTCAAACTTTTGATATAAAACTGTTTACTCCTGTTTTTTGAAGTCAAGTAAAGCGCGAGAAACCTTCTCTGCAACGGTATAAATTTGGGATCTAAAGTACACTTAATATTTTTCTATAGTATCTGATAGTCAGATTACGAACTTAGCAAAACACCGACATTCAGCATATATAGGTAATATTATTTGTATTAACATACTTCAAGGGATCGTTATTAAAACTGTTTCCGGATAAAGTTTTATACTATTACTTTCTGTGATCATGGAAGAAATGAGGAAGCTTTTTTCCGTACTATGAAATGAAAAGGATGATTCAGAATTTCAATTACAACCTTTCCAAATTTTTAAAACCATCACAACTTAAAATTTTAAACAAGTTGCAGAAAACAGTTCACGCTCTTTGATAATCGACCCTCCAAGTGGTTTCGACGAGATATCTCGTCCATCAAGATTTGACCAATTTTGCTAATGACCAGATATCTCGTCATCAAGCTATTGCCAATTTTTTATGTGATGACGAGATCACAAGATCTGGTCAGTTTTCGTCTGATGACGAGATTTATCGTCCATCAAGATCCGGTCCTTTTTGGCAATGACGAGATATGTCGTCATAGCAATCACCAAGAGGGTTAAGATTTTATGCCTGTCTGAATTTCAGACTGTTATGGCATGAGGAATCGTAAGGTTTGTACTCAAAAAATGATTTTTAAAGAATTATAGATATTTATTCTAAAGCTATTTATAAAAACAAAAGAGTATGATTCTAATAAATCTTAATGCACAAATTAAAAATCGGACGTTTTAAAATTAGAGTACACCACGAGTGATACATATATCTAACAATCGTAAAATGTATAATTTATGCTCATGATTTATAACACTTCATCAACAATAAAGAATGTTTATATCAGAGGAATTTTTTCTAACGTATCAATAGAGGAATGGTTATTTCAAAGAAACCTTATACACACCTGCTACGGAATCAAACACATCACTCGAAAGCAAACGACTCTAGGAAACCTTTTAGAAACGGGCAACTTGTACCCATTTTAATATCACAGTTAGGAGAAATTAAACAGTCTCGAATGGCAACAAGAGAATTCAGCAAACTAGGGAAACTCTTTTGCAGGGAAAGAAAGAAATTTAGCACCATTGCGAAGTTACAAGTTAAGAATGGGAAAACACCGACAAACATAGAATTGTTGCCACCTCTCAAAATGAAATCTTAAAAAGAATTGAATAGATAATTTACGATATGCAAGAGAATATTTGTCTTAGAATGATAACATTGGAATGAGACGAATTTCTAAAAAACAAAATGTGTGACCAAGTACTAAATTCTTAAGGTGAAGTTTACAACTTCACGATTTTTTGTGTGTTTTGTTTTTAGTCGTAATGCTCACATAAAAGTAGCCAGTGTTATCTTCAGATTCAAACCTTCAAATTTCACTACTAAATACATAAGTACACTTATATGATAAAGAAATCCGCCATGCAGAAGTTTAAGTAATGAAATAAAAAACCACAATACTTTGGTGTGCGAACAGTTCTGTGTGATTTGCAATACAAAATGTCTCTCATGGGTGTTAAATGTACAGATTTTAAAGCACGGGTATATATCAATATACATGTACATTCAATGAAATAAAGCCAGGCACTTTACAAGTGGTTTTGTGTAGGAAGAAACGAAAATTACTCCATTACTGTTGGTTATTGAATACGATAGGAAGTCAGAAAATAAGTTTCGCGTTGCTACACAAGTACCATCTTTGTTAGAAAGACATTACATTACTCATCAACATAGTTGCTCAATCGCATCGCAATGTAAAATGCCTACCCACTTATAAAAGTGCGTGTTCTGTATTTGAACATAGTCGACAATTTGCTCCTGTTTCACAACACCGTTGCTGGATGCATTCGCAATCCCAATAAATCGGTTATAAAATCACATGCTTATTTGTAGCAGAAGACACTTTTAGAAATGCTTCATATCTCATTCAGGATTGTGAAAAACATCCGTACACAAACACGACATTTCTTTGAATGTTAGCTCGCTCTACACTGTAGTCATTCATTTACGCGTACTAGTGCATATGGAATACATAGACCAGATGTCGAAATATGACTCAGTGGTACCAAAAAGCAATGCTTATTGTCAGACATGTCTTTCGCACATCGCCAACACGAAACTTTATTTCCGATCAACCCTCGTCAACGTATTAATTAATGTATTTGGTATTTACCTCGTAAATACCGAATACATTAACGAAGTTACCAACAGTAAGTCATAACCTGCACCGAAATCATTCATTCTGAATCAAAAATGCGTTTTAAAGGTAAAAACTGAACGACGACTATCTTTTTTTAAAAAGTTAAACTTGTTTTTCATTTAACTATACCAAAGTGCAAAGTGTAATAAGTAACGGATAACATCACTCAGTCAATTACAATTTAATATATCCTTTACATCTTTCACTTAAAGCTTCATCTTCACTTGAAGCAAGGGCTTGGTTAAAACATTTTTTTATAAAATCACATTTATTTCACATTTTACTTTAAACACCATATTACACGTTGTATTTAAATAAGTGTAACAAATTTGTTTTGATTGTACATGATTGTTTTTGCGATTGAACTCAATCTCAATTTTAACACTGATTTACAATTCAACATCTGAAGTTTTTTCACGAGTTTGCGAATTCAATACTAACTCGAAATAGACAAATAGCGTTCGACATTTAATCATTGATTGAACCAACATTCTATATCCTAATCAGCGAACATAACAATGTATTTTCGACCCAAGTAAAAAAAACCACATTCGACAATTTCGAATAAAGTTTACCACCTAGTTTGGATTTTACATAAGATTAACAGGAACATGTTTAACATTAGCTTTGTTTAACATTTTGTTACGTGTGACGCAACGGTTTAGTTTACAATTTAACTTTCCCAAACACAAAACTGAATTGTACGTAGTGTATTAAAACTTTTAAAACATCTTGATACATCATCAGCCTTGTTTATTTTTACGTAGTAATGTGAATTCTTCCTTATCATTCACTTTCTCATTACTGTGAAGGCTTCGAGGGTCTGTCGTTCGCATTTGAATACCTCTTTGTAGGTAATTTGAGCCTCCATAAACTCACTTGATCTGGATGCTAAGTGAGTATGCAACGGAAAGAAGATTCCAAAACCTTAAAAGGATTAACGAAAGCAACTAAAGGCAACAAATGGCTCAAGGAACATAAAAACTGACTCAAGAACTGTTAGCACACCTCTTACCGCAGGATTGAAAGGAAAAGAAGTAGACTCAGTCAATGGAATCTCAAGTATACAATGGAACCAAATGAGTGTCATAAATAGAGTATGATGAGTAGTAATGACGTTACAGAGAAAAACTTCAGAAAATTGAACGGGTTCATTTCATTTTCCTTTGTTTTGGAGGGGTCTTTGGAGTAGGGGGTCGTATAGGTAATTTTACGCTGTCTTTGGGTGGGTTCATTCTTCAAATTCAAAAGAGTGTTTGGCTGTTTGGTTTTTCAGTAGCGGCCCCTCGCCCATCGCAGCAGAGCATCGGCAAGAACATCCAGATGAGCCTTTGTCTGAAAAGAGAGAGAAACAACTTCATTAGCAAATTGTTTAGAGGTATACATAAAAAAAGACATGAGCATAACAAGATGGGATTGTTAGCCGCCCAATTGGTCAGAGCTTGTTTCTGGATCGAAAGTTTCTTGGTCATAATAGCATGGATGTTTGTTAGTCTAGAATGAATGTGTGGCCTGTCTATAAACAGTATTGTGCCTAGAAATAACTCCAATAACAACCTGTTTAGAGGTATACATAAAACAAGATATACGTATAAAAGGGATAGAATTGTTAGCCGACCAATTGGACAGGGTGTAGGATTCTGTATCGAAAGTTTGCTATTCATACTGAAATATATTTTTTCATTTTTCACAGTTTTATACTATACACACAATAGTTTACGACATAAGTATCTGCATACTATATACTATACGTACAGTATACTGTACACACTATGAGTAGTCTTCATTTTGTCTGCTTTTCTAAATGAGAACATATCCTTTACACCCAGTAGATTAGTGCACTTACACACAAACTTTAATATATAATGTAATTACATTAATAAATAATATTGGATCGCAGTTGAAATTTTTTTAATATTTCACAAAATCAGCATATACTCGTCGAAAAGCCAAACAGAGATACACTAAATATGCAAGCAGAAAAAAATGGAATACAGTCTACACAGAAGAGCAACTCATCAGCTTTCGATAAAAACTGAACACTTACTAATTAACAAATTTGTCCTTTATTTCATTTACTACATCCAGATAAGTACTAAACGGTAACGAGACGTATTTAAGTAAAACTGTGAAGCCGTGCTCCCACATAACCTACCCGATTTTTTTATTAGGGGATAACTGGTTTCTAGGCACCCATAGACGCTACGGCCCGTCATAACATTGAGTAGTGAATCGAACTAAAAACTTCAGATCTGAACACGAAAGATAGTAACCTCGCCTTGAAGTGCACTCCAAAACGACAGTACGTCCAAAGAAACACAAATACATTGTGGTTAATTATTGACTCCCCTCGTAAGCTGATAAGTGTCAAATCTTTCTGAAATACTGAAACCCCTGTACTTTAAAATTATGTTCCTGATTTCGAAGTATTAACTTACGTTCCAAACCTCGATCGATACCGTCGTTTAAACAAATAGTTTCTTCTATGCTAAGAAATCTTCCTCCTAAGAGGGTTCAAATCAGCGTTATTGGATGCCCGCTTTTTTCATCGTCCATCATTAAAAAGATGCTTTTTCGGCGGAAAAATCCATTCAAACTCTCGTATTTTTTTACGAAAGTCGTCACTGGTGGTTGACAAGGGATAATGACCCTGAGAAAGCATTAGACCCGACATAGTTATCTGCGCATTATCATTATCCACTCGTTGTTTGGGTAATCGACAGGGTCATTTAGCCTGATGAGGGGGTGTTGTTTGGGATGACGAAGAAACAGTTTTCTGCTCCAAAGAGGGCGTTTCCGTCATTTGCATATTGTCATGGCGTCTCGTTTTCTGTATGAGGATGTATTTGCATACGTGATGGAGGCTCTTATTGGAAAAGTGTACCTTCATAAAAAAGACATTACCTGGGGAAAATATCAACCGACCTCTCTCGTTTCACTTTTAGAGTGTCATAAAACATTTCGTAAGAAAATTAACACAAATTATTTAATCGGTCAAGAGGTTACGATGAGATACCTCGTTCATCAAGATCTGACCAATTTTGCTAATGACAATTTATTTCGTTATCAAGCTAATGGAGATTTTTTTATGATGACGAGATCAAGATCTGGTCTGTTATCTTCTAATGACGAGATCAAGATCTGGTCTGTTATCTTCTAATGACGAGATCAAGATCTGGTCTGTTATCTTCTAATGACGAGATCAAGATCTGGTCTGTTATCTTCTAATGACGAGATCAAGATCTGGTCTGTTATCTTCTAATGACGAGATGTGTGGTTCATTAAAATCTGTTCAGTTTTGCTTATTGACGAGAAACGTCATCAACGTATCGAGGGTTTACTATAGGTTTACGAGGGTTTACGATACATCGAGCTTCAGAGGACACGGGTAAATGATTCATATATCGAGAAGAGCAATACAGCGGTGTGATGAGGATGACTTATTAGAAGTAAAAAAGTACAAATTACGCAGTGAGTTAGTTTCTTAATTAAAATCAAGTAAAAGTATAAGTTGGTAGTAAAACTTTGCCTAATTTTTAGTTGGTTGGTAGTTGAATTAATGTCACAGTGGAATAATACAACGGGCTATTGGCTACGGTCCGTAATCAAACCAAGGACAACACCTTGTAATTTCGAACCTTGGTCGGATGACGGAGTCAGGACTTGAGCTGGCATCCCACTCTCCAAACTTCCACACCACGTCAACGTGAGGACATTTGAGACAAGAAGGGAACGGCTCGCGGATGAGGACTGAACTGGGCTGTTGAGAAGAGGCAGAAAGGACCCGAACGTCAACTCCGGACGCGAGCCAGCGTCCATGCCGAGACAAATCCTCTGGTGAGAATTCAACAGGTTCCAGGCGGCTCTATCCATTTCTCATCTGACGGAAAGCCCCGGCTTCTTGCCATAGTTCAGAAGATCCCCAGGTAAAGCTGATTTGCCTTTTACTGGACACCATCAATAAACGAAGAGTATTTTGGAAATGACTGAGTAATAATTTACGAATGGTAACCACTACACAACATAAGGTTACCTTACCTTATGTTGTTATAAACAACCTTATGTTGTGTAGTGGTTAGCATTCGTAAATTATTACTCAGTCATTTCCAAAATACTCTTCGTTTATTGATGGTGTCCAGTAAAAGGGAAATCAATATCTAGTAACTGTGGAGTGGCATCACATGCATATTCGTTCTCTACTCCTACTTTGAACACTTGATTGCACTATGTTTAACCCTCCTGGTGGCTTATCTTCGATTCGTAAACTGCTCTGTAGTGGCCAGCCTCCGATTCGAAAACCTATTTCAAACTGTCACCAGTTCTGGCAAGAGACAATTTGTGTTTCCAATATGGGGTTATAGGACAGTTTTTCTCGACGAGGTACCACGTCATTAGCAAAACTGATCAGATCTTGATGGACGAGATATCTCGTCAAAACCATTTGGAGGGCTGACTCTCTTGGTGGTTTATCTTTGGGTCGAAAACTGCCCTGTATTGGCCAGCCCATGGTGCTAACACCTGTTCGAAACTCCCCACTTCTAGACAAGGGACAATTTGTTTTTCTACTTGGATCCTCATTCCCTTGGACAGAAATCTCATCCTCAGCAAAATTCACTAGATCATGGACACTCGTCGAATCACTTGGTGGTTTATTGATGTGTCACAAATGCTAGCTAAGCAGTACCCTCCTGAATTACATCATTCCTGAGCTGCAGCAGCAAAATGCTATATCTGACGTCGTGTAGACACAAAATGTTATCACTGGTACAATTTCTTAAATTAAATGCTGTTTGCTATGAATTAAGAAATAATGAATGAATAAGACATTAGGATTTTGCACGTATTGCTTTTATAATAGAAAAATTTAAGCAATTACCTGTGCTCCATGAATATTTACAATGTATCCCCTCTTTTGTAGACTTCAGCGGAAATAATATGGCACATAACTTGACAAATTAAGGTATTTCATAGTCATTGCAATCAATTGTCTTACTTATCTAAAACATTCATAACAATTTTTATTAGAAATTTCCTCCCACCTCTAGCTGATCCATCACTTGTAGCTACATCACCAGAGAAAACCTCTCTGAGAAGCCTTCCATTTCGAAGGGGGTAGAGGTCAGCAGATTGTCATATCTAGACTGATATGTTTAGACTGACCTGTGGGCATTTGAAATCTGTTTCAAATGATCATGGCTGTAATGTTGTGTGTAATGTGAAAGAGAAATATTTCTTAATACATTAAAATATATTTTCTTTAAATTATTAGAGCAGTACAAATGATATCTTTGTCTGAAACGTCCGTAATTTGTGTTTTCTTTTTGACTAGAATTCGTCTTTAAAATTGGAAAAACACTAGGGGGCAAGGATGAAAACTCGATCGTTACTAAAAAGTTGTGACAATTGTTTTATCTTATGATTTTAGAACTAGAAGAAACATGTAGAAGATAAATATAACGTTGTGTAGATAAAGGATGCCCAACTTGACATGACCTTGGACCGAGTGCACAGACGCACTGAGCATGAAGGGGGACCGCAATATGTCGAAATTCAACGGTGCTGGGCGAACTTTGGGCCAGTGAAACTTTGGACCGGGCCAACAGGGCTGTAGTGGCTCTAAAGGAAGAGCAACAGATTAGCAACCGGATGGGTCGAAATGTGTCCAGTCAAAGACCGTCGTGTGCACGTTAAATCTGTCTTGACGTCGAATGTCCTCACGTTGGCATGGTGTGAAAGTTTGGAGAGTGGGGTGCCAGCTCAGTTGTTCTCGGCATCTGACTTTGATTCAAAATTACGAGGCGTTGGCCTTGGATCTTTCCCTCCGGGACCGTCGCCAGTGGCCCGTCGTGTTGCTCTAGTGCGACGTTAACTACCTACCTATCTGTCCAACAGCCACCTCCCTGGCAGACCTTTATGAATGCAACACGTGTGACGGAAGAGCAACACGTCGATCGATAGCCAGGGCAATTAATCAAAAAGTGCCAAGTCAAATTTAGCAAAAAAGGAGAGCAAAGAAGGCGCGATGA
The DNA here is from genome assembly GCA_933210815.1 of Meta bourneti. NCBI lineage: Eukaryota > Metazoa > Arthropoda > Arachnida > Araneae > Tetragnathidae > Meta > Meta bourneti. Next base: position 94,563,877 of record OW119926.1, read on the forward strand.
AAGGAGGCGATGGCAGATAGCAATCTCCACCTAATTACGTCTGCGAAGCCATCCAATTTCCAGTCCGAAGCCACTTGGCGAGACTTGGGAAATCGCCGCGCCACTCCTTGTAATGAAACACTGATTAAGTAATGAGGCCCCGTGAATAGTTGGCTTAGGTAATGCCGGGGGCCCCCAGAGGTCATTACTTCTAATGGACGGATAATAACTGTCCCAGCCGTTCCGACGCCCAGAGCACTTTTCGGAAGCCGTTCCCTTTGCATTTTCAACGACTTCAGACGGGCTTAAGATGATTGGGACATCGCACCAATGGCGATGCTGATGGGCTACGGGAAGTGACCTTTCTGGATGATTCAGCGATCGCTGCTTTTAACCCGTATGAACAGACATGGGGATTTGGGACGCGCTCAAAGACTTGATATCAAAATGACTCAACGGTATATTTTAGATTTTGCAAATTCAATTTTGAAACTTTCAATGGTTTGTTTTGCAAGCATGTGAATGTCTGGAGGTAATTTAATTCGGAAATGATTAGAAAAGTTATAGCCATTAACCCTCCTGGTGATGAGGTATTCCTGACGAGGCTATACTGACTAAATCTTGATGGACGAGATATCTCATCATTTTAAAAACGCGGACCAGATCTTAATCTTGTCATCATAAGAAAACATAGGAAATATCTTGATGAGGTATCTCGTCATTTGAAAAATTGATCGGATTTTGATGGACGAGATATCTCGGCGGGAAAACTAGGCGGGTTAATGATTCATTGAATATATACATTATTAGACAGATTGAGTACTCATATTTTTGAACAGATTGTATGGTTGGAAGCCATTTCTTTTGCATTATCATCGACTTCAAATCGCCTTAAGATGATCGGGACGTTGCATTGATGGTGATGGTAAGGAAGTGATGAGCTCTGGGAAGTAACTTTTGGGAATCATTCAGCGATCGTTGCTTTTAACCCGTGGGGTTGAAATGGGGTTCTGTTACGCGTTTGTAGATGTGATAACAAAATGACTCCATAGTATATTTTATAGTCTGTCTTCTGCAAATACCTTTTGGTTTGTTTTTGAAACTTGTGATAGTCTGGAAGAAAGAAGACAATAAAAAAAATTGCGATGCGAATAGACTCGATGATACCTGAGAGTGAGAAATCGATGCTGTTTTAAAATAAGTTAGAACAAAACAGCTTCTTGGGATCGTAATTCACAAGTACGCGCAGTATCATTGGTTGGAACTCGAAATCTTTGCGAAACAAGACAGCATTGTATCGAAGAAAAGAGCTATAAATCTATATTGTTAATATTCGGATCCAATAGCATTCGACTCGTTACATTGACGGTTTCGAAGCCTTAAATAGATAGTTATGTCAATATGTAATTTCACAGTGCCATTAGAAGGGATGGAAATTAAATCGATATAAGAAAGTATCGGCATTGTATCGATGCAGTGGATAAACTTAAACTTCCCCTCGTTTGAGTCAAGCTTTCTCTACCCTGACTTTAGAGGGGGAGGGGGTGCTTCTCCGGAATTCCCTCCAGGAGAAATAAAAGTGGGATTCCGGACACGCACTGGGACTTGAGAAAGACTTCAAAGAGAAAGGCCTCGGCATTAACAAGCCAGCTTCCTTTTTGTTTCTTCATCCCCCTTCCCAAAGGAACCGTTCATTTCCAATTCAAATGGCTAGACGAAGCGAACTGAAAAATTTAAACGAAGCGGCGGAAAAAGATGAAAAAGAGAGGAAAACCAACCACAGCAAAAACAGACTCTTTCCCCAAACAACAAGCTGCTTTCAATTCTTTTGCGGTTAAATCCAAATTGTTCCTCCGAAAATAGCCTTTTCCTTGTCGAGCCCTTTTTTTCGGAAGGAGGAAAAATACAGACGCTTCTAAGTATATTCTCTAGGCGATTTGGGGCGATCAGCATTCATGGCCTGTAGGGTTCCGGGACCTGAAGAATTACTGGAAAGGGAGCCGGAATTCGAGAGAAATACATATGGGTCGAGTTGGGAATTTTACGATGCAGATAGGGCTCAGCTGAAGGGAGGTATTCGAAACATTTTCTTTCCATTTGTAAGTACCTTGTCTTTGCTCATGACTCTCAAAACAGTACTCCGGATGACATTTGGGCTACGATTTCCAAGTATGTTAGGTTTCAAGACTACAAATGGTCCATAGTTGATTAGAATGGTTGTCCTATTTTTCATTTACTTGGAATAAGAGAGGAAAATTTTGTTTCGTAGGCTTTTGGGTCTAGGTTTATGGAAACCTAAAGTTCAACTAAATTTTAAGGTTCGTTGGCCTTAGCTCATGACTATAAAAACAGTACTCCGGATGGCATTTGGGCTACGATTTCCAAGTATGTTAGGTTTCAAGACTACAAATGGTCCATAGTTGATTAGAATGGTTGTCCTATTTTTCATTTACTTGGAATAAGAGAGGAAAATTTTGTTTCGTAGGCTTTTGGATCCAGGTTTATGGCAACCTAAAGTCCAACTAAATTCTAAGGTTCGTTGATCTTAGCTCATGACTCTCAAAACAGTGCTTATTGAAAGCTAATGGGTCAAATTTTCAAGTTTCCATCCAATATGTTAGATGAAAGACTACAAGTGGTCCATAGTTAATTAGAACGATTGTATGCAGATTTATTTTTCATTTACTTGGAATAAGAGAAGAAAATTTTATTTTCGTAGGGAGGTATTTAATTAACGTCACTAGAGGCAACACAACGGGCTCTTGGCGACGGTCCACTATCAAACCCGAAGGGAAAGATCGAGGACAACACCACGTAATTTTGAACCACGGTTAGATGTCTAGGTCAACACCTGAGCTGACACCTCACTCTCCAAACTTCCACACCAACACCTAAGTTCCAACTTAGGAGTTGACCTCGCCATTTTACCGAGGTTTGAAATTAAGAGGTGTTGCTCTTGGATCCTTCCGTTCAAGATTTACCCCGGAATGTCACCAGTAGCCCATACATCGACCTTCTAATGAAATAGACAGAACATGTGTGCAGAGTCGTTGTCGTGAGATCAGAGAAGGGTTGTCACGTGGGTTTGCGAATTGACATGAACCAATTGGTATCGAAGCGCATACTAATGTTATTAATATCGCTGAATAAACACTTTAACCAATCAACAATGTTACGGTAGGATTCATACTTTTCCCTAGAACCACGAGACAAATATTCAAACCGAGCGAAGAAGAAACATGAAGCTCAGCGTACATACATGTTTTATTTCATTAGAAGGCCGATGAGTCCGTATTGTGTCTTAAATGAGACATAAACTCCACTACCTACTATAGAAAGCATAGACGCGAAACATAAGTAAATTGAGCACTGCTGTTGAGAGGAGTTTCAAAAAGTATGGCCAGTGTTGACTAGTAGTCATGTGACTGCACTATGAAAAATTTACTTGGTTGCCCATCACCTCGATTGACGATATAGCGTCTTATGACAGGGTAGATGTGAATGCTGATTTCTATACAATGGTGGCAAAACTGGTGAAATCGCCAGTCTACTGCTATGTCGAGTGGACCAATCAGATGATGAATGAATGGATGGTCGTCTTTTCCCATCCCATGGACCAATCAGATGATGAATATTCGTTTCCATCCAGCAAATGAAAGAAGTCTAAGGGTCACGTTACTGCTTGTTTAGGTCACATGATCCTGGGCAAATATAAAGATTACCATTGCTCACTCTTCTTTTATATTTCCACTTTGATTTTAAAGCCATTTCTATTTACCTCGTAACTTAACCCTTTCGCCCCGACTTTTGCATGATTAAAATTTAACTCTGAAAAGTTGTTTAATTTAGCAGTTTAGTAGTTTTTGCTCTTTTTGACGGACGACCGTACTTTCGCGTTCTTTTCGTGTTTGCTTTCTCCCTTCCAATATTTATTAGTTGCTCAGCTAAGGAGATGAATGAATGATAATAGTGGTTCTGTTTTATGTTCCACATCACACTTCGTAATCCATGCATTCACAACAGAAATCGTAACTAATTTTCAAAAAATCTTTTTCCACCACTTGTCTGATTTTCTGCCATGACCCTAAAAAGTAGCCATTTCATCACAGCGGTCAACTCCATTCATGTACATAGTGTAGTGGGAAATGGCTTCTGGGCAACTAAGGTCTAATTTTGTACCATCTTTTTGTTTCCGAACCACGGTCACTAATTCATCAGAATGAATGGGCGTGCTAAAAACCATAAATCCCCCATTTGCAATCTGAAAGTATTGCCAGGTTTCTTTAGTCATATTTTTATTCCCTAATTCCTTAAGAACACTGAAAACGTAAAAACCCATTCAAAAGTGGGATTTATTTACCCAATCTAATCTCTGGGACGTGTATGCCCATTAGGCCCGAAAGGGTTAATAGCTTTGAGCTCTGGGACCAACTGCTTCAGAGAAAACCAACTTTCAAAAAAATACCATTCTTAGAACTAGATGGTTAATAAACGCTTTCCCATCCGCATGAAACTGGCTTAAACAATCGTATACACGGAGACTGCGTTTTGTGACATCAAAACGCATAATTTCTGCAAGAACCAATTTCCGACCTTTTCGCCACCGACTTAATCTTTTGTCAGGAGCGACGTAAAAATCATTGAAAATTACGCGTTGTTGACACGAAATTTGAATATTACTCGGCTCCAGCGACACAAAGGGCTTTGCGCGAGGCCTTTAATTTGATTGGACGTGGAAGCCTTTCTAGCGTTTATTATGGCTGTTTTGTGTCCTCATAGGAGAGCTGTAATTGAGACTGTAACCTTTCGAAACGGCAATAGTTCGTGGGAGCTTATAATTGCTTTTGAAGCTGTATTTGAATACCGTTTACGTCTTTGAAATGTCACTGAATTATGTAATTCTGCTCATAGTGCGGCGTCTTCATTTGTCTATTAAAAGAGAAGTGTATGCAATACCTCTTGAAAAGAAAGTTTTAAGAATATAGGGAAAATAGTTCAAATCTACGCTTTTCTAGTTATTTTAGTTACCAAAAGATTTAAGGAGAGTATTCAAAATGCTTTACTTAACCTTCCGAGGGGTTTTGAGGAGGTTGGTTGCATGATTTGTTGGGGTTTTATGGCACAAGGGCCATATTCGGACATGCTGAGCCTGACAGGAGACATACAAGAAAAGTTTTACTGACACAGAAGAGGGAAATACACGCAGGGAGAAATACACCTGGCAGGAATCAAAGGTTGCTAGCGCAGTGGGCATACACACTGAGCCATGACGGCCCCGGTTTTGACGAGACATACAGAATACCATAAAACACTGGTCCCATCTACATTTAGTTTGACAGGTAGGTAAGTATTTAACGTTGCAATGGAGCAACATAACGGGCTCTTGGCGATGGTCCTGGATCATCCCCGAAGGGAAAGAACCTAGGGCAACACCACGCAATTTTGAACCATGGTCAGATGACGAGGTCACACCTGAGCTGGAACCCCACTCTCCAAACTTCCACACCACGCCAACATGAGGACATTTGAGACCACGACGGATTTTATGTACACGATCCTCCTTTGTACACGACAGTCTGTGGTTGGATTCGAACTCGCAAACCTCCGGTTGGGAGTCCGTTACTCTTCCAACTGGGCTACAGAAGCTCATTTAGTTTGAAAGAAAATGCCTGCTAAGAAAGAGTAAAATGTAGAAACCCAGTAACCGTAATCTCAGTTGAAGATCGTACTGTAATCGTGGACTGACCCATAATGTAGCCTATGCTGCATGAAGGTGTCAATGGTGTTTGTGTGGTGAAGCGTTTTTCCTGTATGTATTACGAACATATCTCTTGGCTTGTTTTTCGAATATGACTTTAGGACATCTTCACTAAAAATTCCAAAAAATAAATTCTGAATTGATATGTGGCAGATGGTTAGTCAACGTCAATTAGATTAAAAGCCAAATGTCACCAAAACGGCGATAAATCACAATTTAAGCTATATCCGATATGTATGGCAGAAGTAAAACCTCCACTTTTATGAATGTTCTAAGGTAGGATTCACTTTGTATGGTCTACCATTTTCACCGTATGGTTTTTGATATAACATTGAAAATATCTCTCATATTTAAATCATACAATTATAATTAGCTTTATTTAGTTAACTACCCGACCGTTTTTGAATTTAATATACATCATGAAAATATTTAAAAGCCGTTTGTTTTAAGATTTAATCCTCGAAGTGATTTCGATCAGATATCTTGTCCATCAAGATCTGACTAATTTTCTTAATGACGAGATATCGCGAAATCAAGATATTACCGATTTTTTGATGGAGGCAAGATCAAAATCTGTCCAATTTTCTTCTAATGACAAGAGACAACGAGATCTCGATGGACGAGATATCTCGTCCATCAAAACCTGACAAATTTTGCTACTGACGAAATATTTCGTCGTTAAGATATTATTGATTTTTTGATGATTACAAGATCAATATCTGGTCAGTTTTTTAATGATGAGTTATCTCATCCATCAAGATCTGGTCAGTTTTCCTAACGACGAATTAACCCTTGGAAACAACCACCAAGAGGGTTCATCATTTGCAAAACTGGCCAGATCTTGATGGACGAGATATCTCCTCATTAGAGGAAAACTGACCAGATATTGTTCTTATCATCAAAAATCAATAATATCTTGACGACGAAATATCTTGTCATTAGCAAAATCGCTCAGGTTTTGATGGACGACATATATCGTCAAAACCACTTGGAGGGTTAATAATGAAATAAATATGTAACAAAATAGTTTATGATCTTAATTAATTATGATCATAAACTATTACTAATAATCTTAGTCTTACTAATAGAAATAGTCTTTCCTACTTTTGGAACACATTCAAAATAAAACTTTTCACTAATTAAAAAATGTAATTGTTGCAATAAGATTTCAAACAAAATGTGGTATTTGTCCTGAACGAATACTTAAATCGAACTTCATTACAAACACTTGTTAGTGCCACCGATACGAAAAAGATTGTCACACAAACGATATTTAAACGTCACCATGTCTTCAATTATCCCCCCACCTCTAAGTAAGCAATTAGGAGATTTATTGGAAGGAAATTAATTAGTCTGTTGGTCTTTACCCTCGCCGGCGAACGTTATTAACCAGCACCCACACGCATCCGATTGACGCGCCATCTAGGTGGATGAGGTTTAATTGTTCTTAGCACCAGTGAAGGTACAGAGGGCGCAACGGTCATATGGAAATATGCTTTTTTATTCATCCGCTCATTCTCTAAATATACATTCCTTTCTATTCACTCAGATTGCTGGAAGTTCCGATCTGTGCGTTTGGTAAATTGCATTGCCCAATACCAGCATGGCATAATTAAAAGGGAAATTAAAAGATCTGAGGTTAATTATTGGGATCATTGGAGCAACCGTATGCAAGCAGATCTTTAGGAACCTAAATGGGAAATTATACTTTAACGGATGGTTGAGGGCTCTGTTTCTTAATATAGTTGGAAGCTTTTGATATCTTGAACATTTAATTCGGTTGGTTGTCGGTTTCCTCTTAAGGTACAATAGTTTCCGTAAATTGGGAAACTAATGAACTAAATGGAAAATTCGGTGTAACTCTAAAACTATTCTGCCTATTTGAATGAAATTTGATGACAATCTTTACCATCTTATGCTATAGAAAATAACAAGAACATATGATATACTGTTTATCCTGTGATGCTCAGTAATGTCTTAGCCCTTTAAATTATTTGTCCTCTAATATTTAGGAATGTGCTTACCCTTTAAATTATTTATCCTCTAATATTTAGTAATACGTATGCCCTCTGAACTAGGGGGCTTCGGTAGCCAAGTTGGCCACGAATTAGCAACTGGAATATTGTGAGTTCGACACTCAATCTAACGGAAGACCGTTGCATACTTGGGAACTGGTGCACGTTAAATATGACGAGGCCTCAAATGTGCTCAAGTTGGCGTGGTGTGGAAGTTTGGAGAACAGAATGGTTTCTCAGGCGCTGTCTCGTAATCGGACCGTGGTTCAAAATGACGAGATGTCCTCGGTTTGGGATGGATACAGGACCGTCACCAATCTCATATTGTTTTGCTCCAGCGCGACGTAAATTCAACGATATACCTCTAAATTATATATCCTCTAATGTCTAGTAATGTGTTTATCCTCAAAGTATTTATCATTTGTCCTCTATTGCTTGATTATGGGTTCATCCAAATTATTCATCTTTCAATGTATAGACATTTCTTCATCCGTTAAACTACTTATTCTCTAATATTTAATAAAATTCTTACCCCCTAAATTATTTATTTTCTAATGTTTGGTAACGTGTTTATTATCGAAATTATATATTGCATTAAATGTTAATTATCAGACGTCAATATAATGATTTAAGTTGTAAGTTTTTGTATATTTTTTAAATATGTTACAATTAGTATTTAAAAGTTCTTATTTTCGTTAAAACTCCCAGGTTTTACCAATTTTACATTTGCTGCTCTTAAATCTACATAGCCAGTTATAAACATGCTACTGAACTTGAGTTAGCCTTCCGATATTTTCGACGCAATTGAAAAAATTGACTGAAGTTATTGTAATTGTTCTAAAGATTCCTGACATAAGAACGACATTTAAATAAACAGAAATAAACATCGAGCGTTGGCTGACGTTAAATTTATAGGTAAAATTGATACTCATATATAAGCATTTTTTTACTTAAAAGTGGAACAGAATGTATATAAACATAATTCATTTTATAATGTTACTGATACTAATAAAAGCATGTCAAATACTAATTGCTTATTAGTCCAATGTTTCAGAAGGAATGCTTTTTAGAATGGAAATAAAGAGAAAATTTTGTGTTTTTCCAACCGTTGCCGTTCACCAAGCAGTCTGAAGCTATAAATCTAACGTTTTATAAATTCAAATTACAAGAGAAAATATAAAAAACTCTATTATTGAAATTCTCTTTAAAATCTATATAAAAAGCCATAAATAGCGTTAAATTTAATTATACTGCAACAAAACATATTTTTTTTCAAATATAACAGAACCACTTCAATTACTGAGATATTTAATAAGATGTCGGTGCTGTTGGAATATTCATATAGCAATAGTAAGGTAAATAGTAAAGCAAGAATAACTTTTTGTACTCGTAGAGGAATATATTATTTATTAAAATAATTTTATATTGTTATAATTATTTATTTACATCCTTATTAATTTTTTATCTTCATGGCAACACAATTTCAGTAATTAATATTCTGCACACAATTTCATTTTAAAATCAATCTAGGATGTAACATTAATAAAAACATTTGAAAATCCAGAATTGAATTAATTGAATGATATTTAAGCGTCATAATAAATATAATTGATAAAAGATGAAGTCAAATATTTTAATATTTGTATAAAAATAATAAGGAACATGTAAGCGAGTTATTTTCTAAAACTTGTTCTTAATTGAACAAAATGTTTTACGTGTAATTTCAATCAAGGAACAGGCTTATCGTATTTTAATATTATTCATGTTTTTATAATTAAATGGATTGGTTTCACCTTAGAATTGCTTGTATTCTATAGAAATGGAGTTGTCTGACATTTTATTAGTATTTTTACAGAATATCATTCATTTTTATTATCAAGAATTTCAATGCTAAATTACCCAATTCGTTCCATTCTTGGACAGATTTTTTCGGTGTCGTTTTAATTATCTTTCGTTGGGGCACAATTTATTCATGGTATGTTCTAGAATTACTCAAAATTAAATTCCTTTTCTCTTCAATATTGCATGAGCCTTTAAGCAATGGCGAAAGGCAATTTAAAAGGGTTTTCTAATAAAAATGGTGAATTAGATCGGTAATCACCTCTTTTGAAAAGAGAGATGACAATATTACGTTGAATTAAATTACCATTTCCAAATGGCTCATCTCGAATTCTTTTGAAGTGATACCAAATTACCCTCGAAACAATTCTAAAGTTCAATGCCATTTGTGGGCTGACTGAGAGTTCTTACTTTTCTCAATTACAGTAGAACACTTTTAAGACCGACAACAAAAGGAAGACTAAACGTTGTCGCTTAACCCTCCAAGTGGTTTCGACAAGATATCTCGTCCAAGATCTGACCAGTTTTACTAACGACGAAATATATAGAAGAAGAGAGATGACGAGAGCTTGATGAACGAGATATTTCGTTCTACAAGATCCGGTAAGTTTTTCTGATGACGAGATATCTCGCCGAGACAACCAACCACGAGGGTTAAATAGAAGTACATAGCATCAGCATAGTGATAGTTCACAAAAAATAAATTGTAAAACCCTTCACTTGCTTAAGGCATTAGAAGAAATTTATAAGTAGATTATATTTTAATATTACTGGATACTTTATTAAATGCAGTCAAATCGTTTTAGAATGAATTTTCCCGTCTGATAAAATTTGTACGTTTAAACCCTAGAACGGATTATCGGTATAGAAGTAACAAATTTATATTTGAACAATAGACATAGTTTATCCATTTAATGACTTGTATTTCAATTCTCTTGAAGCCTGAACTCTTTGGGGTCGAGGTGGCTCGGTTGGAAGAGTAGCGGAATAGCAACCGGGGGGGGGGGGGTGTTGCGTGTTCGAAACTAGGTTCAAACAAAGACCGCGCTGGGTTCGTGAGGGCTGGCCCACATTAAATCTGTCGTGGCCTCGAATGTCCTCACGTCGGTATGGTGTGGTAGGTAGATATTTTAATTAACGTCGCACTGAAGCAACACAACGGACTACTGGCGACTTTCTGGGATCAAACCCAAAGGGAAAGATCCAAGGGCGTAATTTTGAGCCATGGTCAGATGACGAGGTCACACCTGAGCTGGCACCTTACTGTCCAAACTTCCACACCACGCCATTTGAGACCTCGACATATTTAACCTGCACCAGCCTCCTTTGTACACGACGGTCTTTTGGTTGGATTAGAACTCACAACCCTCTTCTAATCCGTCAGTCTTCCAACCGGGCTATCGCGGCCCCAGCGAAATACAGAGAAGTACAGAAAAGCGTCTTTACCGTTTTGTAGAACATGCATGACATCCTGTCTTCGTCCTCGGCGGCGGCACAGTCAATGAATCCGTCACATAGCATGTGGTCGTCTATGCACCTGTAGCGTCCCATCCTGTCCGGTGTTGGGCAAGCAAACCTCTCCAAGCCGTCGTCCGAAGGTGCGCATTCTGGAAGTAAAAGTGCAAGAGCTTTAACAAGACCTACTTACAAGAACATAAAAGCATCAAAATGTAATCAGCTTAGAGCAGAATCTTATGAACTGACATGTTTCGGAGACATGCTTATTTTCATGATGATCGGGAATGAATAGTTAGATTGCAATATATTTAAAATACATACAACATAAAACAAATCTCTTTAGAATTTAAGTCTTTGACCTAAAAACGAAATCTAGTTTGGTGTACAGTAAAAAATAAATTTTGTGTAAATTAAGAGTTTCCACTTTAGAGGATAAACACATTACTGAACATTGGATGATGAATAATTTTGAAGGCATTACTAAACTTAGAGGATAAGCATATTACTACTAAAGATTAAAAGAAAAATATTTTAGAGCATGTATTTCTACGTACCCGCGTGTCAGGAAAAATGAGAACTTATTAGTACTTGTCGCATAGATCATATTCTTCGCTCTCGAATCAAATCTTCGATGGAAAATACGAGCCTCTGTGGCTCAGTGAGTTGACCCACTGATTTAGCGACCTGCGAGTTATAGGCTGAGCAAGTTTGATTCCCGTAACCACATTATATTTATGAATGTCGCATTTGTGCTTTATTGATGTAGCAGTCTATGTTAAGGATGCCTGTTAATGTATGATCGTGATACAGCCTTTACTTTTATCATGTACGCCTGTGATTAGTAACTTTTATTTAACCCCTTACAAATAGCTGTAATTTAAAATTATAGTCACTTGCTATCGTAAAGAGTATTTAGTAACTTTTATACCAATTGTGTAATTCAGTGGACTAAAGTTTCTGAGGCTGATTTATGAAAGAAAAGTTGAGGATTTCTACTACAGGATTAAAACTCTCTTTGTGGTTTTCCATCCGAAAACTGTAGTGACCGGCTTTTGATGCAAAACCTTCCAAACTATCACCAAACAAGGAATAATTTGTTTTTCCTACTTGAATCGGTCTTGATTCCCTTGTAGAAATACGGCAGTTTTGTCTCGAAGAGATCGTCATTAGCAAAATTGATCAGATCTTGTACAAGATCTCGTCAAAACCATTTGGAAAGTACTCCCGACTACAGGTCTTGTTTATTGTCTTAGGTTTTAGGTGCAAGGGCTATATTGGCCAATCTGAGCCAAACATAAGACAAAGTCAAGTAAATAATGCCATGAAACGAAAAAAGAGGGATTAGAGGGAGAGATGAGAGCAGAAAATGATCACATGCGTACCAAGGGAGTGCGACTTCCTTGTTTACTGAAGATAGGAAGCCCCATGGGAAAAGAAAATATCACTAGAATACCTCGTTGCGCCATAAAACCCAAATATAAAAGGGGCCGCGGTAGCCTGGTTGGAACAGTAACGGATTAGCAACCGGAGGGTGTGGAAGTTTGGAGAGTGGAGTGCCAGCTCAGGTGTTGACGTCATCTGACCATGGTTCAAAATTACGTGGTGTTGTCCTCGAATTAGATCCTGGACTGTGGCCAATAGCCCGTTGTGGTGCTCAAGTACGACCTTAATTAAAATTACCTACCATACCATACCCAAATATGAAAAATCAAACAACCCTGGGTGTATTTCTTTTTTCTCTTTTAGTAAAACTTTGCGTATGAGTCCCTTCACCCCTTTACTTGACGCTGTTTGGCGCAGTTTGGGCAAATATGGCCCTCGCACTATAGAAACCAACCCGACCAACCAAACATGAATGTGCGCTCTCCAGATCATAACGTCGAAACAGTGATAATCGAGAAACTAAGTAAGAGGCAGCTGTCAAAATAAATTCTAAACCAATGTAATGGACACCAAATTCCCAAAAGAAATTAATCCAACCTTAAAAAGCCCGGGATCAAGACTTCAAACACCCTCTACGGTTATCAATCTATTTCAAGAGACATACGGCCATAACCCCCGAAATAGTTTTTCTTCACAGGATCGTGGATTACTCTACTTAATGATCCCTAATCCACGGATTGGAATCCGTCAACAATCGGGAAAAGAATCCGCCACCTACCCCCCCCCCAAAAAAAAAAAAAAGCAGCAGTCGAAAGATTGGAAAAGCCTTTTAGTTCGGGCATCGTCATAGACATGTTTGATCTTCTCAGTTCCCCTGGCATGTATTATCACATTGGATATAATAAATAAAACAGAAACGCACTATTTCTGTCTGAAAATAGCCCGATTTTTGATCCCTGGTATCCAACATTCCCTTAAGCCCCGGTTCCAATAAAGATTTTAAAGTTTGGGGCATTGTCTTTTTGGTGCGGGGTGTTTCTTGATTTGATCCCATTTCTTGGAAGGGAGGCGAAGTTTAAGGTCACTTGTCATCCAGCGGCCCTTCTAAGAAAAGGATGCATTTATTCGTTGCTGCATTTTCTCATTTCAGTTCTCGCGTGAAATGAAATCTGCTTCGTGACGTAAATTGTGTATGGGGTGGACTTGAAATGCCTCGGCGGAGATGAGATTTATTCGTGACCAGGACGCTTTCAGCCTCGTTTTTTGCATCGAAGGGATGTTTTCCTTAGTAAACTTAACTTGGAAAAGGGAGTAAATAAGGCATCTTTTGATGCTACTATCCAATTGGTCCATGCTCCTCACCATCCCCTGCAGCTCTGTTCCCCATTTTAAAATGTGTTGGTGTCTGTTGGATAGGTCCTGGATGATCAAGAGTTGGTCGTTGTGCGAGTTCTACAACGGATTTTTGAACTTGGTCTAGGTCTGCGATTTGCAACCGGTGTGGCATAGCTCACTGGTGAGCCACGTCATATAAGATGGAATAATATTCTAATAGAATATAATACTATTCTAATACAATTAAATAATATTTTATATACAATAGAATAATATTCTAGTAGAATAGAATAATACTTTAAATACAATGGAATGATATTTTAAATACAATAGAATAATATTTTAGTAGAATAGAATAATATTTTAGTAGAATAGAATAATATTTTAAATACAATAGAATACTATTTTAAATACAATAGAATACTATTTTAAATACAATGGAATAATATTCGAACACAATGGAATAATATTTGAACACCATAGAATGATATTCTAATACTGTATTTTAAGGATAAAAAATATAAATCGTACTACGCTGCAAGAATCGCACTGGTGTGCCGCAAAAAATCGTACTGGTGTGCTGCAAAACTCTCACTGGTGTGCCGTAAGAATCGCACTGGTGTGCCACGAGATTCACATTGGTGTACCGCAAAAATAATACTGGTGTGTGGCAAGAATCGTACAGGTGTGCCTTACGGATGGTGAAACGATTTAAACTGTGTACGATTTATTTCTAAGGTTCAGTTTACAAGTTTTGACAAATGTATTCACAAATATTTCAAGTAATATCCTTAAAACATTTTGAGTACTATTAATTATTACAAAATATCTTCAATAAATTGCTTCAAAGATTTTTTTAAAAGCTACTAGAGAACTAAGGGCACATAATTACTATTATTGTTTTTGTAGACAAATCAAAATTATAACTATTTTTTTGTCAGATCACAAAAATATAATACAGTTTTAAGTTGCCGCAGAATTAAAATCGCAGTTATAGGTTATACCTTGACCAAGGGGATTAGCAACAACTCTATACGTGGTGTAGTTTCTTATAAACTACTTTACGGTATAATAGTTTTAAAGTTCTATTAGAAAATGAATATGTATGAATGCTTTGCATTTTCAGTAAATAAAATTCATTGGGTGAAAGAATTGATTAAATCTATTATCTGAATGATTTTAAATAAAGTCTTATGTATAAAAGAATAAGTAAAATAAGTAAATATAAAACTAGAGTCACCATGATTTTATCGAAAACAGTCCAGTAACATTATTTAATATTTAAAATGATTCAAATAAGATTCCCCATAGTCGATTATCACATACTAAGTACGAAAGTTAATAAATTTCAGATTTTAAAGCATTTAATTGAAATTTATAATTCAGAAATTTATAGAAAATACAAAAAAATAGACATCAACTTCAATTTAATGAAATCGATTTGAGAACAATATTCTAATATAGTATCTTAATGATAGAAAGCAAATTCTTAGCGAAGGTGTACTTTAAATTATTAAGTAATCCAAAATCAGAAAATTCATATTAATTGATAATTGAGTCGTGGTATGGTAGTTTAATTAACGTCGCATTGGAGCAACACAACGGGTTATTGGCAATTAATCCGAAAGGGAAAGATCCGAAGACAACACCGCGCAATTTTGAACCACGCTCAGATGACGAGGCAACACCTGAGCTGGCCTCTCCTCTCCAAACATCCACACCACGCCGACGTCAGGACATTTGAGGCTACGACAGATTTAACGTGCACCAGACCCTTCGTACACGATGGTCCTTGGTTGGATCGGAAACGAGTCGTAATTTTTAACTCTTAAAGGTACCATGGATGATGTTTCATTCTATTTGACGACGTTGATTTTCAGCACTTTTCGATGACAGCTTTTAAGGATTAAAGTAATAAATCTATGACTGAATCTGCTAATGAGAATCTACATTTGTCATGGTATAAATTGAAAACAAACAACAATACGATTTAATATTTAAGCCTACCAATAGCAATGAGACACTTGTCTTACACTTGTATCCTTGAAATAGTTAAGCCTAGGTAAACAAGTACATTAAGGCTGATAAGATAAATAAATATTTTCTCTCGATATTTCGATGTTAATGAATGATCAGTGAGAGAATGAGACATGAGGGGTTCACACCATCCCTTAACCTTCCAAAATGTTTTCGACGAGATATCTCGCCTATCAAGATCTGACCAATTTCGCCAATGACGAGATATCCCGCTATCAAGATAGTACCGAGTTTTTGACGATAAGATCAAGATCTGGTCATTTTTTTTCTAATGACAAGATAATTCGTCCATCACCATCTGGTCAGTTCTGCTGAAAGGACTCTTCGAGTCAACCACAAAGAAGGTTAAAAAAGCTCAAATATTTAAATATTTGTTTTGCTGAAAATATGTTAAGTTACGAAGGTAGGTTCTTGACTCATTTGGTTGATTTTGAATAATGTCCTTATCAAACTATTAAAATGGTTTGAATAAAATCCACAATGGGTTCAATATATGTCAAGCTCGGAATATATTTTTTAACCCTGAAATTCAAATGTATTATTCAGCGTTTCTTTTCACGAAGTCGATGCAAAAAGGAATCAAAGATGACTCCTATCCATTGGAAACAAAAATATTTTTCGAGAGCCTCTTGTAAAATGAAACTAAAAGGTGTAACCGCAATATTTCCAGAACTATACAAACAAGATCTAAAATTTAACTATATATCCTTGTTCATATATCCAAATATATATATCCGTGTCGGCAATCTACAAATTAAAGGCGTGTTGTTAATAGTTTTTAAGTGCAGTTCTTCCATAATGGACCTATTAATATAGAATATATTTCAAAGAGTGTTTCGATAAAAAAAATCTTAGTTCAGAGATAAAACACTTATAAAATAAAATTTCGCGAAATAATCATGTGTGTTTAAGTTTAAAAAAAATTCCTCCATCGTATCCTATTTATATAGAAAGAAAAAGTATATCGCCTAATAAATGAAATGATGGAATAAGTAAATAAGAAAAGGCTCCGTTTCAAAATATCCTCAGCTCTCCTAAGATAGGCACGTTCATTTTTAGAATTTGCAACTTTTTTTTTGGAAACTTGACGTTAAACTCCGAATTAATTAACTCCTAGAGATGAGATATCAAAGCAGGCACACTTGTTCTTGCCTTTATTTACCAATCGAAGCCTTACTCTGCCTTCATAGTCCATCGCTGCCTCTGAACGTGATATTCACGCTTTTAACACGTTCTCCCTTCAAAAAAGTCTCGAGTGTTGCAAAGTTTACGTCGGCTTAATTAACTCTTGCTTAATTAATTATGAGTTATTCTTTTTTGTTGGATCTTTTCAGATCCAATTAAAAGAAATTGGGGAGCTGTCTATTGGTGGTGTCGCTAATCTTCTTTGATGGTGATAAAAACAGGACCGGTGATTACTTCGGCTCAAAGTGCTTAAGACGTGCGGTGGATGACGTTTAATAGGCCAGTTGGGAAGATAGAATTTGTATATGAAGCACTTGATTGGCTGGTTTGTAATGCACGATATCGGTGGGGTTCGAAATAAGCTCCGTATAACGTTTTTAAAAGTTAATTCTCTTGGTGGGTGTCCCGAAGAGGTCATTAAAAAGACCAGATCGTGATGGACGAGATATCTCGTCTAAAGAAGATGACTGACCAGATCTTGATCTCATCATCATAAAAAAATAGTTGATATCTTGATGACGACATATCTCGTCATTAGCAAAATTGATAAGATCTTGATGACGAGATATTCATTAGAAAAACGTAAATTAATTGATTAATGTCATTGATATGCATATATGTATATATATACGTATCTATATACAGGGTGAGTCTAAATGGTTTTCACAAAATAAGAGGGGTGATAGTACCCATCCAGACGAGCAATAATTACCATTTAACATAGGGTCGCATTCCACTTTGAGAGGCAGAAAAGAGTCAAATTAGAATTTCAACATGAACTTATAACAGTGTTGGGAAAGCGAATGAACGATACCAAAAGTTGCACAATCTGATTAATTGATCAGAGAAAAACTCACAGCAAGTGCTCAAAGTGGCGGCCACGCGTGTCGTTGCACAGTTCACACCGGCGAAGGAATGACTGGCGCACCCTCTCGAAGATTCCTGGTGTTGTGTTAATTTTGTCTGCGGCAACACCGATTCTCGCTACGAGATCTTCAGCCGAGCCCACAGGCGTCTGGTACACTAAAGATTTTATGTGCCCCCAATAAAAAATGTCCAGTGGGTTGAGGTCCGGTGAACGAGGAGGCCAAGCCACAGGTTCGCCACGTCCAATCCATCTTGCTTAGGAGATATGCTACGTAGGCAGGTACAAAACGACGTCAGGGGCGATGACTTGTTCATGCTCGACGCGTTTCGACTTTACTCTTTTCTGCCTCTCAGAGTGGAATTCGACCCTATGTTCCATGGTAATTATTGCTCGTCTGGATGGGTACTATCACCCCTCTTATTTTTAAAAACAATTTAGACTCACCCTGTACTCGTATATACGTATTTATATTTATCTATCTATATATCTATATATATGTATTATATATAAGACTTCTAAAATTTTTTTTCTCGATCCTCGCTGTTCCTGATGGAACCGATCCTAGCAACGAAAGATTTTCCAAAATAGCTTGACAGGGCGGCATTTCTGAATGGTAGGACTTCATTTTTGTTGACTGTTGTTATTCCTTTGGCTGTTGTTTTTCCTTTGGATGCTCTCTCATGATTTTTATTCCCCACTTATCTTCGGTAGTTCTTTGAGTTTTCGGGAGGTCACTTGTGTTAACCTCTTTGGCTAAACCTCACACAAGTACAGAAAAAACTCAAAGCTTCTGTTAAAGGTGACTCCTGCTTTACTCTCCTTGACTAGGTAATCGGGCTCATTCTCTTCGCATTTTCACACCTCTTCTAATGTTTCACATGAAAAAAATCCATTTTTAAGGTAGTTTCTACTTCTTATGTATTTACATAGATACATGCATACTTATATATATATGTAAAGGTTTAATCAGATACACAAACCTTGAGCTCCAGTTGAATTAGTTTATTGTACATCTTATGAATATTTACAGTATCAAAAGAATACATTGGTGACGTTGGCGCACGAATGGCTTCTAATCCATTCTCTGGCATGGCGTTCTTTTTTCGAGGTGCATCATGGGATAGTCTTAAAAATGAAAGGCGGGAAGGGGAAAAGGACAACAGGGCATGCACGTTTGGAATTCCGGCCAAAGGAGATTATTCGGGTTACTATTAAGGTAAGTTCTATACCAATAATCCATCATTAAAGAAAAGGCATATGTCCACAAAGAAAAGACCTTTAATCTGAAAGAAAATAAATATGGGCCAAAGAGAAAAAAATTCCCTTTGAACTTGAGCGATTAAAAAAAGATATTTAAATGCTTCATATTCCTGAGTTTATTTCCTTCAAAAATCGAACATTTTAAAAGCAGGAGAACCTTGGATGTCTATGACCCCTTCCAATCATCCATTGTTAAAATAAAAGGCATTTGTTCAAGAAAGAGAAAACGTTTCGTGATCTAGAGTTTCTATCCCTTAGAGAAATAAAAGGTTTTATATCCAGTCAAATGTGGGATGTTTATGAACCATGGCAATAGTCCACTCTTTAAATAAAAGGAATTTTTCCGAGGAAGAAAAAACGTTTATCTAGAGTTCCTATCTTTTAAAAAGTAAGGCGTTTCATAACCAATCGAATGTCTATGACAAATTCTAATTCTATAGTAAAAATAAAAAAACATTCGTTCAAGAAAGAAAAAGTCCTAGACTTTAAATGTAAGACGGTTTATAACCATTCAAATGTAGAATGTTACGACCCAGACAAATATTCCATTGTTAAAATAAAAGCCATTTGTCCGAGAACGGAAAAACGTTTTTCTTTCTAAAGTTTCTATTCTCTAAAAATAAGACGTTTTATACCCAGTCTATGGCAAATACCAACAGTCCATCGTGTAAATAAAAGACGTTTGTCCGAGAAAGAAAAAACTGTCTTTTTAGTTCTATCCTTTAAAAATAGTACGATTACTATCAGTCAAATGTGGGATGTCTATGACCCATGCCAATAGTCCATCGTTAAAATAAAAGGCATTTGTCCGAGAAAGGAAAAACGTTTTTCTTTTCTGAAGTTTTTGTTCTTTAAAATAAGACGTTTTACAATCAGTCTATGACCAATACTAACAGCCATCGTTAAAATAAAAGACGTTTGTCCGAGAAAGAGAAAACGTTTTCTATCTAGAGTTTCTATCCTTTAGAAATAAGGCGTTTTATAACCAGTCAAATACGGATGTCTAGGACTCATGCCAATAGTCCATCGTTAAAATAAAAGGCAAATGTCAGAAGAAGAAAAAACATTTTATGTCTAGAGTTTTTACCCTTTTAAAATAAGACGTTTTACTACCAGTCAAATGTGTTTATAACCAGTCAAATGTGGGATGTCTATGACCCACACCAATAGTCCATCGTTAAAATCAAATGCACCAATCCAAAGTAGAAAAAAAATCCCTTAAACTGTGAGAAAGTGAATACGTGCCAAAGAAAAGAATTTCCGTTGAGCTTGAATGTTGCAAATCATCTCGCGTGTTAATATCAAGTTACAGGGAAAGAGAGCTCGCCTATTATAATTCCTCTCGCTCGAAATAACTATCCTAATGTATTTGTTTTCCCATCATTAGTTTCAACAAGAGAGGGATTCTAAGAAACAAGCTCGTCTCACTAAAAACTTATTTTTGTTTTCTCTGCTCTATCGTTACGCATAGAAACAGCACCTTGTTTCTAACGACGAGAGGATGTTGTTTATAATGACTTCAAGAGATGTTTTCAACCCTTAAAACAGCTCTAGAAACATGTCGGTGCTATCCCGTTTGTGTTCTAACGTGATGAAAAAGAATTTCGTTTCTAAGAAGAGTGAATGATTTTTAGAAAGGAGCGAATCGTTTGCACTCTTTCGACAGAAACCGGGATTAGAGTTATAAAATCTCGTAAAAAGACGAGTTATTAAATTTAAAGAATTCAGTTTTACAGTTTGTAAGATCCTGTTTGTGCAATCATTAATTTTCTTAGTTGAAGTTAGTTTGAAGAGAATCGAGGAATGTTATCGAACCTTAAACCCTCCGAGTAGTTTGGAGGAGATATCTCGTCCAACAATATCTGATCAATTTCGCTAATGATGAAATATATCGACGTCAAAATATTTCAGATTTTTTTTTGTGATGACGGGATAAAGATCAGGTCAGTTTTTTTCTAATGATCGTGATCGTGTTTTTTTCTAATGACGAGATATCTCTTCCAACAAGATCTTATCAGTTTCGCCAATAACGAGATACCACGTCGAGTCAACCACCAAGAGGGTTAAATGCCAATGATGGTAACATAGGATCCTGTTAAGGGTTTTTAATTCCATCCTGTACCCAATATTCAGCCATGAAATATGCAGTTTTCCAACATTATCTCAAGTGACTCAGTGGGTATGTCCACTGCTCTAGCAACCTTCCAGTTGTAGGCTGCGCAGGTTCAATTCCTGTAAGGTGCATTCCTCCCTGGATGTATTTCTCTCTTCTGTGTCAATAAAACTTTCATTGTGTGTATGTCTGTCTGTTACTTGATGTTGTATATCTTGTGCCTGACGCATCATGGCCAAATATGGCCCTTGCGCCAAAAAACTCCCAAACCAACCAACTAAACATTATTTCAAACCAGTTTTAGAATTATTGACCAATAAAATCCTTTCTGGGATTCTTCCAGCATCTGTATATTTAGTCATTATGGGTGTTCTGTAGGTTAAAAGCAATACTACACTACTAAGAAACATCGTGAGAAGGGTTAACTGGAAATGGGGCTCCCCCAACATTCAAATAGAAATAAATTCTGAGGAATGTTCATCATGAAAAGGAGATGGTCTCAAAAACAGCTGACTTGTATTCTTTTTCAACCGAAAAATCAGTTTCATCCCCCGGGCTTTTAGAATGGTTTTTAAAGATTTCTAACAAAGGGATAGAAGGTATCCCACACGCCTTTTCGAGTCATGCATACTTGAACTGAAATTTAGGCACAAATGATACATTACTTTTGTGAGAAGAGTTAAGAATTATCCAACTTATCTGTGCGCAAAACCAGCAACTCCTCGCATTTTAGAATGTAAGGTGGGCCAGTTCCTGCGGGTTCAGAAGTTGGTATCAGTGCGATTTGTACATGGTCTTTGGGATTTGATCTAGGTCATAACTGGAACGAGGATATTAGTACATACGCCGAACCTCTGGAGGTTACTTGATACACTTCAATATGCCAAGACCTCAATGTTCAAGTTCACACATGACTGAGTTTACACCAGCCTGTTGCCTATGAATGATCGACGATTCAAAACAGAAAACATCAACTTCACCAGAGACCCTTCCTCCACTAATAGTGGATAGAAGACCGAGATCTCAGTTTTAGCATAGCTGTAAGACAATCGGCTTGAAGGACGTTTTTCTCAGAACTTGGGGATTTTGGACTAGCTGCTCAGATGAGTATCGCATGCTTCAATGTGATTGCGTGTTCATTTTGAATGTGGGTACTATTTTTCCCCTCTCTCCCCGTTCCTCCAATGAGAACTCTAAATCTGGCGAATAGGAAGGACGAGGGTAGAGTATGTAGGGAGATAAGTAACAACAGAAGTGTTTTATTACTTTTATAGCACACAATTTTATATGCACGCGTATTTATAAGGGCCAGATTCTAAATCTTGGAAAAATAAATTTGCTATGATCAATCAAACAAAAAATAAATATGTTATGAATGTTAAGTGATTTTATCCGAATCCATTTATTTCTTTCGAAATGTTTTGCATTTGTGGAGATCTACAGATAACTCATGCACACTCTGTACGTTATCCTTTCACAATCCGTTTTATGTATAAACTTAACCTGCAGAAACAGATGGAAGTGAAATGTTTGGATAAGTTTAAAATGAAATAAGTTATTCGCTAAAGAGTGCCAAAAGTGAAGGTAAAATTGGATTAGAGAAGAAAATACACAGCTATGTTGAAATTAAAGTGATGAAAAATGAATCAAAAACTAGGGAAAGTCAACGTGAAAAGGCATTAGGAATGCAATTTATTATCTCCTGAAATATTTACATTAGGGAAAAGAAATACAGCTGGAAGAAAGTAATTTGTTTTCACAAAGTGGGAAAGTGACCATTTTTTCCGATCGGTATCAGTAAGTCTATCTTTTTCTACATTTTGATATAGTATTTGCTATACAAGACCCGAGCAGCAGATGGAGAAATTTTCTTTTTGATAATTCAAGCTTATTGTTTCGAATCTAGTCTTTTCTGTCAGAAGTAATAGACTGAATGATTTCAAACCGTACAACTTGAATAATTTTATCCTAATATTTGTTTTACGTTCTAATTGTTAAATATTCACGCAACTTCTTTTAAATGTTATTATAGCAAAGTTTTTCTAGATTCTTATCGTTTTCGAATTTAGTCTTCCCTATCAAAAGTAATAATTTGATATTTGCAAATTGTAGAAATTTATTAACTTTATATCCTGTTACCTTTAGCTAATATTCATATTACCTTAAAAATTGTCGAATTTACGGAATTACTTTTAAATTTAATTGTATTTGTCATCAAGAGGAAATATATATATTTGTATTTGTTATCAAAAGGGAATGTAGGAATTTGTATTTGTTATCAAGATGAAATGTAGAAATTTGTTTTTAAATACCAAGTGGCAAAGAAATGTGCTGGAAAATCTTTGGTTGTCATCTACAGTTCAATTTTTTTTAAACGGAAATATCTCTTTTTTAATAAAAGTGATGGTACAAACATTTTTAGTAGGGCAAAATTTTTTTCAATATTCAACCATTTTGGTAGAAAATTACCGACATGCTCAATGTAGGTAAATTAATGAGAAAAATTAGATTTTTAGTTCTAAGTGAGAGAGTAATTTCTCGCAGAGATTTGGAGTATACAAAATTGGTTTGAGTAAAATGGACTGTAGCTTGCTTTTGGAGTGACGTATAATGTAGCCTGTTCTTAAAACAGAGTGTAATAGCCTGCATTGAAAAAATATGGAATGTTCTATATATAAAAAATAAAGACTAGTGAAATAAACTAATGACTCTAGATGTTGATCCATGGGAATAAACAGTGAATGGACATGACAAAAACGACATCGTTTTGTTCCATCAAGACAGTTTTCCATCTAGAACAGTGTTCCTCGGCGCCTGAAAAACTAGTCTGCACTGATGATGGGACTGAACGTTATCTGTCGTTAAGTTGGAGTCATCTAACAGACAGTAAAGTCTGCTTTAAAAGAGAGATGGGCACAGTTTGTTCTTAAATGATTCGTAAATGGACCATAGTCTGCTAGTATGTCTTTTGGATGTAGTTTGGTTTTAAGACAGGGTTTGATTTATTAACTGTAATGATATTGCATTTTCTTGTACGTAAGAAAAGATCATAAATCAAGGAAAATAAAGTTTTGGCCAATGAGCTAATGAACATCAGATGACTCATCAACAGAACTCTACCAGCAAAAGGGAACACAACAAAACCAGTTTTTCCATAAGCCATATACTCTTCCTCTATCTGTTCTGCGTTCTGTGTTCTTATAATGAGACATTGTGCAGTTAATACTATTAAGAGTTGGGTAAAATGTTTGTTCCTAGGAAACTTGGTGTAATGTTCATTGGGTACGATGAAATATAGCCTGCATATTCTGGTCTTTGTAAATAGTTTGATTTATTCACGATAATGATAGTTAAGTTTCCTGTTTGTAAGAAAAATCACTAACCCAAGAAAATGAAGCTTTGGACAATGAGATAATGGACATCAGATGTTGAATTATCGACAGGGCACAGTAAAAGGGCACAGTACAACAATCAGTTGTTTTTGCTCCATCATTTGGATACTTTTCCATCTAAAATATAGACTGTTCTTAGAGTTAAGAGTTGGGGTAAGTTTTATTCATGGGGTATTTGGAGTGTAGCGAGTTGTTTGGCTAAGATGAACTTTAGTCTGCACAATATGGACTTTAGAAAGAGTTTGATTTATTCTCTATAATGATATTGTGTTTTCTGTCACTAAGGAAGATCGCAATCTAAGAAAACAGAGCTTTGGACAATGAGATAATGGACATCAGACATTGACTCATTGGCATAACTACCTGTAAAAGGACACAAATCAACCAATATTTGCTTTTATTTCTTCATCCTATGCTCTCTTCCATCTTATATACCACAGTTTTTGGGTAAAATAGACAACATTCCACTTTGAGGTGAAATTGAAAGTTATCTGAGAGAGAGATAAAGGAGATATTAGAAAATAAGTCGCTGAAAAATGAGCTAATGGATACTAGATGTTGACTCATGGGTAGAACTCTATCAGTAAAGGAGAACACCACAAACAATTGTTTTTGTTCCATCAACCAGACACTTATAGTCCGTTCTCAGAGTGAGATTAAGTATAGTCTACTCTTAAGAAGAGGCAAGGTATATATAGTATGTTCGCAGGGGACTTAGTATACGATTAACTATAATCTCGTCTTCAGAAAGAGTTTGATTAATTTACTGAAATGATATTGTGTCTTCTGTATGTAAAAAAGATCACAAATCTAAGAAAACAGAGCTTTGGACAATGATCTAATGGACATCAGATGTTGACTCATCGGCAGGTCCCAGTAAAAGGGCACAGCATAACCAACAGTTGTTTTTGTTCCTTCATCCGGGGATTTCTTCCATCTTACCACACCTGGGTTCTATTTCGAGCCCTCATCCATTCCAGTTTCGGAGATACTTTTCATCAGCGGGGAGTAAGAGGCTATCCGATGACATTTAGAATAGGTGATGGATCACCTCTCCAGCGATGACAGGTATTTCCAGATCATCACTTCCCTTCCCTACGGCCCTTTCTTCTGCGTCATTAGGCCGGAGGGATTGGAGAGTTCCGGAAATTGTTGGCGCATACACTATGTAGGTGTAATAAATAAAAAGTATGTCGGATATATATAGGGAATAAAAACGGGAAAAATAACTGTCCCATCTGTGCGTGGGTGGGATTTTATTTTATCCACACATTTGATACTTTAGGGTGCTTTAGGTCGGATAGTCCGATACGAGAAAAGAATTTTGATCGGACGTGGAGAAATTTCACGCCGTGTCAATTCGTAAAATATGTTTGCACTCTACCTATATGGGACATTTCTGTGATGTTTCTTCTGTGCTACAGTGATGTCTCAATGGTTTACCGATGTGAAAACACATTTGCGATCGCTGTTGTAAAGTCAGCAACTGTTTTTTTTTAATTCTACATAGAAAGTTGCGAATTGTGACGTAGGATTATCTCTGTAGTGTAAGAAAAATAAGTTCACCATTATTGAGTAAAATCAACGACTGTTTGTTACACGCTGGGTAACGAAAGCAATAGTAATTTCGGGTATTAACAGGGTTTAGTTTAGTTTTCAATAGTAACAGGGTTTTAATTTCGCTAGGTAGCGAAAGTAAAACCCTGTTATGGAAGGGGTGCAAGTCGTCTCTTGTTGGTAATGAGAAACATTTTTAGGGTTGCCATTGTTGAGTAAAATTATGACTGTATGTTACATACTAGGTAACGAAATTAAAACTCTGTAACGGAAGAGAAACAGGTCGTCTGTTGTCGCGACTGGAAAACTTTCGGTAGAATCAGTAGAATGTAGAATCAATGACTGTATGTTGCATACTAGGTAACGAAAGAAAACAACTGTTACGAAAGAGACGCAATTCAACTGTTGTCGAGAAGAAAAACATTTTTAGGATCGCCATTGTTGAGTACAATCAACGACTGGACGTTACAACTCTGTAACGTAGGCAATAATCCTTGTACTGGAAAGTGATAATCCTTGTACTTGGAAGTGATATAGGTCGGCTGAAAACTGACCGGATCTTGATGGACGAGATATCTCCTCATTAGAAGAAAATTGACCTGATCTTGGTCCCGTCATCATAAAAAAATCGGCAATATCTTGATGACGAGATATCACGCCATTATCAAAATTGGTCAGATCTTGATATATCTCGTTCAAACCAATGGAGGGTTAAAAACCCTCCAATGGTTTGAACCCTCATGAACTTGATGAATGGTTGGAAACCCTCAGGAGGTTTTCCCACTGCACCATCAGCCTGCGAGCATAAGGAGATGTAAGGTATAGAAATTACTCTGGGTGTGTATTTTTCTTCTTGACAGTAAAACTTTCCTTGTGCGTGTGTGTGTTAATTTACTTGATAGAAAAATATTTCTTGGCCAGATCTGGCCCCTCATGCCATGAAAAAGACCATCTACTTAAGAGTTTTGACCAATATAATTCTTCCCATGATTATTTCAACCTATCTATGTGATTATTTAGTCGTTATGTGTTTGTAAGGTAGAAACAATGCACTACTCTCAAATATTCTGTCGCTCAGAGACAAGTAATTGATCTAACTAGTTTTATGAAAAAAATATAAGTAAACATGCTCAAGCATCATTGAGTCATTGGAAGCGATAACGAGGTATTTCCCCTCCACCAGAAACTCGATACAAGCCACGACCAGAATTAAACGATGCAACATCTGCATGACCATACCCTTAGGACGGAATGCATACTTCCATAAACTAAAAGGTCTTAAATCTATCCATGAAATATCCAGTATTTAGCTGGGAATGCGTCCACAATGTTGAAATCGCCAAGTCCCTAGGATGTGTGCTACGATTAAATTCCTAAGCGATTAGATATTCACTGGCGGAATTACTGAGTAATTTGACGTGTAATGTGGTTGATTATTTAGTGTTTTCGCCACGTTGAGCAAATTAACTTGATTGATTCCACAGCGACTTAAGCTGTGCAGGTAACACCTCCAGTATACCAGTTCAGCTTCAATCCATTTTCGGGTCCTAGTTAGCCCAGTTGGTAGAGTCGCGGATTAGCAACCGGAGGGTTGTGACTTTGAAACTCACTTCATAGAAAATGTCTCTTATGTTGTTAATTTAGTTTGATTTAGATAATGTAAAATGGTTTCAATGCAAAATTGGTTGGGGGTTTAATGGAACAAAGGCCATATTTGGCCAAGCTGCGCCAGACGCAAGACAACATCAAGTAAAAAAGGGGAAAAAGTGGGACTGGGGAACAGAGTAGAGGGAGAAAAGCAGGAAAAGATCACAGGGAGCATGACCCCGTGTTTACTAAAGACAGTAAGCCCCGTTGTATAAGAAAAGTGGGACTGGGGAACAGAGTAGAGGGAGAAAAGCAGGAAAAGATCACAGGGAGCATGACCCGTGTTTACTAAAGACAGTAAGCCCCGTTGTATAAGAAAAGTGGGACTGGGGAACAGAGTAGAGGGAGGAAAGCAGAAAAAGATCACAGGAAGTATGACCCCGTGTTTACTAAAGACAGTAAGCACCGTTGTATAAGAAAAGTGGGACTGGGGAACAGAGTAGAGGGAGGAAAGCAGAAAAAGATCACAGGAAGTATGACCCCGTGTTTACTAAAGACAGTAATCCCCGTTGTATAAGAAAAGTGGGACTGGGGAACAGAGTAGAGGGAGAAAAGCAGGAAAAGATCACAGGGAGCATGACCCCGTGTTTACTAAAGACAGTAAGCCCCGTAGTATAAGAAAAGTGGGACTGGGGAACAGAGTAGAGGGAGAAAAGCAGGAAAAGATCACAGGAAGTATGACCCCGTGTTTACTAACGACAGTAAGCCCCGTTGTATAAGAAAAGTGGGACTGGGGAACAGAGTAGAGGGAGGAAAGCAGAAAAAGATTACAGGGAGCATGACCCCATGTTTACCAAAGACAGTAATCCCCGTAGTATAAGAAAAGATGGATCAAGTACCTCGGGATTGTGATATCCATATATACACTCGAAGATGTGTCCCTACTGCAAATTTGGAAGTAAGCAGTATTGCAACTTCTCATTTTTAGTTGTCAGAGAAGATGCCAATGGTTAGAGTTAATGATTTTGTCGAACATGATTTATTTCATACAGAAACTCTTCAACACAACATATTGGATTTGTGTGGAAGGATGTGTAACTAAATTACTATAAACTAGAGTAAAGAGATATCTGCTATTTCTGGTTTCGTTTTTTATTTCCTTAAGTATTCCTTTCAGTACTATACGATTTACGAGTCGGTAATCTACCTTTTTCAGCATTAATAGTGTTCTGGTATTGATTATATGAATTACAACTTGAGAACAAACATGTGTGTGTACGTCCTACAGCAATAAATAATGGCGAACTTCTTGCAAATGAATCAAAATCTTTTCTTTTGTCAAATTTCTAGCATGCGTAGATCAAAAAAGAAATGCGACTGTGAAATGCTGCACCTGTGAAGAAGAGAACTCCGCAGAAATTTGTCTGCCAAATAAATCCGCATTTTTTCATACCATGCTTTGCACGCAAGTTTGTTGTATATTAGCTGTGTTTGTTGGAATTATACTTGATTTAGTCGAGTATAATTCATGCAGACTGTATATATATCAACAGTCGTTTCTTATTATGGATTTTACTCTCCTGGTAGTTGTCTCGACGAGGTATCTCGTCATTAGAAAAAATGACCAGATCTTGGACAAGGATCTATAACGAGACATTTCGTCATTAGAAGAAACATACCAGATCTTGGTCGCATAAAATAATAGGCAATATCTTGATGACGAAATATCTCGTCATTAGTGAAATAGTCAGATATTGACGGACGAGATATCTCTTCGAAATTACTTGGGGCGCTAAAAATCATACAAATTTGAAATACAGATTAGGATATATGGCGAAACGTGTAACGATTCGTAAAGAAATAGACATTTGAATAGATAGTCCGTCGAAACATTTGAATAGATAGTCCGTCGAATAGTCCGTCGTTAGAGCGTCAAAAAGTGCATATATTGCTTAGAAATGCAAACTAGGATACATGGCAAAACGTAACGACTCATACAAAAATAGCAAATTTTGATATATTATATATCAGAGGTCAGAGAGATTATCATATCAGAAACGTATGCTAGAGTATATATAGAGTATACTATACCAGAGTAAATTTAGAGTATAGTATACCAGAGTACATATAGAGTATAGTATAATAAAGCATATCAGAGGTAAATTTTACTTTCATGGATATGGCATAATATTTGCTGTAGTAACTTTAAGGTATAACAAGTTCTTTTTTGAAGTAGGAAACTGAAAAATTTTCATGCAATTTCTGAATATATAGAAGATATCGCTGTAACAAAATACAACACTGCTAAAAGTATTTAGCTTTTCACTTAAAATAGTTGCATTAGCTACCTGGCCTGAAAACAAATTTTTTTATTTCATCTAACTACTGACAACATTTAGGAAACAATACTAAGAATTCTTCGTTAATTTTATAAACATTTATTTATAATTTTTAATAAGATCAGCAATACATTATTAACTTCCTCAAAAATTAAAAAAATTGAAATTTTCACCTTATTATTGACCGAGAAAAACGAAATACATTAAAACAATGGAAATATATTTTGAATGATCAAATAATAAATGTTTATCTCCACTCATGTTTAAAATTTTAAATTTGATGGAATCAACACTTCGCCTTAGTGCTCAACAAATTTATGGCTCTTTACTTAAATTCTGGATGCGTATAATATATATTGAAAAAATTAACCTGTGTTGCAAAAAGAGTAATAAATTTAATGTAAGTTTAAGTAATAATATTTAATTTAGTACTTTTAAAATGTTTGAAATAAATATAATCTTATTTATTCTAGATACCTTTTTATAGCTTTAGAAAATGATCGTACTAATGTGAGTTTGTCTTTCGCCTGTAACAGGAAACTGAAAAATAAATGTACATCTACAACTTTTAGTTTGGATTTAGTTATTGTAAAAATTATACATGTTTCTGTTACCATTTGTTACCATTATACATTTCATAACAATGGCATTTGCCGTGCTTGCCGCACATACAGTTGATTCCAAGGGCAAGTTACATTTGTTTATGAATAGCAAATTGTAAAACCAGAAGTTATTGTGTGATCAAAATATAGAATCTCTACTCCAATTCCGCTTTATTCATACTATAAACGTTAAGAAAAAAGATTTGCGTACAGTTTGGGCTGTCACAGTAACAGCATCTTGTGTCTAGTCTATTTGTTCATTTTATAAGTGAACAGGAAAGCAAATTTTTATAAAACTGATAGCATTGTTATCAGTAGTAACCCTGGTAGCATGAAAAGTATAATAAATGCTGCAAGGAACAATGGGAAGTTCGTCAAAAATGATAAAAGGTATGAAGTGGTTAAATTACTAAAATGTAACTAAACAATATAGAATGTTTAACAACTGGTTTTCAATAGAGATTTAAAGAGAGAATTCAATGCATGATGATTTCGGAAAACGATTGAGCCGAAAGATTAAACACTGTGATTAACATTCATTGTCGTTTTACCCTCTGTAGAATTATAATCCGTCTGTAACCTGCAATTTCTCAAATCGATCTTCTAATGAATAGATGGAGCATGCGCGCGAGCTGCATGTTATTTCTTCCGATCGCTCGATTCGGAGATCTGTCAAATAGTAATGAGGAAAGCAAAAATCTCAATAGACGAGATAGATGGAGAACACTAGTTTGATTTTCGATAGCCAATCGGCTCAAGCTGATTCCCAAGTCCACGTGACCTAACTTCTGAAATTTTACGACACCGACTCAATCCACACTTTCTTTGTCTATTTCGATAGAATGTCGATTATTGTCAATGCATGATATCTTAACGGTTTTGACCTTCTTGAACAATGGAGCCCATTTTAGAATTCTTTCAACCAATAGATGTGGTTATTCACTCATGCAAATAATGGAGAGTATAAGCATTACTGCACTACTCGGAAACCTCGTAACGCTCAGAGAATTAACCCTCCAAGAGATTTCGATCTGATACCTTGTTCAACAAGATCTGGACAATTTTGCTAATGACGAGAAATCTCGTCCATCAAGACCTCACTAGTTTTGCTAATGACCTTGTCATCAAGAATACCTATTGAATTCCGAATAATGAAACTATTGCTATTTTTGATGATGACGAGATCCACATCAGGTCAGTTCTACTAATGATGAGATATCTTGTTCAACAAGATCTGGACAATTTTGCCAATGACCAGAAATCTCGTCCATCAAGATCTGACCAATTTTGCTAGTGACGAGATATATCGCCCACCAAGATCTGACCAATTTTCCTAATGACGAGATATCTCAATATGACCAATTTTTCTAGTGACGAGATATCTCGTCATCAAGAATGAATATTGAATTCCGAAGGATGAAGATATTGCCATTTTTTGATGACTAGATACAAAACAAGTCAGCTTTACCAGTGACGAGATATCTCGTCCATAAAGATCTGGCCAATTTTGCTAATGTCGAGATACCTCGTCAAGACAACCACCAGGAGAGTTAAGTTCACAAAATAAACGCCCTTTCCGCACACCATCTTTTGAACGTGCTTACAGATAATCCTTACACCAGAGATCGTATAAGTCGATTACATATTCACATGCAAAGTAACAGCCAACAGTTTAGGGTTTCATCTTTCAGGTGAGACTTCACAATCCATCTTGTCCCAGAGATTTGTTAAAAGAATCGTCTCCTCACCCCTTTCGAGCCAATCCCACATGGTTGCACCGAGGGAGGCATTAAGATAGTGGAAGAAGCGCCCACCCTCGTCTCGATCATGGGAAGTGTTGTAAATCAAAGCAGAGTGCCCGTGCGTGTGCAGCATGATGAAGCGGTCCACGGCGACTCGAGTTTGCGGATACCTAAGCCTCTGGGTTCATCCCGCGATGATTTCTCCAAGTAACAATGGTGAGGGCTTATAATTAATACCGTAATTTATTACCGGCTGCTTTTGTTCCCTTGTTTGGCAGAGGAGGAAGGTCCGGTGACTATTCATCTCTGGGTGTTATGGATGAATTCGCGCTGCAGAAAGAGTTAAAACGTTGAATGAATAGGGTGCTTGGTCTTGGGTAGATTAGACGAAGGAAGAGTATGTGGGAAAGGTTTTGTGAGGTGAACTATTAACCTTCTTGGTGGTTGTCTCGACGAGGGATCGCGTCTTAAGCAAAACTGACCAGATCTTGTACGAGATGTCTGGTCATCAGAAAAAATGACTTGTTAAAAGTATTAACCTATAAAGTATTAACTATTAAAAATGACTTGTAAAAGTATTGACGTTTCAGAAAAAAATGTCTTGTTGAAAGTATTAACCTTCATCTAAAATATTTATCTTGTAAAAGTATTATCATCATCAGGAAAAAATGACTTGTTAAAAGTATCAACCATTAAAAGTGACTTGTTAAAGTATTAACCTTAAACTATTAACCTTCTTGGTGGTTGTCTCGACGAGGTATCTCGTCTTTAGCAAAACTGACCAGATCTTGATGGACGAGATATCTCGTCATTAGAAAATATGACTTCATCTTGTCATTATCAAAAAAACAGCAATTACCTTCATCATTCGGAATTCAATTGGCATTCTTGATGACGAGATATCTCGTCACTAGCGAAATTGGACAGATCATGATGGACGAGATATCTCGTCGAAACCTCTTGGAGGATGAACCTGCACACCTGTGAATGTAATTTCTTAGCAAAATAGTGGACATATTTGGTAACAACATCATTGACCTGTGACTTCGTGTAATTTCGCGGATAGTATTGATAAATGAGCGGGTCAGGAAGAGTCAAAACGCTGAATGAATCGTGGTGGTTGTTCTTGGGTAGGTTAGACGAAGGTAGCGTTTGTGGGAAGGGTTATGTGAGAACACTTGATTACTACCGTGCCCTACTTATTAACCTGCGCACCTACGAATGTAGTGAGTTCTTAGCAAAATAGTAATCATATTTGTGAATAACGACATTGATGTCGGTGTAATTTCGTGGATAGTATGGATGAATACGCGTTGCAGAAAGACTTGAAATGTTAAGTGACTAGGGGTGTTTGTTGGGTTAAATTAGTCGAAATGAAAAACATTCATACAAAAATAAATTACAAATGAAATACAATCTTTTTCGTTCACTGGATCCAACAAATGGCACTCCTCTCCTCAATTCTAAAGCGAATGACAAGATCATTACTTTTAACCCTCCAAGGATTTCGACGAGATATCTCGCCCATCAAAATCCGACCAATTTTGCAACTGACGAGATATCTCATCATCAACATATTACCGATTTTTTTTTATCACGACGATATCAAGATATAGTCAGTTTCCTTCTAATAACGAGACGCGATCATGATGAATGAGAATTCTCGCCCATCAAGATCTAGTCAGTTTTGCTAATGACGAGATATCGCAACAGCCACCAGGAGGGTAAGAAAAACTTTCCACCCAACGTCTTAACCAGAACTTCTTCACCAATAACAACACCCGTAACTTTTTCACGACTGCTTATACAGGAGGTACAATCAGACATTTAAGTACCCATAAAGACCGTGTACCCCAAGTGATCTGTCGGTTGATGCATGATGCTCGGAATTCTCCTGGAAGTTGGCCGAATCCCGAAGATTTCCCGTTTCACTCCTAGAAAGCCACCACATTTGCATGAGGGCCAAAGTATCCATAATGTGAGAGCCCTCCCAAGTAAACGTCAGGTGTTCTAAAAGCATCATAGGCGTCATCTATAGAGTTTTCTGCTCATTTGTGCTGTTAGGGCACTTTTCTGTTTCTCACAAAGTAGTTACATTTCACATTAACATTTACTTTGGGCGTCCTGTTAAGTGAATATTGTTCAGGTCAAGAGTAGACTGTAATAAAAGACCGAGAATGGAGGCTTCTGTTGTAAAAGAGTTCTAATACTTTTGGTAATATTCAGTCATCCATAATGGGGCGAGTGTTGTGAAGATATTTCCCTAGATTAGGAAAATAGATATCATGGAAGAGGAGCCAATTGACACTAGATGTTGACTCATGGAAGAATGCTAACAGCAAAAGCACACAATACAAACATTTTTTTTGTTCCATCAGCCAGGCACTTCCATCTGTAGAATGAGATAAAATATAGTATACTCTAAAAAGAGTCGATATATATTATGTTCCTAGGGGACTTGATTTAGTGAGTTGTTTGGGTATATATGATTAATTATAGTCTCGTCTTTAGAAATAGTTTGATTTATTCAGTATAGTGATATTGAGTTTTCTGTACCTAATAACGATAAAAGTTAAAGTCAACGAAACCCAGGAAAATGAGTCAATGGACACTGGATATTGACTCATCAGCAGAACACTAGCAGTAAAAGGGCACAACATAATCAAAAGTTGTTCTTTTCAACATCCGGATATTCTTTAATCCATAGTGTAGTTTGTTTTTCGAGTGAGACAGTGTGTAATTTATGCTACTAAGAATTAAAGGTAAAGAAGTATAAGTAAAGAAGTATCGGTAAAGTTTTTTAATTTCGGGATTTTAGAGTGTAGTATTTCTATAAGATGGACAACAGCCTGTATAGGTGGAGTGTAGAGAGAATTTCAGTGAGTTAAAATGGCATTAAGTTTTCTGTACTATGTTCTGGGTTCTATGTCTATATCTATCTACTATGTTCTGGGTTCTATGTCTATATCTATCTACTGGGTTCTATATCTATCTACCTATCCATTTCAAGATACCTGGGTTTGGATAATATAGACTACATTCGAGTTTGGGGTGAAATTTAATTAAGATAAATTGCGATCTATTCACTGTAATGATATTAAATGTTCCATGCCTAACATACACAGTATACTCTCAAGAAGAGATTGCGTACAGTTCTTCGTTCTCTGCGACTGTAGCTTCCATCATTACCTCCGCCCGTAACATTTTTACGACTGCTTATCCCTACACGGAAGGCGCAATCAAACGTTTAAGTACCCATAAAGACCGTGTAACGACCCACGTGATCTGCCGGTTGACACACGACGCTCGCCATTCTCCGGGCAGTTGATCGAGTGCTACCGAATCCCGAAGATTTTCCGGTTCACCCCCCGGAATGTCGCAGCATCTGCGCGAGGGCAAAGGGGAGCAAATTATCCATTTAGTGAGAAACCACCCTGTTACCAGGCAACGTCAGGTGCTTCGAGAGGGGGTGGGGTAAGAATAGCGATGTCGCATGTCTCGTTTCCCGGGTATTGTGGGCAGGGAGATTGCGAAATGAAATTTTTTATGCACATAAAGGAAGAGAGAGATATTTTAGCGACGAAAATTGGATTTCGGGGCATGCTTTTGAAGAGGATGGCTTCCCCGTTTTCGTCTGGGATGTGCGAGAGGGTTTTGGACCGTGGCAGGATTGTGTTTTGAATGTAAAATTGACGTAAATATTTGGAAGGCCTGGCTTTGGAGCTCCGATGTAACAGATCTAGATAGGGTGGTTCTGAATAGATGTGATGTGGTTATTCTTTAAACCATTCTATACCTGGAACGGCAGTTTCGAAGATCTTGTGATATTTACGTACTCCGAAAGTGCACTGAATGGCGAAATGTATCAAATATATTTCAACATTCTAGGCATCACGAGATTTCTTAGTCATACAGTACGTCTTATCTCTCTTTTTTTCTTAATTTTCTTTCTTTCAGTTATGACCTTACCCCCTTCTTGACGAGGTACCTCGTCATTAGCAGATCTTGATGGACAAAATTTCTCGTCATTAGAAGAAATCTGATCAAAACTTGATTTTGTCATACAAAAGTCGGTGATATCTTGATGACGATGTATCTCATCATTAGCAAAATTGATCAGATCGCGATGGACGATGTATCTCGTCGAAACCATTTGGAGGGTTAAGTCTTTATTTAAAATAAAAGCAAAAGCACCTTCTCTTTAGAAGGTGCTAGCCTCGACGGCATTTGATTCGTAAAAGAAATTATGTCGTTGATGTAAAATGAAGTAATAAAAATATGACCAGTAAAGCATTTAATTTCAAAATAAGTATTCTAGTTTCAAATCGTATGCACCATTTTATTTAGCCTTTATGCATTATGAAATAATTTGTAGTGTTTAAATAACTAAATTTATGTTGTTGAAGGATCCACTTTATAGTATAAACACATATTGTCAAGCTAAATTGACCTCATGTTTGGAAGGAAATTTGCACACACATCAATTACACCTATTGTCAAGTTAAGTTGACCTCAAGTTTAGAAACTTACACTCATCAGTTGCATATAAGTTCAAGTTGACTTCATGTTTAGAATGAAACTTACACGCATCACACATAGATTGCTTAAAGTAATGACCACATATCCAGAAAACAGCACAGCCTGATCCCAGTAGAAACCAAAGCAGTTAAAAGTCACTACAGCAATTAATTCCAAGGTGTGTTGCCGATAACCTTTTAATATTTTCTTTTCAAAATTTTCTCTTTTCGTAATTTATACATTTCGTCTAAGAATCCAGAAACTAATTGACTGTGCCTTTGTTCATTGAATGCAATGTTTGAAGGAATAACTAAAATAATTTTCAATCCTCTGAGATTTCCGAATAGTGCAATGTTACTTTTACCCTACGACTCACATATTGACTAAACAGCCTCATCTATTGATTGAAAGAAACATGAGAAAGTTCCTATTGGTCTTGAAGATGAAAACTGATTAGAGGTCATGCAGTGAGGACTGCAGGTGACAGAACGGATATATGCGTATGCATTCTTTAGAGGGTTAAGAGAGGTAAAGAATACAAATTTAACCAACCAAGCTGCACAAGATTTCCGATTAGTGTAGTGTTGCTCTTACCCCAACACATGTGTTAATAATGATGCACGTTGATTGAAATCTTGGAAAAGTTTCTATTGGTCAAAAAGATCAAAAACTGATTAGATGTTATGCAGGGAAGACTGCAGATTGCAAAATGGATGATATATGCGCTCGTCCCCCCCTCAGAGTGTTTCTTCTTCCACGTCACAAAAATAAAAAGATAGATGGAATTGATGGGCAAACCAACAAATAAACTAGACTTCCGTCTAGTTTATTTGTGGCAAGAAATTCGAGTAACAGGAATTAAAATCTCCATCTTCCGTCTAATTTGTTTGTTTACCCGAAATTTCCATCTCTTTTCTATTTCTCTGATGCGGCTTGGGAAAAGAAACAATCTGAGAGGGACGAATGTCTATACCGCCGACGTGTTGAAATCGTATTCCGAAAATAAGCTAAGTGACGTCAGGCTCGGGATACATACTCGAAGCACGTTCCACAACAAAAACACTACCACCACCTACATGTAACTTGAAAAATAAAGCCTCGCATATAGATTGTTGGCAAGCCTTTACGCGCTTCATGAATTTACTGCCTTTTGCACGAACAAGACCTCTGGATGTAACCATTAAAATGCCTCCTAAAATTCCATCCAAAAATCCAACTGGTAAAAGCCTCCCTCAGAGGACAAGCCGTTGGTCAGTCTTCTGGTGGTCAGAGAAGCCTATTAAAGATTTTATTGCCTCTCAGAGCCCCTTGTAATTAGGACTAACCAGTGTTCTAATACCCGTGCCTCTTTTTTATTGCGGTAATAAAGAGGATAGCCTGACCTTTCGGGGATGAGAACAGGCCTCTCATCCTCTGAAAGGGGTGTGGGAAGAAGGAGAGTCCTTGCGTGACCTGATCCCCTTGATTTTGAGAGGGACTAAGAGTTGAGGATGGGGAGTTGGAAGAGTCTACTTTCACTTCTATTTTTCTGTGTATTGGGAGTGGGAGAATCACTTGAACCTAAGGGAAACTTATTATTTTAAAATAACTGCAGTACTCCCGAGATATATCGGTCTTCTTGGGAACAAGAATCGCGATATGGCGTGAAAACTTATTAGATATAAAAAGAAACAGATTGTTCCTAAAGTTACACATCTGTTTTATTAAAATTATGTCAAACTATTTAAACCTAAAATAGATGCTGAAAAGTTTTAATACATAAAAATATACGCTAGGATATTTTTGAAAATATTCTGAAAATAAATCCCTTGTTTGTTTTCCACTCAATTCAGCTTAAGACAATTAGCTGTAACAAGTGACTTAAAAACCGAATTGCTTATGATAGCAAACTGATGAATGCCAGTTCGATTAAACGCCAAACTTCTAAACGGCGATAAACCACAATTAAGGTAACCCCGATATGTATTATACGAGAGCATATGAGTAACAGGATGTAATATCCCCGTCTCCCGTCTGGATTGCTTGTTTACACTGAAAATAGTTATGATAAAATCGTTCACTTATTTTAATATCTTACTAAGATCAAGAAATGCAAGGCTTTTTGATTCATTGAGAACCAAGTGTGTATTACACATGCGCAGCTCTCTCGTTTTAGTCACGACTGTTAAGAGTAATGCTCATGCTCTAACTAAATGAGTCAAACAGTAAAGCAGTGGGACGAAGATAATATTTTAGTTACGACTATTAAAGGTAGTACACATGCCCTAACTAAATGAGAAAGTGCAAAGCAGTGGGACGAAGAGTGTGTATTACACACGCGCAACTATCGTGCATTAGTCACGACTAATGAGGGTAAAGCTCATGAGCTAACTGAATGAGTCAAACAGCAACATAGGAAGGATAATGTGTATTACACATGCACAGCTCTCTTGATTTAGTCACGACTATTAAAGGTAGTACTCATGCGCTAACTAAATGAGAAAGTGCAAAGCAGTGAGACGAAGAGTGTGTATTACACGCTCGCAGCTCTCGTGCATTAGTCACGACTAATGAGGGTAATGCTTATGAGCTAACTGAATGAGTCAAACAGAAAAATAGGAAGGATAATGTGTATTACAAATGCACAGCTTTCTTGCTTTAGTCACGACTATTAAAGGTAGTGCTCATGCGCTAACTAAATGGGCCAAACAGCAAAGCAGGGTGGAGAATGTGTATTACACATGCGCAACTCTCTTGCTTTAGTCATGACTATCGAGTGTAATGTGCATGCGCTAACTAATTGAGTCAAACAGTAAACCAGGGATGTGAAGAGTGAGACGGTTTCATAATGAAGTAAAAGAGGTAACCTGATAGTGAAGGGAAAAGGATAACGAAAGAAAACAACAAGAACAGAACTAGAAACTTAAAAATTAATTCCTTTCAGCATTTTAAATAACATTTATAATTAAAGTAGTCATATAACTTTTAAATAAAGAATCTAAAGTATCTTTTAAGCTACACATTCCAGGAATTCAATTCAGCAACAGCGAGTTTAAAGTCAAGTTGAAAAGATGGAGTACTTTTTCTTGCCTTTATATTTTAGACTAGAGTGTATTTTCCATTCAGAAATACATCATTTGGTAAAGAATAAAATCCCAATTACTTTACTTAATCTAGTAAAATATTTAACATCAAATTCGCAGGCCATGCGAAAACTGCGTAGGCGATCCTTTAGGCTGAAGTTTACTCATACGTGCCCTTATTATCGTCTGTTTGCATGAATGATCCTTATTGGACTATAAAATTATCTTGAAAAATATTCTTTCCTGAAGATACCATCTTAGAAAAAGTAGATGTTTGTAGAGGTTGGTTATATAATAAGCTAGATCTATTTTTTACTGAAGTAATATATAAGCAATTCACTCATTTTATATACTCAGTAGGTTAATTTTTCTTTCAGGGCACTAAACATTCGCCTTTAATTCATTTTAGATCATCTGGGGATTGTGAAGTAAAGGAATTAGTGAATAAATTCAATTTAAATGGATGAAAAGAATTTTTCTATCATCTCAGGCGGTTATCTAGCATGACCTTCATGATGTAATACAATGTTTGAATAGCATATTACTTTAAGAACATCTAATTATTTACAAAAAAGAGTCATTTGTCGGGGGATTTGGTAAGTAGCACAAAATAAATAATTGGTTAAAATCTAACACCTAAAAAATTTATTATTTAGGACATAAAATAACAGAACAAGTAAATGCAACTCAGAAGTAGAAACATTCCAAAAATACTTAAAATAAAATACCAATAAAAGCAATTATTTATTTACAAACAGAACACATATTTATAATACATAGAAATGCTCGAATATGAACGACTTTCGTTGTCTTTACTCGGGTACATAAACTCAGAATTCTAAATTTAATTGAAAATAAACAGTCATCGGCAAATATCGAGTAAAAAATTTAAATTTTTATAATTAGTGAATTTTTTCTTCGTACTCCATTATTAAATAAAGATTAGTTTCTGACAAAATGAAAGTTAATGCATTTGTAATTGTGATAAAATCAATTTATCACTATGAAATTTTCAAAATTAAATATTAATTCCTTTTATGAGAGGTATTTTCTCACAAGTTAAATATAGGCGATGGTAGTGTTCCTGTCTCGATACGTTTTCTGTGCGTATTCTGAAAGTGACGTTTGTTGGCTTGTTTTTCGAATACGATTTCAGAACTTAGTAAAAATTCCAAAGAATGAATACCGAACTGGTATGATAGTTAATTGGTCAAAGTCACTTAAAATAAACGCCAAACATTGCCCAAATTGCGATAAACTATATTTCAAGGTATCCCATGAAGGAGAGCACTTGAACAGTAGAAGTAAAATCTTTGCAGACCGTCTAGTTTGTTTGTTTATACATAAAATCCCTCTCATTTCATCTTTCAAATATTAGGAAATTATTCATATTTCGGAAAGAAATAAAAATTAAATTCAAACAAAAAATTAGAATTTAAATTCTGTAGAAATAATTTTTGGTAAAAAATGTCTCCAGCAATACGGGTCAAGCCATTTAAGTTTGACTGCTGTCTCGTGCTCATGCAGATAGGTAGTTGGATTTACGTTACACTTAGAGCAATACAGCGGTCTATTGGTGACTGTCGGGGATCAATCCCGAAGGCAAAGTTAGGAGGACAACACCTCATACATTTGGACCACTATGCTCCTACAGGAACCACTCTTTTCTGTAACTATTGTACACAAAAAGATATTCGTTTTTCATGTTTATCCACCTTTCATTTCGAAAATTCACAAATTCGAAGCTGAGTTGTTTTTCTGAAATGCTGATTAAAGACACCACACAACTTCGTTTTATTAATATGGATTAATATATTAACAAACACTTACACGAGCATTGGTTCTGGGGATTGTCTCATCTCGAGGTCTCTAAAGTCTAATTAACTTTTGTATTAGTATATTAAGTTTCGTATCTAACTAAACCAAACTCGATTAACCTTCTGAACTTGGGGACGTAAATTTTCAGACTGCAACATAATTCTTTTCACGGTTCACAACCAGTTTCAATTTTCCTGATGAGTGGAAAGTTTCCTGGGATTTTTCAAGCAATAAACTAAGCTATATCGCACATAAATGGGATATAGAGCTTAGTAGAAGTAGGTAGAGTACCAAGGAAGACCTGACTTCGTTTTAAAAGAAATATATTTCTAGTTTTATTTTATTAGTATATATTCCATGATTGATTTCTGACGTAATTAATTTCAACATATATTAATTAATCATTACTTTTATTTAATCTTATGTTTGACACACCTTATTTCTTTTTGGACAGTACACCATAAATTACAACCGCCAACAAAATCGTATTTTTTTTCAAAAGGTAATATTTTCACTCATTAACTGTGTAACAGACCAATCTTTGTTGTATAAAACGATGATTACTTAATATGCAATGACCCTACGATATATCTCATATCTTGAGATACAAGAAAGAAACACGATATACTGAGAGAAAGGATATATAAAGATCGAGAGAAATATATTTATCAGTGAAAAACAAATTACACATTATTTTACGCTCTATTCAACCCTACGGATAGGTAGGTATTTAATTAACGTCGCACTGTAGCAACATAATGGGCTATTGGCGACGGTCCTGGATCAAACCTAAAGTGAAAGATCCGAGAACAGCACCACTTAATTTTAAACACGGTAGGATGACGAGGTCACGCATGATCTGGCACCCCACTCTCCAAACTTCCACACCACGCC
Organism: Meta bourneti; assembly: GCA_933210815.1. Taxonomy (NCBI): domain Eukaryota; kingdom Metazoa; phylum Arthropoda; class Arachnida; order Araneae; family Tetragnathidae; genus Meta; species Meta bourneti. Next base: position 94,606,618 of record OW119926.1, read on the forward strand.
AACGTGAGGACATTTGAGGCCACTGCAGATTTAACGTTACTAGCCCCTTTGCACAGATCGGTATTTGGTTGGATTCAAATTCGCAACCCTCCGGTTGCTAATCCGTTACTCTTCCAACTGGGCTACCACGGTCCTGAACCCTCAAAGTGGTTTCGACAAGATATATCTCGGCTATCAAGATCTGACTAATTTTCATAATGACGAGATATCAAGATATTTCCGATTTTTCGACAAGTTGATCAGACCAAGATCTGATCAGTTTTCTTCTACTGACGAAAGATCTCGTGCATCAAGATCTGGTCATTTTTGTTAATGACGAGATATCTCGTCTAGATAACCACCAGGAGAGTTCAGATTGTGTAAAATTACAATATAAAAGAAGATTTTTGTATATATGCATTCTTATCATTTACGATTTTCCTTCCTTCCCTTAAGGGAATAAATAGCCCGCTGTGTTGCTCCAATGCGACGTTAATATTAAAATACCTACCATACCTAACATACCTACCTTCTTTTAAGGGTCAAACCGACGAAGATCCTCAACATGGTGATGTCAGCAGATGCTTTTACGAAATTTTTCATTGTGGTAGAAAATGCTAATTTAATAGTTGAAGCAAGTCTTGTGAGCTTCTAATGCTAAAGGAGCAGATTAGGATTTTCCTGTTGTTTGCATACTAAAAATCCATTAGGAGACAAGTGTGAAATGAGCGATGTAACCAAATGAGTGATATATCGATGAGTGATATAAGAAATTTTTCATTGTGGTAGAAAAGGCTAATTTAATAGTTGAAGCAAGTCTTGTGAGCTTATTCTAAAGAAGCAGATTGGGATTTTCCTGTTTGCATACTAAAAATCCATTAGGAGACAAGTGTGAAATGAGCAATGTAACCAAATGAGTGATATATCGATGAGTGATATAACGATGTATTACATTACGGCATTTCCAAGCATTTTTTATTTTATTTATGCAACATTTTTATTTCAAGGAATGCATAATAAGAGTAAATGGAGTCTATGAACGCCATCTTTAAAAATCCAATAACCAAAAATAAAACCGACCAATAGCTTCAAAGTAAAACCTGGTATTCCGCATGTCTTTCCCTTTTTGCCAAGTTTCCATTTCAGAAGAGTTTGAGGCACTTTCTAAAGGACTGGGAAATGGTCGCATGGGTTAGAGGGATAGCAGACAATCGAGCAGGAAGGGGGAGGTAACGCAATTGTCGTTCCCATGGCAACAGCTGATCTCCCTCCCGAGCACCGGGGATCGTCAATATTTTAGCGGAAGTAAATGGAAAGGTGGTGTCAGAGAGAACGCAGGTGAACCCCAACGGGAAAGCGCGTGGGAGTTGTAGACCACTCTCCCTACACGGTAGCTTAAGGAACCTCTATTCGAGGCCACTCATTCTGTCCATGGTCATCAATGCTAGTAGAGGTTGGAAACTGAGAGGTATATTCCCTTTCAAGTATCTCCATCACTTCCAGGAACACGAAATCCAAAAACATTAAAAGGCTGACAGAACATACTTTTCATAATGAACAATCAAGAGGGATTAATCCTATGAGCGTTACGAGATTTCTTAGTAGTGTAGTATGGCTTTTTCAACCCAACACACAAATAATGAATAAATGGCCCCCATCTACTGTTCCAAGAGCGCTACGAAGAGGAATTGACCCTCAGAATAGTGTATTGCTGCTTTTCACCCCCACACACTATCAATGATTAAATAGCCATGTCTATTGAATCAAGAGGACCACAAAGAGGAATTGACCCTCAGAATAGTGTAGTGTTGCTTTTCACCCCCACACACTATCAATGATTAAATAGCCATGTCTATTTTGGATGAGGACCACAAAGAGCAACAGATCTTCACAGTAGTGTAGTGTTGCTTTTTCACCTCCACACGGTATCAACGATTAAATAGCCATGTCTATTGAATCAAGAGGACCACAAAGAGAAATTGACCCTCAGAATAGTGTAGTGTTGCTTTTCACCCCCACACACTATCAATGATTAAATAGCCATGTCTATTTTGGATGAGGACCACAAAGAGCAACTGATCTTCACAGTAGTGTAGTGTTGCCTTTTCACCTCCACACACTATCAACGATTAAATAGCCATGTCTATTGAATCAAGAGGACCACAAAGAGGAATTGACCCTCAGAATAGTGTAGTGTTGCTTTTCACCCCCACACACTATCAATGATTAAATAGCCATATCTATTTTGGATGAGGACCACAAAGAGTAACTGATCTTCACAGTAGTGTAGTGTTGCCTTTTCACCTCCACACACTATCAATGATTAAATAGCCATGTCTATTTTGGATGAGGACCACAAAGAGTAACTGATCTTCACAGTAGTGTAGTGTTGCCTTTTCACCTCCACACACTATCAACGATTAAATAGCCATGTCTATTGAATCAAGAGGACCACAAAGAGGAATTGACCCTCAGAATAGTGTAGTGTTGCTTTTCACCCCCACACACTATCAACGATTAAATAGCCATGTCTATTGAATCAAGAGGACCACAAAGAGGAATTGACCCTCAGAATAGTGTAGTGTTGCTTTTCACCCCCACACACTATCAACGATTAAAAAGCCATGTCTATTGAATCAAGAGGACCACAAAGAGGAATTGACCCTCAGAATAGTGTAGTGTTGTTTTTCGGAGGGTTAAGCATTGAAATTTTAGAAATGCAATTTGGAATGATGATATCGTGGAGGTCTCATTCATGGCAGTTAAGTGATTAACCCTCTTGAGGGTTTTCACTACGTAAGAGCCCGTCATTAACAAAGCTAACCAGATCCTCCGACGAGGTAACTCATCGAAACCACTTGGAGATCTAATAAATGACTCTGGTATTTAATAAAACTCAAAAATGCATTACTTAAATTTCATTCCTTTCTTGAATGTCTCATCCTCTTGAGAGTGTTCCCATTTCCGCTACACTTACCAAAGACATTTTTCTTCCTTAAAATATAACACTCAATCCTTCCGATGCACAATAGAACCATTCCATGCAAAATTGAACAAGGCAACACCAGAGCAAATGAAATATCAAGCCCCTCCCAATCCAGCGTTTGTAAATATTTATAATCTGCTGACATTTGCAGCCGTGTGTTTATCAAAGTGCTCTACTAAACCAATTGTTACAAGTTCTTGGATTTTTCCTCGCTGTGGAACACTGGGGAGAGTATCTGTGATCTCTCCCCAGTGTTCTGTGAGGTTCAGTGCTAATGAACTCTCTCCCTAAGCAACTTAGCTTCGTTATTCGGAGAGGAAACTGCTCGGGTCTGCTGGGGATTGAGTCTGTCACGCTGGAGGAGCGAGCGATGGTGGGTTATTCCGAGACTCCGGTTTCTTGCCGTGTGTTTAATTTGGGAGGGATAATGGGACGCATTTGTCTTGATGGGGTTTTGTTTTCCCTTTTTTCTATCGCCTTTTCGTGTTTTTTGGACGGACCCTTTTAGTATTCTTTGGTGAATACTACTGCTCGCGCTACCCCTGGGGAACTGGAGGGAGCAGAATTGCAACAGTGAGTTTTGATTAGTTTAAATTAATTCTAGTATGTGGTAGGTAGATATTTTAAATAACATCCCACTTCTAGCAACGCAACGGGCTATTGGTGATGGTCCGGGGTCGAACCCAAAAGGAAAGATCCGAGGACAACACCACGTAATTTTGACCTGAGCTGGCACCACACACTCCAAACTTCCACACCACACCAATGTGCGGACATTTGAGGCCACGACGTATTTAACGTGCACCAGCCCCCTTTGTACGGGACGTACTTTGGTTGGATTCGAACTCGCAACCCCCCGGTTGCTAATCCGTTACTCTTCCAACCGGGCTACAATTCTTGTATGAAAACTGTTGGTTGCTGTCTCCGCTTATGATGTTCGTAATTACTATAGACACTACTTCATAAGTATAGTGTTATTAGTCTTATGTTGTATTTACGCATGCCTTTATTGGGATAACAAGAAGATAATATATAATAATTATGTCTCATAAATATCTTGTTTTTAGTTTGAATTAATTACTTACGCCTTTATTTTTAATAAGTGCAAGATATAAAAGAGAGAACATTAAACGCATTATTATCTATGTCCATTTAAATAACTTTCAAACTTTAACTTAAGCATTTTGGAATTATATTATTATTAGTTTTACGCTTTTTTAATAAGCCTCTTAATAAGTATTCCTTCCAGTTCAACCTCTTGCAGGATATTAACTTCTCGGCCCTCGGAACACACCAGTGCCCTCTGTTGAGCGTAGCTACTAACTTACCGGTACCAACAGAGAATACTGTAAGACGTATTCTCTGACGATAAGATGCATTGCTCAGATGTAATTGCTAACTGTAAATAAATATATTTAGTTCTTCAGATGTTATGCTGTTGTGTATTTCTCTCAGTTATGATGTATAAACTCCCTAGACTCCCTCACTTTTATAAACTCAAGAAGACAATGAAAATTGAATGAATTAAATGAACGGGGATGGCGTTTTTATTGCAAGAAATAATATATATTCGGTTGAATGGTAGTATTGTGCGTTTCTGGTAAAATGGCAGATGGCATTGATTTAGTCTACTTCTATAATGTAACTAAGGTCACCAACGGAAAAAAGGGCTACTGTACGCTAAAAATGTGTGATAATTGCTATGAATTTTTACCAATGCTTATCATTTCTGTCGCTTCGGGCACCAAATGACGGTAAAATTAGCTCTTGTGTAGAGAAAAATGGCAGTAGAGGGACAAACCAAACCAAACTGGTGCCAAGCGGCAAATTCAGAGTCAGAATACATGCTAAAGGCACCAATTGTGGAAGCCCATTTCTTAGATATTCACAATTGGTGCTTTTATCACGTATTCTGACGACGAATTTGCCGTTTGACAAATAATAAAGGCTACCAAACCCAAACGGTGAACAACGGCTACTTCAGTGTCAGAATAGAGATAAAATCACCAATTGCGGAAGCGTATTGTATAGATTTCAACCGGTCACCGATAGCTTCGTTATTGGGCAAGGCGAGGAAATTGCTAGCGTCTGCTGGGTATTGAGCCGGACGGCAGAATCTGTCACGCTGGACGGAAAGAGTGATGGTTGATTGTTCCAAGATACGGGTTCCGTGCCGTGTGTTTAATTTGGGAGAGATAATGGGACGCATTTGTCTTAGTGGAGTTTTGTTTTCTCTTTCCCTTATCGCCTTTTCGTGTTTTTTGGGTGAACCTTTAAAGCATTCTTTCGCAGATGCTACTGTTGGTTTTACCTTTGAAAGACCTACATTTTACCATGTTTTCGTATTATAACTTAAAGTATTTCATAAATACTTTGTCATTGATTCGTGTTTTTATGGTATTTTAATCATGATAAATATAAGATGGCGTAAGACTTGGAAAATTAAAATCATCAAATCCAAATGAGAAGCGCTGAGTTTTGTTACAAGAACATGGAAAATGACCTTAGGAAAGTTCACTTGTACAAAGGTTATTCCAGACCCACCTCCTCCCCAAGAAGTTTAGAGCCTTTTACAAGAGGAGGGAACAAAGGTTATTAACCTTCAAATCATTACATTCATTCATAAATCAAGCCGCCCGTCTTATCTAAAGACTTAAGGTTTGTTCAAAGGGATGTGCCTACTGTCATGGACTACACGGTATAACATAGAACAACTTATACAAATTATGCATACAGAGTTTCCAAAAAAAAGGACGAACAGTACACAATTTACACAATACATACTGCGATGCTCCAACAAGATGAACTAATAAAGGAGAAAACCACAATCACTACAATGGCTTTTTTCAATTGCAATAACTCATAAAAGAAACAATTTCTCGCTGGAACTAAGTAGAAATTATATAATAGTGAAGACAAAACAGGTCACAAAAAATTCAAAATTTTTTAAATTCCTTTCGTCATGAGGAAGATGAGCCAAACTCAAATCTATGCATTTCATGGAGTTACGATTTTTCATTACTCCATTCAGCAAGATCTTTTTATGTGGTTGTTAATTTCTTTTACCAGGTGAAATTGTGTGGTATAAATGAAATCGAACGACATCACTTAAATATTATTTATGATAGTCTTTTCATTTATGTTCGTCTTTATTCAAAACTTTTGTTTGCATGTTTTAAATGCAGAGCAATTAAATTTTGGCATTGGTCCTCGGTCTTCTATCAAAATTTTGTGTGCATGTTTAAATGTATAGAAAGTAGTTTCGGCATTTATTCTCGTCTTCATTCAAAATTTTTGCTTTTGTTATTTAGAAAAAGGTCTGTTTTCCCTGAGGCTTTGCATTTTTTATTACCGTGTACTTGCTTGCAGCGGATGATTGTAAACACACACACATATATATATATATATATATATATGTCATCTTTGAATGACTGTGCGATAAAACTACCCAGATTTTTGTGGAGGTAGGGTTCCCTCCCGGCCAGCTCTTGTCTGGCCTTAAACTCTTATTGGTAGGCTGGGTGGCCTATGCATAAACAGACTTCCCATGGTGCACCAGTGTAATGCAAAGTGATTCACTAATCTGCCATTGCAGTGCCATAATAAATGTCCAATTAGTCGGTCATTAGCAAATAATATGTACTGATTCAAGGAATTATAGAAAACATAGGGGATGATCAAAACTGGTTAGAAATCGTACAGGGAAGATTACAGGTTGCCGAACGTATGTATACGAATGCACCCCTAAAAGCTAAAGATGTGTTTGCTGTATTTTTAATGTATTCCTGTACCCTTAGGCCAGAGTAGGCAGTTCTTCCTACCTTTGCTCTAAGTGGACTGCATAATACCATTTTATGCAAACGAGTAGTTGTCAAAGCTACAATGCAAATAGTGCAGTTTGCATCCTACTACAAAAATAACACGACTACTTTAGAGCAAAGCGAATGGATATCTTTTACTACTGCACACAACCGCAAGACACAAAACCGGGTTATTTTTCCCCATGTCTAAACAAGACCGCATAACAGCGTCTTGGTCCATTGAAAGTGACATCCATATAAAACATGCTGCCTCTTGGTATTGGACGGTGGGAAACAATGCACTTTACATCCACCAATTCCGGGGGTGCCATATTGGACTTGTTACCATGGCGATAGCCCACTCGCCTCGTTGCCATGGTGCGGCATACTTTAAATCACTGGTAAGCTATTTATAAAAGTGGCTCCATGGCTCATTCTGGAGGCTGGTCTTCGGATGGCAGCGAGGGATGGGCAGGTTTAGGGCCCATGGGAGCCAGCCCATCTGGGCCAATTTCGGGGCTAGATGGCCGCTGAGTAATAATCCGCCTTCTTCGCGAGACGTCCGAAGGATATTGCGAGTGGGCGGATGTTGTTTTTTCCGAGATAACAAGACTTTATGCCGCTCTTCATCTGGATTAAAAGAGTGGCGCGTGTGTGTGCTGGTGCCGTGGGATGATCTGTTCCAGGAAGAAAAGCGATTATGGGGTGTTGCAGACGATGATTGCTTTGGTGTCTGGGGCCGTGTTCCTGGGTATAAGGATCGGGGCGTAATTTAAAGAGGTCTTTCTCAATTTTTATCCAGTCGCGGATGTTGTGTCGTTCTTTGACCTTCATAACATTGTGCACAAAATTAATACGATATGACTAACTAGCGATTGCTTTGCTGTCTGGAGCTGTTTTCATGAATTCCAAAACAGTGGATCTTGTTTTACACTCATGGTGGTTATGTCGATGAGATATCTCGCCATTAGAAGAAAAATGAATTTAATTTTGATGGACGACGTATTTCGTCAATAGAGAAAATTGTCCAGACCTTGACCTTGTCATCATCAAAAAATCCGCAATGTTTCGATGACGAGATATCTCGTCATTAGCGAAATTGTCCTATCGTGGCGGACGAGATATCTCGTTGAAACCACTCTGAGGATTAAAGTCTATCTCAATTTTACTCTTTCTTTGTCCTTCATGACGTTGTCTACAAAAAGTTAAGTTGTATGACTGACTTGCGATTGCTTTGTAGTCTGGGGTTGTTAATCATAAACGTAATCTTAATTTAAGGAGGTCTCTTTCTCAATCGGTCTCCAGTCATAGATGTTCAGTCTTTTTTTGTCCTTCATAACGTTGCTCACAAAAAGTAACATACTGTATGAATAACTAGCGATTGTTTCATTAATTTTGAGTGTGTGTTAAGGAATATAAGTACTGGGGATGTTATTTAGAGATCTGTCTCAATTTTTCTCTTCTCTAGTCATAGATGTTTGTATTTCCCCTCATAAAGTTGCCCATAAAAAGCTACTTGCTTTGACTAACTAACGATTGCTTAGTTGTCTGGGGTTGTAATCAGGAATAGGACAGAGGCGTGCTTCAAAGATGTCTTTCTCAATTTTTCTCCCATTTGCGTGTTCCTTGATACTTTTACCCTCTTGTTTGAGTACACCTCACTGGAACAAGATAAGGGCTATTGGTGATAGTCCGGGATCAATCCCAAAGTGAAACATCCGAGGACATCACCTCATAATTTCTAAACACGGTCAAATGAAGGGGTCAACACCTAAACTGTCACCCCACCTCACCTAACTTCTATACCCCGACAACATGATAACATTTGAGGCTCCCCCATCCACGGAAAAGTAACGGACTAGCAATCGAAAGGTTGCGAGTTCCAAACTAGGTCCAATCAAAGACCATCGTATCCGTGGGGGCTGGTGCACGTTAACCTGTCATGGCCTCAAACGTCCTCGCGTTGGCTTGATGTGGAAGTTTGAAGAGTGGCGTGCAAGTTCAGGTATAATTCTCGTGATCGGAGCGTGATTTAAAATTACGAGGCGTTGTCCTTGAACAACCTTGGAATTGAATCACCTTGCGTTGTCCTTGAAATAACGAGTTGTCCGGGATCTTTCCCTTCGGGATTGATCCCGGACCGTCTCCAATAACCCGTTGCGTTGATCCGGTGCGACTTTAATTAACTACCTACCTACCCCCATCCACGACGGTCTTTGGTGGGATCGAATTTCAAACTCGCAACCCTCTGGTTACTAATTCAGGACTCAACTGGGCCATGGCGACCCTAAAATATCATATTTCATACCGTTGGTAGGTAGGTATTTAAATTAACGTCGCACCGGAGCAACACAACGGGGCTATTGTTCGGCGGTCCGGGATCAATCCCAAAGGGAAAGTACAGCAGCACGTAATTTTGAATCATGGTCAGATGACGAGGCAACACCTGAGCTGGCACCCCACTCTCCAAACTTGCACACCATGCCAACGTGAGGACACCGAGGTCGAGGGGCTTTGGAACAAGTGAGGATGAAAAGTAAAAACGCGTCGCACAGAAGGAAGGGATTTCGCAAAGGTAGACATAGACTGAAACTTGCCAGATTAGGAAGGGATCAGCGAAGAATAGTGGGGGCACAAAGTTTAAGTGTCTGGCATTTGACACGTTGCAATTTTCGTCTACGTTTAGAATTCAGAACCTCGAATTTCTTTATCTGCCAGTTTCATTCTACATTTTTAGTCGCTATAATCAAATACTTTCTTTTCGAGTGAAAAGGAAAACGAAAGAGCCTGGCTGGAAACTCAAAGAATGGAAAATGTGATTGGGGAAATCAGCCTTTCTTTAGAGAGTGATTTAATTTATTTATTTATTTATTTATTTCAATTAACGTCACACTGGAGCAACACAACGGGCTATTGGTGACGGTCCGGGATCAATCCCAAAGGGAAAGATCCGAGGACAACACCACGTAATTTTGAACCACGGTCAGATGACGAGGCAACACCTGAGCTGGCACCCCACTCTCCAAACTAGAGAGTGATTTAAGGAATGGACAATTTGTTCTTCAATAAAACTTGCTAAATTGGTCTCTAACACTTTCCTGCACGAGGGCTAATTAGACCGGGATCTATGTTGTAGCTAGCGAGGAGATTCCAAACTATAGCGAGCATCCACGCCTAGATCGGTATTCAAACCTAGTTAAATAGGGATCCAAAGTGCAAACAGAAAAAATATTAAGTAGAGTGAGTGTGGTAATCTTTTATATGCCGATGATCACGTGACCCAAACCAGTAGTAACGTGACCTTTCCTCTGCCGGGTGAAAACGAGCTCGGGTGTTGACCTCGTCATTTGACAGTGGTTCAAAATTAAATGGTGTTGTCCTAGATCTTTCCTTTTGGGGGTGATTCAGGACCGTCGCCAATCCCGTTGTGTTGCTTCTGTGGGATGTTAATTAATTACCATTACCATTGCCGGGTGGAGGCAAACATTCATCATTTCATTGGTCCCCGATACGGGGGGGCAGACACCCATCCATTGATTCATCATCTGATTGGTTTGCACGAAATTTCAGTAGACGGTAATGCCACCAGTTTTGTTGCCACTATGGAAATGGGCTAAGAAACCCGGTTGGAAGAATAGCGGATTAGCAATTGGAGGGTTGCGAATTCATTACTCGATCCAACCAAAGACCGTCATGTACAGGGTGATGGTGCACGTCAAATGGTCACGGCCTCAAATGTTGGCGTAGTGTGGAAGTTGGGAGAGTAGAGTACCAGCTCAAGTGTTGACCTCGTCATCTAATCGAGATTCAAAACGGCAAGTTGATGTCCTCGGATCATTTCCCTCCTGAGTGATACCAGGCCGTTGTCAATAGTCTGTTGTGTTGCTCCAGAGCGATGTTAATTCAAATATCTCCTTCCTCCTAATATTCCCTCAAACTGAGAGTTCACAGAAGAGAGTTCTGAATTGAGAATAGCAGAAAAAGTCCCTCTGGATGTGCTCCAAGCGCTCAGGATCCTACACGATTCAGTTCCGGACGGCACCAACACTTACCAAATCAATGCACGACTCACCTTTTTAAATTCATGAGAACAAAACAAAGAGATCCAAATTACGCACACTATCAATTACCCGCGCATGCGCACACGCGGACAAACAAAACCGAACACCAACCGCAACCGAATGACACTCAGACGATCGACTGCCCCGTCCCACCCCCTCCGCACACATCGATTCTCGATTAAATTATCGTTTGCGGGAAAGGCACCCTTATTTCGCGGATGTGCTCTTTTTCAGTTTAACTGTAACCGGCGCTATTTATAGTGTCTTAATTCGGGACTGCCCGTAATCGCTCGGACAATTAGTATTCCGAGGAGGGGCGGCGGGCCTCACGCGACGAGAATACCCCCAAACATCGCTTCTTCACTTCGTTTCACTTTAACTATTATTATTGTCCTAACAAAGAGTGAGGACTATTTTAGGGATTGAAAATTATCGTACTCTTCATGTTTTATTAATGAGACTGCCGCTGTTCAGATTTCATAATTACGGGTTGTGTTATGAAGAGGATCGTTTGCGCTCGCTATATTTAGAACGTGGGAAGCGGAGGGGTGGAGAGGCCACCTGCCCTCCGTGGAGGTGTATGCAAACGACTGTTTTGAGTTCTAAATTTGGTCGGAGCTCTTATGCAAATAAACCGCCGTTTGAGAGGCTCGAGAAGTGATGATTTGGTTAGTGGGGGGTCTTTGGGGAAAGAGCTCTGTAACTTGGAGGAGTTTTGGAGGTGTTTAAGGATTGGAGTAGATGCATCTTTATCAGGGTATAATTTCGGGTATTGTGGAATATCATCGAACTCTTCATGATCTATTTTTAGCACTATCTGAATTTTGAATTCAGGATTTGAATGGTAGCATCTTTAAATATATGGAATAGTTTGGGTTATGGAATATTATTGGACTTTAATAGATATGTTTTATTACTATTTTGGTTTTTGTATATAGGATTTGAATGGTTGCATTTTTAAACATAGAAAAGGTTTGGTTATGGAATGCTATTGGACTTTTAGTGAACTGGTGTGAAACAGTACAACTTTTATCTACTAAAAAGTATTCCATGGTAGAGTTGGGTTACACTGCTATATATACTATTGTATTGTAAGCTAATATGTGTAGTGATATCTAAGTTCGCCACAATACTCTCCCTCGAGAATTTAGAATGGTAGTCGAATTCGATAGATGTCACCACTAGTTGAATGATTGCCATTTGCGTGGACCGTGAGAACTGTATTAAGATCACGGGTGTACTTTCGCATTAGTGATCAAGCAATTTTAAGATTGCGATAGTAGTTGTCCTGTGTTGCTTTTTAGCAGCCGAGTGTGAGAGGCTGAGCAGCAACAAATGGAGTGAAGCAGTGATAGGAAAATGAGCAGAGTCTGCTATCACAGAGCCTCAGACGTTTGTGGAAAGTGATTAGCATCACATTGGTAATTCAACTACTCATCGTGAACCATCTATCGAAGCTTAAAAAGTTTGCGTGTTCAAATCACGTCCGTCGGTTATCAATTTAGTGAGCTAGTATGAAACATGCAACTTTTGTCTACTAAAAAGTACTCCATGGTAGAGTTGGGTTACACTGATACTATTGTATAGTAAGTTAATTTTTGTAGTGGCAGCTAAGTTCGCCAGACTCTTGATTTTTTTTACTTTTTGGGTTTTGGATATAGGATTTGAATATTTCAACATGGGATAGTTTGGGTTTTGAAATAATAGTGGACCCTTCTAGATTTTTTCCCTTTTTAGGTTTCGGATGTTGGATTTGAATGGATGCATCTTTAACAGGGAATTAGTTTGGTTACTGTGTGGAATATTATATAGAATTTTAGGTAGGACTTGAAGGATGTATTGTGAAACAGGAAATAATTCTGGTTATTCTGGAATATTATTGGATTTTTCTTGATCTAGTTTTCGACTATCAGTGACGTGTGTCTTAGCCTTTCGAACGATACAATTAAGACCAGTAAGTGCATAGTACTGTTGAGATTTCCACTATTGATTTGGCGTTCATAATCTCAAAGAGAGCAGAAGGGGAATTGGATTGGATTGGATGTTAGGGTTTTATGGCGCAAGGTCCAAAATTGGACAAGCTGCGTTAGAGCAGTAGGGGGAATTTTCGAGTCAAAACGAAACAAAATGCGTTGTCGACCATGATCATTCAGCAGCCGAAACACTGCAACAGCTGAACTACGAAAACTTGGACCAAGGACTGAATTACAAAAATGCTTCTACGCTTTTGCCTTAGCTTCAGTTATCGTTTCAGTTTTAAATATTTTCTTCAACTCTTAATTTAGAGTTTGGCAGTTTAAAACAATATCTTGTTTAGCCTTTGAAGGATGGCAATTTTTCCTTCGCAATATTAGCTCTATCATTAGCTTCCACATCACAATGTGCAGAAACTCAGTGTAGTACATCAAAGTGAGTTTAAAAGATTCGTAGTTTGCAATCATAGGTTAGCTTCGAATTACAAGTTTTACTGTTAGCAATACTTTCCAGAGCAGTTTTGAAATCTGACAAAATAAGTCTTGATGTAACAATCTTTGCAAGTCAGTAGCTGTTAGGTACTTTATGTTGCTTGGTTTTGGGTGTTATGGCGTAAGGGCCATATTTTTAGCCAAACACGAAACAACAACAAAAAAGAGCAAACAGAAGGATATGATAGTGTAAAGCAAAAGAGAAGACAGATCGCTGGGGTAATGGGGTTTGTGATATCCGTACACACCTAAAGGTGTGCTCTGAGGGTTAGATACTTTATACAAGTTTCAATCAGAACATCGATTAGTTTGGGTAGATAGGGTAAGTTTTAGTTTGAATATCAATTGGGGCATTCAAGTGTACTTGAAGTCAACGCAACTCGATCATATGTGTTTATACAGCAAAGTGAATTCTCCCATTTCATAAATATGGGTTTTAAAACACTGCAAAATCATCTTAGAATAAGTGAATGCTGAATAAAATTTTGTACATAATTTGAAACTTCGGAATAGTTATTTTTAAATCAAATGCTGTAATATTTTAATCTTAATTTTATTTTTTTATTTTATTAAACATTACGTCGTAATTTCTTTAACGAATAAAAGGCTTATATAGACTCATCACCTTCTAAAGGAGGAGGAGCTTGTTTACTTTCCTTTTACAACAGCCCTAAAGGCGCCCTAAAGGAAAAAGAATGTCGCCAACTATTTCACACAACCTTTTATTTCATCCGCCGAATGATGAAAAGTACGGTTCTTTCAGAACTGGTTAGACCGAATGGGCGCTTTTCTTGTTCCGTTCGCGATGATAGGTAGCTAGGTATTTGAATTAACGTCACAATGGAGCAACACAACGGGCTATTGGTGGCGGTCAGGGATCCATCCCGAAGGGAAAGATCCAAGGACAACACCTCGTAATTTTGAATGACGATCAGATTCACGGTGGTAGTAAAACTAGATCTCATACGAGTATAAAAGTAAATAATAATTAAAAACAACCGAATTAAGCATTTAAGAGGTGACTGTGTCAAATGTGGCAACACTCGATATCCAGGCTCTCTCTGACTTTGATCTTGCACCGATCATAGTCAGAGAGATCATAGTGAATCATATGGGTGGAGTTGCTCTCGTAAGATCTCAGAAGGGAAAGTCACGTGAACTTACTGACTTGACTTGGGCTTATTGGCTATTGAATCGCAGACTAGTGTTTTCAATCATGCTGAATAACAACTTTAGCTGTCCTGGTGGTTGCATCAACGAGATGTCTCGCCATTAGAACAAAAACTGACCAGATCTCGATTTTTTTCATCACCAAAAAAGCAGAAATATCTTGATGACGAGATATCTCGTCATTAGCAAACTTGGTCGGACCTTGATTGAGTATAGGGTTAAGCAATCGATCATTTGTCCCATATAGGTTTCTTTTTCTCACAACCAGTACCTAGTGACTTGATGAAATAGCATGAAGCTACGCGCACATACTTCGCCTATTTCAATTTGTCAATTTGATCTTCCACGTGACGTATCTAGTGTATGAACCCAAATCAACAAACCAGAGCAGTCCATTTATGTTCATGAGATTGTTTGCCCATCTACAGGGTATTCTGTGCAATTAACTTAAATTGGCCTCAAGTATAGATGATAGGCATTCCAATAAATGGTACAAATTTTGGTTAAGATACCAATTGCCCTCTCCATTAGACAAGTATACTTTTCATTGTGACACCAATTGAAATCCCGGTAAGCAATGCACCTACTTTCCTACCATGAAAATTTAAGCTGGAACATTAATTAGCACGTCGGGAGTTTGTCGAGTTAATAACGCATATTTTAACCCGAAAATCATGTTATACATTCCCCAAAACGATACAAAATGTAAATTGAAACTTCCCGTTTCCGTAATTGGTGGAATTATCTACCGCGCCAGGTGCAATAAATATTCATCCCAGAAAACGGCAATACCTCCGCCAGTGTTAGTAATTCAACGGCATGACGTAACACACCAGCTTCGTGTGTGATAGAATTAGGAATTCAGATTCTATTTTTAGAATGTGTTCACCTCGTTAAAGTTTTTACAACATGTCCCCGAGTTTTTCGGGTACCGTTCGAATTCAAACACAAGTTCTCTCACGCTATGGGGACGCCGAAATACACCTGTGCAGGAAATTAGCCCTGGTGGTCCCCATGTCCTAGGAAATTAAAACAATTAATTTCCATCCGGTACTGATATTAGAAACCAAAACGCTCTAGGCTCCTCTGAGTTATTCCTTTAATAACACGCAATTACCCTTTAATGACAGCTATTTTCGTGACGTTTTTATTGTACGGGAAATAGACGACAGTAAAAAATGAATCAACGTCGGATTTTAACGCGCACAGTAGAAGTAGCGATTCCAGTCCTGGTGTTGGTGTGGATTCTGCGGGTTGATCTCTATTCGTGGCGAAGCCTAAATTAGCAATAAAAGTTTGTTACATGCACAAGTTTATTGAGCTTACTTTAAGCAATAAAACGACGAAAAAAAACCCAGTAATTACAAATGTATTCCAGTACCCATACATTGTAATTTAATAAAATCCGGGTTAGGTCTGAAATGGAGTTGTTGGAGTGATGAAATGAGTGTTCGACACTTGAAATAAACTTTGTCCGACACAAAATGGTAGTTTTTGAGGATTCTAAATGGCATCAAAACAGCTGGAATTCCATCGACTCGATCATCATTCACATTCACACTCGGATCGGTACATTCGATTTGGGGAAAGTTTCCCTGAGTAGGGATAACAGGGAGGTGATTTGATTGGTTAGCAGATCGCGGGGAGGGGGAAAATCCCTGATCAGGGAAAAATATTATGATCCGATTGGTTATGGAAAAGTTCGACGGCTAGTGGGAAGGGGTTTCGACGATATATTTCGTCCATCAAGATCTGACCAATTTTGCTAATGACGAGATGTCTCGTTATCAAGGTATTGCCGATTTTTTTTGTTGATGACGAGTAATGATCTGGTCAGTTTTCTTCTAATGACGAGACGTCTCGCCCATCAAAATCTGGTCAGTTATGATAACGATGAGATACTTCGTCGAGACAACCACCAGGAGGGTTAAAGTTTGTACAAAATGTTTGGAAACACCCTGTATATAGAGTGTATCGAGAACAACAAATTCACAAAAATAGTTTCCTAAGGAACCCAAAAAGGTAACTGAAAACCTCATATATATTTCCTATGAATGTAAATTTTGTAAAATCCGTTAATACCGTCATTAAAATGTGAAGCGTATTTACTGATTTGATTTCCATGATTGGACTATAGTATATTTACTGATTCGATTTCCATGGGTGGACTACAATATATTTTTTAATTGAAAATAAAATCTTTATTTCAGTTGTGTCATTTTCTCAACAAGGCATGATACATATGTACAGGAAACAATTTAGCTTTCACGACTGTGGCAGCATTTCACAAATAATTGTAAACTTATGGAAATTCTTCTAAACTTTGAGAGATTGCGGCTTTTCCTGCAGCGTGAAACTTCATGCAGTTGAGAAACATTTAGAGAACTGTTAGGAATTCTAAGTGATGATAATTTTTTTTAATAATTTGAGAAAAGAATGCGTAGTGCGTTTCTCTGCGATGTTTTATGTATGTGAGAAACATTTGCAGAGAGCTGTAGGAAGGCTCGGGTGATGACAATTTCAGTTAAATAACTTTGATAAAAGCATGAATAGTGTGTTTCTCTGCAGAACAAAGCTTCGTGTAGGAGATAAACATTTACAGAGAGCTGTTAGTAAGCAAAGATGATGGCAATTTCTGTTAAATAAAACCTTGAGAGGAACATGTGTAGTGTGTTTCTCTGAAAGCATGATGCTTTATGTAGGAGAGAAACTTTTACAGGAAGATTCAAGGAAGCCTAAACTATAGGGACAAAAACGTTCATTTGAAAAATATTTGCACTGAATTGATATAAAATGGAAAATTTGTAACCCATTACTAAACATTTGGAGATAATTTCAATGTAATTTAATAGAAAACACCCACTAAACTTGGAAACAATTGGAGTTTAAATACTCAAATATAACCAGAACTATAAAGTATAAACTTTCATAGCATCCTTTTCAAACAATTTCTATTATATTCTTGCAGTAGTTAACATTCAGAGTTCAAAACTTATATTTATTTCATACGTATAATCTTTACAAATTATTTACTGTTCAATAAAGTGCTATTTGCATTGAATCAAACAGTATATCCGTTTCGTATTTGGAAACGATTGTATCAGTCATTTGGCAATTCACCGTATACACAAAATACTATAGGTGGGTAAATATAATCTTAACAACACAATTTTAAGCATTATTGCATTGTCAAAAGTCTTAAAATTCTACACACTTACGTTTTTAACAATTCAGTATTATTTCAAAGTGAATTAATGGTATGCTAATGTAACGTTTGAATCATTTGAAACGAACACATGCCTTTTGGAACAATGAAACCTATTACAATGGAAATATAATCAGTTTATTCTTCCAGAAAAGGTACTCACAAGTTGAAAGTAATTCTTTTAAGTGAACGATATGGTCTTCAATATAAATTTATTATTTTAAAACAATGACGATTTTGTTCATCTGTAAAAAGAACAGTAGTTTATTTAAAAACATTTTCCCAGAAAAAATTTAGAAACAGAAAGAACTTTGATTCCATTTGAAAGTTAAACGCCATCGAAGGATTGCAAAATATAATGGGAAAAATCTAAAACAAAAGACTAACTCATAAATGTTAAAGGGAAAGTACAATAGCGGGCCTTTAAAAAAGGAAAGAAATCAGGCTTTTTAACCTACAGTGAATCTTCAGCAAATGGCCTCAAAACCGACTAAGTTGCTAAGAGAAATGAGCCGGAATAATTTCCTGTTTTGTTACGTTACCCACTTGAATGAAACAAAACATCAATTCCCATTCCCAATCCGTTGCAGCAAACAAAGAGAAAAAAGCTGCATTTCTGTTAACTTAAATGGACATTGAAGATACTTAATGAATAAATGCATTAGGTTGCTAGCGTAAAATCCCACTTTAAATTCTTCATAATGTCGCTTTGCATGTTCGATTTTTCTTATATTGCTTCTTGGAATCTTCTGGAAGACATTCGATTGATCCTTTTATTTAGGTGGGAAAAAATCGCGGGGAAAAGTGGTTATTATGGCAAGAATGAGAAAAAAAGTTTTCAATAAATAGTCTAACATGTATAAAAGCAGGTTATTGCTCTGGTATATATATATATATATATATATATATATATATATATATATATATATATATATATATATATATACATTTAGAATTGTATTTCTTTAACAACGGCTTAAAATAATTCGTTGTTTTCATTGATTCTATGTAAACTGTTTATATATTGGGATGAAGATTTTAAACATAAAATTAATCTTAAAAGATTATGTTTTCTTTTTTTAAGAGAGATAGTTGTAGTTTTCTTTTCATGAAAATTATTTAACTTCGAACGTGCTGATGGCTTAAATTATTGGAAGTTGCAAGGGTTTTTAAGACATTTTATGGAAAGCTATTTTTATTTGAATCACATTGCTTGAAAAAAGGTTTTTTAATTATTGATTACTTAATACTAGAGACCTGCCCATAGAATCTGCTAAAGTTTGCGAATATGCTACTGGTAATCGTAATATGCTTGAATGCTAAAATAATAATTTGCTTAAATGCTTTATCTAGTAATGGTAGTATCGTTACTAACATTTCATATCTTATTTAAATACATTTGTAATGAATATAAGAATCGATAAGAACGTTTCATACGTCCAAATGATATAGTCAAAAATAAAAAACGGCAGTTTGTTTAAATTTTCCAGGCGTACTAAAAGGTGATAAGTCCTATTTCCAGTAAAGTGCATGGAAAAATGTTCACACCTTAGTCATGTTACGACAATCTTTCCTCCACAAACCAAACCTCTCATAGCCTTATCAGCGATGTATTCAACCAGCTTTGCATCTAAAATTTCATGCAATGTAGGTTTATTATCTTATGGTGTATTTACATATTTTTGTTTTTCAAATCTCCCGTACAATTTCATAATACTTGGTCCAACGGTATTTTTTTTTCTCAAGAGTGCAGTTTGAGTTTCTGTATGGTACTCCAGAATTCGGTGATAGCTCAGATGTTGACTTCGTCGTCCGACAATGGCTCAAAATTACAAGTCTTTGTTCTCGGATTGATCCCGGGCCATCGCCAACAGCCCGTTATGTCGCCTCAGTGTGACGTAAATTCAACTACCTACGTTTTTATTTGAAAAGTTTTAGAATTAATGCATTTATTTATCTTTGTTTATTTTGTTTTGCTACGTTGTAACATGGGAAGTATTAAGAACTAATTAATAGATGTTCTACAATAATATTAGTACTTGGAAATCTTTGCATTTGTTAACGGAATAAGTGATATGTGCAATAATAAAATAGTGACTAGTTACGCTTGCCTGCCTTCTAATGGAAAATAAGAAAAGAAACACGGAACAAACACAACAAAATATTAGGTATGTATAACAAAATTATACATTTGATTGAATATATAAAGTAGCGTATTTAGACACTGAATTCGTCAATCTACATTTTAAAATGAGGTTTAGGTACCTAAGTTTATCTTCGTAATATGTTGAGAAATTACATAAAATAGAGCAATAACACTTGAGAACGAAAGCTTTTGGCTTAACGACGATAGCTAACACCGGAACGAAGTACCTCGATATCATTATCGTAACGCCATAATAGTTACAACTTCGTCCAGTCATTGCACAGTTCTGAAGGTTTAAAATTATCAACAATTCAATACGAAAATCGAAGCAAATGAAATCTAAAACAAATTTATCAATTTAAATAAAAATGGGTGAAATGACTTTATTTCGAATTCCACTGTATACAGTATGTCTCAGTTTGAATCATTAAAAAATTAGTTTTCGTTTCACAATTATTCATAATGAATTATACTAATTTCTTCATAGTTTGATTGGTTGATGAAAGTGACGTGATGCATCACTCAGACAATCACTTTTCCAATGAAAGCAGTGTAGAATTCAAAATAACTGATCCCTTTCAGCTCAGAATCTATCTGTAAATCCTGGACTTGTACCAAATGATAATTTAATTGGATTCTGAAAAATAATATTGTAAAGTGAGAATGGAATAAAATTCCACTTTTGTGTTTTCGGCTTGGTTAGCTGTCGATTGGCAAAAAAACATAGAGGCGAACGAAACTATTTTCATTGTCCTCAAGTAAATATTTTCTTCAAGAGAATATTTGTTTCAACGCTGAAGCTATCCTACATATAAACAAGAAATTTGTGAACTAAATTGGTTTATAGCTATGCTTCATTTTTTACTATATGTGATATATGGAACCTACCAGAGTTATGTGAGATGATATCGTCTGCTTAGATCAAAGACTCACACACACACACATTAACTTACAAAAAAAATTTTACACAATAACCGATTAAAAACTATTAATTAATAGGTCAAAAATAAAAATATAAACGTCCTGATAATGGTATATTTCCCTTCGAACTGACTGCAAGATGACAATTTATTCATAATCATGAAATTAATCATTTAGTACCAAAAATGTCTTTCCTAAAATGCCAGTTAATGATTTTCTGCTCTATGTCGAAGATATGTATGTAGAATTAAAGAAATCTCTCAAAGTAGTACCTAATATTTTAGATTTCGTTTGTATTCCATTATTTTATGTGGGAGATTCAACCTTCTCACAGGAGAATCCTGCAGATCTTCCACTTCTCACCTGTCAGATATAATATTTCATATCTTTTTCACCTAGATCTTTCGCAGCCGATTCCTGACTATGCTCTCTCTGAATTGGCAACTAGAAATCTGATTATGTTCCATTACTGGGGCAGGCCTAATGCGGTTATCAGGGAAGACTTCCTACGCAGACGATTCGTCAGCACCGGGGAAGTGCTGAAGAGACCGCTACACCCCTTCGCAACCCCCTGAACGCAGAAATGTCGGGAAATTGAAATATTTGCATAACTAACTGCTCACCCACATCTTAATCAACGTCACTGAGGGATATTGTGGGTTTGAAGGGTTGTTATATGGGTCGGATGGCATTGCTTTGAGTTGTGGTTAAACTGTTTTGAATAATGTTGTGACATGGTTTTTGTAAATGGTTAAATTTAATCTCTATCTCTTTATTCCTGAAGTAGCCGTTAAGATACATTGAAAGAATATTTTTCTAACTCTCAAAAAACTAGAAAGCATATTTTTAAAATCTCAATTCCTCTTCCAGATACATATTAATGTTCTGCCCGAGGCAATGCAGTTTACTAGTTTGGTCACACTAGGTTAATTATTACAGGTCAGAGTGTTCCACAGTGTTAAAATAAGCAAACTACCTGGGAAGACTCTCCCCCCCCAAATGGTTACGACGGGATATATCGTCCATCAAAATCTGATCAATTTTATTAATAGCTAGATATCTCGTCACCAAAGTATTGCCGATTGTTCGATGATGACGAGATCAAGATCTAGCCAGTTTCCTTCAAATGGTGAGATATCTCGTCATGAAGATACTGTCGATTTTTGGATAACTAAATCAATATCTGGTCACTTTTGTCAATGAGACGAGATACCGAGTCGAGACAACCACCAGGAGGGGTAAGATCTAATTTGCTTTGTCTCCGCCTTTTCGATGTTTATATCAATTTTGAATATTAATGAAGTGTTAAAACTGCTTT
Organism: Meta bourneti; assembly: GCA_933210815.1. Lineage (NCBI taxonomy): Eukaryota > Metazoa > Arthropoda > Arachnida > Araneae > Tetragnathidae > Meta > Meta bourneti. The sequence continues at coordinate 94,628,669 of OW119926.1, forward strand.
CGCGAGTAAGATGCCAATCTACGCCACAAAGTTACGAAACACTGCAATGCCCTGTAATTAGCTTTCCAGAAAAACATCCTCATGTAATGATATGCTATTTTACAAATATTTGTTCACAAGTAACTCTTATTGAAGCCTGAAATATTTTTCGAGATATTTTATCAGAAAACAATCACATTACATCAGCTCAGGTGTTACCTCGTCATCTGACCTTGGTTCAGAATTACGTGGTGTTGTCTCGGATCCCTTCGGGTTTGATGATCCAGGACCGTCACCAATAGTCCATTGTATTGCTCCAGTGCGACGTTAATTAAGATACCTACCTATCACGGTACAGCATTTCCTCTGGATCAGGACATTGGGATGTAGCTGGATGGGACAGGCAGGAATTAACCATCCAAGTGGTTTCGACGAGATATCTCGTTCATCAAAATCTGGTCAGTTTTGATAGTGACGAGGTATCTCGTCATCAAGGTATTGCCGATTTTTTTATGACAACGAGATAGATATCTGGTAAGTTTTCTTCTAATAACGAGATATCTCGTCCATCGAGATAGGCTCAGTTTTGAAAATGGCGAGATATCTCGTCCAGGCAACCACCAGGAGGTTTAAAGAACATATTATTACGATTTGAAGATAAAAAAGGTTTCGTTTTTATATTTCAAATGGGTAGTCTTGGAGTGGAGAGTTAGGAACTGGTTTATGACGTCTCGGTTTTTTTTATTTTAACCCATCAAGTGACCTCGGCGATATATCACATTCATCAGGAGCCAACCAATTTTGCTCATCAATATAGATAATTTTATGATGACGAGACCAAAATTTGTTCAGTTTTATTTCTAATTGCGAGATTTTTCGTTCAAGATCTGCTGTTTTACTAATGATGAAATACCTAGTCACGATAACCAACAGGAGGGTTAATATATTCATTGTTTTAAAATTGGCTCGAAGTTATATGCACATTTTTATTTTTTAAGAGATGAAACTAACGCAAATATTTTTAAAGTACTTACAATCGATTCAGCCTCAACTTCATATAATCTCAGACAGTCTTTCGGTCACAGAATGGTGCATTTTGCAAAATCGGCTCTATTTAATCCCATCAAAATTTATGAGTCTTTCATTTAATTATATTTATTTCGGAAAAAATTTATACTAAATATTTTCGTTTAATTATTATAAATACCCGATTGGAACTTCTTGGTATTTCGCAAATGTCATAGTTGCTAAAAAATATGTTTGCTTAAATACAAATCACCAAGTTGAAGCATTTATATTCAATGTGTCTTAACATTTTTGAGTTCTGGAATCAACTGCTTCAAAGATTTACCTAACCCTAGAATCTTTTCATAGATTTTAAGGCATTGAGTGAACATTGTAACGCTTCTTTGTATTATGGTTAGCATTCAAGGGTTAAATTAATTTGTGAGGTTAAGTGAAGGTTAAGAACTCTCAATGGGGTCAAATTTTTGTTATTGTTTCTTATTCCTCAAGGTCTAGCTCTAAAACGACAAACTAAGTTCATGATTCCAAACAATTTAAACTTCCTGTGGTTGTCTAGAAGAGGAATCTTGTCAACATCAAAACCGATCAGATCTTGATGGACGAGATATCTCGTCATTACAAAAAATCAACTAGATCGATCTTGTCATAAAAAAATCGGCAGTATGTTATAACGAAATATCTTGTCATTAGCAATATTGGTGAGATATTGATGGACAATATATCTCGTCGAAATCACTTGGAGGTCTTAAGAATGAAGACATTCCACCGTTAAGTATGAAACAATCACACACAGGTTTTAGTCACAAAAATGGCTGTATCTTTTATTACTTTTTATTAATCAAAGAACGGTTGAACTCAAACTACCTTCCCTTCAAGTAAGCTTGTCCCAAATTGTGAGGTATATATATTTAGCAGTTTTTCTATAAAAAGAACTCTAATATCAAACCATCCGTTATGGAGCATCTCTAATCACATTGAGTAATTGAAGAATGTGGACATAAATACCCAAACACGTGGAACTTTCCAAAAAATTATCAATAGCACGATTCATTACTATTCAATTGATAGTCATTTTAAACACATGTCCTAAAAGGCATCATTTAACATTATAACGAACATATCTCTGAGCCAAAAACGGATCGAGGTTACGCAATATGCTGTATTCATGAAAACGTATGATAGAAAAGCTTTATTTTATAAACGTATTGAGCTAATATAATTTTTCAGTGACAGAACCGATACAAAAATTCAGAGGGGTCTGTTCTTAAACACAATGGTAGCATGAATATTTACCTTACACAGCAAATTTCGATCCTTTCAACACCTTACCGTAGAAATCTCACATTCCATGACATAATTTGTCTTACAACTAACATGGCTGCCTTCATTGTACTAACACTTCGTTTACGACTTTATGTTATGAATAATAATTAATAATAGGTTATGAATAATAATAATTTACCAATATTTTTTTAAAGAAATTTAGTTTTTGTAGAAACAGAACAAAGTTGACATGTTTATTAAAACAACCGGAAAATTTGAGAAAGAGAACACGGTACGGTCCCATTCAAAGCGGAAGGTATGGTCAGCCTACGTATGACATATTATGTAAGCAACAATTTGATTTTTGTGCTATTAATGGGCCACGGTTGGCCAGTTGAAGAGTCGTAGACTATCAACCAAAGGGTTGCAAAACTCGATTCAATCAAACACCGTTATGTACGTGGGGGCTGATACACGTTAAATAGCCTCAAATGTCCTTGTTTTACCATGATGGGCAAGTTGAGAGTGTGGGGTGCCAGCTGAGGTGTTGATTTCGTCATCTGACCGTGGTTCAAAATGACGGATCGGACTTATCGGATTTGAAGAGATCATTGCTTTTTGGATAGATTTCTGAATTGGAACACATCTAAGAGCCGCGGTAGCCTGGTTGGAATAGTAGCAGATTAGTAACCGGAGAGCCGTGGTAGCCTGGTTGGAATAGTAGCGGATTAGTAACCGGAGAGCCGCGGTAGCCTGGTTGGAATAGTAGCGGATTAGTAACCGGAGAGTCGCGAGTATGGAACTCGGTCCAACCAAAGACAGTCATGTACGTGCTGGTGCACGTTTAATTTATAGTGACCTCAAATGTCCTCACGCTGTCGTGGCGTGGATGTTCTAATATCGGGGTGCCAGCTCAGGTGTTGCCCTCGCCATCTGACCGTGGTTCCAAACGACGAGGTGTCTTCCTCAGATCGGACAGTCCCCAATTTCCCCCTTGCGTTGCCCCAGCACGACGTAAACTCAATTACCGACCCAGTACTCTCACCCACCGCTGTACGTGCCGGTCCATCGATCGCGTCGTACTCGAGATAACACAATCCGAGTAAACACCCCAGCATCGCAGAGTGACCGCAGCTCGTCCGACCAAAGGAGTGACCGGAGCAGACGCATCCGAATGGGAGTCACGCGCAAAAAAGAGGGAAGTAAGACTACCGAAAAGAAGAGAAGAGGGAGGGGAAAATTGATGCGGAGAGATGCGCAGGAGCGGGCCTCTGAATGGAAGCCGAGGGGAGGGAGGAATCGATGGAGCCATGACGCCATCCCATTGACGGCGGCCCTCCATTCAACTTTTTTGGGGATCGAACATTGGGGCGCCCCGTGCGAGGCGACGCTCGGCTCGAGTCGATGATTTATGGGGGGCGAGGGATTTGGGAGGGGACTCCTTTCTATTTTGGGAACGAATTAAGGGATCGTTGCGTAGCGAAAGGACTTGGAACTATGTTTTAGTTTGGGGTGGGGGTGATCATTATTATTTAGTGGGTGTTTTCTAAACTTCGTGTGCGAAGTTTGGAAATAGGGAGTAGATAATTAACCCTCTGAAATCGGGTAGTGTAGTGTTGCTTTTACCGCACAACACATTTGATGACTGAATTGCCGCGTCTGTATTGTTTAAAAGAATCTAAATTTGCTCATCCTTAAGAGAGATTCTAGTGATCCTTTCTTTAAAAATATTTGGAAAGATTTACTCCTTTGCTTAAAATAGAATCCTTCAAAAAGATTCTATTGACTCATTGTGTAGAATAGAATCCTATGAAAAGATACTATCCTATCTATATGGGGGCACAGTAGCTCAGATTAGCAAATGAAGGATTGCGAGTTCGAAACTAGGTCCAACCAAAGACCGTCATGTCGTCAATGCACGGTAAATCTTTCGTGACCTCAAATGTCCTGAACTTCGCGTGGTGTAGGAGTTTGGAGAGTAGGGTGCCAGATCAGGTGTTGATCTCGTCATATGACCGTGGTTCCAAAATATATGGGTTGTTCTCGATCTTTCCCTTCGGGATTGATCCCGGACCGTCACCAATAGCCCGTTGTGTTGCTCCAGTGCCACGTTAATTAACTATCTAAATTAACCCAACCTTTTCAAAGAATATAATCCTTTGGAAATATTTTACTGCTCATTTCCTTACAATAGGATCTTGTGGAAGGTTTTTATTGGTCCTTTAATTAGAGAGGAATCTTTTGGAAATATATTATTTTCCTTTTCATAAAAATAGAATCCGTTGGAAATATTTTACTGCTTCTTTCCTTGAGAATAAAATTACTGTTGAAAATTCTTTTGGTTCTTTGATTGGAAAAGAATGTTTTGGAAATATACTGTTTGTGTTTTCATAAGAATAGATTCCTTTAGAAATAATCCTCATAAGGAAATTAATCCTAGAATCAATATTTCCTAGGTAAGTAGGCATTTTAATTAACATCGCACTGGAGCAACACAATGGGCTATTGGCAACGGTACGGGATCAAACAGGAAGGGAAAGATCGAGGACAACACCACGTAATTTCGAATCACGGTCAGATGAAGGGGTCACACCTGGAACTGGCACCCCACTCTCCAAACAATATTTACGAGGATTTATTTCTTTAGAATAGAATCATTTGAAGATTCCATTGGTAAAGAATGTCAAAACTGCTTAGAAATCATCCAATGAAGACTGGAAATGTCGGAAAGGACTACTGAGAAATTTCGTCTCTCAGAGCGTTGAAGACATAAATATGTCAAAGGAACTACTTGAATGGTGGTGGATGTGCAGTATGACCTATTAACAAAATTTTGTGTTGGATGCCTTTTTTAACCTTCTGTGAGTCACGAGATTTTAGGGGAGTGTACTATAGCTTTTACCCCACAACACACATGACTAAATAGTATTATCTATTGGTTGAAAGAATCCTAGGAAAGATTCTATTGATTAAGAAGGTTAGAAGTTATGCAAGGGAAAATTGTAGGTTGCACATTCTGGAATATTGTATGCGCAAGTTTTTTCAAATCAGAATGCTACTTTGTAATCCGCAGATGATACTTACGGACCAAATAGTCATTTTTCTGGATGAAGCTATAGTAGGTGAAAAATGGTTTTACTTGCGGAGTAGGTAATTGTTATTATACGTAGAAGAAAAATCATATTTTGATAAAGAAGTTCATAAAGAATAATACCATATAAAAACGCATTTCTAGAGCGTTTTACTATTTTATGCAAATTCACGTAGCTTAATGCTTTTTGATACCATTCTAACCATTGAGAAGTGTTCTCAGTACTTGTAAAGTTTGGAGCAATCGGAAGGTTTGGAACAAAACCCGATGATTTTAAAAACCGGACTTTGCACCGTTCCATTTAAATTCGAATTTTATATTTAAAGTTATAAGTGTTCTGAGTACTTATAACTTTTATATATAAAATTCGAAGTTAAGTGGAACGTCGCTAAGTCCGGTATTTAAAATCATCAGGTTTGTTTTTGTTCCGAACTTTACAATTTTTAGACTTAAGATTTCAAGATACTATTTAAGATTTCAAGACCTGTATCTGGAAATATTTTTCCGATCAGCTAAAATAAATTTATTAAGACATCTAGGTAATCGACTTAAATTGGAAGTGCTCTAAATTGACATTCTGTTATCTTATTTTGCCTTTCACTCTGTTATCCTCTAACAATCATCTGATTGCAATCAGTTGATTATGCATTCGTTCGTTATGAATGTAATACTGTAATACTTACAGAGCAACTTAAAAAATATGTTTTTATATGTTCATGTTGGAATAATAGCAATTTGCTGAAATTGCTTATTGTATTTTTTTAATCAAGGGAAAACAACTTGTGTAATTTTCATCGTCAGATTTGATTTCCGAGGGGAATCACGTGATGCTTGATCTAATCGTTGTATTTTGGAAACTATTAGATACAAATGAGGCCTCTTTCTTGAAGAAATAGTCCTCGATACAAATGAGGTCTTGGGACCCCGGAAGCCCGGTTGGTAGAGTAGCTGATTAGCAACCGGTGGGTTGCAAGTTTGAAGCTTGATCCAACGAAAGATCGTCGTGTACATGGGTCTAATGTATGTTAAATCTGCTGTGGCCTCAAATGTACTCACGCTGGGGTGGTGTGGAAGTTTGGAGAGTGGGGTGCCAGCTCAGATGTGACTTCGTTATCTGACCGTGTTTAGAAATGACGAGGTATTGTCCTCAATCCTTGCTCGGGATGGATCCCCAACCGTCACCGATATCGCGTTGTGTTGCTCCAGTGCGACGTTAATTTAACTACCTACAAATGAGGTCTTGCTCTCGTTCTCACTAGAAATTTATAGAGAAGCAGGTTTTTATTGTTGGAGAGTTCCTGGTATTTAACAGACCATACTTTGGATATTCATCGCTTATTAAAATATTCTATGACTAATGAAACGTCCTTTCTTTTATTTTATTTTAGTAAGAATTGTATCATGAATTGTATGATAGACAAAATTAGACATGAATATTTACAGTACTTTTATTTTACTGTCAATTGGTTCTAGATTCCAATGTTACTATAATTTTTTAAAATTTACAATAAGAAATATGGATGCTATATTTATTTTAATTTACCGTGATTGTATAACTAAGTAAAATGATAGAAGTTTTGTCATCTTATATACATGCGTTTAAAAATTGTACTCAACAACAATACTTCTTATATTTAAAACAACTGCCGCGTTGAAAAACGCATTACACAAAATATATTTTCTCGTATTTTTAAATTACATTTATTTTGGGTGATACATCAGTTTAATGTCAGTTGTGGATGTCTAAATGTTTTACAGAATACTCAACACCTTCACAGGGAGGATTTTACATAAAAAAATTTTTTAACCCCCCTGGTGGTTTATAGTCGCATTGAAAATTGCCCTGTAGTGACTAGCCTCAGATGCAAACATTTGTTCCAAATTGACACTAGTATGGTTAAGAAAGACTTTGTTTTTCCCACTATGATTTTCATTCCCTTAGAGTCATAGGGAAGTTTTATCTCATTATTACCAAATTGTCAGATCGTATTGGACGTGACATCTCGTCAAAACCACTTGGAAGGTTAAACTTCAGATAACACTTCAACTTAATTTTTTGAATTCTATCATTGCTTTTGTACGATTTTGAAGTCTGCTCGTTCGAAAAATAATGTGACTACAGGTAAAGTAAGCCAGTTGAAAGTACAAAATCAGCTTCATTAATATGAATTTAAAAATGAAAAGCATGCATGTAAACGAGGAGATTTGAAGAAAGGTTCTTGTGATTAAAATTTTTAGCATTTTGAAAATGGTACCAGATGACTACTCTCTTGGCGAATTCAATACACAAGCTAAAAACATCCACTCATCAGAAGCCCAAATATATTCAAAGAAAAGAATTACTTTCTTCGAGCAAAGCGAGCATTTTGTTTGGAAAGCGACGTGTTATTATAGAACAATTCCAAGTATAGTCCTTATTGGATTATGCATACTCTTCCTTTCCTTCAGTTCAGGGATTTTATCCCAAAACCATCCCGCGCTGGATTTTTCCACTCGAAAATCGTCTTACTTGTTCTTTCGAAGGAGAATTTAATTCGAATTACGCCGAGAAAAAAAATCCCCTTTTTCAACGGAAGAAGAAATGCTGCATCGTTTGCATACGTAATGCAAAACTAATGTTAGTCTATTTTTAGATTTGCCAAGAATGAGCAAGAGAAAGCTTTTCGGAGAAAGAGAAATTTCTAAATTGAGATTTTCTTTTTTTTTGTAGTAGAAGATGCAGTTCTCTCTCTCTCTCTCTCTCTCTCTCTCTCTCTCTCTCTCTCTATTAGGATACGCCGGGATATCTTACCATGCTATCCTCTTCTATTCAATTACATTCCGAGTTGATTTGAATTTTCTTAGCATATTTGATTTATAATTCAATCGAATATCTCTGGACTAGAATATGCTAGAGGAATTAAATTTAAACGAAGCTTATTCATATGCTACTAGTACTCATTTAGAGTACATATGAATCGTATTTTTTATCAGTGTAAGGTCATTACGGATAAAGGCCGTTATATAGAGTGTTTATTGATATCCATTTCTTACGCAGTTAATATATACTATCTTCTGGAGATTAAAATTATTTTAAAATGCATTTAAGTGTAATTGGAAGCAAAAGCTACGTGTATTGCTTTTACTTTAATAAATGTATTTGCATGACATTTTATATATTTGTCAAATTTAATCTACACGTTTATTTCATGGAATATCTTACTTTTGTTTTCATTTAATGCAGAGCAGTTCGTTGTGTCCACTCTGCGAAAAACTATCTTCTTTCCTACCCTGAATTGTTTTCAAACGATACTAGAAAGCCAGTGACTTACTGCCTATTCTACTTGTATGATTTTTACCCTCTGTATTTTAGCTCTGAATTGTATTTTGATATCCTAATTGTATTTTGATATTCTAATTGTATTTTGATATCCTAATTGTATTTTGATATTCGAATTGTACTTTGATATTCGAATTGTATTTTGATATTCGAATTGTATTTTGATATTCGAATTGAATTTTGATATTCGAATTGTATTTTGATATTCGAATTGTATTTTGATATTCGAATTGTATTTTGATATTCTAATTGCATTTTTATATTCGAATTGAATTTTGATATTCGAATTGTATTTTCTTTGTACTTTGTGTTTGAACTCTTTCGAGATCAAAGTTAACTCTCCAAGTGTTTCGACGATGTATCTCACCAGGTCAATTTTGTATGGACGAGAGTGGCTGTTTTAAATAAATAAATAATAAAATAATAATAAATAATAAAGTGTGGCAGGGCAGTTTTATATGGACGAGATATCTCGTAGAAACAAAACTGTCCTATTACTCCAAGGAAGAATGACGATCCAAGTAGGAAAAAATTGCCCCTTGCGCAGAACTGGTGACAGTTTGGAACAGGTTTTTATGTACCAGAAATTGGTCATTATAGGGCAGTTTTCGATGCGAAAATAAACCACCATGGAGAGTTATTGTCCTTTAGAGCCTCGCTAAATTAGAAATTTGAAATTTTGGTAAAGATGCATTGTATGGGACGTTTTTTTGTGTCGTCAAGTGAAAATTACCTCCAAGCTAATAAACAAAAAAGAATGCCTATAGGAATTGAAGCCGAATAACTCTCAAAATTTAAAGCCTCCATAAGGTAATGCATGTATTTATCAAAATTTCCTCTCAGCAAAATCTACCAAAGAGATCTTCAAACTATTTCAATCCAGAATAGTGCGTGCACAGCAGAAATGAAATTCTAGTTCAGCTTCAGCAGCGAACACAATTCCACTCTTGTGAGCGCCTCAAAAAATGTCCACCGCATCTCTGCCGCTAACATATCATCAGTTTTCCCGGACAGCTAAGCAGCAACACGCCAAATGAAAACAAACAAACAAAAAAAAACCGACATGGAATCCCAAAAACAAAAGAAAACATCCCCGTTCCCACCGTAAATAAACGTTCTCCCGTGACCTGGACAGGGGAACCGAACCGGTGTTCTTGACACACTCCCCTCTAACGGATCGTCTGCACCCCCGACCGGATGCGCCGGGAGACAGGAAAAAGAACGGGATTCGAACTCCTTTTAATCTAATGGGTGCTCGAGATCCTTCGGAAGTGGGTGGGACACAGGAAAAGGGGGGGGCAAAGATCGCGACAATCAGAGAGACGGGGGGGACGCAGACTGGAGGGGGGTTGTGCCGTCTGTGACGCCCCCCGGATCTCTTTTAATGATGTTCGATTAGCCCCCCTCGAGATAGCGCAGAGTGGTTTTCGTAAGTGTCGCAGGGAATGTGTGATCGGCACTTTTTGTCCGGATTCGGGTGTTCTTTTTTATTCTGTTCTTGAGAAAACGTTCGTTTAGCTAGATAAGGATCGTTACTTGTATGCAATGGAAGAAAATCCATGGGTGTCTTTTACGTTATTGGGGAAAAAATTCGTTGGCGTACGGATTATTTTTTTAATCCTAGGGCTAACGATTTCGAGATATCGATGTCAGTTGTGGTAGCGATAATCGATTATGTCGGGTTCATTCCGTTTGAAAGAACGATTAGAGAAACCTGTAAATGAAATAGATTGTGCCGATGCTCTAATTATTAAAGTTCCAAATCGTTGCGTTTCTTTTAAACCTCCTGGAGGTTATCTCCACAAGATAGTTCGTCATTAGCAAGACTGACAAGATTCTGGATGGATGAGACATATCATCATAATCTGTACCTTTTGCAGATGGTAACAAGAGATATTTTAGCTTGCTTTATTTAGCTCTCGTTGTTCCAATCCTCCTAGAGACACGAGATTTCTGGATCGTGTAGTATTGTTTTTCTTACAACACATAATGACTAAATAACCAATTATATTATTTGAAATAACCCCAGGGTGAAGATTTATTGTCCAAGAAAGTCAAAACTGGTTAGAAATCATGCTGGTAAAACTACAGGTCACAGAATGAATACATACGTGTGAACCCCTCAGAAAATTATCTGAAATATCTAAAGATTCCTCCATCCTGTCGTCTCAAGTACAATTGTATTAGAAATAGAAACGAGAATTGAACAACTTTGAACGTAAAATGAATAGTTAAGGATAACGCTAAGCATAAAATTATAGGGGAGAAGGATTGGGTTGCTGAATTTGCTTCGCGCTAGAGAAACACACCGGTCTATTGGTGAGGGTTATTATCCGGGTGACGATTTGGAGTTATTACTGCACTTTAAACAGGATGCCCTGCATACCGTTGAAATATTACTCCACTTCTACATAAGACATTAGTGAACTCCCATTGCTAGAAAAGGTATGCGGGTGTGTATACAATGTTCGCAGGATTGTAAACAAAGCACGGATGTGTATATTAAATTATTAATGCGAGGGAGAAATTAAATATTTATCTTTCATTATATGCTTTTGAAATCCTCTATGAGAATTCCGTGAATACAATTTAGGACTCATTTAACTTCAATGGTTACTCCAGTTAAATGCTCGTTCTTGAGAAATGCAAACGGAAACTAATGCGATTTGTGAAGTGCCGAAATCTCAGTTCTTTGGTCTTTCTTGTACCAATATCTTATTTTAATTGAAGGCATTAGATACTACAACATGGAATCTTTAGTAAATATCAATTATGTCTGATTCTACCACCGTAATTGAGAAGCTATTAAAGCCTTATTTATGACTTCGAAAACATGAATTTTAATTGCTCAAGACTTTTTAATGTGATAAATATTTATGCACAGTTATGTAATACATGTAAAAATCATTTTAAAGATTTTAATTTTATATCAAGAGGTGATTGAAGAGTCAATCCTTTTTCCAATTTATAAAGATCAAGAATAGTTTGCCAACCAGATTGGCAGTTCCGAAGTTTATAAAGAATTATCATTGACTTAAGAAACTGAAATAAATTTTATTTCGTTGTATTTTTCCTTGTACTTTCCCATATTGTGTTTTGCGCTTTGCCTTCTGTAATTTTTTTCTGCATGTTTCCACTGTTATGTCAATGGATCTTTTCTGTATGCCAGTATGAATAAACAAATAAATTGAATAAATTATAATCAAATAATACAAATTATTAGCATCTCTCATTTGCCCAGGCCCAAAATTAGTCTAGCTTCACCCCTACTGCTCGCTACACCACTAACACAAAAATACAAATTTTCGACTCATGTCATGTTGCAGAAAATAAATAAGATGAAATCCAACTTAATAACCAAATCGAAATCTCAACTACGCTTGGCAGAGGCGGAGGCATGGCATGGCAACAACCTGTTGCAAAGCACCTCCCTTTCCACTGGGGTCGAGCTGTTAGTGATACCCTCGTTTTATCGACCGCGTATACCGCATTTAGATGCTGCAGCTGATGGCATCGGATGGCGGACGTCCAAATTTGGAATCGCTTTCATTCATGGAAAGTCCGGCCCCTCTACACACTCCACACACCCCTCTCGCTACAGCTATGGATCGGTTCGATTCTCTGCGACTGCTTTAAGACTGATTCTTTCAGATACAGTTGAACCTCTCTTTGAGAGAAACCCTCTCTTCAATGTAAACATAAACAAACTACCGGAGAGAAGAAAACATTTCTGGTTAGGAACTAAGTTGGTTCATCGCTGCTTGGATTTTCTGCAGCTGCTTTTTGGACTGATTCTTTCAGATATAGTTGAGCCTATCTTTGAGAGGGTTTATCAGTGTAAACATAAACAAACTACCGGAGAGCATATTTCTAGTTAAGAACTAATTTGCTTCATCATCGCTTCGATTCTCTGCGGCTGCTTTTTGGAATGATTCTTTCAGATACATTTGAACCTCTCTTTGAGGGAAACCCTCTCTTTAGTGTAAACATAAACAAACTACCGGAGAGAAAGAAACATTTCTAGTTAAGAACTAATTTGGTTCATCGCTGCTTCGATTTTATGTAGCTGCTTTTTGGACTGATTCTTTCAAATATGGTTTAACCTATCTTTGAGAACGTCTTTCAGTATAAACATAAACAAACTAACAGAGAGAATTAAAAAATATGTCCGGTTAAGAACATTTGGCTTATGGCCGCTTTGATTCCCTGCGCCTGCTTTTTGGACTGATTCTTTCAGATACAGTTGAACCTCTCTTTGAGAGAAACCCTCCCTTAAGTGTAAACATAAGCAAACTACCGGAGAGAAGGAAAACTACTTCCGGTTAAGAACTAATTAGCTTATGGCCGCTATGATTCCCTGCGGCTGCATTTTAGGAATAATTCGTTCAGATACTGACGAACCTCTCTCTGAGAGGGTTGTTTAGTGTAAACATAAACAAACTACGAAGAGAAGGAAACATTTCTGGTATAGAACTAATCTGATTAATCGCTGCTTCAATTCTCTGCGGCTGCTTTTTGGACTGATTGTCTCAAATATAGTTGAACCTAACTTTGAGAAGGCTTTTCAGTAAACATAAACTACTGGAGAGAATGAAAAATAGTTCCGGTAAAGAACTAATTTGGTTCATCACCACTTCGAATTCTCTGTGGCTGCTTTTTGGACCGATTCGTTCGGATACTGCCAAACTTCTTTTTGAGAGGGTTTTCAATGTAAACATAAACTACTGGAGAGAAGGAAAATTATTTTCGGTGGAAAACTAATTTGATTAATGGTCGCACCGATTTTCTTAGGCTGCTTCTTAGACTGATTAGTTCATATACATACAAACCTCTTTAGAAGAGGATTTGTCAGTGTAAACATAAAAAAAATATGGTAGAGATGTAAAAATACTTCCTATTAAGAACTAATTTGATTTATGATGGTATTGACTCTTTGCTGTCGCTTTTTGGACTGATTTGTTCAAATACAGCTGAATCAGTCTACGAGACATATTAAGTGCAAACTTAAACAAAATACCACAGAATTAGATTGAATTTGAGGATTTATGGCTGAAGGTCCAAAAACGGACAAGTTGCGCCAGGACTGCTGTAGAAGAAAAACTAGTTCCGATTAATGTATGGTAGCTTCAACTCTCTGCGGTAACTTTTTAGACTGATTCTTTTAGGTACAGCTGAACCTTTTTATGGGAGGATTTTTCATTCTAAACATAAACTACCGAAGAGGAAAAAAAATGATTGAAAGATAGAACTTGACTTCAGGATAATTTTAAGATGGGTTTCACATAAAAAGAGATATTCCACAAATTCTATACCAGAATTCGAAGAACTCGTTTATCACCCTACCGTCTGTCCCGGTTTGAAAAAAATATGGAAAACTTGGGTTAAAACAGTCTTATGTTTTCCAGGGCATCTTGTCCAAAAGCATCTGCTTTCTTCTCCTTTTACAACAAGAAGCAAGACCTTCTGAACTTAGACTGATGTTTCCTTAAGCAACAACATATAACTCTCACTCTACTCGGTACAAAGAGAAGTTTATTTTAAGACTAACTTCGAAAGAAATCCATTTGTACCTACGGTACAGAAATAACTACACGAAACAACAACACGAACACACTTCAAAGAAAGCTGTCTACATGATCAGGTCTTAGGGTTGGCAGGCTGAAAGGCAGCTCATTTAAGTGGGAGATAAATAAAAATGGCCACCTGCCATTGTCTGGTGAAGCAACAAACCTTGGTTCTTCCGTGGTACACGATCAGTTCCTCGGATCGTATGCAAATTTCGCTCAAGTTTAAACTTAGCTTCGATAAATCAATCCGGGTAGTTTAAGAAGTGTTAATGCGATCTCTTCCCCCGAGACAAGGCCCAGGGGGTCTCACTCATGAGCTGGAAGTGGAGGTGAGAAGGCACAGACTTTAAAACGAATTCGATTACATTACAAGTTGAAGGCATACATCAGTGACTCGATTGATTGGGTTCTTTTTTTAACTCTACGATCTTTTCAAATAGGTAGACGAGGGTGGATTTAAGTTCTGTTTTCGTTCCCGGAGCTTCTAAAAATAAATTCGGATCTTGTGCACATATGAGCTTCCGTTGGAATACGGGGCTTTGAATTACTGGATCGATTTCCTTTGAAGTGTTATTGAATGGGGTATAATTGAGGAAGGAAGGAATGAGGGGATACTGTTGGAATCACGTCAAGGGTGCTTAGACATGAGAGAATGAAATTTGGATACATTAATATTAAAATGAATGTCTATTCCATACAAATACGTACTTTAAAAGCTCGTATCCACGTTGAAGATATAATGTGATATTGAAGTAAAATATAACAAATAAATTCGTTTTGGTAAGAGAAGATTGTAATGATATTTTGTGACTAAGTAAAAATTAGATTAAATATGTAAATGCTTTCCGGTTTTGGTTTATATTACTGCTAGTTGAGTATTAGTTTATATTACTATTATTTGAGTATTAGTTTATATTACTGGCTATTTGGGTATTAGTTTATATTACTGCTATTTGAGTATTAGTTTATATTACTGCTATTTGAGTAGTTTCTGTTGAGTTGATTGTTTGGTTTTGGGTTTTATGGCACAAATGCCATATTTGGCCAAGCTGTGCCAAACACAAGACAGACAATGTTAACTAATTGTGAAAAAAGAGGATGAAGAGGAGAAAGAGAAAGATCGCTTGACCATTCTGAAGTCACGACCCCCATATTTACCAGACAGTAAACCACACGGGAAAATAATATTTCAGGTTCGTGAAGTCTGTATACCCCTAAAGAAGATATACCTCTGAGGGAGCTTCTGTTGAAAATTATAGTTTATTCGCAAAATCTAAACATATATGTTATGTTCTTTATATACAGCGCCTCAGAGATTGCCCTCACATGAAAGTCAATGTAGACACACATAAAAAAGCACCAGATAGAAATGTAAGTTAAAATGTACGGGTTGAACAATCAGATGTAGGTACAATTATTGGGTAATGAAATAAGTTGAAATCAAAATATTCAAGAGGATCAAGAGGATTTCTGATTGTTTGAATGAGTACTTAAGGCTTGAAAGTTTGCGATAACATGACATTTGAATAGTTGATAAACCTTCCATAATAAAATGAATTGTGTGTGATGATATAAATATTCATGTACTCTTACAATACTTGCAATAAAATTATTTTTCAAGAAATATTTTTCAGAAAAAAATTACTTGAAAAATCAACCAATTTAGCCCTATTTATCAGAACGATCAATAGTTCAACCCCCAAATCTTGATGTTTTCTTTGACGATTTAATATATTTTAATAATTTATTAACGTTTGAAAACAGATTTGACCTTTTTCTTTTTGATAATATTTTGATCGTGATTTTTTTCTTTTATTCGTCATTCTGTTCTACGTAATTCTTGTTTAGTGATTATATAATTTAGTGTATATTGTTTAATTTCAGTATTCTATTAATTGTACTGCATAATCTGTACTTTTCACCTCATTTGATCTTTATTTCGCTGTGACATAAGTGGAGTAATCTGTTTGACAATATGTATAAATTTAAATTTTGAAATATTTAAAAAATTGAAAATCGGTAGTCTGAAAATTTTAAAGGTGGCTTATTATTATGTTACCCAAATCCTTCAATTCTATTAGTCCCATGAAACAAAGTCAAAGGGACTGTCGTAAATCAATCTACGCCAACTCTATTACAGGTGTTCGACTCAGAACTGGAAAACGAATACAAATAATCATCAGACATCCCTACAAATATTAAGAACTTGGTCCTATGAAACAAAATTAGTCGTAAATCAATCTTCCCCAACTCTATTACTGGTGTCCAGTTCATCACCAGGAAAATGAATAACCACATTCCTATAAATGTTATGAACTTAGTCCCATGTAACAAGATCAGAGCTACAGTCATAAATCAATCTTCGTCAACTCTATTACAAATATCCAGTTGAGCAAGGGGAAAATTAATAACTAATGTGTCAGGTTCAGAACCGGGAAAACGAATAACTAATCACCAGACATTCCTGGAAATGTTAAGAACTTCCATCACCATCAAAGGTCAGAATAACCATCCATTTCTGTTGCGAAAGAAATGCGAAAATCCTCTTCTATCGTGTCTCCCAGCAATTTAAGTAATTCTCCACACTCCCTCAACGTTTAATAACGTCGAACACGGTTTCGGGTTAATTTTACTCCGAACACAAGTACCGATCGGGACTAATCCGATTTTTCACTTTAAATCGAGTCACAGACCCCCATTCCTTTCACACATCAGTGCGGCTAAAAAGAAAGAGCGAAAAAGAAATGGCGGGTATTTATATCTCGAACTATTTATAAATCACGTTATTTCCATAAACCAATGCTCACCAGACCAGAGGAGTAAGTTTTTCCGATAATCATGGTGGTCATAAATTTCCTTTTCCTGCGGTGCGTTTCTTTTTTGCGGCCTAATGTGTGATTGGCGGGAAAAATGGAAGCAAGAATGTCCAATTCCATATTTAGCTCAGCCAAATGGAAGGTAGGAGATCGATTTTCACAGGTGAGATGAGGGCAGCGAGCTAAAATATGGAAGCCCCCTTTTTTATTATCGAAACACTCGAATGGTGAGTAAATAATATAGAGTGCTTTAAGAAAATACTTAGTGGTGATTGCTAAAAGGAAGTTGTGAAGCTTTTAGGGATTTTACTTGGGTCTTACGTTCAAGTATTGAGTATTAAAACGAAACATACAAGGCGATAATTAAAGAGCAGACTGAAGAAGATTACGAAAATCTTAAGTAGTAACATTCAAACATCTTTGGGTGTATCTGGATAGGAATAGTTTAGATTACAATTGCATTTATTATTATTTATAATTAAACAAAATCCTATCGAGGACAACACCTCGTAATTTTGAACCACGGTCAGATGACCTGGGCTGGTGCCCCATTCTCCAAACTTCCACACTACGTCACAGTAAGGACATTTGAGGCCATGACAGACAACCGTGTACATAGGGGCTGGTGCACGCTAAATCTGTTGTAGCCTCGAATATCTTCACTTTGCCGTGGTATGGAGGTTTGGAAAGTAGGGTGCCAGCTCAGGTTTTGGCTTAGTCATCTGACCGTGGTCAAAATTTATGAGGCGTTGTAGTTGGATCTTTTCCTTCGGGATTGATCCCGGAACATCGCTAATAGCCCCTTGTGTTGCTCCAGTTCGGCATTAATCAACTACCTACCTACCTAATAATTGCAATAGCGCGTCGTGTTACTACAATTTGACGTAAGTTAAACTAACTACCTAATAATAGCAGTTTATTGGAAAAGCAGTGAATCCATATCTGTAAATTATTTATCAAGTGAAATACGCTTGATACCATCTGTTATATATACTGCGCTGTTATATATACTCTGAAACCATCTCTGCCAAGCAGTATACTGCCGTAAAACTGTTAAATCTTATGTTTCTACGCTGCGTTTGTTGATAACTATATTTATGTTTCATTGGTAAATCTCATGTTTCTATATATATTGTTTTGAGTAAAAAATGGCAGTTTAAAACAATATTTCCTGTTTCTCTTTTTTCACTCGAAAGTCAGTTAAATGTTTTACAATTTTTGATAAGTAAATTGATACAATCAGTAAAATACACAGTTTAAATATTCAATTTAATTTAAGTGCAGTTACTTCCAACGCATTTTTATACATAAATGACTTATCCAACCTCTTTTGAAAATTTATAAATTGAAGTTCTAAGACAGTCAACCCCGAATAATCATCATAACATTTATTATAAATCCCCTGTGTATAATATAGAGATAATAAATGCTACTGCTAAAAAAGCTATTTATTAAAAAAATATATGTATCTTCTAAAAACGTTACTTCATTTTAATAAACTTGTTTGTGAACAGTAGCATATGTTTAAGAAGATAAGAGTGTTTTTTTTTGTTTCGTAGTTTAAAAGACGGAGGATGTGGACGAAGTGATTTGTTTTACGAAATATAATGAACAGAAATAAATTTCTGTTCTTGAGTTTACTGGGTTAAGTGCCTCAAGTCCAAATTTTATGGTTTGCAATAAATTCTGTAGCTCCTCAGTTTACTTTATTCCATTTAAATTCATCATGGATAGAATATATTTGTACGAAATTTATTTTTCTTCAAAGATCGTTTTCGATTTGGAAAACTCTCGAATATTCAACATTCGAGAGAGTTTTCTAAGAAACCAAAAACAATCTTAAGGATTCCCAAAAACCGGAGTGAAATTCCCGTATAATACCCGGAAAGTGTTTAGATGTCAATATTTTCTGTTTATGCTATCTGGCTAAAAATGGTGTTTCGAAAAATGTAAACTCAAGATACTTATATCTCCGAACACAATAGACGAAAGATAAAACACATTTCTTTTTCGCTTAGGGGAAATACAAAATATATTCTTTGAAGAATATAAAGAAAACTTTTTCGGTCTTTCGATACTTTTAGCTCATTTTGCTTTTGGTTGATTTGGTTTGTCACACAATGTTCAGTTTCACTACATAAGGTTTTCTCTTTGGATAAAATTTTAACTTTTGTTCAAAAAGTTTAAAATTAAAAATATCTCCAAATTAGTTCGCTATACAATTTTCTTGATACGAATCGAAAAGTCTTTAGAATTATAAAAATAAAAATTGCATAACTCCGAATTTGACCATTAAAATTCATTCCAAATCACCCATCATTTAAAAAATTAAGTTGTTTTAATGACAAATTTACATTTTAAAGTGGAAAAACATGTTATTAGAGTATAATTTTATGAAGTAGAAAGGCAAGTTATTGAAGTAGTTGTTTAATCCAGGCCAATTAAAAACTAAATATTATATAATTGTAAGTAAATATAACAATCATTTAATAAAAGCACAATAAATATAATACATATCGTAGACCATACGTCCAAAATTACGAATCATCAATTTTGAATGTTTTCGTCTCTATGCTTATGGTACGCTAAAAGCAAAAGTTCTATATTTCAGTCTAAACAACCTAAATTAATACCTAATACTGATCCCAATTGATACCTGAATTTCAGTATGGGACTGTTTCCCTGTAGCATCTTGATGACATAAATGCCTTTTTTCAAAACATGAACTCTAGCGAATCAAAATCCATTGTGTATGTGGGGGCTGTAACGAGGTGTTGTCCTCGGATCTTTCCCTTCGGGATGGATCCTGGACCGTTTCCCGTTGTGTTGATTCAGTGAAACATAAATTCAACTACCAACCAAAACATGAAATTTGCAGATTCGTGAATCTGGAATGTGTTGATTATGTAACCTTCGTATCAAGCTGAAATTCAATCATTCCTTTCAAATCGGATCTTACAAAAGCAGCTAATTATTGGTACTGTTTTGATTCTGTATGCAGTAAAATGCAGAAATGAACAGTGTCTATGTAAATCCAGAAATTCAGCACCCCTTGTTAAGAAATTATAAATTATCAACTGAATAAATGAAACGTGATGTCGAAAACAAAGTTTATGACGCAAAGTGGACATCAGTTTCGATTTCTAATGTGCGCTTTTGTCTCCGCACACTAATGTCACGCCTTTATTGGGGCTGAACCACATGGATGATACCTGATCGTCTTGACGTTTGATGGTTTCTGCATCTAATAAGTAGTGTTAGCGAAAGTAATAACCCTTAACCTACTTTCCACTTCCTCCCTTCTCAGCTTATATACGCAGTTGGTCCTTGCGCATTGCCTATCGAGCTTCATTCACACGCTGTCTTCTGAATATGGTGCTTGGAATTCAAGTTAAAATCCGTGCTCATTTGCTAAATATTTTGCGGTCGATTTGCTGACATTCTTTGTGTTCTATTATCGAATATTTTATTAGTTTGGTAATTAGTAAATGAATTAACGTCTCACTGGAGCAACACCACGGGCTATTGTCGACGGTCCAGGATCTCTCTTAATGGGAAAGATCCGAAGATAACACTCCATCAATTTCGACCACGATCAGATGACGAGGTCAACACCTGAAGTGGCACTCTGCTCTCTAAGCTTCCACTCAACGCCAAAGTGAGGACATTTGAGGCCACGACAGATTTAACGTGCACCAGCCCCTACGTACACGAAGATCTTTGATTGGATCGAGTTCTGAACTCGCAACCCTCCGGTTGCTAATCCGCTACAAATCTAACTGGACTACCGTGGCCCGGAATATTTTATTAGTGTCACAATTTTATGATGGATATTTTGGTAACGAAGTTTGTACGTCAATTATACTAGGAGCTGCTACTTTTGTTGAAAGTAGAACGTTAACTCTCCAAGTGGTTTCAAAGAGATTTCTCGTTCATAAAGATCTGGCTAATTTTGTCAATGACGAGATATCTCGTCACCAAAAAGGTCGAATAAAGTCCGACTGATTGAAATATTGCCGTTTTCCGATGAGATCAAGATTTGGGCAGTTTTTCTAATGACGAGGTATCTCGTTCATCAAGATATGGTCAGTTTTGCCAATGATGAGGTACATTGTTGGAGGGTTTAAGTTGCGGACAAAAATCACCTACTGACATTTCTACAACAAAGGTGTGAGAGGTTTCCTTAGCTGATTAGATGTACAGCTGCTGGAGAAGAATAGAACCACCCCATGTCATTTGCACATCGTTCAGAGTAGATCAAATTAAATATCTCATTACCCAATTGCAATAAATGTTATATTACCGGTAGTTTAGAAACGAATTTGAAACTTCTTATGTTCAAAACAAATGCCATATTCGTATTTTTCAATGTGCAATCAGTGTGGGAAATACAATAAAGCACACTGTGGAAAACAAAGATTAATTATAGTACACGAAAACCTCATCGGAAGCATCCAAACGAACTTAAAACACTGTGTGTAAAAGTAATTATGTAAAACTGGCAATGTACTGCAAGCGCAGTTAATGGGATTAGCTCGAAGCCGCGATACGTAATCCTTTCAGCTTCAGATTGAAAGGTCACAAATGCACTCCCATTCCAACAAGTGAAAGAGTTAATGCCGACAATGTTTCTGCATTAGGCCGAATTACGGGCGCATTTCACTGACTGGGAGGAGATTCTTTTACGGCTTAGAGTTCCGGGCAAAATGCTTTTAGGCATGCTTCGCCTGTTTCCTTCTTGGAGAAAAAAGTTACGGCTGAAGAATCTGTTTTACCGATTCGAATCTCTTTGTGTGTGAGTGATTGACGACGAGTTTAGTTGAACTTGTAAGGAGCTGGTAGAGATTGTCACTTCCTTTTTGACGTGAAAATAAACATAGGAATGACGTGATAAAGTCAACTTCAATACTGTTTGTTGCAAACTCTTACGAAATTTTAGAAGCAGATTACGGAAATGACATTCACTGTCGAGACTTCGCGGGGACATTAACTGCTATCACTTGTAGTCAGCTTAGAGTTCCAGGCAAAATGCTTTTATTCATGCTTCGCTTGTTTCCTTCTCGGAGAAAAAAATTTACGGCTGAAGGAACTGTTTTACCATTGGGAATCTCTTTGTGAGTGATTGACGATGGGTTTAGTTGAGCTTGTAAGAGCTGGTAGAGCTTGTCACTTCCTTTTCGACTTGAAAATAAACATAGGAATGACGTGATAAAGTCAACTTCAATACTGTTTGTTGCAAACCCTTACGAAATTTTAGAAGCAGATTACGGAAATGACACACTGTCGAGACTTCGCGGGGACATTAACTGCTATCACTTGTAGTCAGCTTAGAGTTCCAGGCAAAATGCTTTTATTCATGCTTCGCTTGTTTCCTTCTCGGAGAAAAAAAATTACGGCTGAAGGAACTGTTTTACCATTGGGAATCTCTTTGTGAGTGATTGACGATGGGTTTAGTTGAGCTTGTAAGAGCTGGTAGAGCTTGTCACTTCCTTTTCGACTTGAAAATAAACTTAGGAATGACGTAATAAAGTCAACTTCAAGACTGTTGCAAACTCTTACGAAATTTTAGAAGCAGATTACGGAAATGACACACTGTCGAGACTTCACGGGGACATTAACTGCTATCACTTGTAGTCAGCTTAGAGTTCCAGGCAAAATGCTTTTATTCATGCTTCGCTTGTTTCCTTCTCGGAGAAAAAAAATTACGGCTGAAGGAACTGTTTTACCATTGGGAATCTCTTTGTGAGTGATTGACGATGGGTTTAGTTGAGCTTGTAAGAGCTGGTAGAGCTTGTCACTTCCTTTTCGACTTGAAAATAAACTTAGGAATGACGTAATAAAGTCAACTTCAAGACTGTTGCAAACTCTTACGAAATTTTAGAAGCAGATTACATAAATGATATATACTATCAAGATTTCGCGGGGACATTAACTGTTATCACTTGTAGTAAGCTTAGACTTCTGGGAAAGGTCACAAATTTTGAAGTTGAGGTCATTTGAAATTGAGGTCATCATGGCCTCTGGTCAAACACTTTTGCTGAAAAGAGTTAGAAACTCTAACTCTTCTCGTTTCTAATATTTTAACTCTTTTCAGCAAAAGTGTCTGACCAGAGGCCATGTAAAGTCACACCAGGTGATTTTGCCAAGGAACAAAAATTTCCCAAACCAACTCAGTGCCGGTTTTTAAGCCCTACTAAAGAAGTACCTCTAGTTGCTTTTTATAGTCCGGCTGTGGAAAGTTAGGACTTGAGTCACTTGGTTTCGGATGACTCTATTCGTTCGATTATGGGACAGTTTAAACGTAAACAATAGCCACAATATTCTTTTTTGGCGTAATTTTTGGTTCCGAGATAATCGTTCAATTCTAGAAGCACAGCAGTGATTTAGATTAGGCGAAACAAATAATCATCTTTGGTGATCACCGTACATGATCCTGCATATGGTCGTCCTTCCCTTGCACGCTTAACCACCTCTGTTCAAATAGACTTACCCAAGGTCCGCTTCCTTCTAACCTAAGCCTTACTATACCCTATTTTGTATGAAAATAAATGGCGAAGCAACAAAGTATATCCCTAACTACACCCATGTAGACATTGACCCAACCAGTTTACCTAGCAGTAATGAGGTTACAAGAGCTGTTTACCTAAAGACAATTATAGTTTCAGTCCCGTGTACCATTTGAGGGTCCTGCGTCAACCGAGTTGAATAAACAGAACGAAAGTGTGATGCCTCTTCGACATTGGAAGATCAAAGCATCATGCCCGATTTCACTCAACGGGATCGGTGTATCATTTGAATAGCTAATAATCCGAAGTTGACTGCACAAACATTGGGTAGTCTAGATTTCAAAGCGAAACGAATTCGGCGTCTGGTAACGAATTCTATTTGGAATGCGATGCAATCTGACGCTGATGCGATGCAATATTGTGTGCATATATTTTAATAGTATTTATTTAGTGGTGAATACACTTCAATGAAATCAGTTATGAAAAATTTTAAATAAATAATCATGATCATTTCAGTGACAATGTAAAGGAATGGAATGATATGTTTGATGGATTTTATTTGTACTTTTAGTTTATTTAAATGAAATGGCGCTGATTTGATATGATGAACAATTTAACGAAAAAGTGTAACGATTAATTTATTTTGTTGGTTGTATTGCTTATATTGTGTGTGTTTTCTTTGTTTCATTCGATGAAACGTTTATACTCGACGTTGTCTTGTATTTGGCGCAACGTAGCCAAATATAGCCCTTGTGAAATAAAAAAACAAAGCAAACATACGATGAAATGGAATATGATATGGTGATACATGAGTAGAAACATAGAACGATATTGCATTTATTTTACGTATCATCTATGAAGTTGGATATAACAGATGATATAGCTTCTATACTTATTTATTTCCTCAATAAATAGTTTGCCCTTTGAGACATTGTAGGAAATACTTGGATTAGACATGTTTCATGGAGTTCAGAACGGGACAAACAGAGTCCAAAAACGGACAAGCTCCGCCAAACGCAACATTGGATTAAGAGTAAAATTCTAGAACACTAAAACCGTCATTGGTAGAAATAATATCCTGCTAAGGACCGATTCTCACTATTTAATTTCGTACCATATTGGATAAAGCAGAAGAAATTAGATGAAGCTTTTGTCCCAGGAATTCAGTGATCTATTCGCTATCGCGCACAGATTGTCACTTTCAGTTGTCCAAACCTCGCTTGATGACAGATTGTAATACATACACGAAATAAGTTGTCATATTCACTCCTCTCCCTCTCAATATTAAAGATTCCATAATTTGGTTTCTTTTTGCTTATTTGGTAAAATTTTTCTTAGATAGGATTTATTTCTTAGATAAATCTGAATAATATAATTCGACATTGTGGTTCTTTTTATTTATTTCCTTAATAAACAGCTAAACTATCGAGGAAAGATTTCAGAAAATACTATGGAAGACTGAAAGATAAACCTTGGCAGAAATACTATCTCACTGAGAGATTAAATTTCCTCATTTAATTCCATAACATATTGCGAAATGTAGAAGGGTTAGGATGTTGGTTCTTTGTCTGCTTTAGAAACAAATCCCCATAAACGAATTTGATCTTTTTCATTTCGTTCACAACTTGTCACTTACTGCTTGACAACACACTGTTACAAATACTTAGTATGCATAATTATTGGTCCACATTCACCTTAGTCTCTTTGATTATTATAAATTCGATAAAATAGCATCTTCATTTGTTTATTCCTCAAATATATTTCTTATATTACTTCTTAGATAAACTAAAATATGGTATGTATTCGAAAATATGATTTATTTATATTTATATCTTTAATAAATAGCAGACCATCGAGGAAAGTTATAAAAAACAGTCTGGAAGATAAAGTCTGGCAGAAACTTCACTCAGATATTGAATCCCTACTTAATTTAGTATTACATTCCTAAATTCAGAAGGATTAAGATGTGGGTTCTTTGTCTGCTCTAGAAGCAAAATCCATAAACTCATTTAATCTCTTCAATTCGTACATCATATGACACTTGCAGTTGTCCAAACTGCTTGACACCACACAGTTATTGGTCCTTCCCTACTCCCATTGAATACTATAAATTAGATAAGATAGCTTCTTTATTTTTCTCAGATATATTCCTTATATTATTTCTAAGTTGAACTAAAATAGGGTAGCAATTCGACCAATTTGATTTATTTATAGTTATATCCTTAATAAATAGATAAACCATTGACGTAAGAAATCAGAAAACGCTCTGAAAAGCTGGAAGATAAAGTCTGGCAGAGATAGTATCCCACTCGGATATTGAATCCTCCACTTAATTTCGTACTACATTGCTAAATTCAGAAGGATTAGATGTGGATTCTTTGTCTGGCCCAGAAACTAAACCCATAAACTGATTTGATCTCTTCTCTCCCACGCACAACTTGTCACTTGCAGTTGTCCAAACTGCTTGACGACACATTGTAACAAATACTTGGTAGACGAAATCAGTTGTCCAATTCATGGTCCCTTCCATCATAACAGGGGAGATATTCGGAGATCTTAATACGATTTACGAAGGTTATCGATTCGGTTTAGGCAACCCAATTTAGACTGGGGGATATTTTGGGGCACGGAATCCCTCCCTTATTTACGTTATGCCCACATACATCGCAGCTCAATCGATAGATCGTGTTTAATTCTGGGTACGTTGCAGTCCTCCTACTTAAGCTGTTTACTTCGTGATATTCCCGGTGAGATTAATGGCGAAATTGATGTGTTTCCAGTTTTGGCAAGAAAGGATGTATTTGGATGAATCTGGCGAAGCGGAACCCAAATACCCACGTAATCCTAAGGAGGTGGAAATAATCTGTCTTAGAAAACAACGCCACTATAGAAGAGAGAGATGGTACATCTCTCTCTCTCTCTCTCTCTCTGTACCATTGCAATATAATTATGTATATTTTTCCTTTCAGAAAGCTATTAACCCTCCTGGTGGTTGTCTTGACGAGGTATCTTGTTATTAACAAAACTGACCAGGTCTTGCTGGACAAAAAAACTCTTATCACAATCATTACAAGGAAACTGACCAGATCTTGATATCGTCATCATAAAAATGTCGACAATATCTTGTTGACGAGATATCTCGTCATCAGCAAAATTGGCCAGATCGTGATAGACGAGATATCTCGTTAAAATCATTTGGAGGGTTAATACACATCCTTTTTAACCACACCACTCTGGGCTTAACCCTCCTGACGGTTGTCTCTACGAGATATCTCATCATTAGCAAAACCATTAGCAGATCTTGATGGACGAGATATCTCGTTATTGGAAAAAACTGACCAGATCTTGATCTCGTCATCTTAAAAAAATCGGCAATATCTTAATAACGATAGATCTCGCCCTTATTAATTGGTCAGAACGTGATGGACGAGATATCTCGTTAAAACCACTTGTAGGGCTAAAGCCGGTGTAGGGGTGGCCGGAAAGGACTTCCTCCAATCGAAGAGACCCAATGAGCTACGTTAATGCGCAAGGCAGCATGTAGCAGTATTCAATTTAGAAGTGACAAAGGTTTGATGAGAACTGAAATTGAAAAGTGCAGTGCTTACATATACCTGAAAATTAAAAGGTTTCTTACCACTACAAAAATAAGTTGTAAATGTTTTTCAAATAGAAATGGCATTCCTCTTTCTTGAATTTCATATAATACAAGTAGAGCAATGAAAACAAAATAGAAAAGAAAGAAAGAAGAGAGAAAACGAAAGAGAAAAGAGAACAGGAAAGAAAGAGAAAAGAGAACAGAAAAGAAAGAAAAAGAGAACAGAAAAAAACAAGCATCTTTACAAACTCAGATTTGTGTAAAAGCACCATAGATTGACCAGTTTTCAATGTCAAAAAAACTTCAATCAATTCAATAAGTATACATGCATATCATTTTCTGGACCAAAAATAATATATATCCGACTGGGCATGCTGATTGCTATTAAACATTCCTTTGTTTGAAAACTAAAACAACCTTTAGAACAGATTGACGAAATGAAAAGTTCTGACGCAGTTCATCCGTGAGATTTTTGGTTTACCAGCTGTGATCAATTTCAAAGTTGAATCGTCTTCCATTAACTATAAATTTACTTATTCCTTTTCGAAACTATCATACTTTTCCTTAAACGGTCCTGAAGTGACCATATGATTATACACTACTGACCGAAATCTTTATTAATGATTGAGTATTTGATTTTACTTAAACAGTGAGTGATAAATTCTTCCACCATTATCATTCTGTAATAAGCGATTAGATACCTCTTTTTAACCCTCCAAGTGGTTCTGATGCGATATCTCTGTTGAGATATCTCATCAAAACCAAGATCAAGACCAAGATCAAGGTCAAGACCAAGATCAAGATCAACCAAAATCAAGATCTGATCAATTTTGACAATGCGAGATATTTCGTCATCAAGATATTGCCGATTATCTGATGATGACGAGATCAAGATATGGTCAGTTTTTTCAGATATCTCGTAAAACAAGATCTGGTCAGTTTTCTAATGACAAGTTCGTCGAGACAACCACCAGGAGGGTTAAATAAAAGCAACCCTTTTGGGATAGATGAATGGAATAGAAAGTTCTTGTGCACACACGAGGAACATACTTCCAGATGTGATAAAAAGTAAACGCATTTCCCAAATTTCCATTTGGGGACTTTCATCATTTTTCTAATATGGGTCCCTAATCAATCATGCTGATTATTATACACCATTGATCGAAAACGTTAATCGGTAACAAACTTCAGATCTCATTTAAAAGGCTATCAACTTCTAGCATTGCCATTCTTAAAAATCTGATTAAACATTCGTTCTTTGCTTTAAAACAACCAAACAATTGGGACGAATTGACAAAAAGAACAAAACTGACAGAAAGTTCTAACCCAGTACGCCCACCTGGAGAAATAATGTCTGCAAAATGTGGAACAGGTATATTTTCCCATCTTAATACGCTTGGAATTGGAACATTTTCTTTTCTGAGCTTCCACTTTTTTTCGATTTTAATCAAATTCACTAGCCGAAACCGTTTACCAGTAACTGAGCTTTAAATCTCATGCAAAAATTGATCGACTTATTCCACCATTTTATTCTTTGAAGCGATTAGACTGTTTTGTTTCGAAAACTAAAACAATTCCAGAAAATTAACAATACATATAATTCTGTCCTAGTCCGCCCATTAGGATTATGATCAATACTAAACAGACATCTTTCCTACTAACTCTAATTTCCTTAGTACTGAAAGTTTTGTTTTTGACATTTTCGTCTTTATTTGAGCAGGTTGATTACATAACACTGATGCGAAAAAGTTTTTTAGTAATTAAACTTTAGGTCGTATTCAAAATGGATACATTTTACCAATATTATTAATCACACTATTGTTTTAGAAAATAAAACAAACATCATTTGGGATAGTGACTAAATAGGAAGTTCTGATTCAATTGAGCCCAAGAGGACATCCTTTCCTGCTGGGATCAATACTAAAAGGATATATTTTCCCATTGACGAAATTCGCATGTTACTGAACAATTTTCTGTTTTCGTATTTTCATTTTTTTACATCCTCCACAGAACATGCTGATTATAATCCAATACCCAAAAACGTGTATCTCTGAATGAACCTTAGATTTACCTTCCAAGTATTTTTGACGATATATCTCGTCCTTCAAGATCTGACAAATTCGCTAATGACGAGATATCTCGTCATCAAGATATTGCTGAATTTTTGACTAAAATTAACATGTATTAAATAATTTCTGCTTTCGTATTTTAATCTTTTTCCACTGGGTATGCTGATAACCCAAACCAAACCAATCCAACTCCATAAACAAAAACGCATATTATTAAATGAGCCTTAGATTAACCCTCAAGTAGTTTTGAAGAGATATCACGTCTATCTAGATCTGACCAATTTTGCTAATGACGAGATCACGATCTGTTCAGTTTTCCTCTAGTGATCGTATTTTCTTCAAATGAATGGTGTGATAACTCGTCCAAAAAGATCTGGCCAGTTTTGCTATCGACGAGATCACGATCTGGTCAGTTTTCCCTCTAATGATCGTGACCGGGTTTCCTTCTAATGAATGACGAGATATCTCGTCCAACAAGATCTGCTCTGTTTTGCTATCGACGAGATCACGATCTCGTCAGTTTTCCCTCTAATGATCGTGATCGTGTTTTCTTCTAATGAATGACGAGATATCTCGTCCAACAAGATCTGCTCAGTTGTGCTAATGGCAAAACCCCTCGTCGAGACTACCACCAGGAGGGTTAAGTCAAAAAGAATCAACTTCTTAAACAATACTATTCTTTTACAACCAATCACACACACACACACACACACACACACACACACACACACACACACACACACACAAACACTACTTTGGTAAACAAAAATAATTCCATTGTAGCAAATTGACAAAACAGACAGTTCTGACCCACGGGACTTAGTGACCAATTGTGATCAATACCGAACAGACTCTGTGGACATCAATAGGGAGAGGATCTGAATGACCTGCAAGGGTTACTCCCGACACTGTCGACCTTGGGGCCGCGTGGGTGTGGGTACCGAGGTCAAGATCGTAGGCGCGTCTAGGAAAATCGATCGCGCACCCCCCCTCTGGGGTACTCGGTACGTGCCACCGGTTTACGCACCACCCTTCGCACACCCCTCCTCGGCGTCCATTGATAGAGAAAATGACAGAAACTGCCCGAAGACTCCTTTTGCATCGATTGTGGCCCTTCCGGAGTCATTGGGATTTCATGCGCCATTAAGTGTGCCCTAATGGTGTCTGCCCGGGATTCGAACATGGTAGGGCGGGTGTAGAATGATTATGTGAATGAAGGAAGGTTGTTTGGCGATTTGGGTGTTGTGGATGTTGTGCGATTGATTTTAGATATACGATTGGGGAAGGAATCGGAAAAAGGTTTGTAAATACAAATTTTGGACACGTATTTTTTATTTGTTCGTTAAGGGCATAAGAGATTTTGATAAAAATTATCCAACTTTAGTCTGAAAAATAAAATTTAATGGCCTGCCACGGTATTTCGTAATGGACGATATGTCGTTGGGTTTGAGATTGCATCGCTAATGCATTAACATTACCATTTCTATGATTTTGTAATAGACAGGATTCTTTATATCTACTTCTTTAACCTTCAAGAGGTTTTGAAGAGGAATCTCGTCCGTCAAGATCTGACCAATTTTGATAATGACGAAATATCTCGTCATCAAGATATTACCGATTTTTTAACGTTGAGGAGATCGAGATATAGTTAGTTTTCCTGATGACGAGATACCTCGTCATGACAACCATCAGGAGACATAATATTTCATAATTTCAGAGTCAGAATCATTTGAAAGAAATTCATAAACGGAGTCAATTCCTGAATATCTTCAAGAACATACATTTGGAATGAGAATTTTGCTTGCATAACTAATCAAGAAGCCCCTTTATCGTGGATTTGCTTATAAGTCATGAATAACTGATAATAAAATAGGAAATTAGTTAAAATAAGGTTTTAAATAATGAGTTCAATGATATATATATTTTAAATATAAAAATTTAATCGATCCAAAGTTGATTCCCACATTCAAGGAAAAGAAAAATCAGTACCTTCTTAGGTGATTCCAAAATCGTTTTTTTTTATTTTAAGGCTGCATTCCACAGAGGTCGTAATAATTTAACACTTGAGTGCACAAAGAAAATTTTACGTGTGCAAGGTTAAGGTCTATGATCCAGTTTTTACCCTCCTGGTGGTTGTCTCATTAGTAAAAACTGAACAGAACTTGATGGACGCGATATCTCATCATTAGAAAACTAACCAGATCTTGATCTGGTTAGTCGATCTGGTAGCCATCATAAAAAACAGTTATTTCTTGCTAACGAGATATCTCGCCATTAGCACAATTGGTCAGATCGAGATGGGCAAAAGATCTCGTTTGTTACCCTTGGAGGGTAAAATATTTCGATTTTATGAGAAGGATCGATTTCCCTCACATTTAAACCTCCTGGTGGTTATCCATACGAGGTACCTCGTCGTTAGCAAAACTGACCAGATCTTGAGGGACGAGATATCTCGTCATTAGAAGGAGACTAATCATATCTTAATGAACGAGATATCTCATGATTAGGAGACTGACCATATCTTAATGGACGAGATATCTCATGCTTAGAAAGAGACTGACCATATCTTAATGGACGAGATATCACATCATTAGGAGACTGACCATATCTTCTCGTCATTAGAAGGAGACTGACCATATCTTAATGGACGAGATATCACGTCATTAGAAGGAGACTGACCATATCTTAATGGACGAGATATCTCGTCATTAGAAGGAGACTGACCATATCTTAATGGACGAGATATCTGATTAGGAGACTGACCATATCTTAATGGACGAGATATTTCGTCATTAGAAGGAGACTGACCATATCTTAATGGACGAGATATCTCATGCTTAGAAAGAGACTGACCATATCTTAATGGACGAGATATCACATCATTAGGAGACTGACCATATCTTCTCGTCATTAGAAGGAGACTGACCATATCTTAATGGACGAGATATCACGTCATTAGAAGGAGACTGACCATATCTTAATGGACGAGATATCTCGTCATTAGAAGGAGACTGACCATATCTTAATGGACGAGATATCTGATTAGGAGACTGACCATATCTTAATGGACGAGATATTTCGTCATTAGAAGGAGACTGACCATATCTTAATGGACGAGATATCACATCATTAGGAGACTGACCATATCTTAATGGATGAGATATATCGTCATTAAAAGGAGAGTGACCATATCTCAATTGACGAGATATTTCGTTATTAGAAGGAGACTGACTATATCTTAATGGGTAAGATATGTCGTCATTAGAAGGAGACTGACTATATCTTAATGGGTAAGATATGTCGTCATTAGAAGGAGACTGACTATATCTTAATGGGTAAGATATGTCGTCATTAGAAGGAGACTGACTATATCTTAATGGGTAAGATATGTCGTCATTAGAAGGAGACTGACGATATCTTGATCTCGTCATCACTAAAAAATTCGCAATCTTGGAAACGAGATATCACGTCATTAGCAAAATTGGTCAGATCTTAATGGACGAGATATCTCGTCGAAAACACTCGGAGGGTTAAAACGTAATCGAATCCCACGCAAAAGGAAGAACTCCTTCCGAGATACAAAGTCCGTATCACTGAGGTCAAGCGGTCACTTCAGAGTCCCTCCACGCGTCAAACGTCCTTGAGAGGATACGGAAAGCGAGGACCTAACGATCTCCAAATCGTCCTCCTCCATTCATACTTTCCTCGAGCGCGTGGGTGGAATCATTTGTGAGATTTTAAGCCCCCCTACCACCTCAACCTTCTTTCCGCCATTGTTTGGCAGGCGCCAACGTCTCCCCTATCTGGCGCCAAGCCCGCTTCAAATCGAGGGACATTATAAAAATAACGACTGGAATAAATAAACAAATGTGGCGAGACGAGGCTTGGACGTGGGTTGCTCAGTCTTGATCGGACTTGTCGGATTTGAAGACATATTCATGGATAGATTTCTGGATTTGAAGGCATATCTGAGCCGCCGTACTCCGGTTGTAATAGTAGCGGATTAGTAACCGGAGGTTCAGAACTCGGTCCTAGGAAGGACCATCGTGTACGTGGGGGCTGGTGCATGCTAAATCTCTCGGGGTATCAGATGTCCTCACGTTGGAGTGGTGTGGAAGTTTTGATAGTGGGGTGCTAGCTCAGAAGTTGACGTCATCATTTGACCGTGATTCAAAGTAACGAGGATCTTTTCGTTTGGCATTGATCCTGGACCGTCGCAAATTGCACGTTACGTTGCTCTAATGCAACTTTATTCAACTACCTATCTTTCCCTTGCTAGAGGCTAATCCTCCTGGTGTTGTCTCGGCAAGGTCATTAGCAAAACTGACCAGATCTTGATTTAGTTATCGTCAAAAAGCGTCAATATATTAATCATTCAGAATTCGATCGGCATTCTGGAAAACGAGATATCCCGCCATTGGCTCTGGTGTTGACCTCGTCATCTGACCAGGGTTCAAAGTAACGGTGTTATCCTCTAAACTTTCCCTGCGGGATGGATCGCGCATCGTTGCCAATTACACGATATGTTGCTCCAGTGTGACGTTAATTCAACTACCTACCTACAGTGAACACATATCTGAAGTTCATTTGAGCAACATAAAAATGAGGGGGCGGATTTGATGGTGTGTAATAAGTCACAGAGGTATTCGGCCCATATAAAATTTCTGATTATTTTAACGCATTTTGGAAAGGTTCAGTTAAATTTATAATTTAAAATTCAACCACATAAGAGGTCTTTTCTATTTCAGTTACGATAACGCATAATTGAAAGAAAGAGGGTAGGCACAGTCCCCACTGTACCGTAAGATTTGGTTCGTCCAATACCTGGTAAGTGGATCGCTGGTGAAATGACGGCGGGTATGTGCGCCTGCTCGGCCTGCTCCTTGCGTCTTCGGTAAGCTCTAGATCTCTCCGCACTTATCATAGGTTTAATCTTCTTGGTATAATTTTCTTCGTCTTGAACTGCTCTTTCAACCTGTTTACGTTTCCTATTCCGCAATTGAAATTTAGTGTGATATTTTGGCTTCATAGTGAAATCTTCGACAAATCGTCACTTTCCACTGCACACAATTTTCACACAAATGGTTTTAACTGTCAACTATTCAAATGTAATCGTAGAACTCGTCGTTTTCTTCAATTTAAGCACGCACTCGCCACGACCCTTCGATTAGAACCGAAGTTACAGCGTTTAAACAGGCCAGCGTATGCCCGAAATATGACACATTTCCCCCACCGCGATTAGAGAGGGGAATGGATTAGTGGCCAACCTGGTTAACGCGGCCCACCTTCCTCTATACGATGGTAGGTCATTTATCCCCATAGGCTGATTCCCCCTGGAGTCATGAGACTTTGAGATATCAACACTTTCGTGACGCGCAAGTTTCTGCCGATGACCCCCTACTCATGCGTCTTGGACCCCCGGACCGATTTTAAAGACGTATTCGCGTCAAAAATTACCCAAAGACATTTAAAATCTAAATTATCCCAAGAAATCAGACACAAATGTATTCGGTAACCTTCCACAGAATTTAGGTAGGTAGTTAACGTCACACTCGAGCTATTGGTGGAGGTCCAGGATCAATCCCGAATGGAAAGTGTTAAATGCGATTCCTTCAGAGGAAAGGAATGACACAGGCCATGTGGATCGCAAGGGAAAAGGCTAGTTTATTGAAAACACAACACATATATAAACAGAGAGGATAGGATTGCAGCACAACCAATAAGATTCATTAAAATGGATGGACGTCCAAGAAAGCTGTAGAACATTCACACATGCTGCCTGTAAAGAGTGACTCAGCTCTAGCAGCACAAAGATACAAACACTTATATGGGTGATTACATTATACAACAGAAAGATCAGAGGACAAACCCTCGTAACTTTTAACGACGGTCAGATGATGAGGTCAACATCTGACTCCACTCTCCAAACATCCCCAAGCCAACATGAGGACATTTGAGGTAACGACAGATTTAAGGTGTATCAGCTCCTACATAGGTAACGATTTCTGATTGGCTCCGGTTGCTAATCCTTTACTCCTCCAACCTGGTTACCAATAAAAGAAATAACACATTGAAATAAAACTGATTCAGAGTATAATACTGCGTGAGAGCTCAATGGCAAGACGCGTATCATTTAATATCAACTTGCTGAAGCGAACACAACGCTAAACATCAAAAATAATCAATCACAACGTCCCGTAGGTGTTGAATTTTAACAACCTCTTCCACGCCCTCGTTACAAAGATTGAGACAAATAAGGACAAACCCTATCATAAGGAGAGTCTAAGCACCGTGAGATACAAAATGATGGGCACATTTCCTCCAATCAAAGGTAGAAGAATCACACGTGAGAAAGCGTTTCTAAAAACTCCATGGAATTCCGAGCACAAAAAGGGAGAGAGGCGGTAATCCCTGTACAAAGGGGGTCTTTGGTTGAATTTGAACTCGCAATCCTCCGGTTGCTAGTTCGTTACTCATCCAACAGGGCTACCGCGGCCCCAACACAAAGGGGGTAAGCAGCCGATACTCTTTGCAGGGACAATCGCCAACGTCCATGCACTTTCAAACCGGGACCAACAAGGTGGCAGACAAACGCTATGACCACTATATTAGTCAAACGGATATTTTCAGTATGAGAGGGATTTTCAGTGAAAACAAACAAATCAGACGAACAGCAAAGATTTCAATCCCGTTACACAAATGCTCTCATATAATGCATATATGGGTTCTAAAGTCCCTCAAGAAGACATTTATCTCCTCAATTTACAATATGGCTGCATCTCCCATGATGATCCGGGATGCAGAAACTTCCACTTTCTCGTTAATTAATGCTTTGAGGATCATACTATTAATTACATTTATTTATTTCAATCATTGGTAGCTTTTATGCCCCTATGGGCACTAGGTTTTACATCACCGCAAAAGGACGATAAACTTCCGCTCTGATCATCCAGTCCTGAATAAGCTGCACCCTAAACCATTCAGCCGGCTGAAACACAAAGGGGGCTGAAAATTTGTGTGCATTGACAATATTTTCTCTCCTTCTGTTCCATCTTTGGAGTTGTTATAAAATAATAACAAAAAGATCGTCCTCTTTAGAAGATATTGAATCTCCAGGCATTTTAGAGTTATGACGCGGAATTCAATAAGAAAAACTGCATTGCACTTGACGACTCCCATATTTGGAGTATGGCAAGCCTTTTGAATGTGAGAAATGACGATCGATTTATATCATCTCTACACTAAATCCTAGTGAAAAGTTGAATGGGTGAATTCAAATCTTATAACAGAAGAAATTGAATTCTGAGAATCGGTAGATTGTTTCAAAGTGAAAACCACCCCTTCTTCCATTCGAAATGTTGATGGACATGCCCTTATAAATAATGAGGGTTGTCTTGGCAGGATTAGAGGTCTTCAGTGGGAGTGCAGACTCTAAAAGAACGATACTGAGAAGCAGGTGCTCAGTTTAAGTGCTAGAGTTTGGAGATTACATATCGGATTCAGTGAAACAATGGTATTTGATGATAGTCGGAAGGTTTTTCAATCCTTATATAAAAGAAATAGATCATTTGTTGATGAATGTAAGCTTATAATGTCCAACTAGTTGACCAGGTATAGCCCCTAGATCGTAAACTTTTATTATTTATATTATTATTATTATGTGAATTTTAGTCATACTAATCATGACTCGAAGGCCAATCTTCTCAGAGTGATATTCCTCTTGTTTTAGCAGTGCAAATAAATTGTGAACTAAAGGTGGATTTGTGCTATAGTTGAAAATTGGGGATATTGTTTTTGCATAACCTAATACTGAAATGTTAAATAAACACGCTGGTTTTATATTATAAAATAGCAACCCAGATAGTAAAATGGTCAATTTTAGATTTTTTAAAGTTAATTTTGATGCTTAAAGTGATACTACTTTTCTTTGTAGCTATTAGGAAAATGGGTTTTCTTACATATTTTAAAATTTAGAATTTCGATTTGGGACCCTTTAATGATTGATTTTTCAGAGGTAACTTTTCTGCATTGTAAGATACCTTTTAAAAGCCAATCAAAAGGAAAACATGACACTTTTATGAAATAATTTTAGGATTGTAATGCAAGTTTTAATCAGTTTTTGGGGATATTTAAATACATTGTTGTTAAAGCAGAGAATTACTCGTATTAACTGTCATTTATTCGGAGACACTAAATGCTAATTTTCATCATGATGAGAAATGCATAATTATATTATAATCAGTTTGAAGGAACTATAACGCTTTCAAAACGATTATGATTTTTATTTTTTTACTTAAAAATTAATATTTAGTCTCTAAATAGCCGTACAGTCAGCCATACATTATTTTTGCCAATTCATGAGCTTCTTCTCTAAGCCACCGATATGCGTGTGTGAACCACTCAGCAGGTTAAATCCTATTCTTGAATAATATATATGTGCAAGTAGAATAATAAATAGATGGATACCTTTGTAATTCGGACCTTTGTAAATTTGAAATTTTTGGGACGGTACAAAAGTAAGAGCGATGTGCTTATAAGCGGTTATGTAACGACTTAATTCCCATTCCCTTATAAGCGCATGAGGAAGCTGAATGCTAAATGGATGGTTACCTTTGTAAGAGAGTAATTCGCCGCTAATCCCCCACCTAGACCGTCGCTATATTTAGAACGGGATTAAGTGGACTGTAAACCCCACCTGATCCCTCCAACCTTCAATTTGCGATAACGTTCGATAAGAGTGCCCCTCGAGCATTATCAGTACCCCTCCCCAACTCTACATTTAATTCTCTGCTCTGCAGAATACGAGCACAAGTGACTTTCAAATCGGACTTTGCACGCTGTTCTCTTACACGTGAATGTTACGGCTTTGTACTGCTTTTGGGTGGGAATTAGTTGAATTAGTTTTGATATACAGAGTTTACTTTAGGAACCTGTCTAATTAGTCTTAATGGGAGGGGTTTTCTGTGGAAACATAAACAACTACAGTAGAATCTTGGTTATCCGAGGTAATGTAGGCCGATACCGTCTCGGTTTGTTTGTTTGCTTATTTTGTTTTGGGGTTTTATGGCGTAAGCACCATATTTGGACAACAACTACAGTAGAACCTTGATTATCCGAGGTAATGTGAACTGAGGCCACTTTGGTTCGTTTGTTTGGTTTAGAGGTTTATGGACAAGGGCCATATTTGGACAACAAACTACAGTAGAACCTTGATCATCCAATGTAATGTAAATCGAGACCGCCTCCATTTGTTTGTTTGCTTAGTTTGTTTTGGGGTTTTATGGCGTAAGCACCATATTTGGACAATAAATTACAGAACCTTGATTATCCGAGGTAATGTGGACTGAGACCACCTCGATTTGTTTGTTTGACTTAGAGGCTTATGGCACAAGAAAACCATATTTGGACAACAGACTACAGTAGAACCTGGATTATCCGATGTAATGTGAACCGAGACCATCTCCGTTTGTTTGCTTAGTTTGTTTTGGGGTTTTATGGCGTAAGTACCATATTTAGAGCACAAATTACAGTAGAACCTTGATTATCCGAGGTAATGTGAACCGAGACCACTATGGTCTGTTTGTTTGCTCGCTTGGTTTGTTTTCGGGTTTTATGACCCAAGGGCCAAATCCGATATATCGAAGGGTTACTGTACTGCTTCCCTGAACAGTACTGCAGCATTATTTAAAACGGATTTTCCAAAGAATATTGATATTATTAATTGTATATAAGATGGATTTACAGTTTTTACAAAAAAACCAGACGAAAATAGATTTTATTTCCGTTACTTTAATGCTCTCGCATGATACATATCAAGTTACTTTAATATGTAATTTATCGCCGTTTTAGTGACGACTAGGCTTTTTTATCTAATTAACGTTGACCAATCAAATATCATGCAATACGGAATTCATTGCTTGGAATTTTTATTGGTGAAAGCGGAAATCGTATTCGAAAAATTAGCCAATTTACGTCATGATGCACCATAGAAACACTACCCGTCACCTAGATTTCGCTTGCACAATGCTTCTCACAAAGAGGAAATGCAATTTTGAAATTTTGTACAGTACTACATTCTAGATTATTTCTTTGCTTCGGGAAGAGTCTGCTGTAAGCAGTAACATAGCGACGAATATTGATTGCAGACTGCTTTTTAATTCACAGCGAATAAAATCGGAGTGAAACAGATGTGCACGAATATACGCCTTTCCTCTATTTCTCGCGCCGTTTAATTTACCTCTCGTATATTTAAGGAAACGAAATGAAATAAAAAAGCACCACCCGACCGAAAAAAATGGCGAACAATCAAAAAACGTTATTTTAATAGGAGCAACAGAAAATTAAAACGACGCTAAAAAGCGCTCCAATCTGGTCGCGTCGGGTATATTAAAAGCAAGCCGAGACGTTTTGATTACAAAAATGGCCGCTTGCGTGACTCAAAAAGAACGAAAATAAAACGGCAGCTGAAAAAATCGCAGATTCAAAATAGAAAGCAAATATCGCTGAGGTTTTTATTATCATTTTTTGCTGATGCCAGCCGTTTGAATTACAGGGGCTGAAAAGGTAGAAGGTACAGATTAGAAAAAAGCTATTTGAGCTTAACGCAAAGCTACTAATGATAAATATATTTAGCGAAACAGTCTGCTCTTCGCGGTGCTCCAAGCTTTTTGCAAGGCTATCTTGTATATTTTCTATTTACTTATTCATGAAACGCAAAACGAATGAAATGACTTTCCTTCTAATTGCATTGAAAGGTTTGGGAAACCTTTTTTGTCGCATTTTCTCGTCTCTATTTCGACGAAAAACCCTTAATTTAACGATAATTCAAAAAACAAAAAAGAATGTTGTCGCTTTTTAGGTTGTTTTTCGAAAACAGCCACTTCTGACGAACAATTAAAAAAGCGATTGTTCAAAATGAAATATTTTGTCGAATAATATTCAGTCACATGATATTGTTTTCCCTTATTTTAATTGGCAACACTTTAGCTTTTTCAATAATTCCACTAATTAGTTCATGTTTGTTTTTACAGTCTTATTGTGTTGAGAATAAATTAGGCTAGAGAGAAAAATTTCTCAACATGGCTCGTCGTACAAAACCCTTAAAATCGCGAGAGAATTGTTGGAATTTGAGAGGTCTATTTTTTTCTCTATTTAAAGATGTGCAGCTGAATCTTATTTAAATAATAGTGCAATCCAGTGAGTTGTTTTCTAGTGTGATTTCTGAATAAAAACTATTAATTTAGAACTATTAAATTAAAATTATTTAAAGACAAGGTATTTTTTGATGGGAACTTATGGCAATAAGATACTAGAAATAAATACACTTTAGAAACGTATATTTGTTTTTATATTTATTTATATTTAACAGATATTTTATACATAAAAGATACTTAAGTTATTACATATTACTTAAATTAAATTGAATGTATTTCATATATTTTGTATCATAATTAATTTTCTTTATCACTGGTATATTACTGTTCTTTAATTATGAGCAGAAAAATGTGTACCAAATTCATAGAGTATATTAATGTACATAGATTTTCTAGTCCATTTTTAGTTTTTTAAGTATAGAATAGTGACGAATTTGTTATACTAGAACTAAGTAAAATAAACTGAAATTTCGTTAAAGACTTAATAATATTTAAGTTTGTTTTGTTTGTTCGTTTATTTGTAAGTTCTAGAACAGATTAGCATTTCATTAAATTTGAAACTCGTTAAAAAAAATACTTTATATTGCATTATAGAGTGTCAGTGGAACTTCAGCCTATCAAATTACTTAGGTGTTGAGATTCGTTAAACTCCTTTTTATACTAGTACATAATCTGTATCACTTAATCATATTGTAAGTTAATTTTCTAGTGTGTCTAAGTTCACCGTAGTACCAATTGTGAGAGAACCCGTGTGAGAGCTGCATTAAGACCACGGGTATGTTTCCGTATGCTTTGTCATGCAACGGAAGATTGCGAATGTTTGACTGTCCCGTGTTGCCATAAGCTGCCGGGAAGTGACATGTCAAGTGGAAACTGAGTGTCAACAAAGAATGAAACTGTTATAACAGTAGAAGTAGTGTCTAATATATAGGGCTTCAGACTATTGTTGGAAATAATTGCATGCACAAATGGTAATTCAACTGCTCATAGCAGACTATCCGCCAAAGTTGATCCCAATAGTGACGAGTGTCATATGGCGCATTCAAACTACCAGTCACCAATTCCAGCAGAATATGTTAAGACAGTGTCATATTGCATTTTTACTGAAATAAATTTTACAAATTCTTCAAATTCAAAAAGAAGTTTAGAGTTTTTATGATTATTAATTGAGACATCAACATTTTAAAATGTAAACCATAAAGATGGCTCAGTAAAAACTGACAGTTTTAAGCAGTTTTTCTCAATTAAATTTTTTACGCTTACAGTTAAGCAAAACTTTTCTTGCTATAAATTATTTCCATGAACGTTTCTGTAAATAGCCACATTGATATAACGAACACATGGGTTGGAAACTACTTGAAACTCAAAGCATGGCCATTTCTAATTCTTATAAATATAGTGACAGTAAAAACAGTTTTTAAAATGTAAAAAATGTACTTGATATTTTTTTGCAAAAAGTTTACATTTTAGTTTAAAAAATACGAGCAATTTTCCAAACTTTGTCAGGGTAGCCCGGTTGGAAGTGTAACGGATTAGCAACTGTAGGGTTGCGAGTTCGAATCCAACTAAAGACTGGTGTACGTGGGGTGCTGGTGCACGTTAAATTTGTCAGGATCTCAAATGCCATCACGTTGGTATGGTGGGGATGTTTGGAGAGTGGGGTTCCAGCTCAAGTGTTTGACCTCGTCATCTGACCGTTTTTCAAAATTACGTGGTGGTGTTCTCGGACCTTTCCCTTCTGGATTAATCCTTGACCGTCGCCAATAACCCGTTGTTTGCTCCAGTGCGGCATTAATTCATTGATCTACCTACCTCTGATCAATTTAAAATTCAACTCATTCGATATAGTTAAATTTATTAAACGTAATTTGTATTTAACTTCATTAATACGTATAGTTTATTCAAGTGAGATATTTTTACGCAAAGAAATTGCTGAGATTTCAGTTTTTGTTAGGGGAGCCGTGGACCAAACAATGCATAATGGGGTTTAACCCTCCTGATGGTTGTCTGTACTAGGTATCGCATCACTAGCA
Source organism: Meta bourneti (assembly GCA_933210815.1). NCBI lineage: Eukaryota > Metazoa > Arthropoda > Arachnida > Araneae > Tetragnathidae > Meta > Meta bourneti. Next base: position 94,671,089 of record OW119926.1, read on the forward strand.
AAACTGACCAGATCTAGATGGGGGAGATATCTGGTCATTAGAAGAAGATTAACCCGGTCTTAATCTCATCATCATAAAATGATTAGCAATACTTTAATAACAAGATATCCTCAGTTGTAAAATTTGTCAGATCTCGATAGATGAGATATTACGTCGAAATTACTTGGAGGGTTAAGTATGATAATTACTTTTTAAAATTACCTTTAAGCTTTTAACAATTCCTTCAATTATTGAGGAATCACAAACTTGGCAACTGCAAAGGATTCACAGATCCTGACATTCCGAACATTTCCTTCGAATCCCGTCTCAAGAATGACCGATAGCAAGCGAAAAGAAATAACACTACCACTTCTATCGCATTCCCAAACGTTCACCCCGAAAGTCTAGCCGTATGTATTTTTTATTCGCTCGACAGTGGGTCGCCTTGAATGGACGACTCCATTCACTTCTCCTCCTCCGCCTGCAACTCCTTCGCTTAGAGGCAACAAGATCAGACGGAGAAAGGATTGCAGGAGTAAAGGCAAGCTGTAAAAAGGAGAAAGGGGCTGTAAAAGGAAAAAAGGAGGCTCCGAACGATGCAACAGTCGATTTCTGGGAAACCTTGCATAGAAAGTAGTGCAGATCAAAGTAATCTCGTTTGTGTGAATGGGAGCGAACGCTGGGGTGAATAAAAATGAGGACCACTCCTGGGAGACGGATGATGAGGAACGAGCTTCCTCTTTTCATTAGGGATACAACGTATCGAAAATTGCAATGGAGACTTCCGATTGCATTTTATTATTTGATGATTAGAAAATGATTCTGCTGACTTTAGGTTTAAATATATTTGAAGTAAGACGGAGGGGGAAGCTAAAGTAAAATAGTTTTGTCTTTTTAGTAATACAAGGTACCCACACAACGCATTAAAAAGACACCAAAATCATCTATTTGTCATTTACCCTCCTGGTGGTTGCCTCGACGAACTATCTCGTCATTAGAAAAATTAACAAGATCTTGATGGACGAGATATCTTGTCATTAGAAAAATTAACAAGATCTTAATGGACGAGATATCTTGTCATTAGAAAAATTAACAAGATCTTGATGGACGAGATATCTTGTCATTAGAAAAATCAACAAGATCTTGATGGACGAGATATCTTGTCATTAGAAAAATCAGCAAGATCTTGATGGATGAGATATCTTGTCATTAGAAAAAATGATGAGATCTTGATCTAGTCATCGTTAAAAAATTGACAATATATTGATGACCAGCAGTGAGATAGCCCTTCAGTAACAGAAAACTAACCAGATCATGACTTCGCCATCATCCAAAAGTGGGCAATATCTTGATGATAATATATCTCGTTATTGGCAAAATTGGTCAGATCTTGATGGACTATATCTATATCTCGTCGAAGCCACTTGGAGGTAAATAGGAAGTAGAAAGAAATTTTGTGTCCTTTATTAGTGATACGTTTAGATATATTTGTTGTAAATACAAGCTGAAGTACAAAAGAGTTTTGTCTTTTCAGTGATACAACCTAATGTGTGTACAACAACGTATTACAAAGCCGTCAGAATCATATATTTGTCATTAATCCTCCAAGTGGTATCGACGATATACCTCGTCCATCAAGATGTGATTAAATTTGTTAATAACGAGATATCTCGTCCATTAAGTTCTGATTAATTTCGCTAATGAGGAGATATCTCGTAATATTGCCGAGATCAGATCTGGTCAGTTTTGCTAATGACGAGATGCCTGGTCAATTCTTACTTTTAACCATCATTATAGTTAATAGCAAGTAAAAATAATCATTTTTTGTCCTTTATTATTGGTACGTTCAGATATATTTGAAGTAAAAAGAAGTAGACCCAAACAGACACTGTCACTTTAGTGATACAACGTATCCAGACAATGTACTGAAAAGAAATCCGAATATATCATTAATATTTAATGATTACAGATAGGAAGTAGAAAAGAGTTTTGTCCTTTCATTATGACGTTTCGACATATTGGAAATAAAAAGAGTTGAAGTAAAAGAACTTTCTTTTAATGATAAAACGTACATAGACAAAATATTAATAGAAAAATAGTTTCGTCCTCTCATTAGTGATACAATGTATCAAGATCATCAGAATTTATGCAATTGATACTAAAATAATATTTTCTGAGTATTTTTTATAATATTTATGAAGTGAATAGTTACGAGTTTCATACTTTCTTTTGTGATACAGTATATGTAGAACGCTGCAATGGAAAGATATAATTTCTGAAACTGATATTTAAAGAATGATACTGGAGGTCTCAGGATTAAAATACCTCTGAGCAAAACAAGAACGAGTTTATTTTTCTATTAGTGATGCGACGTATTCTGACACAGTAGTAGAAAGAAAGTATATTATTGATATTTAAATAATGAATAGGACTGTTTTAGGGTTAAAAATCTGTGAAAAAATAAAAACGAGTTTTGCGTTTCCACTAGCGATAAAACATTTCTTGAAGAAAGACGTTGGAGCTTTTGTCGTTGATGCTTTGAAAATGATTCTGACGTCTTATGGTTATAACACGTTTGAAGTAAATACGAATTTTTATGAAAAGATATCTCAGCTTATGTCATTTATATTTAAATAGTAATTCTGAAGGTTTTGAGGCTTTAATATTGCTTATGGATGGATATAGAAAATCCCTCGTCGCCCACTGAATGCAGATGTTATCGAGACGAAAGGACGGATGTCTGCTCGAGACACCTATGCATGACTCACCCAGTGATAACGGAGCTTCCCACAAAATCGGTGAAAAAGAGGGAGAGAACACCACTGACGATTGGCGGAAAGACGGCCCAAAACCGTGTCAACCATCTCAATTTTGTAAATAGTCTGTATTTATCTCATTAAATTCTTCCTAATTAAATTCATCTCTTTATCAACTAAATTATGGTCATTGCGTCCCACATTAATATGAAAGAGTCTGTCTTTTCATTAATAATACAAAGCATCTAGACACTTCAGTGGGAACACAGAGTTTATGTCATTTGTATTTAAGGAATTAATTATTATCTAGTTGTTGGAGTTAAAGTATGCCTGCAAGCTGAATGAATTTCGTGAATTGATTAGTGACATAACATATCTAGACGGTGCTCAGGAAAGACATTGTGATGTCATATACCTCGAAAACAATTTGTACATTTTAGGGGTAATATATTTTGAAGTAAAGAAGAAATAATTTGGTTTTTCCATTAACGAAAAATATATCTAAAAGTTGCAATGGAAAGATTGTTTACGTCAATGATATTTAAATAATGATTCTGGAGGTTTTGGGGTTGAAGAATTTTTTAAGTGAATAGGAAAGAGTTTTGTATATTAATTTAGAATGAAATCAGGAATTAGAATAAATCAATTTTTGTAGTTTAAGAATAGAAATGGTACAAAGAAAGAATGAGATGAAACATTTCCCGAATTTAATATTTTTTCACAGTAATCACCTAGATCGTAATTTTTGGTTGTAATTTATGAAAAAGCAACTACCAAGATGCATTTGCATTGTGTAAAATTGAGATACTTTTTTAAAACAAAATTGCATACTTCTCTTCCATAATAAAGCATATTTTTATGTCCAGGAACCTTTCCACACCACACAGGAGCCTTCACGTAATAATAAATATATTATCTTTCTTCAAATTACCTAAATTTGAAACAATCGAACTGCACGTCTCAGAAAACATACTTCCCCTCTTTTCAGTCCGAAGTAATACGAAACAATAAAACTCTAAGAAGAAAATTGATATGTAGACTTCACAAGGAAAACTGAAATAAGCGTAGCCAGAACAAAGAAAATTCCTGCTTTGTTATTGTCTTGCACGTGTTGACTGTCTTACGTGACGGCCAAAATTTTTTGGTCTGGGAGTATTTTGGATGGAATTGTTCCACCGCTTCCTATTCCTCCAACATTTCCCCAGTAATGGGATCGTGTATTTTGATATTTGAATGCACAAAGCATATAACCTGCTCCGAGAAGCATATAATAGGAGAACCGAGTTTGTTTCTCGAATTCGAGAGGAAACGTGATGCTTTAAGGATGTAATATTTTTCGGATATGTTTTTTAATCAGAATACGAAAGTATCATTTTAGCTCTTGGACAAGAATGGAGGTACATTTTTTCAAGGGATTCCATTTTCTCTTGTACTTGTTTAATTTTTTCTTGTTCGACTGAAGTAGACTGTTTTGATCTAATCGGTTGACTTGTTAGTATCCTTATTAAATTCTGACCAAACGTATGATAGAAATTTCTGAGGTAAGATTGTATTTTTTCGTGCCAATTTAAAAGTTCAATGTTTTTAGGCTTAACTTACCTCCAACCCAACGAATAATAAGGCAAATGTCTGCATTCTCGTCCTAGACAGATGAAGAACAATGAAATCTCGGTTGACCAGGTTCCTTGCAAAGGATATCCATTCATCGTGCTATTAAGGGAAACGAAATGACTGACTTCTTGGCAACAAAGGAGGTTATACACTCCAAAAGTCTTCTAGACCTTTCTTTATTCTTTGTCCAAATTGCTTACAAGAGTTTCAACCTAAGGGCTAAATCTAGACTTTCTCAAGTAGAAGATGGTTAGTGATGAGGTCACACATTGAAAAGAGGAATCTCGTCACGGATTCTCTAAGATCTGCGGCAGTTGCCCATTACAGACTTTTAACAGGCGATGACTGTTTGTCTTGACCAATTGTTAAATTTGTTCGTTACCACAAGTGACTTGGGATCCAATGAAAGGCAGCGTTTTTCTTGACCTCCTAAAGGTAACTTAGTTTTTCTTCACGTTAATACACAATATCATACATATATTCTTTTGTAATAGGAGTGGAAAGATCTACTACTGCTGCCTGAGAATCAATGAAAAATACAAATGTTTCTCAGGGAATGTCTCTACTTAATTCACAGCCAGGCAAACAGCAATAATCTTTCCGCGTTAAAAACAGCCTTAGTACTTAGCGTTGTCAGAGAACGGACATGATACGAGTATCTTTGAAATAAATTTACGTCTGTACTTACGGATTAAACAAGGTATTAATACTAAATGATACAACGATTAACACTGAATGTCTCGAATTGATATGATAGGAGTATCTATGAACCGTAACATAAATCTACGGCTACACTTACGGATTAAATAAAGTATTGAACTTAATAAAACAGCACGTGACACTGAATATCTTTAGAGAACTGACATGATCGGAGCATTTGTGAGGCGTAACATAAATTTATGTCTGTACTTACAATTAACTAAGTTATTGGCACTACTTAAAACAAGGATTAACAGTGTCTCCAGAGAACCGCATGATAAGCGTGTCTATGAGAAGTAACATAAACCTACGCCTGTATTTACAGATTAAATAAGGTGTTGACACTAAGTAAAACAATGCTTAACATTAAGTTTATAGAGAAATGACATGATAGGAGTACCTTGGAAGAAGTGAAACACGACTTTACGTCTACACTTACAGATTAAATAAGGTATTGACACTAAATAAAACAATGCTTAACATTAAGTTTATAGAGAAATGACATGATAGGAGTACCTTGGAAGAAGTGAAACACGACTTTACGTCTACACTTACAGATTAAATAAGGTATTGACACTAAATAAAACAATGCTTAACATTAAGTTTATAGTGAAATGACATGATAGGAGTACCTTGGAAGAAGTGAAACACGACTTTACGTCTACACTTACAGATTAAATAAGGTATTGACACTAAATAAAACAATGCTTAACATTAAGTTTATAGAGAAATGACATGATAGGAGTACCTTGGAAGAAGTAAAACACGACTTTACGTCTACACTTACAGATTAAATAAGGTATTGACACTAAATAAAACAATGCTTAACATTAAGTTTATAGAGAAATGACATGATAGGAGTACCTTGGAAGAAGTGAAACACGACTTTACGTCTACACTTACAGATTAAATAAGGTATTGACACTAAATAAAACAATGCTTAACATTAAGTTTATAGAGAAATGACATGATAGGAGTACCTTGGAAGAAGTGAAACACGACTTTACGTCTACACTTACAGATTAAATAAGGTATTGACACTAAATAAAACAATGCTTAACATTAAGTTTATAGAGAAATGACATGATAGGAGTACCTTGGAAGAAGTGAAACACGACTTTACGTCTACACTTACAGATTAAATAAGGTATTGACACTAAATAAAACAATGCTTAACATTAAGTTTATAGAGAAATGACATGATAGGAGTACCTTGGAAGAAGTGAAACACGACTTTACGTCTACACTTACAGATTAAATAAGGTATTGACACTAAATAAAACAATGCTTAACATTAAGTTTATAGAGAAATGACATGATAGGAGTACCTTGGAAGAAGTGAAACACGACTTTACGTCTACACTTACAGATTAAATAAGGTATTGACACTAAATAAAACAATGCTTAACATTAAGTTTATAGAGAAATGACATGATAGGAGTACCTTGGAAGAAGTGAAACACGACTTTACGTCTACACTTACAGATTAAATAAGGTATTGACACTAAATAAAACAATGCTTAACATTAAGTTTATAGTGAAATGACATGATAGGAGTACCTTGGAAGAAGTGAAACACGACTTTACGTCTACACTTACAGATTAAATAAGGTATTGACACTAAATAAAACAGCACTTGACACTGAATGTCTCCAGAGGATACGAGTCTCGGCAACAGCAACGCAACACCATTGTCCTTGCCAAATCACACCAATTGTTATGTCACCGACATCAACGCTGAAAGAGCGTTCATCCATCCAAACACCAGGAACTGCAGGGATTGACTTGTCACGGATTACCTCCGATCAATAAGCCGAATCGGGGACATTCCTCCCTCATTTCCATAGACCCCCCATGAATGGAAACATCAATGGAATCCCACCCCCACCCCTTTGCAGTCCCTTCAAAAGATCCTCCTCATTTCGCATGCAAATCGAAGGATGGATTTAGTGAAAGGGAGTTTGCACCTCCATGAAAAGGGCATCAGTGCCATCGCATCTCTCTTTTAGATGGCCGGAGAAAGGAAAAAACGAGGCGGAATGGCGCTTTTTTTCTCTGTGTCTGGTGGCGTTTTTTGCTCGTAAAGTACCTCGGTCTATTTTTATCTCTGTCTCATTATTCCGTTTCCTGAGAGGAAATTCCGATGGAGAGTGTGATTTTTTGTGGGGGGAAGGGGTCTTGAGATGAACGTGATGGACTCCTGTTAATCGCTTAGGGATGGTATCGTTTGTAGAAAGTTTTTCTCATTTTACACATTCAAAGAAATAGAGAGATATTGATTTATCGTCAGTTTTATTTATATGCAAGTATTTCAAAACTTAATGTGCAAATTGCAATCCTCTGAGTGGTGCACATCATGCATCCGTTCTTCAACTGCAATCTTCCCTGGATAACTTATAACCAGTTTTGACCTACTTTCCCAATGCAATATTTCCTAGGATTCTTTCAACTAACGTATGTGATTATGTAGTCATTAGTGTGTAGTATTGTCCGGTAAGAAGTCCAATACAAGCGACACCAACAGATGACAGGAAGCTTGGGAAACTAGCTTTGTTTCTCAATTAAACATTCCTAGTTCTTTCTTGTCGGCACCTCCTTATAGCTTGAAAATGTATCAGTCTTGATGTTACTTAGAGGAAAATAGATTTAGGTTGTGGAACTGTGTTCCAACATCGGCCAATCTATAAGTTTGTTCATTACCACAATGGACTTGGGATCCACTGTAAGATAACTTTTTTCCTGAGTTTCCAAAGGTTGCAGTAAAAATAAATATTGCATCACTCGAAAATCTCGTGACACTCAGATGGTAAAACGTAACTTTACGCAGGGAACATTTGTGTAAACTCAATTTTAGGACTGACTGAATATACAAAGAATTGTAATGACTTCAAGGACATAAAACATTTCACCTAAACCAAAAGCAGACTATATACAATGTTTTAAGAAAAATCTATAATCCGAACTAATGAAATAGTCGAGCAAATCGCTATTAAAGACTTCAATTGAAGGAACACATTCAATTAAATGTGTAGTTTAAATGTCTTCAGTCGGAAGAATCGCCGTAAGGCCTAAACCCACGTCGGGAAGCAAAATTAACCTTAACCTTTTTAACATTTTTATATGTGTTGGAGCTTTAAATGAATCTAGTTTACACTGAGCGATAGTTATATGTTGTCGTATTACAAACAAAATCTAGTTTGGTTTCAATTAAAATCGATTATTCCATGTATCATTTTCCCGTAGGATAAAAGCGATAAACAAAACCAAACTCAAATCGAGATTTCGTTTATCCTGTTTAGATGATCATGATGTGAAATATAATTCGATTTACTTTTATTTCCAGTATAATTTTTATTGGTGCACTTAATTGTGAAGTAGGATGCGCGAATAGTGGTGTAATCCTTTACCGTCCATACTTACGGTCTTGATTGATAAAACAATTACATTAATTATGTAAATGGAAAAATATTCATATTTTTCATAGGGTAATTATTTTATTATATTAGTTACACCCTATGAAAAATGGTTATGGTAATAAATAATATCAATGAAAGTCTGCTAGTATATATTAATATTAAATGTCTTAAAGTTAATTAACGATCTTTGAAAGCTACGTGTATTTCAGCTGCATCAATAAAGTAATAGAAATAGTAACATTTATGAACCCTAAAAATTTGCCCTCTGAGTGATGCACACGTATATATCCTTTCTACAACTTGCAGTCTTGCCTACATGACTGTAAACAACAATTTCCCTTGATCAATAGAATCTTTCCAAAATATTTTAACCTAAGATGAGCAATATAATCTTTCCAAAAGATTCTATTTTAAGGAAATGAGAAATAGTTTATTTCCAAAGGATTCTATTCTACAGAATAGCTCATAAGAGAGAGAAATCCCAAATAATTCTATTCCAAGGAAACGACGAATACAATCGTTCCAAAAATTTCTATTCTTAGGAAAAAACCAATTGAATCTTTCTTAAGGTTGAAAGTATCCATAGGTTTTTAGAAAGATTGCTTATTTAATAATTCAATGTGTTGCGGTGTCCTCTATTCTTCCATCCTGGCTACCGCAGCCCCAGTAACTGCATGACTTCTAATCAGTTTTGACTTTTTTAACCAATAGAATTAATCCAATCATTCTTTCAACCAATCAATGGGGTATTTAGTAATTGAGTGGGTTGTCTGGCAAAATAATTCTACTCCACCCGGCACTCACGTGGCCCTAAGAGGGTTAAGTTTACTAAAAAATTAAAAAGCATTTCCCGTATAATTTGTACTATATTGGCCGTTATCCTAATTGTTTGGCATAATTGGGTGTCAATGGTATCTTTCCTTTTAGGGTATCGCGAACCACAAGTCAGAATAGATTCTCTAATCCTCAAAATAAATCTCTTGATACATCGTCCATCTCTTTTATAATACCCCTTATTGGACTACCATCCAGGTTTATATTTAAGCACATTATATCAAAAAAAAAAACAGCATGGAGAAAATTTATAATCCGGAAGAATTTCCACGGGCTTAGGGGCAAAGTTTGATGGCCCAGATGAGCAAGGATTATGCGTAAGTGTCTCACAATCTGCCACTTAAAGGGGAGACGTTAACAACGTGCATGTGAACTTCCAAACACGTCTCCAAGGAGCGACAGCTTCTTGTAAAGAATAAAGATGAAAAAATGGAATTCGTAATGAGTCTTGAAGCAGGATTGGATAGAAAAAAAGTCTCCTGAGGCAAAGGAACCGGATTAGGACTCTTAATTCAGGAACAAAAAATTATTCGGTGGTCGCTGAAAAAATTTTCGCCTTATTATCTCGCAAATATTCCATTAAAAAACCTCCCCGGGATATTTTTTCCTGGGTGTTTTTTTAAATATGGGCATCACAGAAATGATAAAACAAAACTACTTAAAATACTTACGTATGCATGTTTCATACTTATAGCGGAATTCAAAAGGGAAATGATTAGTAAGGTAAATTGAGTTTAAGAATGTCGTGCTCTTAATAGAAAAAAATAGTTTAAAAACGATGAATGTTCAATATTTTACTTCAATGAGCGAAAGAATTTGCTAATTGTTCTGTGAAATTCATTAGAGACATCAATTTACTATTATAAATTTTCCCGGAGCAAAATGAATAAATTTGGCTAAGAAAGTAAATTTCAGATATGTATAAAAATCTACCTGTGTAAGTTACGACGCAGCTATTTCTGAAATGACGATACATTTTGCTTTGCTACTTTTTTAAATGTTTACCCATAAGAAAGGAATCGTCCCCAAGGTATTGCCGATTTTTTATGATGTCGAGATGAAGCTCTCGTCATTGTAAGAAAACGGACCAGGTCTTGATGAACGAGATATCTCGTCAGTAAATAAAAGATCGTAAAAAAGCTGAGAAAATCTTGATCTCGTCTTCATAATGAAAAAAAATCGAAAATATCTTGATGACGAGGTATCTCGTCATTAGCAAAATTGATCAGATCTTGGTGGACGAGATATCTCGTCGAAACCACTTGGAGGGTTAAGCAAATTTTACGCACGACGTCATTTCCTGTTGAATGGTACCTTTGAATGTGCTTTACGACGAAGGACGAGCTAATAATGAGGAGACGCTTCGATTTCCTCCTCCGCAGTTAATAATCTGCGAAACAGAGCTCCCTTTTTAATATTCATGGCAGTGCCTCCCCGACTGTCACATCCACAAAGTAATGGAGACTAATCCGCTCCCTTATCAGATAGCTGCACCAATCCTTGCACCAAAATAGAACTTAATCGGCACATTCCACTTCGAATGCATCTCTGGTGCCCTTGCATGCGAGTCGGGAATTAAAAACTCGAGTTATTCCCGATGAATAATCGGAACTTGCAGCAATCTGAGACTTCCTTCTTCCAGAGAGGGGTGTTTCTGGATAGAGTTCTACCAAAGCTCTCCAAGGAGTGATGAAGGAGTGAGGCGTCCACACGCGAACGGTAGCTGACACTTATCACTCCTCTGTAGTGCTTCAGGGCACGCATGTTGACACGAAGGTGTGAGGTCTGTTGGACGATTGAAAAAGAAGGTATATTGGATCTGTTAGTACTAGGAGTTACTAAATGATCTGTTCTCAAACTTTGGGGATTGTTTCTTATGTTATTGGAAGTTTCTTATGCAATTTATTTAATTGCTGTTTCCCCAGATAAAAGACGGGGCCGTTGTGGCTCAGTGGGTATGTCCACTGCCTTCGAGTTATAGGCGGTGCAGGTTCGATTCCTGTCAGTTGCATTCCTCCCTGGATGTATTTCTCTCTTCTGTGTCAGTAAAACTTTCATTGTGTGTGTCTGTGTATTCCTCGATATTGTGTCTTGCGTCTGGAGCAGCATGGCTAAATATGACCCTTGCGCCATAAAACCCCAAAACACCAACCAACCAACCAAACATGAAACGCATTACAGAGTGAAAAAGTATGATAAAAAATGTAAGACAAAAGATCGGTAATCCCAACACGTAATTTTGGGGATTGTTTGTTCATATATTAATGGAAGTTTCTTATTCATTTAATTGTGGTTTCTACAAATGAAAAACGTATTACTGTGAAAAGATATAAAGAAATGTAAGAAAAAAGATCCGTACTCCCGACAACACGTAATTTTGAACTACGGTGAGGTCATCACCTGAGATTGAACCCCACTCTTCAAACTTTCATACCACTCCCAATTGAGGCGAGCGCAAGACATTTAATGTTCACCAAACCCGACACAGATGACGATCTTTGGTTGGATCGAGTCTCGAATTCACCACCCTCAGGTTGCCAATCCCCGACAAACATAATTGTGAATTTCGGGTCAGTTTAAGAAACGAGATTTTGGGGTATTCTTCTAAAAGATTTCTAAAAGATCAATACCAGACCACAGGTAAATAAATACAAATATAACGTGTCGCCTTTACGTTAAAACAATTGTACGCACTGAAAATGGATTATTGTTGTCAGGTCCTCTCTACTCCATGTCATTCCCTTCTTCAAACAAATACAATATTTCACAATTTGGCCTGCAACACTCATGTGTACACTCCTGGTCCTGTAGTTCAGGTGCTCATGAAAAGCCTCCATATTTAAATATTTTCCTGATATTCATCAAGTTCTCCGATGTTCACCACTGAAACGTTACATATTTACTCTCCATAAACTTTTATATATGGAAAAATATTCCTAAGATTTATGTTGAAAGCATTAATCTCTGAAGACCCTAATCTCGACATCAAACCATTGTTTAAAATTACGAGCTGTTGTCTTTGAATCATTCTCTTTAGGATTGAAATTGGATTGTCGACAATAGCCTATTGAGTTTCTACAGTACGGACGTTAGTTCAACTACTTATCTACCTACCAATATGAAGACACTTATTGCAAGTGCTTAAGGTATATGTATACGCTAAAAATCACGAAAATTGACCAAACTATCGATCGATTTTTTAATAATTCAAAATATTTTCCAACCCCATAACTTTCAAACGATACAAGATCTTGTAAATATTCGAAGTGGTTTTCAAGTTACAAGGGTTTGGGTTAGGTACTGTCACCATAAACAAACACGTTTCCAAAACTTTAAACTCGATTTCTGAAGAACTATGCTTTTGCAATAGGATGCTTCTTTCGAACAGTGATAACTCAACAATGAATTGATTTATTATAATTACTTATGTGTCATTATAATCTATGTAATACAGTGGATGTTTTGACCCGCAGTCGAAATTATTGGTTAAGAAATTAATTTTTAGTTGATTTTTAAATATTGAAATTCCTGAAAAAATCTTCATTTTTTAGATTTCCTTCGTGAAAAAAAATTGTAGAAAAGAACGTATTCCCTCTAGCAACTCGATGGAAGGTCAAAACATGAAGAATAATATTAGGAATAATTTCCAACAGGAATTGTCCTTCTGAACACATTAGAATTTGAGATATCACTGTTCAAAAACGTGCTAATTAGCTAATTATATCTAAATTAGATAATTAATGAGTAGCTTAATCAGAATTTTTCACACTGAAATGAGTTGAAGAACAAACCAAGGACCTATTGTGAATAAACTGAATTTTTAAAGTCAAAATTAAAAACAAAATGTTCTAGTGTATACATACTACTTAAAAGTAATTATTTTGCGGCCGGTTGGTGGTAAGTTTTATGGCGCGAGGGTAATATTTGGTCAAATTGCACCAAACACAACGTCATTTAAAAAATGTCGTGAAAGATAAAAAAGAATATAGTGTGATGAAAGCAGAAAAGGATAGCTTGGGCATCACGGTGGACCGACCCCCGTGTTTACTAAAGACAGTAAGCCCTATGGAAAAAGAATAGGTCAATAGAATACCTCGCCATCGTGAAACCTGTACACTTCTAAAGATGATTCTAAAGATGTACACTTCTAAAGATGTAATATAAGATGTGCCCCAGAGAACAATTATTTTGCGTATAACACTTTTAAAAAATATTACCTCTTAGCAAATGATACAAATGAACATTTTTCTCGCAACTCTCCATCATAACTCCACCACACTCCTCCAGATTTCTTTCTGTGTTGTTTCTAAAAATAGCCAGCAAATACAAACCTCCCTCGGGGCGAGAATTCAAACGGGCAGTATATTTTTCCTCCATCTTTCCACGCCTACACACCTAAAATATCACTTTCCTCCAAGAGCCTGGAGCCCCATGCCATAAGACGTTGAATAACTGCCATATCTAAATCCAACTGAAAATCTTTGAAACTCAACTGCTCAAAATCAATTTGGTTCCACTGGATCCATCGTCACTTTTGACAGAAATATCTTCGAAACAAAATTTTGTTTCTGATGAAAACCTCCGGAAGAACAGCGAACCTCTTTATTCACGTATTGGTTACAGTTGAACAAACTGAAAGGTAACATTCAAAAATCAAGAAAAATGCATATTTACTTAACCCTCCAAGCTGCCCTCAACGGTACAGTTCGGAAGTGTGTCCGTAGTGAGAGCAGCAGATACGAAATATCTTGAAAAGCGAGATGTCAAAGTAGACTTGGTAAAGTCGCGGATTACCAAAGGGAGAGTTGTGATTTCGAGACTCGATCCAAATTTCAACCCTCTTGATGGTCTTTGTCTCGACGAGGTATCTAGATATTGGCAGAAGTGACGAGATTTTAATGGATGTGATGCCTCGTCGCTAGAAGACTGACCAGGTCTTAATCTCGTCATCTTCCAAAAATCGGCAATATATTGATGACAAGATTATATCATCGTTAGCAAAATTGGTCATCTTGATGGACGAGATATCTCGTCGAAACCGCTTGGAGGGTTAAAGAAGATTAACCTTTAAACGATCAAGAGTTTTTCGGGTAGTGTGCCGTTGCTGTTACCCCGCAACATACGGCTTAACTGTTCAAGTGATTTCGACAAGAGATTTGGTCTATCAAGATCTGAACAATTTTGCTAGATATCTTGCCATTAAGATATTGACGATTTTTTGATGATGACGATTTTTTGATGATGACGATTTGGAGATCTGGTCAGTTTTCTTCTAATGACGAGAAATGTCGTCCGTCAAGTTCTTGTCAGCTTTGCTAATACGGCGAAATCATACCTCGACGATACAATCACCAGAAGGTTGAACCTCCTGTTGGTTGTCCCCACGAAATATTTCGCCATTAGCAAAACTGACCAGATCTTGATGGACGAGATATCTCGTCCATGAAGATCTCGTCGACTTTCGTCATCACATGAAAGTTGACCAAATCTTGATCTCGTCATCATAAACAATCGGCAGTCTCGATGAGGAGATATCTCTTCGTTAGCAAAATTGGTCAGATCGTGATGGTCGAGTTATCTCGGTGAAACCAGTTGAAGATTTAATAACCATGTCTATTGGATGAGATAATCCTAGGAAATACTTTTTTGGTCAAGGAGGTCGAAACTGACTTAGAAGTCATGCAGGGAAGACTGCAGGTCTCAGGACGGATACATACGTAGGAAGCTCTCAGGGGGTGTTAAAGTGGATTCAGAACCACTACAAACATCCATTTCCAGACCGGGAGAAACTAGAGAGCCAGAGCCTAAACCATTCGGCTACCAAGCATATAACTCACTAAGTAAAACGATAAGTATGGGAAGGAAGGAAACTATCTCTTTTTCACACTAAGCGGCAAACTCAATTCACCTGTGCTTACAATCCAACATCCATCCCAGGGCATCGCAACGCGTATTAAACATTCAGTGACGCGTCACATGTCCGTCACGTACTCGAGGCGGGGGAGTGGTGGGAACATTTCCATACTCCATCCCTCTAAAAAGATTACCACCCCTGTCCGAGGCTGCATGAGCCTAGCTGCCATATCTCTGCATTCATTGGAATTTATGATCGG
The DNA here is from genome assembly GCA_933210815.1 of Meta bourneti. Lineage (NCBI taxonomy): Eukaryota > Metazoa > Arthropoda > Arachnida > Araneae > Tetragnathidae > Meta > Meta bourneti. The sequence goes on from OW119926.1 coordinate 94,686,497, forward strand.
TGCCAGGGTGTAAATATTTTATGACACGGGTGGAGGTTTTATGCAGGAATTGAATCCGCTACCTGTGTTGGGGTGTGCTTTTAGCATAAACGGTTTAGTGAATTGGAAATGGAAGGGGGAAATGCGATTTTTCGCGTGGGCCCGGGTTTTTTTAGGAGTGAGAAGATTAGGCCTAGCGATGTGGAGTGTGAGTAATGAATAAAATTTTGGATGGAGATGTCTTTATTTTGGGTTGTAACGAATGAATGGTCGGATGCATTTTTGATTCCTCCTGGTTGTTGTCTCGAAGTGGGGTACCTCGTCTTTAGCAAAACTGACCACATCTTTATGAACGAGGCAACTCGTCATCAGAAGAGAACTGACCAGATCTAGATATCTTCATCAATAAAAAAGACGTGTAGCAAAAAGATGTGTACACAAGCATGTAAGGAAACCTGAAATGTCTCTTATTAAATTGATACATAGTTGGAAATAGGCAATGGTTCAGTCTAAAAATATTTTCTAATACTCTAATCGTAATAAAGCTGGAATACTTGAACTTTTTAAAGTATCTATCAAAAATCGTGTTTTATTAATTTTGAATATTTAAAAGACATGTTAGGAGCTCGAATCTGGATTATTGTGCAAATAATCTATAGAAGCAAACATCTCTGACATGCTATGAGGAAGGTAACCAACTTTAGTGTCTGTAAAAGTCTTTTCACTGCGAATGTTCTTTTAACGTAGTGAAGCTATCTATTGCGAAGATGTATGTTTTGACCCGTATATGCATTTAACACAATTAAATGTCATCCATAATTATTTTCAACTCTTGTCGAAACTTCATTCGCTGTAAACTGGAATATAATGTTTTCTGTTTGTATAGAAATAAAATGAGTCTGTTTTAAATTAGACGTATTTAAAACTTTCATTTTCTGCAATTGAAAGAATTAGTTCTGTAAAGGTATTTTTACTGCGATTGTACTTATAACGTAGTGAAGGTACTTATTGCAAGTCGTATATAAGCACTGAATATAATCTCTAAGATTTCATGATTATTTTTATTTTATCAGATACATTCGACATTTAAGTGGAATCCGAAAAGTCTAAACCTAGAAGGCATGTTTCCTGCCATGCTGCTTCTCTAGAAAGCTCCAAAGGAGAAAAGCTCCTTTTAATTTAAGAAAAAATTTAATTTCGTAAACACTTTTTTACGTAAAATACATGCCAAGGCTTTAGTATCTTAGCATGACTTCACTGTGTGTGCACATTGGTGGAGCTGTGATGTGCGTAAGTAGATTTAAATCTGATTAGCAATTAGTTTGGTGTGTAATTTTCATCTCTGGATTACTGCAAAATGCAAGAATGAAAAATTCTAAAGCATCCGTTTTTATACACAAGTAATGATTAAAATTATTTTTAGGGCTCAAGCCGTCGAATATGAGAAAAATCTTTCATCATGCGAGAAATTTAAAATGCGCCTTCCTGATATTATCACGTGAAATTACAATCTATGCTTAAATATATTTCATTTTGAATGAGATTAAATAAGCACAAAGTAATTGTTGTATGTGAGGGAAAAAATGAAGTTATGACAATGTGACACGGCAAAGCAGTTAAGTCAAGGAAGCAACATCATTTATAATCTATACGGGTAAAATCTGTGTGGGTTTTGACTAACTTTCCCATGAGATAATAACGCTCAAAATTCGTACATACATTCCACAGGGTGTCCCATAATTTATCACATTTGTTTTTATTATAACTTTTGAAAAATGAAAAAACAAAAACTACAAATGATAGTTTAATTCCATAAGTCGTTCATTTTATTAAATAACATCGCACGAGTGTCCACCGTTAGAGCACTGACAAATTCAACTCTACTCTGAGTTTCTTATGGTAGAGAAGATATTTCATCTCGAATGTTTTGCTTAAGATCATGCAAAGTTGTTGACCCCAAGGTCACCCCAAATAAAAATGTCCAGGGCGTCAAATCGCAATGCTACCCTGGAAAATTGGAATGTTTCCCCGAAGATTAATTTTTCTTAAACAAATTTAAAACTTTGACAATATCCTCAATACACCAAACGGAACATTGTTTCGCTATTGTAACTAAGCTTAGAGCTTGGATTCTAGACTATATGAACTGAGATATCTGTAAAAGTCTTTTTACTGCGAAAGTTCTCTAAATGCAGTGAAGCTTTCCACTATGTTTAATTTTCCTACATATCTGTAAAAGTAACGATATATAATGTATTTTACAATTGACTGTTAAGTAAGTAAAAGTTATGTTTTTTTTGGGTGTATATCGCATTTAATGAAGTAAAGATAAAGTTCTATTCATATTTCTAACTATAAAACATCAAATTCTCCACGCCACTTTAACTTACTGTTTGATATTACATGCATAAGAGAGATTTAGTTATTTATAACGCAGTTTGAAAATCCTTTCACAAATTCCATTACCGGGTTGTAAAGAAATTAATTTTTAGATGTTAGATTTCTGCAAGTCTTAGTATGCCGTTACTATTTATAAAACATTGCATCGAACATTTGTCTGCTTAAACTAAATAAATTTCACGATATATTTTAAATCTTACATGAATTTAATTCTCTATTCAATATCTTCTCACATTGAACAACAAAGTGTAATACATTATACAGAATAGAAATCGTATTGAAAAACTGTGAATATGAACTTACGATACTCTACAACAGTGCAACACAAAATATATCTTACCATTAAATAATGATATTGATTTTCTTTCTTGTTTAGTGTCATATAGTCCCCATGGTTTTTCTCGTTTTATATCCACAATATCAAAACATCTGAATATCTCAGCTGTCTGGTAAAATCCAATTATTCAAAATGCTATACACAGCGGTGTATTCAAAATTTCTAAAAACTTCTAAATGCAATTTCGTAAAGTGGCCTCTTACCATCAATTTGTTTATTTTTAGAAAGATATCTTTTTGATTTCAAATATTACTAAGTGTACCAGTCCGTCCATCATGCCATTTATAATCATAAGTTTAAAATCCACCTCTCAGAATTTTTAAATCTCAATTTTCTATCGACCATTATTCATTTGATAACGTATAAATTACTGTGACTTTTTAAATGGATGCTTTGAAACAATCATTCATTTTCACTTATTTGAATCGCAACTTTAGGCAGCAATTTATTTGATATGCCCTTTTTCCTGAGAGACCTTTTCTGCGAAGGTGGCAGCAATGGTTTTCCACGGAACGTGCTTTCTATATGCATTTGGACGTGCCATCACTTGACTTGTTTAACAAATGTGATCCAGACGTTGCAAGAAAAAATTCCAGACAATGAATGCAGAACTGATATATAATAGCACGCTGTGTTGCTCCAGTGTGACGTTAATCTAATTACCAACCGAACTGATATGATTGTTGATTTGTCAACGCCAACTAGATTGAACGCCGAACATGGCCAAAGAGCGATAAGCTACACTTCAAAGTAACCAAGATATCAAGCTCGAGGAGAGCATTCGGGTAGCGGAAGTAAAATCTCCATTTTCCAAATGTTTTTTTTCACAGAAAATCCCTCATATTTGAACGACGTAGGATGCCATGCTTATACCAACGCCTCTTAGAGTCATCGACCTTCTAATGAAGTAGGTAGAGTGTATGCGAGCAGCTTCATGCTATTGCTTCCGATTGCTCGATTTGGAAATCTGTCACGTGATTGTGAGAAAAAGTATGAATCGGAAAGAGGGACAAATCATTGATTGGTTAAAGTGATTATCCAGCGTGATTAAAAACATTAATCAATCGGGCCCAAGTTGATTCGTAAGCCACCATAACTTACGCTTCTGAGATATTCCGTCCACCCACAAGCTATGTCTATTTCATTAGAAGGTCGATGCTTAGAGTCACGTGACATCAGTTATGACGTCAGTCACGTAGGTTGAGTGGGCGGAGTTACATACGACAGTAGCTTCGCACGTTGGATAAAATCTTAAATGCTGAAAGCTATCGATCGTTTTTTGTGCTTGATTATTCTCATATGAGACTACAAATATTTTTATTATATGCATCTCTATGTATGCTGTTATTCTTTTTCACCAAAAGGTACAAAACAATTATTAGCAAAAACCAATTTCAAGAACATGAACAAATCGTTGGTAGCTGCACCGATTCGCCAACTTGCTTTTATTAGTGAACAGTTATTTGGCATTATTTCACAAGTAGGCCTTGTTTCAAGAAATAATGTGAATGCCTGTAGCATTCCATGAATAACAAAACCGGATCATATCGCAACAAATTACATCTTATTGAGGTTGGTTTGAGTTTTAAGGCACAAGGGCCAATTTTTTGGCCAAGCTGCGCCAAACACAAGACAGACAACATCAAGTAATGGATATATACATAACACAAAGAAAGTTTTATAGAAGATTAAAATATCCCCTTTGCAAGTTGCAGGAATCGAACCAACGCCAGCTAGAACTCAGACTTCTTTTACCCAACTTACAATACATCACATTGCAAACAAGAAAACATTCCATGGTGTTTACTTGTTCCCTCATGTGGGGTAAGTGCATACCATGAATCCCATGGGCACTGGAAAGTTTTTCCAATGTTCATGTGAAACAACCCATGAAATGGAATTGAAAGTTATTTTTAAAATTATATCAATGGTAAGTAAAAACAAATAAGAGTCTAAACATGTTATTGAAGGGTATGAGTGTGTGTGGTAAAAATATGAATACTGGAATCGAGTAATAATTAGTTCAATATGAATTCTGAAGATTTGGGTTCGAACTTGGCCCACCTTACCCTATAAATATCCATACGCAAAAGGTTTCACTATCCATATACGTATGATAAAATATCCAAACACAGAAGATTGCAATATCCAAGCGTAATGATGATAAGGAATACATAAAATTGCAAGACACTTTACAATTTCTACTCCATTACACGTTCTCTATTCGTGGTCAAAAGAGGAAGAACCCGCATTTGAAATGTGTATTTTGACAAGGAATTTGCTCTTTCCAGATCTGGAAAGAAGTAAAACAAACAATCGCCCCACTTACTGTGAGAGAACAAAGATTGTTTGACTTCTGAGATGATCTTTGCATCGTGGGATAGGGGTGAGATGAAAGCATTTCCTTCCCCCAAGTAATCCCAAGAATCAACAGGCTGCTGTTATCAGAATTCTCGTCTTAAGCGCGAAGGAATACTTCGAGAACATTTCGATGTTTGTCTTGTCGATTTTAATAGCGTCGTCTTCAATAAGTTCTTCGAGGATAGAAATTCCCTGGTGTCATTGCATCTCCAAACTGCATTTTCATGCAATCAAAATTTCAAAGCAGATTTAGTAGGAATTTTGAACATATCACATATATATTTCGTGTGTTATAGTTTTTTGGATAGAAAATTAACCTGTTTCCTCTTGACTACCTAACAGTTGTAAGTCTATTTTAAAAAAATTCTATCTGTAATTTAATGTGTTTGACTTCAATCTTATATATAGGATTTATCCATCTATTTACCTATACACAGCTATTTTCCCCAATTTTGAGTATGGCGCAGCTTGTAAATTTTTAGGCCATCTTTACGCCACAAAATTCAATCCTTATTGCATATACACTCTGGCCCAACTTGTCCCTTTTGGGCCATCAAATGCAATCCAATCCTAATTACACCTACATTTTGACGCGACATGTTCGTTTTTAGATCTTGTATCACAATATCCAATCGAATCATAAATACAAATATATATTAGCACAGCTTGGCACTCGTTCCACAAAATCCACCCAAATCCTACTATACCTACACTCTGGAACAGGCTGTCCGTCTTCGGACCTTGTGTCACCAAATTCAAACCAACCCTAGCTTCATCTACACTCTGGCTCAGCTTGTCCTTATTTGGAACTCGTGTCACAAAATCCAATCCAATCCTAGCTACACCTACATTCTGGAGTTAGCATGTCCGTTTTTAGACCTTGTGTCCACAATATCCTATCCGATCAAGTAAACCTACATTCTGGCTCAGCTTGTCCTTATTTGGACCTCGTATCACAAAATACAATCCAGTCCTAGCTACACCTACATACTGGCGTTAGCATGTCCGTTTTTAGACCTTGTGTCACAAAATCCAACTTAGTCGTACTACTCTGGCACAGCTTAAAATATCAAATGAGTCCTTCGAGGAAAGCCATGAAAGGTTAGATGAGAGAACAGAGGGAAGTTAATTCAATAAATACTACCAAAATAATTGGATTGACCTGATGATATCTAGTAAATTTGATCCAACTGATGCGAAAATTTGAATAAATTATGAAAAGTTATCAGCAATATATCAAGAGATAGAATATCCTAATGACTTTTACCTCCCTAGGTTACACCTGGGATCACGTCACACTGTTTTCTAGATAAATGCTCGGAATGATAATTGTTATATTTATTTATATACTTATTAAAATATATTTGTAAAAAAAATTGGTACTTTTTAAAAGAACAAATTTATCAACGATTTCATAGGTCATCGGGGACAGAACTACCGGAGTGAACAAGGAATTGAGCCCCTTAGTGCTATTGAAAAAAGAACATATATTCCATAATCAACTCGATTAAAGATAGGAAACGAAAAGCACAAACACTTATTCAACAAGTATCCAACTTAACCAAATTAATATGTTTGTATGACTTCCAACAAGAAATATTCTAGAATTTTTTAAACTCATCTTTGGCCTTCCTGAAGCTTTATGAATCTTTTTTTAAACCTGAATTGCTCAGTATGATTTACTACACTTTACTTCATTCACTACTAGTTACATTTTCAGAACTACTTCACTACTACCAACATTTTCCTTACTACTTACTTCATTTACTACTTCACTACTAGCTACATTTTCATTACTACATACTTCATTTACTACTTTCATTTACTTACTACTTAATTTGCTACTTTCATTTACTTATTACTTCATTTACTACTTTCATTTACTACTTTCATCTACTTACTACTTCATTTAGTACATTTACTACTCAGTTACATTTCCTTTACCACTACTTCACTTATTTTCATTTACAGTTTCATTACATTCATTTACTTACATTACGTCATTTTATTACATTACAGATAAATCGTATTTATGTACAAGCAAAATACACATGATTCTTAAATTTTTCCAGAAACGTTCGTTCTAAAATCTTACGTCATTTCTTAAAAGGCTAAACACTAATATCACAAAAATATTTAATCATAGAATGATTCTAAAATAGACTAAAATAATTTAAGAAATGTACTTTTGACACTTTTCAAACCAATTGAACACAACGTATTGTATACTTAGTATTTATATTTATACATAACTGGTTATACATGTTCGTGTATTCATATGTGTATCTGCACTGTAGGAGTAACGAATAGGGGAATATATTGAGAAGCATGATGCAATAGCGAAAAGCAATTTCGTAGTAATCTTTTCCAGCCAACATTATTGCATTTCAAGCGGATCCAAGGGAAGATTTTCAATTTTGTGTGGGGGTACAAATGCGGGAGAATAAATGAACTGGAATTCATTTCGATACGGTTTCGGAGAGAGAAAAAAGAACCATTAAGAATAATATTCTTTGCTCTTTATATAAAGCGTGATGAACCAGGTATTCATTTTCTATGCAAATCATTTCACAGTGCAAACTTTTTCTCGTGTTTCTGTATCGAATCTCAATTTGAAAAGTATATATTAATAGATAGATATAGATACTTCTCCGTTACACATATACATATACATACACACACACATATATGTAGATAGATAAATACAGATAGATACTTCGCCTTACTATTATCTATTACTACTTCGAAAGTAGTAATAGATATTGTGACGGCCCGTACGGAATCAAAAAATAATTCGTACTGAGGGGTCACAGAGACCCCTTATGACCATCATTATGTGGAGTCGAACAGTTCAGGATCGTGTTGGGTATACCTGTATACTTTTAATTCTAATTTTAATTATGTTTTAATTCTATGTAGTGTGTTATGGAGTGTCAAGTTTTCGTGTTGAAAGGGTTAACTTGCTTTTCTCTTATATTTAATGCATAACATAATGGTGTTTTGGAAGTGTAAGAGCATTTTTAGCATACTTGCTGCTCATACGTAGAAAACACCATTTCGTGTTGTCAGGCTCCTCCCTGATGACCCCTGATCCACCAACAGCACTCGTTTCATCTTTAAAATTCCTTTCAAATTTATTTTGCTTGAATTATTCCTATCTCACTCACCATGTTGTCCATTATTTGAATTTCTATTTGATGATGACTACTAAATAAATCATCTCGTGATTCCCCTTACGAATCTAATTGGTGGTGAAAAATCTATAGTTTTGCACCGAATTTAAATCAAAACAAATGCAATGGATGATTTAAAATTAATATTTTAAAAATGAATTCAGGTTGTGCTGTCAAGTATTACATTCGAATGCTTAATCAACTAGCAAAATGAATCCTGATAGGAAAGCTGGAAAAGGTTAAGAAAGAGAAAGAAAATTATTCTTTGATAATTTAAGTAAATTATTTCTCTTTCTATTCCCGCACAGAATACAGACAGCATTTTGATTTTTCATTTCCGAACAAAACCAATTTTAACGAAACAAACTTTACTCTGACTCCCACATGTAAATAACTCAAAAACTTTCTGCACAAAAATTGTTTGTCAAGTATTCTCTTTGTTAAACGCGCGTGTCGCTTTCTGTGCAACACTTACTTACTTCGCCTTATTTTAGAACACGTTAATCAATTTTCCGATAACTTTTTCCTCTTTCCGTTCCATTTCGGAACTGCGACTGGAGGATTCGTCACAAACACTTCGGAGACCGGCGTGGTGGAGACGCTAAACTTAATTATACGCGCACTAAACTGACAAAGGCTTAAATGCATTTTCAAAATTGTTTTTAACTCTACTTGGAAATAGAAGAAACTGGTGACAAAATGCCAATAGGAAACTGGTTACCGAAACAAATATTTATAGAAGAATGAATCCGTGATTATATATAATTTCACGTTTAGGATTGTTTTTGTATTGAATCATAAAAATCTTGATTTGATTTCTAACGAAATTGGGTTATTGTGAAGAAAGGAATAAGTGCTTTCAATCAATGAAACTTCATTTCCTCACTTATGTTAGATATACTGTAAAGTGAACATTCATACGAATCGTGAATATATTGTGATTTAACTTTAATGTTACATTTTGTAATGTCTCAGTTTTCTAAATCATAATATACTCCATTATTTAAAATTGACTTGAAGTTATGTGCATAATTTTATTTTTCGCTAAACGTTGTCACTCTGATCAAAGAAGAAATTTTACTTTTTATGTGACATTTTGTAATGTGTCAGTAAAGCATAATATATTGACATTATTTAAAATTGACTTGAAGTTGTTTGCATACTTTTATACTTCACTATAATAAAAGAGAAAATTTTCTTTTTAAGCTACATTTGGTAACGCCTCAGTTTTCTGATTTAGAACATATTCACTTTTTGACGTGAATAAGTCTTCAAAAACGGAACAGTACTGGCTGAAAGGAGGGGGTACACAATATGTTGATATTCTACGGTGCTGGGCAAGACTTGGGCCAGTATAACTTCGGATTGAGGGGAGTAAGGACTGCCGAAATTGTCATTCGAAAGGTCATGTCACTACGTCAAAATGTGTCATTCGAAAGCTATCGCACTACGCTACAAGTAATATTGAACAACAATTAATATCAAACTGCACTTTAATTCCTCCAACAGTAAACTAATTGTTAAATATTCACAATAAACAATTGTTCAAACTTCCTATACCTGCTTCATTTTTTCCAAAATCAAACATCAGACTCGAGTATTCACATCAAAAATACGCTTTGCGTCCTAGACGCAACTTACCATGTTTCTAAATTGAATTGAAGCTGGCATATTTTTATTTTCCACGATATGTTTCAATTGCAATCAAAGAGGAAAAGGTATGCTCATTTCTCAAAGTATTTAGGCAATCACGCCTTTCCTACTCTTGGCGTTTAGTTCTAGACTAATTTTTAGATTTAGAATAATGGTCCCGGTGAGAAATAGAAGTACGTAAATTATTAGTACTTTAAATCAATTTTAAAAAAGTGGATAGAATAAAACTCAGAAAACTGAGATGTTGCAATTTGAAAAACTTAAAACCTTCAAGTTGCAAGCGTTTTTATTACATAAATAATTGAAAGCTAGCATACACTTGCGTAGCATATGCGCTATTGAAGAAAATATTACGCATATATAACTATGCATATATTTTACATCTCATTATATACATTTATATTACATATAAATGCCAATAAGAATGAGCGAATGAAATAAATTGTAGCTACAGTATTCATTCACTGAACCTCATCCATTAAGAGTATGCATCAATTATGTGACAAATTCTGTTTATCCTCCAAGTGGTTTTGACCAGATATCTTGTCCATCAATATCTGACCAATTTTTCTCATCATCAAGATGTTGCCAATTCCTTTATGATGGCAAGATCAAGACTGACTTGGTCAGTTTTCTTCTCTTGACGAGATATCTCGTCCATAATGATTTGGTAAGCCTTGATAGCGACGTCAGATACTAAGTTTTGATAGCGACGTCAGATACCACGTAAGACATAAAATAGTACCTTATCGAGGCAGCTCAAAGGAGGGTTAAATCCAGAAAAGTCTGTCAAAAACTGCTCAAGTTCTATTGTGGTAGGTAGGTAAATATTTTAATTAACGACGCACTGGAGCAAAGCAACGAGCTATTGGTGACGGTCAGGGATCAAACCAGAGTGGAAAGATCCTAGGACAAACCACGTAATTTTGAACCATGGTCAGTTGACAAGGTCACACTTGAGTTTGCACTCCTCTCCAAATTTCCACACCACGCCAACGTGAGGACATTTGAGGCCATGACCAATTTAACGTGCACCAGTCCCCTTTGTACAAGACGGGCTTTGGTTGGATTCAAACTCTCAACCCTCTCCGGTTGCTAAGCCGTTACTCTTCCAACAGGGCTACTGCGGCCCAAAGTCCATTGTGAAAAATTGAGTTCGATAGGAAAACGCGACCATTTACAAAATGCTCCAACTAAATTCCGTCTCAAAGCAGAAATTACTTTAGTTATCTTTCTCCCACTACACCATAGCCTACGCATCTCGAAATCCAATTGCAGTAATTTCGCAGTACTTCACAACACGATGCGCTCCATATTATCATAAATGCAATATTCCTCCAGCTTCTAATTCTGCTGCTCTAATCTCCTTAACCCATACCGAACGTGAACTTAAATCACATGCCAAATGGAATTCAGGTTAAAGGAATTACTGTGAATTGTTCCAGGAACGAAAAGTCGCCGTGGAGCATTCAAGTCATTATGTTGCCCTCGAAATATATTTATTTGAATTATTTATATCGAAGGAAAGCGCTAATGGTGATGGTTAAGGACCGACTTGGATTAAAATTCTCGCGATGAATTTGGCTTGAATTATTAATGCAAATGTTATTATAAGTTTTCGATTTATAATGCGCTTCATTCGGATCCTGTGCTTGAATTTTGTTTGTTGTGCAATGAATAATAATTCTTGGTGGATGCTTATTTAAACTTAACTAGACGCACAAAAGCAAATATTTATTTTATATTAATGTGCGATGGAATATTTTACTCATAGACCATCTAATGAAGTAGGAGAGTATGCTCGCAGATTTAGGGCCGTGGTAGAGGAAGGGATTGGAAATAGGAGGGTTGCAAATACAGCCAAAGACCGTCACGTTAAATCCGTCGTGGCCTCAAATGTTCTCACGTTGGCGTGGTGTGGAAATTTGAAGAGTGGGGTGCCAGCTCTGGTGTTGTCTCGTCATCTGACCGTGGTGTTGACCTCTGATATTTCCCTTTGGGATTGATTCTGGACCATCACCAATAGCCCGTTATGTTGCCAATGTGACATTAATTAAAATACCTACCTACCTAAATTATTGATTGGTTAAAGTGATTATCCATCATGATCGAAAACACTAGTCTAAAGCTTCGATAGCCAACTGGGTAAGTCGAATCGTAAATACTCACGTGATTTACTATTCAGATATCTTACTTCGCCTACATGCTCTATCTCTTTCTTTAGAAGGTCGATGATTTTACTAAGCTGACGTCAATACTCTAGTTCGGATGGATTTTTATACTTGCAAAATCAATTATAATTGAGTGTGTACTCTTTAAACTAGAAACAGAAAGGCAAGCATTGATTTTGCATTAAGCTTTATTTTGCTGAATTGATGTAAACACATTCGTGCGGCTAAATTTTTATTATTATAAAAATAAATTACAATTCTGTGGATGCTCTTTTAAACTTAACTAGAAACAGGAAAGCAAATATTTATCTTTACATTAATGCAGGATGGTATGTTTTACTAAGCTGACGTAAATACACTCGTGTGGCTAGCTTTTTATTGCTATACAAATAAACTGTATAATTCTGTTGATATTATTTCAAACTTTGCAGAAACAACAAAAGCAAATATTTATTTTGATATCAATACGCGCTCGTGCATTATGCTAATCTGAAGTTAATATGTTGGTGTGGCTAGATTTTCATTATTACAAAATCAATTATTTACTTAACTAGAAACAAAAAATAATTATTTACCTTTTTATCAATGGAAGATTGGGTAATCAGTTTTTATTATTCCTATTACAGAAGCAAACTATTAGCTCTTAAGTAATAGTCACCATAGTGAATATCGCTTAAGGAATAATCAGTAATTTTTACCATGCATAAAATATTAAAAATTTCAGAATGTAGCCTATAACCTAAGCGAACTGATTACTAATTTTATGATAAATGTAAAAAATTAGTAATACGTTCGTCAATGAACGTTTAAGTCTCCGACACTGCATAAATTACATCCTATTAAGGCTTAGAAAGAGTTCATCAATGAACTGTAAAAATCTTCTCTAATACTGAGTAAAAAGTATCTGAAAAGGCTTAGCAAAGGCTCATCAATGAACGGTAAAAATCTTCTCTAATACTTAGTAAAATCATTCGAAAGGGCTTATAGCAAAAGTTTCTCAATGAACGGTAAACGGTTTCTCCAATAGTGAGTAAAAAATATCCAGTAAAAAGTTCATTAATGAACACTATGAAATACAATTATATCCTTATTCATTCCTAAGTAAGAAAAAAATCATCCAACTAAGTATCAACGAACCTAGAGGAAATATAAAAAATAAACTATATTTTATTCTTCCATAAAAGCATCCAGAAATTCTCCATGCATTCATTGGTCCAGATCATTCAAAAAATGGGCAAAAGAAGATTTAAAAAGCTTTTAACTATCAGACACTAACTATTCCACCTGTAGTTTGATTAGCAACAAACACTGCCATTCATACGCATAACTATCTCATTAAGACAATGCACATTCCCAAACGGATTTCTATAGGAAAATCATTAGATTATCCAATAACAGACCTATTTTTAAAGATCATTAACGTATAAATCTACGAAATTTTTATAGAACTCGTGTAACCTCATCTCTCATGGCATCAATTACGAGTACACTCTATGAATGTTTCTTTTTATGTCATTAAATTACCGATAAATAAAACAATACGGTTAAAAAACGCTTGGAAGATGAACTGATAAATCTGATTCTTGGAATTGTTATTGAATAGTAGAATAAACAGATGTCTGGGCTAATCATATTGTGTAATCTGGTAAAGAAAACGCGTGAGAACTAAACGCTTAAAAAAGTAACTGATCGATCTTATAATTGGAATTGTATTGAATAGTAGAATAAATAGACGTCAGTGGTACTGTGTAATATACTTAAAAGGGATAAACCAGTACTTATATTGTGTAATAATTATAAAACATACATGCATAAAGGGGTAAACCTGTAGCTATATTGTGTAATACACATAAAGAGGTAAACCGGTGCTATACATTTGTATTTTTGTAAAAAATTTAGAGAAAAATAACATTTTTTTTTTCAAATTCAGACTGGGAAATGTCTCTTTTTAAACTTCCAAATTCAGTTCGCAAAAAATATGATTCATATTTCAAATCTGAATTACTGTGTGTGCATATAAGCTTTTTAGTAATAAGTATAAGCAAATACGGAATTTCTAGTCTCTCAACTCTTGTTAACCCTTGTGATCGATATCAAAACTGACTAGATCTTGATGGACTATATATTTTGTCGTTAGAAGAAAACTGAGTATTTGAAAGTTAAGGCCTCGGAAAAAAAGACAGAAATGGGCCTTCTAAAATAACTTCAATCCGATAAAATTATACCTTTCAACATGAAAATAAGTTCCCTGTTTTGACTCTCGGAGTGGTTCAGAAGCATATATCCGTTTAGCAACCTTCAGTCTTTCCTGAATGACTTCTAGTCAGTTTTGACCTTCTTGAATAATACAATTTTGCCTAGGTTTCGCTCACTCAATGGATGAGTTATTTAGTCGTGTGTTGTGAGGTAAGAGCACCACCACACTAGTCAGAAATCTCATTATCGCACAGAAGTTAAACTCTTGACGTAAACACGTCTTTAAAATTGGAACACTACTCGAGCATACACGAAAAGTTGAGCGATACCAAAAAGCGTTAAAAGTGTTTTGCCTTCTGATTTCTGAATTAGAAGAAACATCCAGAAAATAAACAGCGTCGTGTAGACAAAGGATGTCCATATCTAACATGATCTTCAGACCGAGTGCGCATGAGCGTGGGAAAGGGGTCTCCGATATGCCAAAATTCAATGGTGCTAGGCGAGATTTGGGCCAGTGTATCTTTGGGTTGAGTGGTTTGAATACTGCGTAAGTAATTCACGTAAAAGGTGACTTTCGAAAGCTACCGAACTAAGCTAAAATTAACATTGTACAACAACAATCTCTCAACAATTATTACCAAACTACACTTTAATCATTAAAACTGTAAATTAATAATCGAATATTCACAATTAGCAACCGTTCAAACATCCTATGTCTGTTTCATTCATTCAACAATCCAACATCATGCCCGAGTATTCACGTGAAAACTCTGTTTTGAGTTCTCGAGACAACCTACCATTTTTAATACCTTTCTGCGTAGTACATTCTGTTACAACAGCTTTTCCAGACATTACAAGGGACTCATGATATTCGAATGAGTTAAATTTTTCAAAGTCTGAATGCTATCAGGTTCACTTTGAAAGGGTTCAGTTACACAGAAAAGAGTACACGCCAATTTAAAGCGCACCGTTTGACTCAATCATATCAGTGTCTTATGATGCTCTGAAACCACAAGATGGAACAAGGCATTGCACTTATCTACCATAAAACGCACAAACCTTTATGGTTCTGTAATATGTTGTCCCTATTTGATTTTTCGCAATTTTAAAACTAACGTATATCTGCAGGGGAAAATTCGATCGCTTTTATTCATGCGTAATTTATTGTAGAGTAAATTTAGATGTACCATTCAATAAGGTAGTACCATTCACAAGATGAATGAATTAACGTCGTACTGGAGCAACATAACGTGCTATTTCATTCAATAATGAAAATCAAATTGCGTGCGTAGATTTATATGCATAAACTTTTTATAAGGGACTGTTATCATATTAAATTGTGCATAAACTTCGCAATTTCCTATGACTAAACTTATGTTTGACGCCATATTTTGAATCGATATCAAAATTTAATTTCGTATACCAAATTTCAAGTTATTGTGTTCAACTGTTTCGGATTATGGGTATGGAAAATTTATCTAGTGTTAAATTGATTTATCAGACTTCTATTCGCACACACATGCATTCCGAAATAATCCTTCTATCAAGCTAAAAAGTTTTATTTTGTTATTTCTTTAGAACGCACACAAAATGTACGTAAAATATATTAATTATGAAACTTATATACGGAAAAATTATGAACATAAACCTTCATGAATTTCGATGGAAATGAATTCAGTTATGAAGCTTTTATAAGACTATGACAAGAGTTTTCAATGCAAATTAACAAATCAGACGGAATGCGAAAATCCTATTTCCTTTATTGCTCTCGTATGATACATATCGAGGTTACCTTAAATTGTAGCTTATTGCAAGTTTGGTAACGTTTACCATTTAATCTTATTCGAGTTGGTCGCTCTACTATCATATATAAATTCGGAATTCTTAATTGGATTTTTGATCGACGAATTGCTGAAATAATTTTCTAAAAACAAGCCAAGTTTTGTTATGTTTGATATACTTGCAAGAAACACTTTCCGTTGCAGAAACACTACCGCCACACATTTAGCTTGCAGAAAATGCCTTCTATACATAATTTCACCTCTTTCTACTAGCAGGATTTGATTATAAATAATAAACTAAATATTCTCTATTTTTAGGCAATTTTGTAAAACGAAATAATTAACTTTTAGGACTATCTTACATAAAAAATGCTGGTGCTCATAAATGAAGATAAATTTAATAAATTATCCAAATTAATAAAACAATTTAAAGACTAAATTAGAAGGCAGATAGTTACGATCATATATCATTCGTAGAACAAGAATAATCATTTGAAACTACATAAAAACAGATTGCTTGGCATGCACACATCGATACACATCAAGAATAAATAGTACTTCTAAATTTCTATTGATTCCTAGCAAGTTAATATTCATAAGTGAAAATGATCCTATCATTTAAAGTAAATACTCATCAGATTACAACCTGAAAATAATTTAGAACCCACCAAAAAAGATTATTTGGAATGCATACATCGCGATGCATATCAAAAATAAATAGTACTTCTAAAATTCCATTGATTCCTAGCAACTAAATATTCCTAAGTGAAAATGTACTTCGCCATTGCAGTAAATACTCATCAGATAATAATCTAGTAAATCCTCTAAAGATGCAATAAAAAAGCAGAGTATTACGGATACTCTCATCAGTGTATAGTAATACAAGTAGTACTTACACGATGTATCGATTCCTACCATGTGAATATCCCCTCAATGCTCTTCCCAATTGAAATAAATACTCATCCAGACACACGAAACAATAGCATAAATCATTTGGCGATGCAGCAAGCAGTTATATTATTTTGAATACGCTTATAAATGAGTAATAACCAAAGTAGGACTTATACCCATGTAATCGCGATTCATAGCCCCAAGTTAATACTTCTCTATATAAATGCTTTTATCATTCGAATAAATGCTCAACGCATAGGCGTTGTTAGAGATACGGTCTTCATTGAATGAAAACAATATTATTTATGCATAATTGATCCCTTTCAAGTAAGTATTTATCGATAAAAATGTTTCTCTAATATAAGTACACTCATTTACACAATAATTATATAAATCATTCAACGATATAAGGCAAATCGTTTAAAGATACTCTCCTAAAACAAACGCTAGTGAAAGCAGTTCTGATACATGCATATCGATTTTAGCTAGTAAATGTTCCCAATGAAAATGCTCCTCTTTACTATGTAAACACTCATCTATACAGTAACAGATAAATAATTTAAAAATCTAACGATAAGTCTTAAGGATACGCTCCTAATATAAATGGGAATGAAAGTAGTTCTGATACACATGTGTAGATTTCTAGTGAGTAAATGTTTCCAACAAAAAAATCCTCTTCGTAAACACTTATACAATAGCAGATGAATAATTTAAAGATCCAACAAGAAGAAATATGTCTGAAAGATCACTCCCAAAGTAAACGCCTATGGAAGTAGTTCTGATACAAATGTATCGATTTCTAGCGAGTATAAATGTTCTCAACAAAAATAATCCTTTTCATTAAGTAAGCACAGATAAATAATTTAAAGATACGACGAAAACAGATATAGTTTAAGGATGCTCTCCTAAATTAAACGGCAATGAAAGTAGTTTTGATACACATATATCGGGGGATTTCTAGTTAGTAAATGTTCCCAATGAAAATACTCCCCTTTATAATGTAAACATTCACCTAGACAGTAACAGATAAATAATTTAAAGATCTAATATGAAGAAATATGTCTGAAGGATGAGCTCCTGAAGTAAACGCAAATGAAAGTATTTCTGATACATGTGTATCAATACAGCAAGTAAATGTTCTCAACAAAAGTAATCCTCTTCATAAAGTAAACACTCATCTAGGCAATAACAGATAAATAATTTAAAGATCCAACAAGAAGAGATATAACGAAACAATGAGCTTCTAAATTAGAAACCAATGAAAGTAATTCTAATACATACGGATCGATTTCTAACAAGAAATGTTCCAAGTGAAAATATCTAGACATAACAGATAAGTAATTTAAACATCCAACAAGATGATTAATTTCTTAAGGAATAACCGTTTAACGAATTTACTACTAAAATAAATGGCAACGAAAGTAATTCTGATACACAAGTATCGATTCCTAGCAAATATTCTTCAATGAAAGTACTCCTCTTACTCAAGTAAATACTGATATAGACAATAACAGATAAATATTCAAAATGAAAAGACAAATTATTAGAACTCTCTCCAACATAGATAACACAAGTAGAGCTTAAACATCTCTATTAATTCCCAGCTAAATATTCCTCTACGTAATTGCTGGTGTCGGTGAAGTGAATACACATCTAGAAAATAGCAAATGAAAACCATTTAACGTCCAAAGCAGACTGGCCACAGCAATTTCATTTGCCTACTCCATATTAATGTAGGCACAAAAGAGAGCTCTAATGCGGAACTATCACTTGTGACCTCGAAACGCGTAAACCCGGACACTGAACCACGAATTTAGAGTGAGGGATATTGATTTGGGGCGGGTGGCCCAAAATAGAAATTTGGCAACTTATCAAATCAAGAAGCTCTCCCCGAACAATCAACAACTGCCCCCCGGCCAACCCCCTCCCGCTTTTTTTTATTGTCATCCAGCCATAAACAGAAGCTCGCACATGCGCCGATTCATAACATGAACATGACATGTTTTTGTTATTCTGGAGTACAGTCGATAATGTAAATGAGTCGATTATTTGCAATACTGCGCATGCGGAGTCTTGATTGATGAGGTTCGGTTAATGAAAGCTGCTGCTGGGAAAACGTGGGATTAAACGGTAGCCGATTGAAAGTGTTGAACTTCGGTCAGACATAGGTTACTTTTATTGGAGTTTAATCACTGGGGTTCGTTCTTACAAAGCTATTTGCTTAGGATCAGCATCAGATTCTTTTAACGATTTTTTGATTTTTAACGGGGAAGACTTTTATGATTTTGTTATCTGCTTAATCCTCGTAGTGGCTTCGACGAGATATTTTGTCCATCGAGATCTGATCAATCTTGCCATTGACGATACCTCGTAATCAAGATATTGTCGATTTGTGTGATGACGATATCAAGATCTGGCCAGTTTTCTTCTAATGACGAGGTATCTAGTCCATATAAGCCTGATCAGTTTTGCTAATGACGAGATATCTCGTCATTAGAAGAAAACTCACCAGGCTTGACGGACAAGATACCTCACCATTAGAAGAAAACTCACCACATCTTAGATCTTGATGGACAAGATACCTCACCATTAGAAGAAAACTCACCACATCTTAGATCTTGACGGACAAGATACCTCACCATTAGAAGAAAACTCACCACATCTTAGATCTTGATGGACAAGATACCTCACTTAGAAGAAAACTCACCACATCTTAGATCTTGACGGACAAGATACCTCACCATTAGAAGAAAACTCACCACATCTTAGATCTTGACGGACAAGATACCTCACCATAAGAAGAAAACTCACCACATCTTAGATCTTGATATCGTCACCATAAAAAAATCGACAACATCTTGTTTACGTGGTATCTCACCGATTGAAAAATTGGACAGATCTCGATGGACAAAATATCTCGTCAAAACCGCTTGGAGGGTTAATATTGGAGTATGCATTACGAAGGATGTAAAAACTAAGTGATTTTCTTTCCCCGAACCTAATAGTTAACAGAATGTGCCACATAATTGATTAAAATTCTTGATGGATGAGGTTCAGTTAATAGATCTTCTAACAGTTTGGGAAAGCACACATGGGATTAAACGGTAACGTATAGAAAGCGTTGGACTGCAGTCAGACATGCTAGTTTTATTAGAGTTTGGAGTATCGATTTTGCAAAAATTTTACTTTGGATCAGCATCAGATTTTTATAATTACAAGGTAAAACGTTTATGATTTTGGTATTTGCTTCAAATCGGGGTACTTCCGTAAGATGTGAAAAATAAGAGCTTATTTCTGCGCACAGAGTAATTTTAATGTAATTGGATCCCTCCAAGTGGTTTCAACAAGTTCTCGTCCATCAAGATCTACCCAATTTTGCTAATAACGAGATATCTCGTCAACAGATATTTCCAGTTTTTTTTAGGATGACGTGATCAAGATCTGGTCAGCTTTCTTATAATGACGAGATATTGCTTTCATGAAGATCTGCAGATGATTTTGTTGATTACGAGATACATAGTCGAGACAACCACCAGGTTTGGTTGGTTTGTTGGGGTTTTTATGGCGTAAGGGCCATATTTGGCCATGCTGCGACAAACACAAGGCATACAATATCAGGCACACAAGCATTTAAAGGTTTACTGACAAAGAGAAATACACCCAGGGATTAATGCACCTGACAGGAATCGAACCTGCGCCGCCTACAACTCGAAGGTTGCTAGTGCAGTGGGCATACCTACTGAGCCCCGACAACCATCAAGAGGGTTAAGCGGTAGCTGCTTGAAAGTGCTGCAGTGTGGTTAGAATGCTACTTTTATTAAAATTTAATAGGTTTTTTGGCCCTACAAAACTATATGGTTCGGATTGTGATGACGATTTTCTGTGATTTTTCTATAATTTTAGTATCTGCTTAAAATCGGAGTGCCGTTTAAGGAAAAATTTAAAAACTTAATGCTCATGTATTACTGCGAATCTAGCAGTTATGTAATTGAAGATTAATCTGTATGGATGGGGCTCGGTTAATGAATACCATTGTACCAATCGGGAAAGCGTGGGATTTAACAGTAACTCGTTAGTGCAGTCAGATATATTAGTTTCAATGGAATTTACTCAGTGATTTGGTCTTACAAAAATGTTTGTTTAGGATTAGCGTTGGATTTCTAAAATGATCATTTGTAATTTTTAACGGAAAAACGACTACATCGGAATTCGTATCACGAAAGATGCAAAAAATAAATTATAATTTCCCAGAACAAAACCGGTAACAGAATTTGCCATGTAATCGATGAATAATATTGATGGAGGAGGTTTCTAAAATGATCATTTGTGATTTTTAACTGGAAAAACGTCTACGTCGGAATACGTATTACGAAAGATGTAAAAAATAAATTATTATTACCCAGAACCTAACCGGTAACAGAATTTGCCATGTAATCAATGAATAATATTGATGGAGGCGGTTTCTAAAATGATCATTTGTGATTTTTAACTGGAAAATCGTCTACGTCGGAATACTTATCACGAAAGATGTAAAAAATAAATTATTATTTCCCAGAAACCGGTAACTAAATTTGTCATGTAATCAATGAATAATATTGATGGAGGCGGTTCAATTAATGGATACTGTTGGTATTTTTGTGTAAATGTATCAAACGGAAACGCGCACGCGAATTGAAGGTTTCGAGTACTGCTTCCAGACATGTTTTTTTTTGGTTATTTGATTTTACGAAACCGTTTTTAGGAACATTTAGATTTGTATAATTATCATCCATAAATATTTATCGTGACAGTTCTGGTTTGGGCATCCGTTTGAAATCGGAGTACGTATTTTGAAAGATGTAAGAGCTAAATGTTTTTTCTTCGAATCTAACTGTTTTCAGAATTTGTAATGTAATTATGATCAATCTTTCTTGAGGCAAATCAAAGTACCGATTCCCTCAAAATGAAAAGTTAATTTTTAGTGGTTTATAAAAGTGTTAGATCTATTAAAACTCCTTACATTTAAATAAAGTGTACTTTTAAGTCAAAAATTGTCTATGCCTAGTAGAAGCAGGTAACGTAAGCATATCGAAATACACTGAACCCTTATAAATAAAGAAAGCCTAGTCTCTATTGGTCAATAAAAGATTTCTAGACCTACTACAACACTCTAAAATAATTAATTAACTCTATTATAAATTACAATGAGTTTGTTTTTAACATGGGAAATTTGAATTGGCACTTTAGATGGTTAATTGGATGTGATAGATTTAGGGCACTGTTTAACTTAACCTTTTAATAGGACAAATAAAAATAACAATGCACAAAAAATGCAGCAGCTAAGTTCATATTAGTCTATAAGAAATGGTTAGGTCTGTTGCGGATCAGTTAATCTAAAAAATGCATTTTTATACAGCATTTGCTTTTGATCCATGTAAAATAGCCTTGGGCTTCAACCTAGAATTAAAATCTATCGATGCCCTTAACTTAGAGAACTTTAACACGGAGTCTTTAACTTTAGGCAAATCGGAATACCCTAGAAAAAGAAAATCCAAGCTCCTATTAATCTAAACGTTGAATATGTATTTACGACATCCTTATAAATAAAAAGTGTTTCCATTAATTAAGGTCTTGGAATCTATTAATTAGGTAAAAGCAACCCTCGACTGTAGACGCACCAACACAATACAAAATCGAATCCAATTTTGCTAATTGGATTCGATTCCGTATCGAAATATATTTTTAAAGTATAATTAAATCTTTACTTGCTCCAACATCGTAGGGCGCAATAGTGACGAACAGCTTTATGTATTCCCATAAAATGCTACTTGAAAGTGTAAAAGCTCACAAGCAGTTTACCAATTAATAGAAACATCAGCCGATCAATTATTCAGTTGGATTAAAGACCTCTCAAAAGTTTTCTATAAAACTATTTTCGCATAATTAGTACTTTGGGAAGAATGCAAAATTGTATTTCCCCGGGAGATTTCTTTCAGTTCCGTTTCTTTGTCATTGATTGGCAAAGATTGCGTTAATAATTTTTAACGGTTAGAGTTCTGCTAATGAGATTGACATTTAAAAGCTTGGGTGGTTCGCGATTTAATGTCAGATTTTGATAGCTGTTGCATTGATAGAACTCGAGTCTTGCTCAATGGGATATTACTTGATGGGGATATGTTTTGCTAATGCACAATAATTTAGCGTAACTCTTTATGCAGAGGTAATGGTTTCCGTTTTAATTACTTGTAATATTTGTCTTTCTTTAAGACAGGTTATAGTTAAGATTGATCTATTATGTCATTTGGAATTTAATTTTCAACGAATTGAAAGATGAATAAATTCTGAAAAGGGAAAGTATGCGTTTCGTTTCTTAAAAGTAATACATAATTTTAGCCCTTTTCTATTAACCAGATATTAACAAAGACAGATTTTATAGAAAAATGCCATTGTTAAAGAACGGACCAATGAATTAAATTCGAAAGATGTAAATATTTTTTTTTTACAATTAGTACCATACCATTTATTGTGTCAATCTCGGGCTATTAACCCTCCAAGTTTCGACAAGATATCGCGTCCATCAGGATCTGACGGACGTCTGATTCCTTACTGGTATTCATTATCTACACTAGATCTAGATGATCTAGGTACACTAGATCTTAATGGCGAGATATCTCGCCATTAAGATCTAGTCAGTTTTCTTCTAATGACAAGATACCTCGTCCATCAAGATGTGGTCAGTTTTATTCTAATGAAGAGATATATCGACATCAAATCTGCTCAGTTTTCTTCTAATGACGAGATATCTCGCCATCAAGATCTGGTCAGTTTTCTTCTAAAGACAAGATACCTCGTCCATCAAGATGTGGTCAGTTTTCTTCTAATGAAGAGATATCTTGCCATTAAGATCAGGTCAGTTTTCTTCTAATGACGAGATATATCGACATTAAATCTGCTCAGTTTTCTTCCAATGACGAGATATCTCGCCATTAAGATCAGGTCAGTTTTCTTCTAATGACGAGATATATCGACATTAAATCTGCTCAGTTTTCTTCCAATGACGAGATATCTCGCCATTAAGATCAGGTCAGTTTTCTTCTAATGACGAGATATATAGACATCAAATCTGCTCAGTTTTCTTCTAATGACGAGATATCTCGCCATCAAGATCTGGTCAGTTTTCTTGTAATGACGAGATACTTCGTCCATCAAGATGGTCTAATGACAAGACATCTCATCCATCAAAATCTGATCAGTTTTGCTATTGACGAGCCACCTCGTCGAGGCAACCACTTGGAGGGTTAACTCCGATTTCCCGGTGTCTTCTATGCAATCTAAAAGCAATGACCGTCAAATAAAAACTAGAAAAAAGAGCAGCAATCAACTGGGAGCTAAACAATCTTGTCAAAAGTTCTCTAAAGTAGCTTCCCGGTACAAATGTAAGTTATGCCAGTGTCCTATCCGGGAAAACAAGCAAGACAACTCCCTGAGTCCACAGGATGAAACCTGAACAGTTCAAACTGTAAATTAATAGTCCAATATTCACACACACGCAATAAACAATCGCTCAAACTTCATTATCTTCCTTCTAACATTCCTTCATTCATTCTACAACCCAATATCAGACCCAAGTATTCTCGTGAAAACTTCGGTTTGTGTCCTTGACGCAACCTACCAATTTTTGCAGTGTGTACTCCGATATCCAAAGTATAAAGAATCTACATTCTACATTATAACATTTTGTATCTGTCTTCCGCATTCTAACATTATATATCCCCAACATTCTAACATTCTATGTCCTCAGTATTCTAATATTCTGTACACTCAGCATTCTAACATTTCATATCCTCAGCATTCCAACATTCTGTGCCCTTGGTATTTAACATTCCAAGTACTCAACATTCTAAATCCCCAATATTCTTAACATTTTTTTATCATTAGCGTTTATCATTCTATATCCTCGAAATTCTAACGTTCTTATCCTCAGCATTCTAATATTCTATATTCTCAACATTCTAACATTCCATATCCTCTACATTAATTATTCTCAACATTCAATATTCTTACCATTCCAAGTTTGGAGACTGGGGTGCCAGTTCAGGTGTTGACCTCGTCATCTGACCGTGATTCAAAATTATGAGGTCTTGCCCTCGGTCTTTCCCTTTGGGATTGAACCCGGACCGTCGCCAATAGCTCGTTGCGTTACACCAGGTCGACGTTAATTAACTACCTACCTTAACATTCTATAGTCCCAACATTCTAACTTCTTGATATCCTCAGCATTTAAATTTTATGTCCTCAGCATTCTAACATTCCATTTCCCTCAGCATTCTAAAGCTATATTACCTAAGAATTCTAACATTCTATATCCCCTCCATTATAACTTTCGATATCCCCAGTGTTCTAATATTCTATGTCCTTAACCTTTATTCCGTTCCAGATCAAATGTCTTCTAAGAAAAGATTTCGTTTTTTCCTTATTCCCTTTCAGCCTTTCTTTTCCCCTGAATTCATTTCCCGATACTTCTGTAAACAACCACCAATAACCTTGCTGAAAGACAACCGAAGTTTAGTTACTTTACTCGAAGACGTATTAGATCGGCGGTTTGCGTGTCTTTTCTTGATGAGTAAAAACTGACTTCATCACATCCCTAAATTGAACCCTGTCGCTACTCTGAAATACCCAATTTTGAGGATGAAGGTAGAATCTATGTTGCTTCGGGTGAAGTTTTTCACGTCAGGATAAGGAATTTCGTTTTATATTTGGAGACCAAGAACTTTTGCTATAGTAAAATGGTTGAAGCGAATGGTTTTACTTCAGTAAAATGTTTGGAGCAAATAGTTTTGCTTCAGTAAAATGGTTGAAGCGAATGGTTTTGTTTCAGAAGAAAGTTTGCTCAAAAGAATGGTTGTTTCTTGTTGCGTTGTTGCTCGAGTTCTTGGTGTGTAAACTCTCAAAAACATATCGAGATTTTATTAAAAATGCCTTCACAATATTTAACAAAAAACCCTTTCACCGAAATTTCAATCAACTATGAATTCTATGAATTTTATTTCTTTGAATTCTACCAATTAGGAATTCTATGAATTTTATTATGAATACTGCCAAATTCTATGAAACTTTTTAACACCTTTTCTAAGAATTTACTAAAAGAATTAAATTTATTAAATTTAAACCACACGAAATCAGAGCGAAATAAAACTAAAGTCCGAGGGAAAAGAAGTTGTTCTAAAGATGTTAATTCGTGATCCTTTTGTATCTCGTGCTCTACCATAGTTGCCACAACTTACAACCAAAAGTAGAAAACAACTTAAAAAATTTCAAGCGAGACAATCAGAAAATAATAATATTGCAAATGGTCACCGAACAAGAGTTTTCGTTTCGTTGAGTACGAACTACACCTTAAAGCACTTTTTTCAATTCAAAGAATTTCTTTTAAATGGGAACCACGTACCTATTTAGAATGATAATGATTATGTTATTTGTGTAATGAGTGCAGTTTTAATAAAACAAAATAATTTTATTTGAAACTTGAAAAATATATACAAGTTTCCATGAATTTCAAATAGTTTTGAAAAGAAAACCTGTCAAAATTTTTAAAGTACCTCGAATAAATTCTATTCGTTACCAGTCTCTGTTCAAAAGGTTTCGTGCTGTATGCATTACTTCTTTTCATAAAACGTGATTCTACAAGCACGAGTGTTAAACACAGAACATTTTAGGAAAATTGATCGAAATGTACGCATGCCGTCCAGAAAATAAATACACGTCTTTGGCATTATTAAACATAAAACAACTAATTTCTACCTTGATTTAGTACAAAGTTGAATGTTTTATTCTCTCTATATCATCTGTTCCGAAATTCGGACAATTATTTATATTTGCCAAATAAAAAATTAACTGAAAATAAAAATTCTAATATAATTTCAGTGTTGGAACTAAAATTTTGTCAAAATAATTGTTTTTCAGCTGTTCTGGTAAGGTAATATGAATAATCGTAATGCACAACCTCCATCCCAGCTTTCCGAACACTGCCAAATTAAGTTTGATTGAGTACGGTTGTTCAGCTTTTTTTAGCGTGAAACTGCCTACAAAAGTAAGCAAAGAAAATTTAAATAAAGTACTATTAGTTAAAATATGTGTTTCACGAAATATTACACATTTTATGAATGTGAAAAAATATAATACTTGCACAAACATTAAAAACACAAAAACAGACCTGAAACGGAAAGAGACAGACTGAAAGTGTTAAGTTCAGTGTCACTAAATTACTGTAAGTATTCAAAGTATACAAATTTTCATAAAAACATATCTATTCATTTGGACGATGCGCATATACAGACCAACATCGAAAGAGAAAACCACTGATTTTGCATCAAAATTACAAAAAATGGATGAATAATTTGAAACGGGGTGAAAGTATTCAACGTACAAACACTCCAGTTTTATTTATATAAATTATCAAACCACGAGCACAAAAATATTTCGGTGGTATCGGAATCGATCCTGTATGTTTCTGTGGGGCATTGGGTATAAGCAGGAAAACAGAATCAGGATGACAAGCGAAAACATACGAAGGTGAGGTGCTTTAGTCCATCAATTTATCGCTCGTTTGACTCTCGATTTTAATTGTCCTCCAACGAGTGTATCTCCTATTACCGAAATTTTATGGTTCTGTATGACGCACGAGTAAGATATGGCTAAGCTGCCTTACACAATTTGAAACTTGGATGTTATTGAAAGTATGAGGCGTTTTAATCTTCGAAATCAAAGCATTTAACATGAACAATAAGTTTCGTTTCGTTTTTAATCTAACTTCCGTTGTCAAATCATCAATCAAAGAAATAAAGAGCATTGGACTTTAAATTTAAGAAAATGTAGACTCTTAATGCCTTCAGATTTTATTTTACTTACAAAAAATCAAGCTATTTGCAATATTTAAAAAGAAAGCAACATTTTATCGTCTTGTTTCAATTCTCATTTTAATATGCATGGAAAAAATTTCACATTTCAATCGCGTTACTACAATTGTCTTTTTAATGTCAATTCTATTGCATCCTATACACTTGTTGAATATTGGTACTTTTTGGCATCTAAACCTATTTCCGTGGTTTGGTAACATTTTATTTTCTGTTTTGATTTCTGTCTTTTAGATTTCTCATTGTCTTCTCTTCAGACTACTAAAGAATTTCGTTAGACTAGCGAACTTTTCCGTGTAGTTTTAGCAATATTATGCTACTCCATAGCAAAAATCAATTCAATTTAAATTAAGCGGGTGAAATTGACAAATTCCGTAGTGGTAAATTTTACAACGTTCATATCCATTTGTTGCCATTTTCTAAAGCTCATATCGACCATAGGTGTATCAGGATTTTTTTCTTTTGCCCCAAGGAGCGATATTTCGGGGTTTCACAGCTGTTTTTGAGTTGATAGAAGTTTTTTTCTTAATATTATGCCAGTCTCCTGCTTTTCGCCATCAGACGAGCAGCCAAACTATAGTCTGAAATGATTAAATTTTCTTTAAAAACACTGTCTACGGTATTTGTAACTGTATTGTCAGCAATTTAAGTTCTTTAGATGGTCTCTAATCATTTCGTACAGTTTTTAGAGGACATAGCTGATTCGGCTACACCAATGCGGTGTAAGTGCCTTTGTAGGCAGTCATATCTGATAAGAAGTCAAAAATAAGCAACTCCGGCAGCTCTGGAAAAAGAACGTGGGATACGAGCTTCATATTTCAATAAGCTATTCCAGTTCTTTCCTGTCGACATCTTTTTGTAGCTTCAAAATCTATTTGCCTCCATAGACAAGCACATTAAAGCTTCGATATTATGTAGAGGCAAAGATGGTTTCGGTTTCTGCAAAGCTTTGTAATAGGGCACTTGCAGTCAGAAAACAACAGGGGCGGTCAATAAAAAAATTCAGGAAACAAAAATAAAGGTGGCTTCATAATAGGATTAACGTTTCAGGGATAAAATGACTAAAATGTTACACACAATTACCAATAAATTGAAATTAAAACACTTATGAAAATCAATATGTATAGGTTTGCTTTGTATAAGGATAAAATGCACATATGAATATTTTGATATTGAATAGCATTAAAAGTATCAAAAAAATATTTACGTGGGCGGTTTATTTGGAGTATCAAATTCATTTTAAAGGGAAGACTTGTTGAGGGTTCAATGTGGACAGAAAAATATCTCAGAAATGATGGTCCTAGAGGGGTTGTTGTATGTCAGACACATATTCAAAAAGTATTTTAGGGGCTCCCTTAAACTATCGCACGGTTTTTCATTCCCATCGAAAAGCCGTAACGCTAAATAATCATTACGTTTGAACTATACATCAATTTATGTTGAATTAACATGGATTTGTGATTGTTTTTACATTATGAATATTTCGGGGGTGGCTCGAAAACCCTTGGTGCCTGTGGTCATTCAAGTCTAGAAGAATTGACAAGAGAGTTTTTTCGTTTTGTCCAGTCCCTTCCCATTCGGGCACATTAACACAGATTGATTCTTCTGGTTTGTTTTTGCAACCAACCAAACAGCTATTATTCTATGCGAGTTTTTCGGACAAGCCCACAATTTTTTAACTTTTGTGTTTAACTTCGGTGTTCATTTTTAAGTGTTTTTAACACTTTAAATATTTGGGGAAAGGCTCGAAAGCCACGATTTTTCAACTTTTGGGTTTAACTAGCGTTTATTTTTTAATACTTTTAACATTTTAAATATTTCAGGAAAGGCTCGAAAGTCCCGATCTTCCAGTTTTTGGTGTTTATCTTTGAGCGTTTTTAACATTTTAAATATTTCGGGAAAGGCACTAGAGCCTTGAGGGACCTTCCTCTAAATAAGTCCTTGCACACTCGTGTGTAAGTGAATATACAAGAGATTTTTCGCGTCAAACCAATCCTTTCCCGTTGAGTCACGTACCACAGGTGGGTTCTTTGCTTGGTTTGGCATACGAATAAAATTCTGATACCAATTTAACTTGTAGATATTTTTGAAAATTTCCAGACCTCTCTCCACGATTTTTCTACTAATCTGGTTAACCCTCCAAGTTGTTTTGACCAGCTTTCTCGTAAATCAAAATATGACTGGTTTCGCGGATGACGAGATATCTCGTCAAGACAAAACTGTCCTATTACTCCAAGAGAGAATAAAGATACAAATAAGCGAACGAAATTGTTCCTTGTCTAGAACTGGTGACAGTTTAGAAAAGGTTTTAGACTCAGGCTGGCCACCACCGGGCAGTTTTGGACACGAAGTTAAGCCACCAGGAGGGTTACGATTTACATCGATTAGCTCTGCTGGTGGTTGTCTAGATGAGGCATCTCGGCATTAGCAAAACAAGCACGAACATGCTGGAAGAGGTATCTCGTCAATAAAAGAAAACTGTCCACATCTTGATCTCGTAATCTTAAAAACTTGATGACTAGATATCTCATCTTTGCAAAATTGGTCAAATTTTGATGAACGGGATCTCTTGTCAAAACCACTTGGACGTTTGAACGCAGAATGGAATGCATTTTTGAGATATACTCATATTAAGGACTCCTAAAATTTGGTTTTAATGAAAAAATTTGAAAACTATACATTTCTCGGAGTGACAACCATACATACAACCACTTGGAGGGTTAAGCTAACTTCGACATTTATTTTGTAATACAAACAACTGAAGAGGCTCTCATTCCCACTTTGAACACATCCTTGCTGTACATGAGGAAAAAAGTTGGACAGAATACAAACTGGAGTTCATGTGAAACAATTTATATGAGAGGAAATATGATTTGAAGGGACTCACCGATCAGTGGTACGTCGTATCGGTTGTTGTCTCTTCCTCTGGCCTCCCTGGCAGTGGGGTCGGTGTCCACGGGTGGTATGGGGCTCTTCCCACCGGGCTTGGTGGGGGACACGTGTCCTCCGCTCTGGATCAGCTTCTTCACCCTACGCTCCCGCCGCGGCACCACCTCCACCCAGGGAACCCGGAACCCGCCCTCGTCCGCCTTCGCCTCCTTTCGCGGGAACACCGGCTTCGAGTGGAACACCCGCGGCGACAGCGCCACGAACAGGCTGCCTTTCCGCTTTGCCTTGTCCTCGAACTGACCGAGGGCGAGCACGCCGCTCAGCAGCACCAGCCCCAGCGACCAACTGACCATTGCCCCTCTCGTGTGTTGACCTGCACTCGCACTCCAACAGGTAGTCCCGTTCCGGAAGCCTCTTCGTTGCGGACTTCTTGCGCTGCGGTGGTCGGGCTTTTTTTTTCCTTCGTCTCTCGGGGGGTGGTCGTCGTGTCCAGTCCGGTCCTGTGTGTGCGTGTGGTGAGAGAGAGCCGCCGTCCGGATCCGAGTCGTCCGGGAGGTCGTTCGTTCTGTTCCAGCCGGCGCGGGTGTGCGAGAGGTTCCCCCCCCCCCTCGCCGCGTGCTCGCGCAGCTCGCGCGCCATTGGTCGGCGGCGAAAGGTCAGCGGCGCTGCGCTCCGGTTCGTTCGCCGGCGCCCACGCGTTCGCGGTCGGCCGCCCTCGAGCGCGGGTTGGGCGGCGACCGGCTCCGCGGCAAGCGCGCGCGTGGTCCGGGAGGGATCCGGGATTATCGCAGGGTGCCCTTTTTCTGCTTTTGTTTTTTCAGGGAGCAAAAAAATTGAGAGGTCGTTTCGCGGTTTGGAGTGAGGGTCCTGGTGGATCAGGTGCGGTTGGTGAGCGCGAGTTGCTCAGGCGGTCTTGGTTCGTGGATGATTGACTTGCACGCGTTTTTATGCGGTGATACTAGACTTTCGGTCGTTTCATAATTTTTAGGTCGAATTACTTTGGTTGTGGTTATCACAATCTGTTTTTCGTGTCGTAGTTCTTGCTTCAAATTGATTGGTTTTTAGTTCAGTTTGACGATAATTTAGCTAGAACGCTTTAATTTGAGGTTTGATCTAGTGTCAGCCCTGGCCAATTTGGTGCGGTTTCGTGAAGTTATTCAGACGATCATGGGGGTCGTCGTGGCTCAGTGGGTATACACACTGAGCTAACAACCTTCGAGTTGTAGGCGGCGCAGGTTCGATTCGTGCATTCCTCCCTGGGTGTATTTCTCCCGAAGGGAAAGAGCGAGGCCATCTCGTAATTTTGAACCGTGTCAGATGATCAGTTCAACACCTGATCTGGCACCTATGGCAAAACGAGTAAAAGGTTTTCGATTGTTTCTAATTCTTAGGTAAAATAATTTCGGCTGTAAAAATAACTACCTAATTTTCCTTGTTCTTCGGATAAGTCTTGCTTCAAACTTATTGCTTTTTAGTTTGACGCTGTTTTAGTTCGTTCGCCTTAGGGGGTTATGGCTCAGCGTGTATGCCCACTGCGCTAGCATTCTGCGAGTGGAAGGCGACGCAGTTATTTTTCTCTCCTGTGTCTGTTGTTGTGTGAATGTCTATTACTTGACATTGCAAGTAATGGACATACACACGTTATATCGTTCAGCATGGGCATACACACTGACGTTAGACTGGGTATAGATGCTATAGTTATAAATACGAAAAGAGTAGCCGTAATAATAGAAGCACCAGTGTTTTTCTCTGAAGTTTTATTCAATTCGATGCGATTTGCTTCACGTTGGAAATTCAACTGTTTATCGTGAACCATCGATTATGAAGTGCGTGCTATTTGTTCACGGAAGAATAATTCCAGAAAAATAAGGACACAAACAGGGCATAACCATTCTGAACTTTGAAATCTCATCATATTATCTTGCTAAATCTGCAAACCTACTGTCACTTAATGTTAGAGAGGGGGCTAGATTTATCGTTGCGATAGCAACCGGCGTGTTGTAGGCTGCGCAGGTGCGATTCCTCCCATTGTGTACAGGCCTATTACTTGACTTTGTCTTGTGTTCGGTACAACATGGCCAAATATGGCTCATGCACCTTAGAACCCAACCAACTTAATATTAGAGAACACGGCTCTACTATTAAATTTCTTGTTCTCTGCCTCAACTAGCAAGTGAAAATTATATATATATATATATATATATATATATATATATATATATATTTCATGCGTTTTTTTTCTGTCCTCTGCAAAAGCAAAACATTTCTTAATCGCTAGCAATTTACTGCTTGGCCCAAAAAGATATTTCACCTCGCGCCAGTGCGATTTATGACCACGGTTTTACTACACCTCAAACTTAGTAGCTTTTCAGCTTTCATATGCATTTCAGCTTTAATTATTTTTATTTTAAATATATTTTATTGATATTAATTCTATTTAATAAATTAAAATTATTTTATCTACCTTTCTGTTTTTACATATATATAATAAAAAATTCTGTCAACACTCGGTGAATAACTTTGGAACAAATCAACTTTCATATGTGGTTTGTAGCCGAAAACCGGCTATCATCGGGAAAAAAAGGCGAGTGAAAAAAAAAGCTTAACCCCCTAAATGGTTTTGAAGAGATATTTCATTCATCAGGATTCGACCAATTTTGCTAATGACGAGATATCTTGCAATAAATGTCTAACCAATTCTTCTAATGGCGAGATATCTCGTCATCAAAATATTACCAATTCTTTTATGACGAGATTAAGATCTGGTTAATTTTCTTCTAATGACGATATATCTCGTCCATCAAGATATCAGTCTTGCTAATGACGAGATACCTCGTCGAGTCAACCAGGAGAGTTAAGTAAAATAAAAATAAAATAAGGAACTTAAGTAAAGGAAAATAAAAGATGGAACTCTTGGATCACTTCGTATATCGTGGAATGAAAGCATTTTCCGTCATGTTACTGATCTGATGGGAGAAATATACTTTTTCCATCAGATTTTTACCAATGTGACATTTATTTCGGAACAAAATTCGAGCGCTAAATGTGAAACATATTTTGGGATAGAGGGAGTAGTACTTTATTCCTATAATTCAAGTGGCTTTCTCCGCTTTGTTTTTCTAGCGTTAAATAAATACTAGGTCTAAAAGCTTTTCAAATATGTGTGAAGTAACAACCCTATTAGTCATTTTCACTATTTATGTTAAGCAATCGTGTATATTTTGATAAAACTGAAAATAAAAAATATTAACCCTTTGATCATCACGAGATTTAGTAGTAGTGTAGTATTGCTTTTTCTCCACAATACACTCATAATGACTAAATACACACAATGACACATAGTGACTAATACACATACAATCCACAAAGACACATAATGACGCCTTGTGTTGAAAGAATGGGGAAAGATTGGTCAAGCTAGTCGAAACTGTTTAGAAGTGTTATGCAGGGAATACAATATGTGTGTGTTACAGAATATATATTATGTGTATGGACCCTTTCGAGGGGTAAAAATAAGAATACACAAATAACCTCTTTTAAGACTATTTATGTGAACATGTATTTTCACGATTGAAAACTTTAAGTTTTAGAAGAGTTTTTAGTTAGAGAAGTTTTATAGATACAATTTAAATCAGGTAAGAATAAATGACATACACAAATTGTGGACGTAAATCAGAAACTCATTAAGCATGCATTTTTTTACTATAGAGCTGTTTAACGACTAACTTTTGTCTTAAGCTAAATTTTAATGTCAAAAAATTTTCATTACAGCTATTTTGATTATATATACATCTTTTAGATCGATCACATTGTGACAGTGTCTTTCTCATCACCATGAAAATGAACATTAGTGTCCCCGAAAAAATGGTAGTTAATGCGCTTCTGTTGTGAGTCAAGGAAATAGCCTTTTCTGAGAAATGTGTGTACACACATTTTTATGACTTAATCTAAGTGGTTTAACGTCTGAACAATTTTGATAAAAACAAGATATCTCGTTATCAAGATGATACCGATTTTTTTGATGATATGTATCGTGTGAGAGTAACGGAATTAAAAGTATTCATAGAGCGTCTGATTTTTTGTTTCCTTTCCATACGCATCTTAAAGAACTTGTTTCTCAATTCTGAATCTCAAAGATATAGCCATAACTGACTTATTTTACTATTTTTTGACTTTAAGATACCTAGAAACGAAGCAAGTCTTACAATCATCAAATTGAATAATCAAATTGCTTCCGTGGTTCAAAATTACGTGGTGTTGTACTCGGATCTTTCCCTTCGGGTTTGATCCTGGACCGTCGCATATAGACCGTTGTTTGCTCCAGTTCGACGTTAATCAAAATGCCAACCTACCAAATTGCTTTCAATGACTATCACACTCTCTCGAGAAAAATGAAAATAAAGACTTGATTTTTTTTCAGTTCAACCTCCAAGTGGTTTCGACGGGATATCTCTTCCATCAAAATCTGATAAATTTTGTTTATGACGAGATATCTCGTCACCTAGATATTGTCAATTTTTTTATGATAACAAGATCACAATCTGGTCAGTTTTTTTTCTATTGACAAGACATTTCGTTCATCAAGATCTGGTAAGTTTTACTAACGACGACATACCTCGACGAGACAAAAGGGTTTGAAATTTTACATGACGTTTTGAAACATCCTGTATATGTATGTCTTTACGCTAAAATGTCACCAAAATGGTGATGAACTACAATTTAAGGTAACTCCGTTATGTGTCACTGGAGAATATTTGGGTAACGCCTGGAGAATCTTCTCTCACTTTCCATTTGGTTTGTTTTTAACTTGAAAATCTCTATCATCAGAAATCAGCCGCCGTATGTGTATTTTGTTTCAATGTTTCAATTCTGCAGTAAATTCTTAGGGTTTTATAGTCACAAGAAGGTTGTTATCTCAGACATGTGTCACACTTAATAACGTCACATATCGATCACGCCTACTGAAGGTTTCAGTTTTAAGTGTAGGTCTAACCTCGCACATCAAATTCATGATACGAGAATGACGATCCACACCAAGCTATTGAGAATGCATTGGACATAAATTAGGAATACACCGTTAGGTTGCTCCAGTGCGACGTTAATACCGTTTACGTTACATACCTACCTACCTCAACATAAATTAGGAGGGTTGAAGTAATAAAAAGGTTGAAACATTTTTGCTTATAACAAGATTAAAAATGAAAAGGAATTAGACGCCGAAATTAAAAATGAATGGAGAGTATAAAACAGGATTTTTCTGAAGCTATATATCAAGATTGTGGATTTATGTTATTCATATTTTATTAAGGTAGGTGTGAGTAATGTTGTGTATATGAGTACTTTTCGTTTTCGGTGGGAAAGTTTGGAGAGGGGGTCAAGTGTGACCTCGTCATCTGACCATGGTCCAAAATTACGTGGTGCTGTACTATCTTTCCCCTCGTTTCTGATCCCGGACCGTCGCCAATAACCCGTTGTGTTGCTCCAGTACGACGTTAATGAAAATACCTACCTATTACTACAAATTTATATGGATAACACGCACATCATTTCCCATTTAATGTAAAACTAGACTACCTCCTGATCGAGAACGCCGAGAAAACAGAAAAGAAATCCCCAGCGGGGACATCTTTTTCAAAAAGACAAACACCTGACATGGGCAATGGAGGAAATCGTGCCGAGCAGCAAAAGAAAGCTTCTTAAACATTCACACGGGGTCTGGCAGGAGAAACAAGAGCCCGGTGTCGGGGGATGTCTCCGCTTTCTCCAGACAGAGCACCCGGGGGAGGGTGTCCGGGATCTTATGATTCAGCACTTCCTTCCCCACTCATTCAACACGGCATTGCAATCTCGGCTGATTGTACCTGTGGAACACGGATTCGGTTTCGCTTGTCTCTCCACTTTGACTGCCACGTCAATCTTCGTTATGTTAGCATCAGCAGCCTTATTGTTTTGACATAGATCTACTTATGGGGCGATATAAATTAGTGGCAGAGGCGACTTAAAGGGGTGGGTAAGTATTTTAAGTAACGTCGCACTGGAGCAAAATACAACGCGACAAGAGGGAGTCTCTTTTTTCCAGCGATAAAAGTCAATCTTTCACGTAATATTATTCTTAAGGATCATAAGGTGTGTATGTCAAATATTTCAAGTCACAATTAGCAAAATTGGTCCACTTATGCCATTAAAAGACGCGTGAAGATGTAAACTCGGCGTGCAAATGTAGACTATGTGTAAATGTGGATTTGGTGCACTGATGCAGACTTAGCACGCAAATGTAGACTTGGCGCACTAATGTAGACTTGGCGCGCAGATGTAGACTTGGTGCACTGATGTAGACTTGCTCTCAGATGTAGACTTGGTGTGCAGATGTACACTTAGCGAGATGATGCAGACTTGGCATGCAAATGTAGACTTGGTACACTGATATAGACTCGGCGCGCAGATGTAGTATTTGGAGCGGGAGCCACTTCGTAAAGAAGTAAATTCAGTAAGGTGATTTACAGTGATCTGTCATCAAAAGATAACTATACTGTATGCGAGTGTTTTAGAGCGGATGAGTCGAGTGAGAATTTTGCAAATTTTGCTGAGGTGGTTTTGGCAATGGCTCTTTTTTTCTTACAAACGTTTGGTTTGCAATTGTCACTCAGTGCAATATTGTGACAAACTTCGATTACTTCAAAACTGCGCTATAGAAAGTTGGGTATGGCAACATACAGGTACAAACTTTGCATCTGGAGTAGTCCTTGTGGTAGACAGACAGTTCATTTTTAAACATAGCCGAGAAATCCACTTCGACCCCATTTCATGTCGGAGAAGGGTCATTCTCAGAAAAAGAGGGAATATCCCATTTTCCTTTAAAAAAATCGACTTTTTTAAAATATCAAAATATTAATTTTCCAGGTAGTGAGTGCTACGTTGGCAAGAAAAATCGTTATTCTCCTCAAATATGTATATTGAACAACATTTTATTTATTTAAGTACTGAATCCGATTAGAGTATCATTAATGAACACAAAACAGAAAAATACAGATAGAAAATTTGAAAAACATTCAAACATACACTTTTGAATAATGGTAATGAATTATGAAATAGATAACAATGATCAGAATAAATATTACATAAATTGCAAAATTCCGTAAAACATTGTTCCCAATATAATTAATTGTAAGGACACGAAGGAATATTAAAAAAACTGGATTAAAAGTGTGAATAATGTGAATTAAGTGTGAATAATGTGAATAAAGTGTGAATAATGTTGTCATGGAATGTTGGATAGTAATTTTGGACAGCAAAATAATTATGCAAAATTTCGAAGAAAACGTTTAACCCTCTAAGTGGTTTTGACGAGATATCTCGTCCATCAAGGTCAGAACAATTCTGCTAATATACCAACAATTATGTCTTGATGCCGAGATATGTCGTCACCTAGATATTGTCAATTTTTCGATGATAACGAGATCAAAATTTGATCAGCGTTCTCCTAATGACAAGATATCTTGTCCACCAAGGTTTGGTCAATTTTGCTAATGACGAGATACCTCATCGAGAAATCACCAGGAGGCTTAAACATAAAATGGTCCTGTGTTTTTCTAAAGAAATAAAGTTAAACAAATCATGTAAGATAGAAGTTTGGTATTGTATTTACTTAGTCTCCTATCAGAATATTTTAGAGCGCTCTGGTCATTGTATTTCTTTCAACTCTAGTTTAGAAGATCAAAGCAATAACGATATTCATTTCTATAAAATCCGAAATGGCTTCATTGACTTAAATTTTCTGCTTTTCTGAATCCCATATCAGACTTTCTAGAATGATGAATTTCAACCACTCAAGTTATTAAAACACACAGACTATTTTCATGTTAATTTAATGTACTACAATGTTGTGAAAATTGTTATTGTAGATGAGACTCGTATGCACAGGAAAGGATAACTAGATTTCGTCGTTTCAAGATTTAATATCATTATTGGAATTCTGTGTGCAAAGGTAAAAGTCCGAGTTTAGAAGCATTTTAAGAATGTTATTCAATGGGGATTTCATGGGGGCGTAGAATATATTACATATTTATTTATTCAGACTGACATACAAAACAAATCCGTTAAATGACTTTGAGTTGGTTGGTTTTCGTATGGTGTCAGGGCCAGATCCAGCCAAGCAATCGTTTCTCCGTCAAGTGAATGGACATACACCCACAATGAAATTTTTGTTGACATAGAAGGAAGAAATACATCTAGAGTAGTTACTTGAATCCAACCTGAACCAGCTACAGCTCGAAGGATGCTATGCAGTGGGTAAACCCACTAAGCCACTGCATGACAGTGGGAAAAGAAACAATACCAAGGATATATTTAAATATATCATAATTACAAAATTTACAATTGCTTTTTGTCTGCATTTTGACCTTTTCGCGCTTTGCTGGTCTGCATTTCTGCTTCTCTACGTTTTAATGTTTTGTAAGTTTGGTTGTTTATTATATATGTATAATAAACAATCAAACATACAGAACACTAAAACGCAAAGCAGCAGAACTTGGTGAATTGCCGCTCACACGCAGAAAACGCCATATTGTGTTGACTGGGTGAGGCTCCTCCCTGATGATGCCCTCATCCACCAACACTTCTTTTTTCGTAGTTTTCTTGGTGTTCAAATTCCTGGGTATCTTTTTGTTTTGTGATATTGAATTTTATATATATATATATATATATATATATATATATATATATATATATATATATATATATATATATATATATATATCACAAAACAAAAAGATATCTCCGTCCGCTTTTTGTTTTGTGATATTGAATTTTATATATATATATATATATATATATATCACAAAACAAAAAGATATCCATTAATTTGAACATATATATACACTGCTGGCCACCGTAAATGCAACACCCTGAAGGAAGCATGCAAATAATATGAAATTTACAACATGCATTAGCGGAGGTGAGATATGCAAATGATTAGAATTTCAGCGCAGACGCACATCACGCGCGCCTGTGGCGCCACTTCAAAGCGCTATTTAAGTCTTGGAGATTTCGACGATTTCAAGTACGGCAATTGTGTTTTTCTTGTGGTTTTTTCAAAAAAACGATCAATTATGCCTCGTAGAAAACAGCGATCATCTTTTGATCAAGTATCCGAGTTCGACAGAGGAAGGATAGTGGCCTACCGAGATTGTGGATTATCTTTCAGGGAAATCGGTAGTCGTGTTGGACGAAACCAAACAACTGTAATGCGGATATGTGATCGTTGGATGCAGGAGGGTACGACGGACCGACGTGTTCGATCGCATCCACCTCAGTGCACCACTTCATGTGATGACAGGCATTTGTGCGTATGGCAGTGACGGATCGCTCAGCCACATCAGCACAGCACATTCAGTCTGTACCGCATCATCCAGTGTCTGCGCGTACCATTCGACGCCGTTTACAGCAGAGTGGTCTGTCCGCAAGACGTCCATTGCTTCGTCTACCCTTGACGCAGAACCACAGACGTTTCCGCCGCCAATGGTGCGATGAAAGAAGGATGTGGACGGCAGAATGGAATGAAATTGTCTTTACTGACGAGTCACGCTTCTGTCTGCAACACCACGATGGTCGGATTCGAGTCTGGAGACACCGTGGAGAGAGGATGCTGAACAGCTGCGTTATGCACCGCCACACTGGTCCTGCACCGGGTATTATGGTATGGGGCGGTATTGGATATCACTCTCGCACTCCTCTAGTACGCATTGCCGGTACTTTAAACAGCCAGCGCTACATCTCCGAGGTGTTGGAGCCAGTTGTCCTTCCTTACCTTCAGGGCTTGCCCACAGCCATATTTCAACAGGATAATGCGCGACCACACGTGGCACGCATTGTCCAAGGGTTCTTCGTCAATCGCCAGATTGAATTGCTTCCCTGGCCAGCTCGCTCTCCGGATTTTTCGCCGATAGAAAACATGTGGTCCATGGTTGCTCAACGATTGACCCAGAATACATCCCCAGCTGCCACACCAGATCAACTTTGGCAACGTGTGGAAGCTGCTTGGTCTGCTGTACCCCAAGAACACATCCAAAGTCTCTTTGAATCAATGCCGAGGCGTGTGGCAGCGGTGATCTCCAACAATGGCGGCTACTGATTTTGGCAGGAACCACACTTCACAGAAGTCTATAAATTTAATCATTTGATACTTGGTCAACATGTTATCTACGAAATAAATTTTGTTGTGATATCTCTTGTCT
This sequence comes from Meta bourneti, assembly GCA_933210815.1. Classification (NCBI taxonomy): domain Eukaryota; kingdom Metazoa; phylum Arthropoda; class Arachnida; order Araneae; family Tetragnathidae; genus Meta; species Meta bourneti. The sequence continues at coordinate 94,727,455 of OW119926.1, forward strand.
TTCTTGGTGTTGCAATTTGGGTGGCCAGCAGTGTATATATATATATATATATATATATATATATATATAATAGGCAGTCAAATTTAGAGAATGTTAAAAAAATCAAACATATCAAACAGACCAGCGAAACGCCAAAAGGCTAAATAGCCAAAATACCGGGGTATAAACATAGTCAAAGAGAAGCCAGAAAGCAATACTGTTCATGTATGCGCGCTGAAGCTGCAGACATAGCATGGGTAGTAATTTAATTCAAAAATACTAAACAAAGAGAAATTTAGGAATTTAAATTTAAGAGTACCAAGAAAAAATTTCGAAACAAGGAAAAAGTTTTGGTGGATCAGAGCGTCATCAGGGCGCCTGACCGAAATTTTCGAAATTTTTCTTGGTACTCCCAAATTTAAATTCCTAAATTTCTCTTTGTTTTGTATTTTTGAACAATATATATATATATATATATATATATATATAACGAACTAGCAGTGAAAATGTCAAAACTTTCTTATAAACTCTTTGTGGCCTTTTCGCATTGGAAAATTGATTGCTTTTTAAGTTATTTTTGTATATAATATTTCTCCTTTAAAAGTCAATAGATGCTCCATCATTTACCGAACGACTTAAGACACCTCAACGAAACTGGTAGACTGAAGTGCCCGGTTACGAGTTCGAATCTACTATGTGCCGAAGTCCAGTCGGCTGCTTGAGGTTCCTTGGTTTCTTCAAGACGATACATAAATGCGAGCCGACTTCCCCAAAATCTTTGATTGTATCGAGTTTCGAACACGCAACCCTCCGGTTGCTTATCCGTGACTCTACTGGGCTATCACGGTCCACAATTCCCCATGAGTCTTTTCTTCAAAGCTAAATTCAGAGAGCGCTAGTGTTTTGGTAACCTTAGCTTGGTTTGGTAATGAATGCAATTTCAAAATATCGCTCAAGTTAAAAACTAAAGCCAAACATCATCCTCAAAAGGCGATAAATCAAATTATTTCTAACCATAATATTTTTTCTCCGGTAATTTGTTTTGATTTCTCTGAAAATCCCTTTCATGTACAGGGCCGTCATAGGTCAGTGGGAATGCCCCCTGCGCTAGCAACCTTCGAGTTGTTGGGGGCTCAGGTGTATTCCTCCCTAGGTGTATTTCTCTCTTCTGTGTCAGTAAAACTTTATGTGTCAATTACTTGATATTGTATGTCTTGGCGCGTATTGTATGTATTGGTGCAGCATGGTAAAATATGGCTCTTAAAACCCGAAAACCAACCAACACTTTCATGTGACTAAAAATAGTAAATATTAGAAGCATTCGATTGAGATTTGAAGGGGTCAAAACAACCAAACCAACCTTTAATATCGTCTGAATTACATCCTTTTCGTTATGAAAAATTTCGAGACTCACAAATACGTAATACATGAAATTTTATAAATGGCTTAAAAATTTCATGAATGATCGGGATTTAAAATGAAAGGCTAAAGTGTTTGGCGAAACAAAAATCATTTATATCGTTACAAGACAGGCTTTGTCTCTACATGTGGAATCCAGTTTCCATGAAGCTCAACTTATACTCCCTTCGATGTTGTGTTTCCCATGACAGCCTAATACACATACCTTGCTGAAAGAACGCATTGAATTCCACCTTTTCGTGAAATGATAAGGATATTTTTCTAGCATAGTAAAACCCGCTCATGAATCAACATTCAAAGTAATGCAGAAACGCATTTTTAAAACTCTTTTGACCGCAGAGTTTATACTGAATAAATGAATAAATTACCCTTGGATCTGTTTTCATCAGAAGAATGACGAAACAGCTGAGAGGTAGTCAAAATATGTGTGAAAAGGAAATTTTTTAGAAAGTTTTTTAATTAGAAAAGACGTAATGTCCAGGGGTTGTAGACTTATGCTGTTTTGACTGTTTAGGAGACGGTTGGGTACAATAGGATATTAAATGTTTTGAGCATATTTATCTGATAATAATGTCAACTTTTCTGTTTTACGATATGAATGTTTTCGTTATTTTATGAAGGATAAAAGCATATCGGTATATAATTTGCAATAACCCCATTGGAATACATCAAACCTTTTAAGGAAATACGTTAAATTCCAAATTGAGAATTTCATTTTATTAAACAACGATGGATTGTATTGAACTCCAATAAACATGGAATCCAATTAGGATGCGTGTCACAATTTTTATACGGGATTTATTTATTTATTTTCACGGCATTTAAAATATGAGAAACTTGCTGAAATCTTTCATTCTTTTTGGCTTATTGTAAAATTTACTTATCCAAATCTCATTTACTACTGCTTATTTTAAATTGTCTAATTATTATTTTTTTATATTGTAGAAATGTGTGTGCACAGAAGTCATCTAAAAAAGAGGCCTTGTGTCTATATCTCCTCATGTCTTATTTACAATTGCCTACATTAAAATTGTGTCTTACTTTTCTTTTTAAATAATAAACATATGCATACACAGAAGTCGTCTAAAATGACAATTTGTGTGTATATCTCATTTAATATTAATTACTTATAAAATATGCCCAACTCTTTATTAAAGTCGTAAAATACCAATGTGCGTACACACATGTCTCAAAAAGACCGACTTGTGTGTATATCTGATTTACTATTAATTATTTATAAAACATGTCTAACTTCTTTATTAAAGTCTCAAAAAGACGACTTGAGCGTATTCTCATTTTAAATGTTTTTCTGTCTTCAGAAAAATACTTACGATTGTTAACCATAAATGGGGAAAGCCACGAAAAATGTGATTTCTTACTTAATATGCTTTCAAACTTAAAATGCTTTAGTATTTGAATTTCGTTAACGTTAAAAAATGGAGAAAATTCCCTTAAGAGTTTCTAAATAGAAATAAAGAACTGTGTAAAATATCTCAAAGGCCGTAAAAATTTCCACGCACTAATTTTGTTCACATGAACATTTAAGCACTCCTTTGAACGTTACTGTGACTTAATATTCTCATTTTTACCATCTGTTCACTTTGCAAGTCCCATTTTACCAGCTTTGAATGCATTGAAATTTGACAGTTGAGCATCATTTGCTAAAATATCTTTGAGTATTCTGAATTCCATCTCATTTAATCTGTATTTGCTCTTGTAACCATTCTTGTCGCTGTCTGAATTTTGACCAACGAACTCACCAATGGTAAATAACGATTGAAGAAACCGCAAACAACGTCTACTCAGACAGATGGTACTGACCTGAAACTTAAAATAACCCAGGAAATAAACAAAAACTGGAAACGCTAGAGAATTGACCAAAAAATAAATAATCTTATATCAGTTAGTCACAGTAAAACGGGTCATTTTACTTCATGTAACTAATCTAAAAGGACATGATTTTAACCTTCTGAAGGTCATGCACGCATTTTTTCAATCATTTAAAGCTCAGCTTCCTTGAATGCTTCTAATAAATTTCAGATTTCATGACCAATAGAATATTACAAGTAGACTGAGCATGCTGTCGATAGGAGGTAAAAAAAAAGTGTGACCAACATGTCGATTAGTAGTCACACGTCTGTTCTGTGAAAAATTGGCTTGGTTGGTCGATTCGGCATGTTATCGCCTCCTTTTGCGATATAAAATCTTATGACAAGTACGTGCGCTATGTCTGGTGGACCAATCAGATGATGAATTGATGGATAGGTGTTTTCTTCCGTCCCGTGGACAATCAGATGAATATTTGTTTCCACTCTGTAGGACGAAAGTTATCTAAAGGTCCCGATACCACTAGTTTTGGTCACAATATTCTAGGTACATGAAAAGGTTGCCATTGCTCTCTCTACTTTCTTATTTCCCTTATGTCCTAACAGGGACACTCGGCAACATTCAGGCGCTTACAAACCGAGATTTGAAGTCGGTACCCTTCTGGGTGGTGGACAAGCGCTATGATTACTACCAGTTAATTGGGCCATATAACATATTCTATATTGAATTAATAATAAGTAATATAATACAGATTAATTATGTAATATATAAATTCTCTATCTTCAAACAATTCACAATCAGTTAGTGTTTTTTTTGTGTTCACCATACATAAAATCGAGCAATCAATACGCAAACTACCGCTTATTCTAAATATTATATCACCAGTAAAATTGCGAATAGGATCTAAAATAAAGATGCGTCCTAAAGGCGTCCTTTTATCTTTCATAAACAGACAGTACTATTTGCATCTATATTTTCGACAAGTAACGACGAAAGAAAGACTGAACCAAAAACAGAGGCACGAAACGTTTTCAATATCTTTTCAAAGCGCCTTTCAAACTTGGCTCCAGGCACGAGCTCTTCCAGATTCCCGTCTTTTCAGTGACCACGTCACAGTTTCTCTTTGACTGCCCCGAATTCCCCTTCCCTTTTGATTGACGCAGTTCCCGATTGATCTCACTAAGAGGGATCCTTCCTCCCGATGCCCCCCAAAAGGGGAAAAAAGGCGAAAGGAACTGAAACGAAAAGAGTTTTTCTTTTGTTATCGAATTACCGCACGGTTTTGTTTGAATTTGAGCGGGAAGGATGCAGGGTCAGGGAAAGGGAAAAATCGAATTAGCTTTTCCCCCGCTTTTTCCCCTACGAGTCGGGGTTGCGGACTGCGCATGCGCCGTAAGAAAAAAAGAGGAAAGGATGATCGCGGAGGGGAAAAAAGTAAAGACGATTCCGGCTGGTTTCTAAAAATAACTCTCCGAATTCCCCATTCGGACAGGGACCATCAAGAAACTCGGTTTGCTTTTCCCTTTATTCTTTTTACCACCTTCGAGTACAATTTCCTCTTTCCTACTTTTCGCCAATTTATACATCGGCTACATTGAAACGAAACTGAGGGAGCGGAAGAAAGATTTGCGACACTATCGCTCCTTCTGGCTGGATTTATATAACAAGGAAACAGGATCTGGAATGACAGATTCAAGTTAACGCTTTGGTCGTCTCGCACCACTTTATTGACACTTTCTCCCACGGAACTCCGATACATTAACACACCCGCGCATTGTATCGAAGCTAGTTTGTATACCTATATATACTGTATACCTATAATTATAGTTCACCTATTTCTGGTAACTTTAAGTGTTGAATTTACGTCGGACTGGAGCAACACAATGCGGTATTGGCAAAGGTCCGTGATGAATCCCAAAGGCAAAGGACAACACTCCGTAAATTTTGAACCACGGTCAGATGAAGAGATAAACACCTGGGCTGGCACCCCACTCTCCAAACATCCACACCAACGTGAAGCTACATCAGATTTAATGTGCATTAATCGGGATCCAGAATGACAAATTCTAGTTCACGCTTTGGTCGCTTCGCACAATTTTATTGACACCTTATCTCACGGAATTCGGATTTACTCGAAGCGCGCCAGTTCCTTAATTATGTATATCTATTAGTGGTAATTTGAAGTTGAATTTACGTCGCACTGGAGCAACACAACGGGCTATTGACGACGGTCCGGGATCAAACGCAAAGGGAAAGATTTGAGGACGAGATCTCGTAATTTAGAACAACGGTCTGATGACGAGGTCAACACTTGAGATGGCACCCCACTTTGCAGTTTTCCACACCACGCCAAAGTGAGGATATTTAACGCCACGTCCAATTTAACTGACACCAGCCTCGGGGGTCTTTGTTTGGATCGAGTTGTTTGGATCACAACCTGGTTGCAGGTAGTTGGTAGATTTACGTCAAACTGAAGCAACAGGGCAGGCTATCAGTGACGGTCTAGGATCGATCCCGAAGGAAAAGATCGAGGACAATATCTCGTAATTTAGAATTACGGTCAGATGACGAGGTCAACATCTGAGCTGGAACCCTACATTCTAAATTACAATACCATGCCAACGTGAGGACATTTGTGGTCACCACAAATTTAACGTGCATCAGTCCACTTTGATCTACTGATGGAAGTAATGTTTACAAATACTGGTATGGAATATCAGCTAATGGATCAGTCGTAGTGGTCAGGGTTATGGATTTATGATTGAAAGTTTCCAGGTTGTTATTTGGAGTAAAACGTGGATGTGTGTCGTCTGGAGTGAATGTGCGGCTTCTCTATAAATGGGGTGTGCCTGAAACGCATGATAAGTTTGACGTGAATCTATCCCCTGTGGAGCACCAGGGTAATGCCAAGTGGTTCACAGTTCCGTCCTTCTGGTTCCATGGTGATTAGCCCTCCAAGTGGTTTCGACGAGATATCACATCCATCAAGGTTTAACCAATTTTACCATTGACGAGAAAATAACTCATGATTAAAATATCGCCGAACTTTTGATGGTGACAAGATCAAGATCCTGCCAGTTTTCTTCTAATGACGAGAGAGCTCGTTCATCTAGATCCTGCCAGTTTTCTTCAAAGGACGAGATATCTCGTTCATCTAGATCCTGACAGTTTTCTTCAAAGGACGAGATATCTCGTTCATCTAGATCCTGACAATTTTCTTCTAATGATGAGATATCTCGTTCATCTAGATTCGGTCAGTTTTCTTCTAATGACGAGATAGCTCGTTCATCTAGATCCTACCAGTTTTCTTCTAATGACGAGATATCTCGTTCATCTAGATCCTGCCAGTTTTCTTCTAATGACGAGAGAGCTCGTTCATCTAGATCCTGCCAGTTTTCTTCAAATGACGAGATATCTCGTTCATCTAGATCCTGACAGTTTTCTTCAAAGGACGAGATATCTCGTTCATCTAGATCCTGACAATTTTCTTCTAATGATGAGATATCTCGTTCATCTAGATCCTGCCAGTTTTCTTCTAATGACGAGATAGCTCGTTCATCTAGATCCTACCAGTTTTCTTCTAATGACGAGATATCTCGTTCATATAGATCCTGACAGTTTTCTTCTAATGACGAGATATCTCGTCATTGTAATCTCTTCGAGACAAACACCAGGAAGTTTAATGTTGATTTGGCCGAGCATTAGAGAAAACATGAGATAAATGTTACTCATTTTTTGTACCGTATATCAATCCATTTATGATGAACATAAGACTGCATATTTTTATTAAGCAATACTAATTTATGTATTTTGCATGCAAATTTTCATCACTCATTTAATCCATCTAATCTTAGAAATAAGAAGAAAAATCAATTGACTAAATACTTAACAGGATATATTTATCATCGGTAAAAAGTATAAAATATAATCTAATTCCTGTACAAAACTTTCCACATGTAGGCCTTTTATTAGTAATGATAGAACAGAGAAAATTCGCCAAGCGACGATTACTAAAACAAAAATACTGTCAATGGAAATTTTAATATAGCTATATTTACTGATTCGCCCTCCTAATACGATTTAAAAATTCACAAAAGAAAATTTAATCCAATCATCCTGTTCCTCACATAGATGCACTTTAAAAAACAAAGGTTTCAATTAAGTTAAGGAAGCCTGTGGCATACCTAAAACAGTATCTACATAGTAGAGTCAAAAATCTGTCTTTGACCAAACATCGGAATTACAATTGCAATTGCCATTTTACAATGGAAAGCAAAAGATAAAAAATTTGTGTCTTTGAGCTGTGAGGTTTTTCTAGTGCTTCGATGTTTCTGCAAATCTTATACATAGTTTTCGATGTTACTGCTACTATAGGGGCATCTACTAAAATGGTCTCAAACTAAACATTCTGGTCTCGTGTGGAGAACATGTCACTCTGAGGAAGAAAAATACCAAATATGAAAACAAATGTGTATTGAAATTCATTTTTCTTACTAATGCAATAAACAAACCGCTTTCAACTGTCTGAAATCTTATGATCAGCTACTGCTTCTTCTTCCATCAGGGCTCCACTCTTCGTTGCCATTCATCCTTCGCATCGATAACTTCAATAACTTCGTGCCTCAAAATATTTCGGCTGCTGAAAGGCAACTCCGTGATCTCAATACACCTCCCACGCAAACGGTGATCTTTTCGATATCCTTGCTAGAGTATCAACCTTCCGACGACCTCAAACTGAACCCCAGGGCAACATGTGGACGACAGGTCATTTGGAAGCACCCGAAAAAAAGAAGCTCCAAGTGACTCCAAAAACAAGTGTGCGTTGCCATCCAGGGGCTATAAATATCGGGGCTTGAGTTACGTGACTCGTAAAACATGGAAGACAAGCGAGCCCGCAAATGAGTCCGAAGGGCAGAGTGTGCGTGATCGCATTAGCCGTGTTTGCTAACGGGTGATGCTTCCCGGGAACCTATGCCGCAAATAGATGAAGGTATTTGCCTTTGCTTTTGGGAACACTTCAGTCTGCATCTGAGGCTGAATTCTTTGTGTGCTTGGCCCACCCCTTGGCCCAGCTTGGCGTCGGGAGAATAGGAGAGCTTCGGAAGTTTGGTGTTACGGTGTTATATTACTTCTTTCATCTTTTCAGGTACAGTGAAATTATATATATATATAATAATAAAAAACAATCAAACTTCAAAATATACAAAACATTAAAACGTAAAATAATAGAAATGCAGACCAGCAAAATGCCAAAAGATCAAAAAGTCAAAATATTAGAAATACAAACCAACAAAATGCCAAAAGATCAAAAAGTCAAAATATTAGAAATGCAGACCAGCAAAGTGCCAAAAGATCAAAAAGCAGACAAGCAAAAAGCCAAAAAAGTTGGTGGTAAGAAATAGTCAAGCAGAATCCAGAAAGCAGAAGGCAGAACTGTCAATGCATGCGCGCTAAAGCTGCAGACACAACATGGATAGTAAAATAATTCAAAATTACAAACCAAAACAAAGAGAAATCCAAAAATTTTAAAATCAAGAAATTTAAGAAAATTTTGAAAAAATGAAGTGTTGGTGGATGAGGGCGTCATCAGGGAGGAGCCTCACCAAGTCAACACAATATGGTGTTTTCTGCGTGTGAGCGGCAGTACATCAAAAGTAGCTCACACACCCCTCCAAACACCATAAGAAAATAAGTTAGAAAACAAAACCAGGAACAGAAAAAAAATCATAATTTTTTTCAAAATTTTCTTAAATTTCTTGATTTTAAAATTTTTGGATTTCTCTTTGTTTTGGTTTGTAATTTTGAATTATATATATATATATATGTATATATAAGATCACAACAAGATTTTGCTAATGACGAGTTACCTCGTCGAGACACCACCACCAAGAGGATTAACCTCTAGGAAGGGAAACATAGGTAGGTTGTTGAATAAACGTCGCACCAGAGCAACGTAACGTGCAATTTGGGACGGTCCAGGTTCAATCCCAAAGGGAAAGATCCGAGGATAACACCTCGTCATTTTGAATCACGGTCAGAGGATGAAGTCAATACTTGAGCTGGCGTCCCCACTCTCCAAACGTCCACACCAAGTCAACGTATGGACATTTGAGGCCACGACAGATTTAAACATCCAAGTGGTTGCGACGTGATATCTTGTCCATCAAGATCTGGCCAATTTTGCTAATGATGAGGTATCTCTTCAACAAGATACTGTCGATCTTTTCATGACAGGATCAAGATTTGATCAGTTTTTTCCCTAATGACAAGATATCTCCATCGAGATTTGGTCGTGTGCGTATCTGTTTCCATTATAATTGCTCAGCGTGCAGACTGGATCTAGCGACATTTCAAATATTTGTTCTAAGAAATACTGAGCTTGATTTTATGATGAAACTCGTTAATCGGAAGTAGATTTACATGTTTAATTGCAACACAATAAAATGTTTAAAGGTTAGTTGGTATACTTAATATATAAATATGAATTTACTAGAGCAATCCCAACTCTTCCAACCAGGCTACCTTGGCCCGTTGGTTGTGTTCGAGTTTTTTGGATCAAGGGCCATATTTGGCCAAGCTGCGCCAAACACAAAAAAACACAAAAAAATGTCGTGAAAGGGGAAGAAAGAGGATTGGGAAACTGAGTAATGGGATGAAAGCAGGGAAAGATGGTTTGTGTATCCATTGAAATCGACCCCCGTATTTTTTAAGACAGTAGATTCACATTAAGTAGTAAGTAGATTAAGACATGGGAATGAAAATATGACTAGAGTACTTCGGGTCTGTAAAGCCCATACACACCTAAAGATGAGCCCCGAGGACTAGAAAGAGAAGAAAAGGACAATCTAGTTGAAGAGACATTGGGTTTCTTAATTTGATTTTGAAACTTTTTTTTCAGTTTTCAGCATTTTAGTCAATTCACGTGCTAATGGATGATTCTTCACAACCTTCAAGTATGTTTTATTTCGTATCGAATCTGTGTGTGACTTTTGCGAACGTGCAGCAACTTAAAAAATAAGATTCCACATTTTACAATTAAATCTTTAAGTGCAAACCATTGAAAAACAAATATAGTTTCTTAGATAAGAAATTTTTTGCTTGAAAACATATATATATATCTAGAAAATGTGACTTCAAATCTTTATGAATAGTATGGATAATTTTTGAAATGCATACTGATTCTTGTATTTATAAGCATTTAACTTGTTAAATAGTTTTTATCTTAGTCTAAAAATATTAATTGCATAAATGTAATATATAGGAACTTTTTAAAAGACCTGACATGCAATAGATTTTTACAATGTCAAAACATTAACCCTCCACGTGGTTTTGAAGAGATATCTTGTCCATTAAGATTTAATCAATTTTGCTAGTGACGAGATATCTCGTCAACAAGATATTGCCGACGTGTTGGTGATGATCAAGACCTTGTTAGTTTTCTTCTAATAACGAGATATCTGGTCCATTAAGGCCTGTTAATGGCGAGATGTGTCGTCCATTAAGGCCTGGTCAGTTTTCTTCTAATGGTGAGATATGTCGTCCATTAAGGCCTGGTCAGTTTTCTTCTAATGGCGAGATATGTCGTCCATTAAGGCTTGGTCAGTTTTCTTCTAATCGCGAGATATCTCGTCCATTAAGGCCTGGTCAGTTTTCTTCTAATGGCGAGATATCTCGTCCATTAAGGCCTGGTCAGTTTTCTTCTAATGACGAGATATCTCGTGCATTAAGGCCTGGTCAGTTTTCTTCTAATGACGAGATATCTCGTCCATTAAGGCCTGGTCAGTTTTCTTCTAATAACCAGGTACCTCCGCTAGGACTAGAACAGCAATTAATTTAAATAGAATATTCGATTGTGCAATAATTATTTTTCTATTAACCGCTCTGAGGGTCACGGTAGCCCGGTTGGAAGAGTAACGGATTAGCAACCGAAGGGTTGTGATTTGGAATCCAAAGACCGTATAGTAAAAATGGGGCTGCTGTACGTTAGATCTGTCGTATCCTGAAATGTCCTAACGTTGTCATAGTGTGGAAGTTTGGAGAGTGGGATCGCTCGGGTGTGGCCTCATCATCTGACAGTGGTTCAAAATTACGTGGCGTCGTCCTCTGATCTTTCCCTTCGGATTTGATCCCGGACAGTCGCCTATAGCCCGTTGTGTTGTTCCACCGCCACTTTAATTAAAATACCTACCTACCTATTAACCGCTCATTTATTTAAATAATGTGCACATAGAAATAACATTGAACGAAACTTCAAAGGCATAAAAAACAGTTCACGAGCTTTTTATAAAAACGACCTCCCCGCGCTGGAATACACCATTCTACCTATTCAATAACTCAATATATTAAGTACGGTGAAATAAATCTATTCGTACCGGCTGTTATTAAAAACTACGATACCATACAATATGGCATTAGAAAAAACATTTTTCTTTCGTGTAGGTAAATAGTAAAAGCATAACATAAGCCGTTCATTCAATTTAATTACATGAAAGCGTAACCCCAGGTAAGTGTTTATTTTTCTACACATCCACTGAATAAATCTTAAAAGAAAGATTAATGTTTTCTTTCCCATCTGATATCTTTTTGTATTTGCTTTCATGTTATCGCCAGCGATCTTCATAATTTGTTTTTCTATCATAAATCAAACTTCTCGAACCGACACAGGAGGGCACATAAATTACGGCAATATGTTTTTCTTTTCCAGTGTTGGGCAACAGCGTATTCGTTCCGAGATATTTTTGATTCGAACACACTTTTCGACGCTGAAATCTAGTGATGAAATTTCTTCTCGGAAGTAATATTGCGAACTTTTGGGGGGTTTTGTTGTTCTCTGATTTTGTTTCTTTGACTTCCAATTTTCTTTTCGTTCTGGATGATGTGTTGTTTGCGGATGACACGTTTCCAAATTAGATTACGCCTTGGAAATCCATCAATGTTTATTTCAAACGGACAGAAATAAATCATAGAATTCCTAATATTTGCATTTCTTCTGTAGAAGGGTATTTCGTATTGAGCTGAAACTTGAATTCTTTATTTTCATTATTATGGGTGTGTTTGCCGTGGCTATGTGGGTTTTACACTGCACTAACAATCTGCGAAATGTAGTAGACGTTCGATTCCTCCCGAAATGTAAAGGTTGTCCCAAAATTCACGCAAGAAGTAATTTTGATTGAAAACACAGGTTTATAATTAAAAATTGTAAATTTTTTATTGATTCATAAAGTATACAGTATAGGGTTATGTATGGTATAGCATATCGGGTAAATGGCCTCCACGGCTTTGCTGGCACATACGCTTTCTTTTGTTGAAATTTTCCATGACCGTTTTGCATAAATGTGGCTGAATTTCGTTGAAACAGCGCTCAATTTCCTTCTTCAAGGCGTGGGTAGTCGTGGGCTTGTTGGCATAAACCTTAGACTTCAAAAACCCCAAAGAAAAAAATCCAACGGCGTTAAATCGAATGATCTGGTCGGCCAAACGGGATCACCAAAACGGGAAATTACACTACCAGGAAAAGACTCATGCAGTAATTGAATTGTTTCTCAGGCTGTATGGCATGTGGCACCGTCTTGTTGAAACCACATGTCGTCCACATCCATATCTTGCAATTTATGCACAAAAAACTGGATTATCATGTCGCGATAGCGAGAACCATTAACTGTTATTGCCTGACCAGCCGCATTTTAATAACCCTGAACTGTCCATTTTTAATAACTGTTCCATTTTTAATAACCCTGAACTGTCAGCTGTGACGCTGTCTTTTTTTTTTCGTTGGCAACACTTTACCGCACAAATGGCGCAAAATTCAAATCTTCCGTGAATTTTGGGACACCCTTTATTTCTGTCAGTAAAGCTTCCTTGTGATGGTGAAAAGTGTTTGTTTCGTTGTGTTCTATCACCCCCTGAAGTTTGTATTATTAGTTTAAATTCACCCTGTATGCATGCGAACCCCTCAGAGGATTAACATAATATATTCGAATTAAAGGTTAAATATAAATTCAGTTCGTCTTCTAATTGGTGAAAATACAAATTGAAGAAACCTTGCAAGAGGGAGTTCCAGAATACTAAAGTCATGTGATTCGATTAAACTCAATTTACAAAGTATAATCTGCATTACATTTCAAGGTATGCAGGTAGTTGAATTAACGACACACTGGAGCAACACAACGGGCTAGTGGCGCTGGTAAGAGAGCAATTCCTCAGGGAAAATCGAGGACAAGACCTCGGAATTTTGAACTACGGTCAGATGGCGAAGTCCACACTGAGCTGGCACCTACTCTCCAAATTTCCACGCAACGGAGGACATTTGACACCAGGGCAGATTTAACGAGGACAAGCTCCCCTGTACACAATGGTGTATCGATGGATCGTGTTTCGAACTCCCTACCCTCCGGTTACTAATTCGCTACTCTTCCAACCGTGGTCTTCCAATTGGTGAAAATACAAATTGAAGAGATAGATAGGTATTTTAATTAAAGTTGCACTGGAGCAACACAACGGGTTATTGGCGACTGTCCGAGATCAATCGCGAAACAAATTGAAGAAACCTTGCTAGATGAATTTCCAAAATTTTAAATGGTCAGCGAGTCGATTCAGCTCTCTATCCAAAGCTAAACCTGATTGCATCTCAAATTAGCATATTCCAACTGGAGATTAAATCAAAATTCAGTTTGTACCGCCGTTGGCGAAAAAGCGAATCGCAAAATTCCGAGTCCAAAATAATCACTTCCTTAATGGGTCGTTCATCCGCCCCTTCATTGCTAAAACTAGGCGGCCAAAGTAAGAAAAATTACATCCACGCAATTCCGGACACAGCGTATCGAAGACTCCATTCAATAACCGAAACAAATTGAAGAAACCTTGCTAGATGGAGTTCCAAATCTTAAATAGCCACGGGAGTCGATTCATCTCACTATCCAAAGCTAAACCTGATTGCATCTCAAATTAGCATATTCCAACTGGAGATTAAATCAAAATTCAGTTTGTATCGCCGTTGGCAAAATGCGAGTCCAAAATAATCGCTTCCTTAATGGGTCGTTCATCCGCCCCTTCATTGCTAAAACCAGGCGGCCAAAGTGAGAAAAATTACATCCACGCAATTCCGAACACAGCGTATCGAAGACTCCATTCAATAACCGAAACAAATTGAAGAAACCTTGCTGGATGAAGTTCCAAACCTTAAATAACCACGTGAGTCGATTCATCTCACTATCCAAAGCTAAACCTGATTGCATCTCAAATTAGCATATTCCAACTGGAGATTAAATCAAAATTCAGTTTGTATCGCCGTTGGCAAAATGCGAGTCCAAAATAATCGCTGCCTTAATGGGTCGTTCATCCGCCCCTTCATTGCGAAAACCAGGCGGCCAAAGTGAGAAAAATTACATCCACGCAATTCCGAACACAGCGTATCGAAGACTCCATTCAATAACCGAAACAAATTGAAGAAACCTTGCTAGATGGAGTTCCAAATCTTAAATAGCCACGGGAGTCGATTCATCTCACTATCCAAAGCTAAACCTGATTGCATCTCAAATTAGCATATTCCAACTGGAGATTAAATCAAAATTCAGTTTGTATCGCCGTTGGCAAAATGCGAGTCCAAAATAATCGCTGCCTTAATGGGTCGTTCATCCGCCCCTTCATTGCTAAAACCAGGCGGCCAAAGTGAGAAAAATTACATCCACGCAATTCCGAACACAGCGTATCGAAGACTCCATTCAATAACCGAAACAAATTGAAGAAACCTTGCTAGATGGAGTTCCAAATCTTAAATAGCCACGGGAGTCGATTCATCTCACTATCCAAAGCTAAACCTGATTGCATCTCAAATTAGCATATTCCAACTGGAGATTAAATCAAAATTCAGTTTGTATCGCCGTTGGCAAAATGCGAGTCCAAAATAATCGCTTCCTTAATGGGTCGTTCATCCGCCCCTTCATTGCTAAAACCAGGCGGCCAAAGTGAGAAAAATTACATCCACGCAATTCCGAACACAGCGTATCGAAGACTCCATTCAATAACCGAAACAAATTGAAGAAACCTTGCTGGATAAAGTTCCAAACCTTAAATAACCACGTGAGTCGATTCATCTCACTATCCAAAGCTAAACCTGATTGCATCTCAAATTAGCATATTCCAACTGGAGATTAAATCAAAATTCAGTTTGTATCGCCGTTGGCAAAATGCGAGTCCAAAATAATCGCTGCCTTAATGGGTCGTTCATCCGCCCCTTCATTGCTAAAACCAGGCGGCCAAAGTGAGAAAAATTACATCCACGCAATTCCGAACACAGCGTATCGAAGACTCCATTCAATAACCGAAACAAATTGAAGAAACCTTGCTAGATGGAGTTCCAAATCTTAAATAGCCACGGGAGTCGATTCATCTCACTATCCAAAGCTAAACCTGATTGCATCTCAAATTAGCATATTCCAACTGGAGATTAAATCAAAATTCAGTTTGTATCGCCGTTGGCAAAATGCGAGTCCAAAATAATCGCTGCCTTAATGGGTCGTTCATCCGCCCCTTCATTGCTAAAACCAGGCGGCCAAAGTGAGAAAAATTACATCCACGCAATTCCGAACACAGCGTATCGAAGACTCCATTCAATAACCGAAACAAATTGAAGAAACCTTGCTGGATGAAGTTCCAAACCTTAAATAACCACGTGAGTCGATTCATCTCACTATCCAAAGCTAAACCTGATTGCATCTCAAATTAGCATATTCCAACTGGAGATTAAATCAAAATTCAGTTTGTATCGCCGTTGGCAAAATGCGAGTCCAAAATAATCGCTGCCTTAATGGGTCGTTCATCCGCCCCTTCATTGCTAAAACCAGGCGGCCAAAGTGAGAAAAATTACATCCACGCAATTCCGAACACAGCGTATCGAAGACTCCATTCAATAACCGAAACAAATTGAAGAAACCTTGCTAGATGGAGTTCCAAATCTTAAATAGCCACGGGAGTCGATTCATCTCTCACTATCCAAAGCTAAACCTGATTACATCTCAAATTAACGTATTCCAACTGGAGATTAAATCAAAATTCAGTTTGTACCGCCGTTGGCGAAAACGCGAATCGCAAAATTCCGAGTCCAAAATAATCGCTTCCTTAATGGGTCGTTCATCCGCCCCTTCATTGCTAAAACTAGGCGGCCAAAGTGAGAAAAATTACATCCACGCAATTCCGAACACAGCGCATCGAAGACTCCATTCAATAACCACTAACTCGATTACCACCCAGTAATTTCTTTACGAGCGTTTAGCGCAGCCCGTTCCTCCCTAAACGCGCCAGTTTAACCCAATCAATTCGATTATCCCGACCCAGGGCTTAATGGAACCACTCCCCGCGAGACTTGAACCACGTCAAATCCAGGATCCCCTTGCCGATGAGCACCCGATTGGCAAACGCAGTTACGGGACATGTATACATTCATCATATGTTGCTGACCTGTGTTTACCGGAGTTTGTATGCCATCGGTTGGGTTTGACTCAGCTCTGCATATCGTGACCCTGGCTTTATCGGAAAAGCCGATCCATACCTGAGGAAAGCTGCAGATTGATTTCTGAATGGCTGTCTATACTAGGCACTGAGTTCTTTCCGATAATGCCGAGTTTAAAATAGTATCATGGGATAAACTGGGGTTCGTCTTAGTGAGAGGAATGGTGGAGTAGTTACATGCTAGGAATTGGAAATGGGTATTTATAGTCTTAGCGAGGGTTTATTAATGTGAGATATTCAGTGGGAAGGATGGTGGTATGGGAATTAAATCGGGATATTTATGCGAGGCAAGAGAGGCGAAAGCCGATTCCCTTTCTTATTATAGTACGCGAATAGTATTAGTATTCTGAAAGCGATCTGATTGGTTGGAGACGTGCGTTCTGGAAACGCTAAAAGTAGAGAGAGCTTGATTTAAAAAGTTTGCTTACTAGAATATCGCACTTGATCGCATTAAATCATCATTCTGGGCATACTTCATTAGTAATCAATTTACCTGATCATCTTTAATAAATGGATTTTAAAATGCGAGTGCTTGACTTTTAAGAAACCAATTGCACGATTGTATTGCTCTCAAGCGGGGGCTGTTTTCGGGCATGATATTTATATACGTATGTATTGAAGCTGTTAATATCTGAGTGTTAGTGGTATCGTACGCCCACCACGAGATGGGATTTGGCTTATCCTTAGTCAGGTGGTACCAGATGATTCGATCATAAGAAATCGTCGACCTTGTACTGAAATAGAGAACGTGGGCGGGATCGTTGTCGTAGAATCTTAGAAGGGTAAAACACGTGGGCTTACGAATCGGCTTGCAGCGATTGTCTATATAAAAAAAGCTCAGAGGTGTTTTTCATCACGCTAGACAATCACTTAAGCCAATCATTAATGCGTCTCACATTTGGATTATTGCTTTTCCCATAACCAGGGGGGGTGACCTCGTCATCTGACCGTGGTTTAAAATTGCGTGGTGTTGTCCTCGGACCTTGCTCCAGTCGGTGTTGTTCCGGTATGACGTTAATTAAATACCTACCAAACCAGGGGACAGATCTTTAAACCGAGCGATCAGAAGATATAGCATAAAGTTGCTCGCACATACTCAATATACACTCATGTCCAAATTTATCTTTACATACACAAAAATAATGATTTTCCATGAAATATCCAATCGATTTAATCCATTATTGCAGGGAATGTGTGAAAGACAAGCCTAATTAGCATTATCCAATCAAAAGTGATCAAAACGGTTTCTGATATACAAATCAAGGCGTTACGTCATCCGACGGTGAATCAAGCGCTTTGCGCAAAGTGAATATCTGAGTGAATTTCTGCAATACAGCGTTTGATTTCAGTGTGTAAGGACTCAAAACGCTTTGTTATGGCTCCGAAGTATCATTTGGAAGAATCTGTGAAGTGGAGAATTATCGACCGTTTAGAAGCAGGGCAGACAATCATGGAAGCAGCGAGATGTATGAATATTCCAAGACAGACAGAATCTACGCTTTGGAAACAGTTTCAGAACTCTGGAAGCTGTTGTAAGAAAACCTGGACAAGGTCGTGAACGAATAACAACTGCTTCTCAAGATCGATATCTGGCAATAACTGCCCGTCGTAACAGAAAGTCTACTGCTTGGCAGTTAAGTTCAGAGGTTGCAGCCGTCACTGGAACTGTTGTATCACGGCAAACTGTATACAGAAGGCTTAATGAAAACGGCCTTTATGCCAGAAAGCCAAGGGTATGTGTTTTACTGTCTTCACAACAAAAGAGGGATCGCTTTAATTGGTGAAAACATCAGAACTGGAGTGAACACCAATGGACTCATGTTTTCTTTACTGATGAGTCGAAGTTTAGTTTAATATCTGATTCTAAACGTGTTTACATCTGGAGGGAGTCAGAAACGCGAAATCTTCCTTCGAACATTATGGAACGTGACCGTTTCGGTAGTGCAGGTCTGATGGTATGGGGAGGAATAATGATCGATGGACGTACGGACCTACACGTTTTCAACAGTGGATCTGTGACCGACCAGAGATATCGGGATGAGGTCTTAGAACCTTATGTAAAAATTTTCAGAGGTGCACATGGATCTGACTTTTTATTTATGGACGATAATGCTCGTCCACATCGAGCAAACCTCGTTGACGAATTCCTTGAAAGTGAAGCCACTGAGCGAATACCGTGGCAGCAAAATCTCCTGATCTGAACCCGATAGAGAACTTATGGGACTACCTTGGAAAAGCAGATGCACGGAGACATCCTCCTCCTAGAGATATAAATGCCCTGAAGACCGCATTGCTGGAGTAATGAAGGAGTGAAATTCCCCAAACTGTGGTTAACAACATTATTTCCAGCATTAAAACATGTTCTGATATGTGTGTATACTTCACGGGAGATCACATTCCATATTTAATTCTTAAGCCTTAATTTTTTTCTGAGTTATTCTTTTTTTTCTGAACTCTCCTAGTCACATATTATTGCCATTTTTATTGCTTCATGCTACAGTTTTATATCATATGCAGTGCTCGTAAAATTTTACCTTTGTATTTATGTGTTATGTTCTGTATCATTTCACACAAATTCATAAAATTATAGTTCACTGTTTCTGAAAAATCCGTGATTTTATGCATGTAAAGATAATTTTGGACATGAGTGTATTTCGAAGGTCGATGAAAAAATAGTCAAGCGTCAACTGAACTGTTGTCCACATTTCATATTAAGTTCACTTTTTGACCTATTAGTTGATCGTGAATAATCTGTTGTATGTGGGATTTTCAACGTAAACAAAGTAGACTGTGCGAAGATTTTGCTTCTGCTGTGGAAAAATGCTCTAGCATGATAGATATCGGGGTTACCTTAAAATGTAGTTTATCACCGATTTGAGACAATGTTTGACGTGTAGTCTAATTGGTGCTGACCAATCAATTATCATATATATAAATTACGGAATTTGATCTTTGGACATTTAGTTAGAGATGGTGTTGAAATTGTATTCGAAAAACAAGTCAAATGACGTCATGTTCAGAATACGTGCATTTTAAACTACGTAATTCTTCTAGGAAGTTGATATATTTTTTAATAATTTCAATAGAATAATCTCTGTTTCAACGAATTTTTTTTTTATCTTTATTCTTGCAGTTTTTGGATCATATATTTTCGTACCTTGCATTTGGATATTTTTCTGCATAGAAACGACAGTTAATCCTCCGAGCGGTACCGATGAGATATCTCGGTCATCTAATTTTGTTAATTAATATCTCGCCCTTCCAATTTTGTAAATGACAAGATATCTCGCAATCAAGATATTGCCGATTCTCTCGATGATGAGACCAAGATCTGGTCAGTTTTCTTCTAATGACGAGATATCTCGTTCGTCATGATCTGGTCAGTTTTCTTCTAATGACGAGATATCTCGTTCGTCATGATCTGGTCAGTTTTGCTACTCACGAGAGATATGTAGAGAAAACCACCAGGACTGTTGAATAAACAAAGTTATACCTCTCTTTAGATTTGAATGAAAAGTTACGGCTTTATATACAATATGAAAATAATTATCCTCAATGCAATTGTATTGCTAAGATTTTCTATCATTAATACATATTTATTAGAGCGCATTATTATAAGCTACAATTGACTGAGTTGGTTTAAATAGTTGCATTTTATAGATGGGGCATTAAAATAGTTCGATTCTAGTATCAGACTAATTATGCATTTCATATCTGTAACATAAAGTAGATCTATGAGTGAGTATAGAACCTGATAGGGAGAAATCTGAAGCTTCCAACTCCTGTTAACTCTTATAAACATCTCCTGAAATTGCAAATAAACGTATTAGGAACTAGAATGATAATTATATACAACTGACAAATACTTCTCATTACCCAAAGCGGCTGTTGCAATTCTCTGCTACAATTTCAACTTACTCACGTAGTAACCATTCGCAAACTCAAGCTTCTATGACAATACTAAACTAATGATTAGCACTTCTCATATAGATTGAGCTTACTGTCTTAATAGTGTGCTGTTTTAAACAGTCGGTCTGATGCATTCATAACTCATTAAGTCTTGGTATCAAATGAGACCGGAGAAAATGCTTTCTGAATAATATTAGAATTGTTGATAGTTTCTATGTATTTGTAATCATTATGATTTCATGCCCATATATGTTATCTCAATTGTCCATGTTTTATCCCTAATTATCCTTGTGTGGTAAACTTATTCACACTTTCTTTCAATATAGTATATATAGCAGTGCACATAATAATAACTATGGAATACTTGACAGATTGAAAATGCATTATCTTTCTATGATCTTCTGTGCAGTTTGACAAAATCAGGCTCTTATGCCATAAAAACTCATCTATCCATACCCCTATACATTGGTGAACCGGACGTGATCATCAAAATACATGCTTTCAAACATTCCAAATGGTGTTCGACGCAATCATCGCGAACTTCTGTGGATGATCCTCCACAGTTGGATTGCCAATGCGATACAGATAATTTCCAACAAATTTCAGAAGCTGTGTGACGGCTTCACTCTTCGTTGCCACACAGTCTCTTTAAACTGCCGACCTGCAATCATACTCGGCTGCTATAGGCAACACAAGGCAGTCAAATGGTCTCAATCATATAATGCACGACCACGCATACTGAAGTATACTCGAAATCTTAATACAGTTCTCAGGGCCACACGTTATTGGCAATTGATATTGATTTTCTAATATCTTCTTTTTGTCTTTAAAAGGATTTCTTCCCATTTAAAATGTAAGAACGACCACTTTCTCAAGCGGTCGTTCTTTGTATTTTATCATTCTTGTATTTATTTCTTATGCTCAGATTCCTTTTAATTTATTTTTCTTCTTTATTTATTTTATATCTTTTATTCCTCGTAATATTTCCTTTATATTAATCTTTTCGACTTGGTGTGTAGTTTAATGATTACTTTAAATTCATTTTGCATCGTTATACACTGCTGGCCACCCAAATTGCAACACCAAGAAAGACAAGAGATATCACAACAAAATTTATTTCGTAGATAACATGTTGACCAAGTATCAAATGATTAAATTTATAGACTTCTGTGAAGTGTGGTTCCTGCCAAAATCAGTAGCCAGAGTAGCCGCCATTGTTGGAGATCACCGCTGCCACACGCCTCGGCATTGATTCAAAGAGACTTTGGATGTGTTCTTGGGGTACAGCAGACCAAGCAGCTTCCACACGTTGCCAAAGTTGATCTGGTGTGGCAGCTGGGGATGTATTCTGGGTCAATCGTTGAGCAACCATGGACCACATGTTTTCTATCGGCGAAAGATCCGGAGAGCGAGCTGGCCAGGGAAGCAATTCAATCTGGCGATTGACGAAGAACCCTTGGACAATGCGTGCCACGTGTGGTCGCGCATTATCCTGTTGAAATATGGCTGTGGGCAAGCCCTGAATGTAAGGAAGGACAACTGGCTCCAACACCTCGGAGTTGTAGCGCTGGCTGTTTAAAGTACCGGCAATGCGTACTAGAGGAGTGCGAGAGTGATATCCAATACCGCCCCATACCATAATACCCGGTGCAGGACCAGTGTGGCGGTGCATAACGCAGCTGTTCAGCATCCTCTCTCCACGGTGTCTCCTGACTCGAATCCGACCATCGTGGTGTTGCAGACAGAAGCGTGACTCGTCAGTAAAGACAATTTCATTCCATTCTGCCGTCCACATCCTTCTGTCATCGCACCATTGGCGGCGGAAACGTCTGTGGTTCTGCGTCAAGGGTAGACGAAGCAATGGACGTCTTGCGGACAGACCACTCTGCTGTAAACGGCGTCGAATGGTACGCGCAGACACTGGATGATGCGGTACAGACTGAATGTGCTGTGCTATGGTTCGTGATGTGGCTGAGCGATCCGTCACTGCCATACGCACAATATGCCTGTCATCACGTGAAGTGGTGCACTGAGGTGGATGCGATCGAACACGTCGGTCCGTCGTACCCTCCTGCATCCAACGATCACATATCCGCATTACAGTTGTTTGGTTTCGTCCAACACGACTACCGATTTCCTTGAAAGATAATCCACAATCTCGGTAGGCCACTATCCTTCCTCTGTCGAACTCGGATACTTGATCAAAAGATGATCGCTGTTTTCTACGAGGCATAATTGATCGTTTTTTTGAAAAAACCACAAGAAAAACACAATTGCCGTACTTGAAATCGTCGAAATCTCCAAGACTTAAATAGCGCTTTGAAGTGGCGCCACAGGCGCGCGTGATGTGCGTCTGCGCTGAAATTCTAATCATTTGCATATCTCACCTCCGCTAATGCATGTTGTAAATTTCATATTATTTGCATGCTTCCTTCAGGGTGTTGCATTTACGGTGGCCAGCATTGTATGTGAAAGACGATAAGCACATACTCTAAGGATTTGTCTTTTGCTATTTGCAGATAAATTCCCTTCAGAAAATGAATAGATACGTTATTTATTATTATTTATTTCATATTGCTTATCTAGAGTGCGGTTTCTTCTTTGTAATTTGTTTTTTTTAATCTCGTAAGAGTAAGTTTTGTGTGTTTATTTAAAACTTAATGTACTCTTAACACATATCCCGAAGTATTGTGCATACTTTGTCGAAAAATGCAAGAAGATTTAAAGAGATATCTCAAATAGAAATGTAACATTAAATTTTAACAATTATTTGTTCAATTTGCTGCACTTGACGTTTCATCTAAAAATTCATGCGGACAAACAATTTTCTTAATCTAACATGTTCTTTACAAGGTCCCATTACAAAATTTGCTTAAAGCACTGCAAACGTTTTGAAAATAAATATCGATTTATAATGTGGTTCAGTATAAATGTTCATAGGTTTGATTCCCTTCAAACTATATTTTTAAATCTGGTCTGATTAAAGATGATTCTATTGATAGAATAATTCTTATTGCAGATCATAAACAATTATTTGTTCAATCAGATCATATTTATCTTCATCCTAAAATCAGATCATATTTTCATCATTTCTCTCCCTCTCTCTCATATCATATTCATCATCAAACCTAAATAGGGCATGTGATTAAAGATGATTTCATTGATGGTATAATCCTTATTGTGAATCAGAAATAGATTTGTGTTCTGCCAGAACATGTTCATATTCAAACAAACCGAAATATCTCATGTGATTAAAAATGATTTCATCGATAAAAGGTTTATTGTAAATCACATGAATAATTTTTTACTGTGTCAGATAATTTTTATAGAACTGAAATTCGTCATGTGGTTAAAGAAGATTCAATCGATGTAATAATCTTTATTTTGAATCATAAATAATTTTGTGTGCTATCCCATCATGTTTATATTCATGCAAATCGAAATGGTGACAGGCGATTATAAAGGATCATATCGATAAAGTAATTACTATTGAAGGACACGCACACATGTTTTATTTAGTGTTTGGTCAGGTTGAGTTCATGCATCACACATGCATTCGAGCAAACTGAAAAAACACACTTGGCGATTGTTGGCGACGTAAGACACCTGTCCGGTGCAACCCTGTAAACGCAACAATACTTCGGAAGCTGTTTCTGGAACGCTTTTGTCCAACGAAATCGTTCCAGAACTTTCTACTTACGTTGAAATAAGCAAATAACTCGTCGCTTCTGTAAGTCAAAGGAAAAGTTTGCTTTTCTCTACCCAATGGAATGAAATACTGTACAGAATAAAAAAAACAGGTGCAACGTAAATGGGGATACGGATTTGCTTTTGCTACTCTGTTCTTTTATCGAAGAAAAAGGAAAGCAGAAGTCATTGGAATGCAGCTTTAGATGCAGTTCCTCAATGACATTCGTGAGTTTGGTTCATAATACGCTTTATCTGTTTATCGTAAGTTTGGATTGGATTTGGGGATTTTTTAGTAAGGTTTGAAAGGTGGCTCCAAATACGAGATCATGAAATTAAACTATAGAACAAACGCGACAAAGACAGTTCAATGTCACTCAATCCAAAAGTATATTGTAGAGATATTATGCTGATGTAAAAGTTCGTCCCGCTTTTTTGACAAAAATTGAAGAAAATTTTATTTACTAAAACGTACTTTTAATCAATATAGTATGTGCCATTCTGTTCGATGACCTTTCTCCTCTTCGATAGCTGCATAATCCCACGCTCATAGTTCTGAGGTTTCTGGCTAAAGAACTGATCCGAGCGACGAAACTTTCTGAACCACTTATGGTACGTGGAATCGTCAAAGGCACCCTCACCATATACAACACATATCTTTTTTGCGTATGTTAAGCATTCTTGCCTTTTCGGAAATAAAAAAGCATATGTCGAAAATGTTCCTTATTTTCTGCCATTTTTAATGCTTAACAAAATTTAGAATACGTATCCAAATGACACAATTTTCTTCCCAAGTATTCGCTGAAATTTTTCTTTCAAAAATCAAACTTTACACGTGTGAAGTAGATAACACTTTGGTTTTGGAATGCAATGCCATCTACCGCCAAAAACGGGTAGAACTTTTGCATCAAACCAATAAGATGCTTTGTTATATATGCTTCTGTACTGTAAGTTAATTTTTGTAGTGGTGACAAAGTTCCCCATTGAACTCCCCCGCTGGAATTTAACAATAGCTGAATTCGATAGGTGGTACCATCAATTGACAGATTTCCAGTTACGCGAAACCATTGTTGGTAGGTTATGTTTTATGTGGCGCCAAGTCCATATTTGGCCAAGAAACGGCCAACAACGTCAAGTAAGTATACAAGTACGTTTGCAGGGAGTTTCGAAAATACCTGATCAAATTGTAAAGGAGCCCAAAATAAACATTTTTGTCAAAGAATGTGTGTCCAGAAATGCCGAGTTTAGGTGGTATTTCCGGACACATATTTGACTTTTACATACATCGCTACACGAATTTGGAGCTTGCCGTTTAAAATCCGAGAGGGAAATAACATCTTATGCCACAGAAACGATATTATTGACTGACTTGAAGAGCGTCCTCTACCAGCTAAAGACACCATTTCCAGACACATTTTTTGATAAAAATATTTATTTGGGGCTCCTGTACCAACCTTTACAATCTGACCAGATATTTTCGAAATACCCTTTATATACACACGGAAAGTTTTACTGATACAGAAGAGATAAATACTCCCTGACCCTGGAAGGCATCTATTCTAACAGGAATCGATCGCAGTTGGAAACCCACTGAGTTTCGGTGACCCCTGTCAAACCCTGAGACAACGGGTGGATTTCTGTATGCGCGGTGGTTGAATGGATGTTGAACTGACCTATGTTGCCCTTGGTGGCAGAGTGTGGGTGCAGGTACGGTTTATCAATTGACTGAGTAGCATCGAATAGTGAAGCTGTGATGAGAGTAAAAGCAGTGTCTCTTAGCACAGAGATTCAGACCTTTGTTGGAATTGAGATGTAGATTCAAGTCCTTATCCTGACAGGAATAGATCACAGTAGACAGACCCATTGAGTTACGGCGACGCCAGTGAAACGGAGAGAGCTGTACTAAGATAACTGGTGTGCTTTCAGTTTGCGTGTAATAGATGATTATGACCTTCTGAATATCCTTTGTTGCCCATGGTAGCCGAGTGTGAGTGCAGGCCAGATAGTTTGCTACTGTGTCTGAGTGCATCGAATAGTGAAGCTATGATGAGAGTAAAAGCAGTGTCTCTTAGCACAGAGATTCAGACCTTTGTTGGAATTGAGATGTAGATTCAAGTCCTTATCCTGACAGGAATAGATCACAGTAGACAGACCCATTGAGTTACGGCGACGCCAGTGAAACGGAGAGAGCTGTACTAAGATAACTGGTGTGCTTTCAGTTTGCGTGTAATAGATGATTATGACCTTTTGAATATCCTTTGTTGCCCATGGTAGCCGAGTGTGAGTGCAGGCCAGATAGTTTTCTACTGTGTCTGAGTGCATCGAATAGTGAAGCTATGATGAGAGTAAAAGCAGTGTCTCTTAGCACAGAGATTCAGACCTTTGTTGGAATTGAGATGTAGATTCAAGTCCTTATCCTGACAGGAATAGATCACAGTAGACAGGCCCATTGAGTTACGGCGACGCCAGTGAAACGGAGAGAGCTGTACTAAGATAACTGGTGTGCTTTCAGTTTGCGTGTAATAGATGATTATGACCTTTTGAATATCCTTTGTTGCCCATGGTAGCCGAGTGTGAGTGCAGGCCAGATAGTTTTCTACTGTGTCTGAGTGCATCGAATAGTGAAGCTATGATGAGAGTAAAAGCAGTGTCTCTTAGCACAGAGATTCAGACCTTTGTTGGAATTGAGATGTAGATTCAAGTCCTTATCCTGACAGGAATAGATCACAGTAGACAGACCCATTGAGTTACGGCGACGCCAGTGAAACGGAGAGAGCTGTACTAAGATAACTGGTGTGCTTTCAGTTTGCGTGTAATAGATGATTATGACCTTCTGAATATCCTTTGTTGCCCATGGTAGCCGAGTGTGAGTGCAGGCCAGATAGTTTTCTACTGTGTCTGAGTGCATCGAATAGTGAAGCTATGATGAGAGTAAAAGCAGTGTCTCTTAGCACAGAGATTCAGACCTTTGTTGGAATTGAGATGTAGATTCAAGTCCTTATCCTGACAGGAATAGATCACAGTAGACAGACCCATTGAGTTACGGCGACGCCAGTGAAACGGAGAGAGCTGTACTAAGATAACTGGTGTGCTTTCAGTTTGCGTGTAATAGATGATTATGACCTTTTGAATATCCTTTGTTGCCCATGGTAGCCGAGTGTGAGTGAAGGCCAGATAGTTTTCTACTGTGTCTGAGTGCATCGAATAGTGAAGCTATGATGAGAGTAAAAGCAGTGTCTCTTAGCACAGAGATTCAGACCTTTGTTGGAATTGAGATGTAGATTCAAGTCCTTATCCTGACAGGAATAGATCACAGTAGACAGACCCATTGAGTTACGGCGACGCCAGTGAAACGGAGAGAGCTGTACTAAGATAACTGGTGTGCTTTCAGTTTGCGTGTAATAGATGATTATGACCTTTTGAATATCCTTTGTTGCCCATGGTAGCCGAGTGTGAGTGAAGGCCAGATAGTTTTCTACTGTGTCTGAGTGCATCGAATAGTGAAGCTATGATGAGAGTAAAAGCAGTGTCTCTTAGCACAGAGATTCAGACCTTTGTTGGAATTGAGATGTAGATTCAAGTCCTTATCCTGACAGGAATAGATCACAGTAGACAGACCCATTGAGTTACGGCGACGCCAGTGAAACGGAGAGAGCTGTACTAAGATAACTGGTGTGCTTTCAGTTTGCGTGTAATAGATGATTATGACCTTCTGAATATCCTTTGTTGCCCATGGTAGCCGAGTGTGAGTGCAGGCCAGATAGTTTTCTACTGTGTCTGAGTGCATCGAATAGTGAAGCTATGATGAGAGTAAAAGCAGTGTCTCTTAGCACAGAGATTCAGACCTTTGTTGGAATTGAGATGTAGATTCAAGTCCTTATCCTGACAGGAATAGATCACAGTAGACAGACCCATTGAGTTACGGCGACGCCAGTGAAACGGAGAGAGCTGTACTAAGATAACTGGTGTGCTTTCAGTTTGCGTGTAATAGATGATTATGACCTTTTGAATATCCTTTGTTGCCCATGGTAGCCGAGTGTGAGTGAAGGCCAGATAGTTTTCTACTGTGTCTGAGTGCATCGAATAGTGAAGCTATGATGAGAGTAAAAGCAGTGTCTCTTAGCACAGAGATTCAGACCTTTGTTGGAATTGAGATGTAGATTCAAGTCCTTATCCTGACAGGAATAGATCACAGTAGACAGACCCATTGAGTTACGGCGACGCCAGTGAAACGGAGAGAGCTGTACTAAGATAACTGGTGTGCTTTCAGTTTGCGTGTAATAGATGATTATGACCTTTTGAATATCCTTTGTTGCCCATGGTAGCCGAGTGTGAGTGAAGGCCAGATAGTTTTCTACTGTGTCTGAGTGCATCGAATAGTGAAGCTATGATGAGAGTAAAAGCAGTGTCTCTTAGCACAGAGATTCAGACCTTTGTTGGAATTGAGATGTAGATTCAAGTCCTTATCCTGACAGGAATAGATCACAGTAGACAGACCCATTGAGTTACGGCGACGCCAGTGAAACGGAGAGAGCTGTACTAAGATAACTGGTGTGCTTTCAGTTTGCGTGTAATAGATGATTATGACCTTTTGAATATCCTTTGTTGCCCATGGTAGCCGAGTGTGAGTGCAGGCCAGATAGTTTTCTACTGTGTCTGAGTGCATCGAATAGTGAAGCTATGATGAGAGTAAAAGCAGTGTCTCTTAGCATAGAGATTCAGACCTTTGTTGGAAGTGATATGTAAGTTCAACTATTTATCATGGACTACACAAGTGTGCGTTATTTAAGCCAAGCGCCATCTGGTTTGTCTTAAAGTGCGTGTACACGCGTCTACCAATCACCAATTCTTCTCCACACAACAACACACACAATGGATAAAATGACACGTGAAGCGGGAAAAGCTAAAAAATTTATCGATTAGGTTTCTCTTAGCAGCAAAAATTATCGGGTGAATCCGGATAGTGAAGCAAATAGATCTATAATTTTTTCATTTCGTGGTTTCTTTGTACATAATTTTAATTTTCAATAAAAAAAATTGACTAAACAAGGATGTTTAAATACTGAATTATTTCGTCCAATGTATATGAGTGAACTCCTTAAGTGCTTTCGCAAAACCTCATTTGTCTTTGGAGCTCATAAAAAATCATTCTAAATGTATTCATAAAGCTTTGAGTTTTGGCTCTTTGTTGACTTTAAGTGCTTTTTATGGCGTATCGGAAAAAACCAGCAGCGCTTTGGGAAAAAACGTTGAGCAATATTCGCTCCAACGCAGCTTCGTTTAAATTCACTTTGAAGTATTTCCACTACATGGCTTTCATAAGATACCAAGTGGGATTGATTATTGCATGCCTGTGGCACCTTCGTTAGAGATGCTGGAATATTTAAATCCAACGAGAAGTAATGAGAGCTGAAATAATAAAAGGATCCATATGCCCCGAGCAATATATTCGTTGTTTTTAAATTTCGATACATGCTTCGATTTGAAAGGTGGGAGGTAGTTGAATTTACGTCGCACTGGATCAGTAAATCGGGTTATCGCGACAATCCAGGATCAATCCCGAATTTTTCCGAGGACAATTCGTAATTTAGAGCCACGGTCAGAGGACGAGCGTTTTAGAGCTGAAATTCAAACGACCGTGAGCAGCATCATAAAACTTTCGACACAAATATCCCCGAAATGCTACGTCCAATAGAGAAAATAGACACTTTTTCGGGTTGGTTCTCGATGAGGAATAGCGTAGTATGACCTTTATGCAGTCGATTCTCTCCGCCTTTTATTCTTTTCCTGAGTTATATCCTTACAAAAATGCGAAATTTAAGAGATACCCCTGTTGAAAAATCAGTGGTGGCTCTATCTGCTGATTACTGATACTTCCACCATATTTCAACACAAACCCACACATTACTCGTTTAGATGGCATATTATGTGTTTATGATATTTTGGTAAGGCGAGTCGCTAACGTAATAGAAGCCGTGGACCAAAAATATTTTAAAAGGCTGCTCTAAAGTATTAAAGTTTTAGTAGCACTGCAATTTTTCAGCTAGATACCCTAAATATTAACTTCAACATTAATCACCGTAACATCCCTTCTAAATTATCCAGTATAACATAAATCTCCATTTTGTTGCGGTTTTGCAGATAGAGCTACCAGTATTGTAAAAACAGTGGTAGCTCTACATTCTAATTAGTGATTCTTACATGATATTTCAACACAAATCCACTCATTATTTTCCTCACTCTAGATGACATATTATGTTTTCGGGATATTTCGGTAAGGAAAGCCGTTTATGTAAAAGGAACCGCTTGAGTAAGAGGAGCCTTGAATCAAAAATATTTATAAAAAGCTGCTCTAAAGTACTTACATTTTTAATAGCACTCTAGTTTCAGCTAGATGCCCTAACCATTGACGTGAAAAAATCACCATATATATAACATCCATCCGAAATCATCCAGCACACATAATATAAATCTCCATTTCGTTGTGGTCCTGGCAGATAAAGCCACACCTGAAAAAACACCGCCACCTCATTTAAAACCAGTGCTTAATTAGTGATTCTTCAACCACATTTGAACACAAGCCCACGTATTAATTTACAAGCAAAAAACAAATCTACAAGAAACTTTTAGCTATATGCATCTGAACCCTGACTCTAAATGACTCTTCAGGGAATTTGAGACGGGTATGCTTGTGAAGTTTTTTAATATCTTGAAATCGGGACGAGATAAATTGGGTTGGAAAACTCTTCTGGGGAATATTTATTATACTTAAAAGCTCATCTTGAAAGCTCAGTTTCCCTAATTAACCTGATGCTCTAATTGATATAAATTATTTTCCAGCCATTTTTGCAGGAATAACACTAGATTTCATTTGGGATACGAATGTGAGTTCAAAGAACCCGGAATTCTTAATTCAATTAAATACTATGCAACTTCGGCTGGTGATTTGTTTCATTAGAACTAAAAAATTAAAAATATATGTATTTAGTTTCGATGCTTTTCACGATCGATAGGCATTAGCAGTGGTTCCACACACACACACATAGTGAGCCTTTTATTTCATTATTTTGATCTTCCAAAATTTTAATTCCTTTAATTGTTTTACTGTTTCGCCAACACTATCTATTTTATAAGCATAGGCAATTGTTAGGGGATTCCATGCTTCTGGATGTTCATGGACACTACACCACTGATGACTTTCCACATTCAGCCAGAAAACAAAAAAAAACGCGCATGTTGTGTATCCTTAACTCTCTAAAGGGCCTTCACGCATCTATCCGTTCCTCAACCATGTGTGGCCCTTGCGCCATAGAAACCCAATCAACCAACCGTTCATCACCCTGCTGTCTTCCCAGCATGGTTTCCAACCAGTCGTGATCTTGATCAACAGAATGTTTCTCAGAATTTTTCAAATAGATGCGGTTATTTATCGAAAATCCCGTGATTTTAGAAGGGGTTAAATGGTTCCTGAGAGTGATTAATAGCCGTTACTTTTATTTGTTCCTATCTGTGAGTCGTAGCTTTTCTTTGCGCGATACGAAATAGTGGCTGTTCGGACATTTTTTTGAATGATTTTGATGAGCTGTAAAAAAATTGTGCGCTACGAAAAAATTTTATTTTCACAGAGGTTAAATAGTTAAAGTATAACTTATCGTCTGCTAACTCAGAGTTTTGTTTACTTTCAAAATGGCGCTTTTAAATAAGCAATGGATGGAAGGCTATGTTTCATTTCTTTCCGAAGAGAATTATGGCTTATTCAATTATTCAAAAACGCTGTAAAAGTCATGGTTTTTCGATATCTAAAGGTACGATAAATAATATTATGAATGAGAAAGAAAAAAACGAAAAAGTGGAAAAATACTTCCAAAAAAGTATCAAAAAAAGAAAAAATTTCTGAGACTATTTGTAAGGTAAGATCTTTAATTTTAAAAGAGAATCCACCAAGTCAAAGGACTATAGCAAAGTGAACGTGATAACTTCCTCTGAGAGATTTATGATTGTTGCCGGTTTTGCATATAATGGAAAATTCAAAGTAAAGAGGGGAAAAAATGAAAAATCAACTCCCACATATTATCAAGACCCTATTTTATCCCCAATATTCAAAAAAGAAATACCATATCTTTACCCACAGTGACAACAATCAGTAGAACTGCATCAGGATAAAGCAAGCAGCCACACATCTAAATCGACTATTAAATTCTTGGAAAAAATGGAACAAGAAACTGGTATCAAGTCAATACCCTTTACTGATATTCCTGCTAAATCTCCAGATGTTTCACCCATGGACTTTTATGCTTTTGGACTTTTAAAAAGGGCATTATTGAAACGTCGTCAGATAACCATTCAAGGACTGGAAAACTCTGGAAGAAGAATGGGGCAGAATACCACTGTCGATACTACAAAAGTCATTATTATCATGCAAATTAAGGTGTAGAAAGATAGTTAACAATAAGGGCTATCAAATGGAACATTTAAAACACAATAATTTCATGTAAAAAATTGAGCTTCAGTCCATCAAATTCGTTCAAAAAATGTCCGAACAGCCTCTTTATCGGCCACAAGTTTAGACACTTCACGATCAAAGAACAAGGAGTTATCTTCAGGGTCAACACATATCAGCAACAGTGTCTTGTTATATGAGTACTGAATTATATGAAATCTACAAATAGTTATAACAACATAGAAACTAACCAAAATACGTAGTTCCACTCAATATATAAAGAGCTGGAACAAAATTGGCGATAGCATAGAAATCGATATCTTAAAAATTATTTCTTGTGGACCTTAGAGGAAATGGAATAGCAGATAGCTTGGCAAAGGAGCATATATCGCAGAGCAATCAATTACTTCTCTAACATTTTTCTGAAACTCCTGCGCGAAAGAAACTTCGGAACAATACTTCTTGGAAATTTCCTCCCACCCACAGCTGGTACAAGAGAAAACATCCCGGAGGCATTCACAAATTCGAAGCTCGTAAAGATGGACAGACTTCTATCTCTAGACTGGCCGTTGGATATTTCAGATCTATTTTATTTGATCATGGTATTAATCCTCCTAGCGGTTGTCTCGACAAGGTATCTCATCATTAGAAAAAATCTTGATGGACGAGATATCTTTTGACCAATCTTTATTTCGTCATCATCAAAAATCAGCATCGTGAAGACAACATACCTCGTCATTAGCAAAATTAGTCAGATCTTGGTGGACGAGATATCTCGTTGAAAGCACTTGGAGGGTAAAGGTTTTCTTGACCTGCCGGGAACTCAATATGAAGTAAGTCTTTCCTGGTCACCACCTTTCTTGTCTGAGGTTGCCAGGGACGATCTGTATTCTAAACCTACGCTCTTCTTGGGACTTTTTGAAGATGCATGAACTCCACACACACGTACTTGGTCTAGCTTGTCTAGACCAAATAGGAAACAATACAAAAACGTGTCCTATTTGTTTAACCTGAATACTGTTTCGAACTCTTATTAAAATATTATATTGAATCGTTACGTTCAGTAATTTTTACTACTAATTTTCATGGACTTTACTTAATATTGCATATCTTCTTTATAGGACCACCAAATAATTGTAAGTGAAAAGCTGATTATTTGAAAGTTTCTTTGCCTGGTATGTATTTTAGCAAGACATGTGAAAAACTACAACGTTACCAAGAGTACTTTATGGTGGAGATGGGTTACACTTTTATAAAACTACCGTATTGTAAGTTAATTTTTGCAGAGGTGGCTGTGTTCACCACATTACTCCCCCTTCAGAGTTTAGTAGTGACTAAATTCGATAGTTGCTTCAACTAGTTGATAGATTGCCAGTCGCGTGAGAGCTTTATAAGATCAAGGATGTCCTTCCCTATGCGTGATCATGCAATGGATGATTGTGATCGTGGATTGTCCTGTTTTACCTTTAGCAGTCTAGTCTAGTGTACTACGCACTGTTAAGAGCAAAGCCGAACGGCATCGCAGAGTGAAACCGTGATAGAAATAGAAGCATTGTATTTTATCACAGGGCTTCAGACAATTAAAAATGAATAGCATCACATTGGCAGTTCAACTTCACTGTCAACCACCCATCAAAGTAAGTTTGAATGTACGTGAATGTCATCTGGTATTTGGGAGAAATGCCATCAGGCTTGTTTTTGAAAGAGCGCATGTATATAACCACGTCGGCCAGTCACTAATCTATTAAGACGTTTGAACAATAGTGTAATGTTCCTCGCGTGGTTCTTTTTGGTAAAAGAAAGAGAACACTTAAAACTCAACAGACTTTTATTGAATAAACGTTATAACAAAAAATAAAGCAACAATGGACAATCTCTAGTCTCAGGAATGGGCCTTACGAAGTACGATCGGTCAGCTATAACCGATGTCTTCCTCGCTCTTTCATTCCCTGTCCTTATCTGACCTTTCTTCTAACCTATCACCCCTCAGTCTAACCACTCACAGTGTCATCCCTCTGTTTCTCTCTGACACTTTCGCTTTCCACCTCAAGTAGGGATTGGGACAGAATATTAATATACAGATAGTGTGCCATTGTCTACCATAAAGTACTGCATAGTTGCGATGGCTTACATTGCTATACATAATAATGTATTGTAAGTTACTTTTTGTAGGGTTCACCGTGTATCAATGAATAGGCCTGGACATATATCAGAAATTATATTAAGGGACCTGCGAAGATGATATACAGACCTTCCCCAAGTAGCTGGTAGTTGGGAAATTGAAAACATCCTCTAATTGGTACAAGGTTTGTAAAACACTTAATTTCTTTTCCATCAATAAAATTAACATTCAAAAGTCAAATAGTTAGGTGGGTATTTAAATTACCGTCACACTGGAGCAACGCAACGTGCTATTGGCGACGGTCCAGGATTAACCATCGGAGGGAAGGAACCGAGGACAACACCATGTGAATTTGAACCACGGTCAGATAACGAAGTCACAACTGAGATGGCACCGCACTCAAAGAATAGGAGAAACATACGTATGAAAGAGATGTTCAGTGTGAAAAACAAGGCGGATAGCGAAGATTTTACAACTGGTACCCAAATGCTAAGATACATATTATGGTCAGCTTAAAATGTAGTTTATCGCCGTTTGGACCAAGTTTGGCGATTAACATAATTGGTGTTGATAAATCAATTATCGTATCAATTAGAACATAATTCTTTTGCAATTTTATAGGCGAAATGCTGAAATCATATTCGAAAAACAAGCCAACTGACGTCACGTTCAGAATAGGTAGACGGAACACGTATCACCGCAGAAATACAGCATCACCTACATTTAGCTTGACAGAAAATGCATGTCTGTCATAGGAAAAGCAATGTTATGTATTGCTTTTCCTATGCTTTTTCCTAGACTATTATACTACGTTTTAGCTACGCGCCTAACTCTAAGCGTTGTTATTATTATATTTCGTAAGATACGTTTATTTCTCAGTTCTAAATAATCAATGATTCCTTCTGAATAGTCAAATCATATAGGGTGTATTCTAGCATTTGATAGCCTGTTGCGTAAATTGAAAGAGACATATTATTATGTTACGTAACACTGTTTACTCCTTAGTACCAAATAGTTAATGACTCCTTGAGAGCAGTCAAGTCGTATAAGGTACAATATAGCATCTGATAGCATTTTCCAGATCTCTTTCGAAACCTGAAACCTCACTATTGGTTGTAAATGGGTTATGGTTTGGTCAATCTTTCATCTTTTGTATTTATTTTGGTTTACTACTTTATTTTAGTCTTGATGGTGGACGTTTTGTTCCATTAAAATAGTTACCGACGAGTTTTATCTTATCGTCTTGTTTTTGTCATCTTTCTTTAGTTTTTGAAGCTTTTACATTATTGACTAACAGCTTGGTTAAAACTTTTTATCTTTTACTGGTATTGATATTTTACTTGATGGTAGACGTTTTGTTCAACTACCGACCAATTTTATCTTATCTTGTTTTTATCACTATTAGTCATTTTTTGAAGCTTTTACATTATTAACTACCAGTTTGGTTAAAACCTTTTATCTTTTACTGGTATTGACATTCTAGTCTTGATGATAGACGTCTTGTTCAATCAAAATAACT
This sequence comes from Meta bourneti, assembly GCA_933210815.1. Lineage (NCBI taxonomy): Eukaryota > Metazoa > Arthropoda > Arachnida > Araneae > Tetragnathidae > Meta > Meta bourneti. Next base: position 94,763,863 of record OW119926.1, read on the forward strand.
ACCGACCAGTTTTATCTTATCTTGTTTTTATCATCTTTATTAGTCAATTTTGACGCTTTTACATTAATGACTACCAGTTTGTCTAATGTTCATATCTTTTACGGGTATTTTTTTTGGTTTTATACTTTATTTTAGTCCTGATGGTAATGAGCATTTTGTTCCATTAAAATAGCTAACCACCAGTTTTATCACCTTGTTTTCATCATATAATCTTTATAAGTCATTGTTTGAGGCTTTTATATTATTAACTACCAGTTTGGCTAATACTTTTATATTTTAGTGGTGTTTTGGTTTACTACTTTATTTTAGTCATGATTGTAGTGGCCATTTTGTTCCATCAAATTAGCTACTGACCAGTTTTACCATCTTGTTTTAATTGCATGGTTTTGAAGCTTTTATGTTATTGACTACCAGTTTAAGAAGGTTTTAATCTTTGATTCCAAAGTATAAGTATTGTAGAAGTAAATATTTTACTTTGAATAATTTAGGCAGTTCATTCCGCTCTGCCTACGACGTTACCTAGCGCTCGAAAGCAAACACTTTATCTTTTGAATATCATTACATTAGTTACAGAAGCTGTCCCACGAAGAAGAGTTCCGTCGAATGTTCTTTCGGAAAGCAAACCTTCCGTCTTTTGACTTTTTCACGAATCAAAAAGGCTGCGAATCCTTTTCACGTTTACGAAATTACGACGTTAAAGTCTCTTTGCCCGGGGCGAAACAACTACGATTTGTTTACCTTCGAAGCTGAAAAATACAGACTGCAAGACGTCGTAATTGTATTTGCTTAAAATTAGTATTTTTTCCCTTTTCAAAAGGGGCTCAGAGCTCCATTCACGAATGCGAGGATTAACGTCAATTTTGGCTGCAAAGTTCCCGACGCTGAGCGTAAACACGCTGTAATCGTATTTGTCGGAGGGGGATGACTGAACAGATGCCCGGATGGTGACGTCATATTTTTCTCTTTCCTTTTCTTGATGGTTAAAGCGATTATGAGGCAGATTACGTCGTATCTAAAAAGATTAAAAGATCGGCTGTGGAGTTGAGTGTGGTTGATATCCCAACCTTTTAAAATTTTGCTCCGCAATATTTCCGAACTTGACAAGGCTTTGTGAAAAGAATTCGGTTTATTATCTGGTGTTGGATTTGTCAATTTAGTGGCCACATTTAAAAGAGAATGTCTATCAGTAAAGCTGATGTTGATTGTGTCTTTCAGCAGAGCGGAGAGTGTTGATGTCTATCAGTAAAACTGAAAGTTTAATGTCTATCAGTAGAGCTGAAAGTGGCGATGCCTATCAGTAGAGTTTTAAGAGATAAGGTCTACCGATTGAGGCTGAAAGTAGTAATGTCTAGCCGCAAAGCTCAAAGGGATAACGTCTATCAGCAAAACTGAAAGGAATAGTGTCTATCAGTAGAGCTGAAAGTGATAGTTTCTATCAACAGAACTGAAAGTGTTGTTTATCAGTAGAGCTGAAAAGTGTTGGTGGTTATCAGCAAATCTGAATGTGATAGTCTATCATAAGAGCTTAATTTCATAGTATCTATTAGTAGAGCTGAAAGTCATTGTGTCTACCAGTAGAGCTGAAGGTGATGGTGTATATCAGCTAAACTGAAAGGCATAATGTCTATAAGCAGAACTAAAAGTGATAAAGTGTATCAACAAAACGAAAATGGTAATATCTATCAATAGAGTTGAAAGAAGTGATGTCTACAGTAGAGCTGAAAGTGGTAATGTCTATCAGAAGAGCTAAAAGCGATAGTGTCTTCCAGTTGGGATGAAAGTGGTGGTGTCTATTAGTAGAGATAAAAGTGAGTGTCTATCATCAGAGCTGTAAAAATGTCTATCAGTAGAGCTCAATCTTGTTTTCTAGCACAGAAGCAAATTATTTGTTGATCGGACATGCGACAAAATCATCCGCCGTGTGCGTGCGTGCTCCAGTTCTGTTCAGAAAATATGTCGGTACTCAAATTATTTCAGCCTATTTATGTGGCTTGCCTGAAATAAACACCGTATGGTAAAATTCCCAACAACTTAACAACTCAATTCAAAATAAAATAAGCTAAACAATTATTTAGAAACTGCCATCTAATTTCCCAATGCAAGTAATTGTTTTGAAAGAATGGAAAGAGCAAAAGATACCATTTTCAAGAAGTCTGCAACTGATTAGAAGCCGCGTGGGAAATACTACAGGTTGCATGGAGGAATAACGCTGGTATGATCCTCAGAAGATTAAAACTTCGCGAAAAAGCTGGATGTAACGTAATTTGGATACAGAAGAAATATCATCAGATTTACAAACAATTTAACTTTCAAGTTGCAACTAAAGTCGATTCTTTTCAAAATAATTTTGAAAAATTTATCTCGGCTAATTACTTTTTCAAATGTATGAATAATCACAAGGAACAAGTCATCTAAGTAAACCATTTAGTTTTTTTATTTTAATTTCTAAATTTTGTATTTTAAAATAAAAAATATACCTGTTTTAAAAAGTGCAAAACCTACAAATAATTTATTATTTTTTTATCCTATGCCCGTTTCTGGCTTATCGGCAATCATTGGACGAGCAGTCCAATATAGTTCTGAAGCAAAATAATATAACTTTAAAGCACTGCCTACAGTATTTGTTATTCTATTGTCAGGAATTTTAGGACAGGGTTTGAAGTGGTCTCCAGTCATTTCGTGCATTTGTAAATTGCATTTTATAATACCCATCATTCATCAGTGGCCAGTGTCTTCAATGCGGAGAACGGATGTCAAACTGAACCGCCTTCGTATTGGACACACACGACTCACCCATCGTCATCTTTTACTGAACGCACCCATTTGCAACTCATACTCTACTAACTTTTCTATTTATCACATTTTAACTGTCTGTCCTGTTTTTAATATCATCAACGTATCAAATTTCTTAAAAGCACACTCTTAAATCTGCGAGATATTATTGGGGAAAATTCCCATTCAAACCTTTTCGCGTATTTACGTTCAGTTGTTTTTTAAACCTCATCTAATTTTTTTCCACTTTTCAAATTTCACAAAATTTTATACATGTAAATTACGTTCTTCAGTTTGATTAGTTACGCTGCAGACGATGATCTTGTTTTATTACCTAATTATTGTTTGAATATTTTTATTCTCATCTATACATTTTATATTTTAAATCTACCTTTTGTCTTTTTCTTGGACTATTAATTTTTAAATATTTCATACTTCTATTGGGTCATATTCTGTCTTGTGTTTGGAGCAGCTTGTCCACTTTTGGACCTTGCGCCATTACACCCCAACCAATCCAGTAAGTTCGCAAAGGGGACAAATATCTGATCTAGCTACTTCAATACGGCGTGTTTTTGAAGGTAGTCATGTCCGGTAATAGGTCGAAAGCAAGCGACTCCTACAGTTCAGAGCAAGGAACCAAGGATACGAGATTTATTCCTAATTGATTATGGAATTATTAAAATTCACAATTACCAGTCAGGAAACGGAGAAAATTAACAAAGAGGGCTTAAAATTAAAGGCTCGAAGAGACAGCACGTATTAGAAACTAATCTCTTGTATTTGTATATAAATACTTTTAAAAATTCAATGAAAACTTCTGCGCGTTTTGATGGGGCAGAGATTTTAAAGTCACCCCTACATTAAGCGCGTCAAAAAGCCCGCAGTGTCAAGCCAAACCAACTAATTCCCCAACTTCACTGGTTCTAGTCGGTGTTAGATCAGGTCCAAAAGACCGTTAGCCTTGAGTTCATTGTGAGCCAGACAGGTGAATTAATCCTCCTGGAGGTTGTCTCAATGAGGAATCTCGTCATTAGCAAAATTGACCAGATCTTGATGGACGAGATATCTCATCAATCGAAGAAAATTTATCAGATCTTGATGGACGAGATATCTCGTCTATGGAAGAAAATTTACCAGATCTTGACGGGCGAGATATCTCATCAATAGAAGAAAATTTACCAGATCTTGATGGGCGAGATATCTCGTCAATAGAAGAAAATTTACCAGATCTTGATGGGCGAGATATCTCATCAATAGAAGAAAATTTACCCGATCTTGATAGGCGAGATATCTCATCAATAGAAGAAAATTTACCAGATTTTGATGGACGAGATATCTCATCAATAGAAGAAAAATTACCAGATCTTGATGGACGAGATATCTCGTCAAGAATTACCATATCTTGGTCTCATCTTCATAACAAAAGGCAATCAAAATGTTGATGACGAGATATTTCGGCATTGGCCAAATGAGTCAGATCAGGTTAGACGACATATATCGTCGAAACCATTTGGTAGGTTAAGAGAGAAGACTTTTAAATATCAAACTAGACGGAAACCTCAAGATCTAAAAACTAATATTTTCCATACAGAGTTGTTTACAGATATGCTTGCTTGTTAGCCAAAGTTCATCCTTGGTTTTCGGGACATTTGCTGACGCTGCGACCAGTAGAGGCAGGATAGCTTCCTCAACTCGTCCTCCTCGATGTCTGGTTCTTTGGCCAAGGCTAATGCCGGAGGGCAGCATCCATGACGCCCTGACCGCACAGCGGGCATTTACAAATATTTTCCAGTCTTTATTCCAAAGAAGGCACAAAATCATTTCCGCTTTAGTAGTTTGTAAGCGTACCAACTAATCCTTCCTATCTAACCTGAATTCTCATTACTTATGTCATTGGGTCTAATCGGAGTTAGACCACGTCCGAAAGATCTTTAGCCTTGAGTTCCTTGAGAGCTAGACAGGTGGATTAAACAAACAATGCAATACCTCAACAGCAGTTAGACAAGCGATTCTTCTCACAACGCGAATTCAATTTCACAGCCCAAGCAGAATCGGAATTACTAAAACTCGTAATTACCGACCAGGAAGCACAGGAGATATAATTTCGATAGGAAGAGCCCTCCAAATCGGAGGATCGGAAAGGAAGTGAAATTCGGAAACACCCTCTCATCTCTTGCGGTAGCACGCCGAGGAGAGGCAACACACGCAAAAACGAAAAAACAGTAAAAAAAACCCGAAAAAGAGGAGATTCCCATCATATTTCCCGACGCTCTCCCGATCCCGGAAGTGACGCAACCGGAAATGGGCCCAAACTCTTTCTTCCCGTAGCACGCACTCCACGAGATCGGGAACAAATTATACGGAATGGGAAAAAAGGAAGGGAGAAAATAAAGGAGAAAAAGGAGACGGATCTCGGGAGTTGAGCTGAACATCCTCCCCCTCCTACCACCACCAAAAGCACTTTCAGTTAGTAAATTATTGAGTAGTATACTTAGCTCATCCGAGACTATTTCTGACTCTTCACTAAAATAGGAATTGCTTTTTAATTAAATGTCCTTTCCTCTCGAGTCATAGGGTCTCTTTTTCTCTGCCTCTCCACGTGCCGAAACCCGGGAGATTCTGGATTTTTCCTTTTTTTTCGGGAAGGAAGTCCCGTTTTTGTAATTCTCCGAGTGAAATTCTTAAGGATGTTATCTCTTCCTGCCGCTTGCGAATTATTGATTAGTTTGTTCGAGTCCTGTCTGAAGTGCAAACCTATCACGGAATGGGTACCGGGACTCATTTTGCGAGATAGATACCGTAGTCCCTCGGTATATCACCACACGATATATCGAGCATGATGTTGTATCGCTCTTTTTTGCTTGTTCCCGCTGAATTTCAGTTTTACGGACAGAAAAGGAAATTTCAATTCATTTTTTAGAACTGGGAGTGCAAAGTTAATATGTTCTAAGCTGAATTGATATGAAAAATGTTTTCACTGTTTGGGTTTTTACTTTATAAGGTAAATAAATACAGTAATATTTCTTGTTATATAGCGGTACGACATATCGCTGTTTTTGCTTGTCCCGAATGAGTTTCAGTTCTTCCAACGAAAACGGAAATCTTACTCTATTTCTTTAGAATTGCTATGTCAAAGCTTATATCTTTCAAACTATTCTGAGCTCAATTGATATTAAACCTTTTTCGCTCTTCGGGTTTTATTTTACAAGAAAATACAGTAATATCTCTTGTAGTATAGTGGTACGATATATCGCTCGTTAGTCTGTATCTCTCTTTACTTGTCCGGAATGAAATTCAGCCTTACGAAAAAACACAAAATTTGAATTCATTTCTTTAGAATTGGTAGGTCAAAGATTACAAAAAGTTCTAAGCTGAATTGGTATGAAAAATGTTTTCACGTTTGGGTTTTACTTTATAAGATAAATAAATACAGTAATATTTCTTGTTATATAGGCGGTACGACATATCGCTATTTTCCTACTTGTTCCGAATGAGTTTCAGTTCTTCTAACAAAAACGGAAATCTTACTCTATTTCTTTAGAATTGGAATATCAAAGCTTATATCATCCAAAAAATATTCTAAGCTGAATTGATATTAAAAGCTTTTTCGCTCTTTTGGTTTTATTTTACGAGACAAATACAGTAATATCTCTGGTTATATAGCGGTACGATATATCGCTCATTAGTCTATCTCTCTTTACTTTTTCGGAATGAATTTCAGTCTTACGAAAAAACAAAAAATTCCATTTATTTAGAATTGGTAGGTCAAAGATTGCACAGTTCTAAGCTGAATTGGTATGAAAAATGTTTTCTGTTGACGAATATTTTATAAGATAAATACAGTAATCTCCCGTTATTCAGCGATACGCATATCTCTCATCGGACTGTATCGCTCTTTTTTATTTGTCCCTAATAAATTTCAGTTTTATGAACAGAAAAGGATATCTCAGGTAGGTTGGTAGGTACTTGAAGTAACGTTGCGCTACAGCAACACAACGGCTATGAGCGGCAGTCCGCAATCCATCCCGAAGGGTAAAATCCAAGGACACCTCGTCCTTTGGAACCACGGTCAGATGACGAGGTCAACATCTGAGCAGGCTCCCCACTCTCCAAACTTTCACATCACGCCAACGTGAAGGCATTTGAGGCCACGACATATTTAGCTTTCACCATCCCCCACGAACATGACGGTCTTTGGTTGGATCGAGTTTCGAAATTCATCAATGAAAATTCCTAAGGAATGAATAGTTGTTTGAACGTCGCCAATTAGATTACCGACATATTAGCACCCGTTTGGTGTTAAAGATATTAGTCGTTAGATATTAAGTTGTTAGATAAGATTAGTCGTTAGATATTAAGTTGTAAGATAAGATTAGTCGTTAGATATTAAGTTGTTAGTTAAGATTAGTCGTTAAATATTGAGTTGTTAAATAAGATTAGTCGTTAGATATTAAGTTGTTAGATAAGATTAATCGTTAGATATTAAGTTGTTAGTTAAGATTAGTCGTTAAATATTGAGTTGTTAGATAAGATTAGTCGTTAGATATTAAGTTGTTAGATAAGATTAATCGTTAGATATTAAGTTGTTAGATACGATTAGTCGTTAGATATTAAGTTGTAAGATAAGATTAGTCGTTAGATAAGATTAGTCGTTAGATATTAAGTTGTTAGATAAGATTAGTCGTTAAATATTGAGTTGTTAGATAAGATTAGTCGTTAGATATTAAGTTGTTAGATAAGATTAGTCGTTAGATATTAAGTTGTTAGATAAGATTAGTCGTTAAATATTGTGTTGTTAGATAAGATTAGTCGTTAGATATTAAGTTGTTAGATAAGATTAGTCGTCAGACATTAAGTTGTTAAATAAGATTAGTCGTTAGACATTAAGTTGTTAGATAAGATTAGTCGTTAAATATTGAGTTGTTAGATAAGATTAATCGTTAGATATTGAGTTGTTAGATAAGATTAGTCGTTAGATATTAAGTTGTAAGATAAGATTAGTCGTTAGATATTAAGTTGTTAGATAAGATTAGTCGTTGGATATTAAGTTAGATAAGATTAGTAGTTAGATAAAATTAGTCGTTAGATATTAAGTTGTTAGATAAGATTAGTCGTTAGATATTAAGTTGTAAGATAAGATTAGTCGTTAGATATTAAGTTGTTAGATAAGATTAGTCGTTAGATAAGATTAGTCGTTAGATATTAAGTTAGATAAGATTAGTCGTTAGATATTAAGTTAGATAAGATTAGTCGTTAGATATTAAGTTGTTAGATAAGATAAATCGTTAGATCAAATATAAAGCAATAGAGCTAGAGCAAATCCGGATACTTCAGTACTGTACCTTTAAAATGTACATTTTTATATAACTAAAAAACATAAAAGCATTTTTAAATAAGTAGGACCTCGGTGGCACGGGTGGAAGAATAACGGACTAGCAAATGGAGGGTTGCGAGTTCGAATCCAACCAAACACAGTCGTGTACAAAGGGTGCTGGTGCACGTTAAATCTGTCGTGGCCTCAAATGTCTTCACGTTGGCGTGGTGTGGAAGTTTTGATAGCAGGGTGCCAGCTCAGGTGTTGCCTCGTCATCTGACCGTGGTTCAAAATTGCGTGGTGTTGTCTTCGATCTTTCCCTTGGGATGGATCCCGGACCATCGTCAATAGCCCGTTGTGTTGCTCTAGTGCGACGTTAATTAAAATACCTACCTAACTTAAGTAAGTAAACAACCACTTGATTATATTCTGCTGAAAACCAATATTAATTAACTTCAATATTAACAGTTCAAAAAAAGCCTTTGTAAAATCTATATGCATAACACCTAGTTGTTTATTAACCATTTATGTATTTACGATATCATTATTTAAACACATTAAATTTGAAGACGTGGGCCAGTTTTTCTATAAAACCATGTTGATTAACAGAAATTAGATTTTCTTTTTCCTGTTGAGAACCACACACTGTAGCTAGCTTGGAGGTGAAACAATGGTTGACTAATTAACTTTGGTCTCTAGACTTTAACTTAAATTAACGAACGACATTTCTCTTTGCATAATCATTTTTCCTGATTAGTTTTTCATGCATCAGGGTTCTTACGTTACAAGTGTAGTTATTGCTGTAAAAAATAAGTCTTAATTATTTTCTTCAAAAACCAGAAAATTTTGTATTGGGTTACATAATTCTATATAATTTGGGGTAACTAAGCAACGTAAAAAGAATCTACGATCAGTGAATATCATGATTGTTATTTTTGTATGATATTGTTTTTTTATTATGTGTATATTATCTCTCTCGAGTATATCTATTGTATTTATATATTTAAGTGTAATATTGAGTACATATTTTTATTTATATATTTGAGTATATATTTTATTTTATTTATGGATTTAAGTATATATTTTTTTGTATTATGGGCATTATGAGTATATTGTTTCTGTTAATTATGAGTACGTAATATTATAAATTTTGTATTGGATTGAATAATTCAAAAACTTTGTGGTACCAAGCAACGCAAAAAGAATTTAGGATCACTGCAAATCATGATTGTTTTGTATGAGATTTTTTGTATTATAAGAGGCAGAGGTTAAACAAAACAATTACCTCTTTACTTTTATATTTTACTGTTTTGCATTATTTTTTATTTTCGAGTCTGCAACTGGAAATAAAAAACAACTTTAGTTGCAATACGATGCATAGAACAAGACACGTTACATAGTCTTCGTTTTCTTAAAAAAAGTAATTATATTCCTTCATATAAAGCCAAGAGTAATTTATATATTGTACACAAATGAAATCATTCATCTTCGAAGATTGTTTCGCAAACGCATATTAGAGTGTAGAAGGTATTATCATAACTACTATAAACTTCAGAAGGTAGGTTGGTAGTTGAATTAACGTCACACTACAGCTGCATAACGGTCTATTGGCGATGGTCCGGGATCAATACGAGGACATCACTTTGTAAATTTGAACCACATTCTGATGAGATCACACCTGACCTGGCACCCCACTCTCCAACATGAGGACATTTGATGTTACGACAGATTTATCGTGTACCAACCCCACGGGCACGAAAGGTCTTTATTGGAATTAGTTTCGAACTCGTAATCCTCCGGTTGCAAACCCTCTACTCTTGTAACCAGGCAACCCGACCCCATAAAAACTTGAGAAATGTTTATATAAACTAGCAGAGCCTGTATAGAATCTACTCTGAAATTTCATAACTACTTACACCCCTTGATGTCAACATAGTTACTCACGTGTGATGCCTTACATAAATCCATTTATTACGGATGTAAGAATTAATATTCATATTTCATTCCTCCAAATGAAATAGAGTTAATCAAAAATACAATGCAGCGTTTCATGTACTCCTAACTGGTATTAATTCGTATTTCTAACAAAGCGCAAGGCAAAAAATGTACACCTCCGTATTGTTACGATAACTAGCTTCTGAACTGCCTTGCATCCCATTAACTAGTAAAAGGAGATTTGGTATTTTTTAACGTCTTAACCTCTTTTCGCGTTCGCTAACATTTCTATTTATCTTCGTGATTCACGTTGCCTTCTGTCATCATAGTGCTGAAGAATTTAATTAGAATGGCGAATACTGTTGTGTAATTTTAGCAATATCACACAGCTTCATATCTCAAATCAAGCTTCTTAAAACAAAGAAAACAAAGCGCCGAAATTAGTGAAAGAATCACGTAGTGGTTAGCTTTATATTGTTTACAAGTAAAACAAACTGAGTTGCGTACAGCAGTCGTTTTATGCTCAATGTTATTCAATGTCGTTTCATGCTCAATGGTTATTTCGAATTGTTTTTAGCCCCTTTGCGCACCTAAGTTAAAGAGAATGGGGTTGATATGTAGCCTACGTTACCCGCAGGGTTCTCAAGATTATGTGTACCAAATTTGAAGTAAAAATAGGAATTTGTTTGTCGGTTCTCTATGCAAATTTGGTCAAACGGTGTAAATTTGCATAGAGAACAGGCAGACGCCAACTCTGCGTCTGTCTGTTCTCTATGCAAATATATATATATATAATATTATATATTTGCATAGAGATGTTATATATAAATATATAACATCTCTATGCAAATATGTTTGCATGTTATATATATATATATATATATATATATATATATATATATATATAAGTTAGTGAAATGCTATCCTGAATGAACAGTATTAACAAACAACTAGAATAAGATATGCAAAGCATATTTGGAATTGATTGAATCCTGCCAACAGTGATAAGCCCTATAAATATAGGTAAGTAAAGATCGTACTCTGGGTAAGATGGGGGGGGGATGCAGTAGCTATTACGTAGATGATGGAAGAGCAATCGTTTAAATTTCTTTTTCTTTGTATTCAGTAGCTTCAGAAAATTTAGTGGTGAGAGTTGTGTTCTTACTTAAGCCACAGATTTTATCGTCGTTTGAAATTCAAAAAATGTCATGACATGTAGACGACTATAGCACATCTTTAAGAGTCTTTATTTCAATTGTTTGTTACTGTTGAGGAATAGTTAAGTATGTTTAAATAGCAAATTAGAAGTAAATCATGTGATGTTGACATATTGCCATTTCCATTACAAAGTGGATGAGTGCGTCATCTTACCCTGTCGTTTGGGATAGATGACGAACTTATTGTCATGGTAAGATGACGCACTGATGTTTGTTTCATTTTCCATAGAAAGACATGCTACGTATTTCTATTATACAATTATCCAAAAATAATTATTCTTACAACATGTTTTGTTAGACTTCTGTAAACCTATTTTGAACTTAAGAAAGAATTTAATTTCCTTTGTTACAACGATTTTATTATATCACCATTTTATACTCGGAAATTTTCCAAGTTACAATGGGCTAGTGATCCGACGAAGCTTGAAAACAAGCTGTTTCTCGTATAAATTCTCGAAAAATCGTTATCCGTGAAACAGCTCGTTTATAGTTATAGTACTATAACACCCGAAGTCATCACTTTACCTGGCACCCCACTCTCCAAACTTCCACACCACGCCAACGTGAAGACATTTGAGGCTACGACATATCTAACATGCACCAGCCCTCATGAACACGACGGTGTTTGGTTGATTCGAGTTTCGAACTCGCGACCCTCTTGTTCCTAATCCGCTACTACTTCAACCGGGTTACATCAGTCCCAAAACTATTCTTGAAAATTTGAAGTCTCTTGTCATTATATTTCCCAAAGCCCTTCAATTGTATTAATCCTTCTTGCTAATAACTCTTATAGAAACAAATAAAATATTCGCAAGTTCTTAAAAATGAGTTTTATACATACGTTGCGACATATGCCTTTAACATCAAACCGAACATCACGGCGCTGAGAGGATTACAAACATTTTGCTTCTCTACTTATTTCAAGTATCGTCTCGTTTCTTGTCTTTTTTAATAACCCAAGCAAAATGTCTATTAAGTCCACGTGGATGGCAGACAGATATCCCCGTCATTTGCCGCTAATCCTTCATATTATTTCCGGGAATCGCTACTTAAGGACTGCCGGTAATTCGATTTAATTGAACGGAGATAGGAATTACATAGTCCACTTCACTCGAAACGATTGAGATGTGGTGAAAGGGGATTTAAAGTACTCGTTTCGGCAACTGGGCGGAGCTACTAGAAGACGTTTATGTAATAAAGGCAGCAAAATTCTAATGAACTTATATACACAGAAAAACAGTATCTGTATTAATTAATACGTACTAGTGTTTTGACCATGTATTAATTAGGTTGATGCAAAGGTTCGTCCCGTTTTTGACGCTAGGTGGCATTTCAAACAGAAGCGTTATCTACTTCACACGTGTAAAGTTTGATGTTGTTTGAAAGAAGGAATACGTTTTCATTGAATTGGGGTAAATAAATTGCGTTATTTGGTTGCTTTTTTCAATTTTGAGCATTAAAAATGGCAGAAAACAAGGTACATTTTCGACCTATGCTTTTTCATTTCCGAAAAGGCAAGAATGCTTAACAGACGCAAAAGAAGATATGTGCTGTGTAAAGTGAGGGTGCTGTTGACGATTCCTCGTGCCGTTAATGGTTCAAAAAATTACGTGGTGTTGTCCTCCGATCTTTCCGTTCGGGTTTGATCCCGGAGCGTCGCCAATAGCTCGATGTGTTGCTCCAGTGCGACGTTAATTAAAATACCTACCTAACAATGAATATACGGCCGGAAAATGTCGTGCCCATGACAATTAGATCCCGAAAAACAGACATCAAGTATTTCTCATTTTATTACATAGCATTGGGACCTTGTATTAAAAGTATGGAGACCAAAGGCTACTTTAACACCACAACCTAAATGCGTTTGTTCGATACTCACTAAAAATGAACTCTCGACCCCATTTCTGGGATCTCTAACGTAGCTTATTGATTGCGGAATGGCAATAGCTAGAATAAATTTATTATTAGATTAGTCTTATACTCTCTCTCTTTCTAAGACAATTATAAACGAAGTGTCATTAATATTCAAGACTGCTGCAGACTCCCGGCTAATAGGACACACGCGGGAGATTAAATTTTAAGGAAATCTGGAATATTTTATAGATGAAGCCGATCAATTTATCTCCGGTTTCTGGAAGTCTATTCTGAGCGAGGTACGGAAACGCTCGAATACATTGCTAAATGACCCATTTATTGGAATCGAAATGCACTAGCTGAAATGCATCATTGTACTATCTCTGGATATTTAGAATATTTGACTTCCAAATCGATTTCTTAGTTTTAGCTTTAAAAATTCGTTCATACCAAACGCAAAAAGAGCGATTTTCAGTGTCAACAAACAAGGTGATAAGTGACGATTTTACTTCCTCTTCAGAAATGCTCTCTCCTGTAACCTATCGGGGTTACCTTAAAATATAGTTTATCGCTGCTTTGGCAGCGTTTGGATTTTAACCCTCCTGGTGGTTGTCTTAACGAGGTATCTTGTCTCGATAGAAAAACTGACCAGATCTTGAAGGACGAGTTATCTCGTCATTAGAAGTAAACTGATCAGAACTTGAAGGACGAAATATCTGGCCATTGGAAGAAAACTGACCAGAACTTGAAGGACGAGGTATCTTGTCTCGTTAGAAAAACTGACCAGATCTTGAAGAACGAGTTATCTCGTCATTAGAAGAAAACTAACCAGATCTTGAAGGACGAGGTATCACGTCATTAGAAGAAAACTGACCAGACCTTAAGTACGAGTTATTTCGTCATTAGAAGAAAACTGACCAAATCATGAAGGGCGAGTTATCTCGCCATTAGGAAGAAAACTGACCAGATCTTAAGTACGAGGTATCACGTCATTAGAAGAAAACTGACCAGATCTTAAGTACGAGTTATCTCGTCATTAGAAGAAAACTGACCAAATCATGAAGGGCGAGTTATCTCGTCATTAGAAGAAAACTGACCAGATCTTGAAGAACGAGTTATCTCGTTTTAGAAGAAAACTGACCAGATCTTGAAGGAGGAGGTATCTCGTCATTAGAAGAAAGCTGACCAGATCTTGAAGGACGAGGTATCTCGTCATTAGAAGAAAGCTGACCAGATCTTGATGGACGAGATATCTCGTTACTAGAAGAAAACTGACCAGATCTTGATCTCGTTATCATCAAAAAGTCGGCAATATCTTGTTGATAAGGTATCTTCCCATCAGCAAAATTGGTCATATCTTGATGGACGAGTTATCTCGATGAAACCACATGGATTATAAATGTAACTAGTGTAGTCCGATTAACTATCGCTCATTCTCCAGAATTTCTTTGGCGAAGTGCTGAAATCATATTGGAAACACAAACTGAGTGACATAACGTCAGATGCACTGGAAACACGTTTCGCCACAGAAACACAACATTTTAATTGAAATTAAATGCTTCTCATCGATAGAAAAAAACAAATTCCATTGGGATGATTTTTGGAATGCACGAGTACAATTCAGAGGGGTTTCTGTGTGGTGGATAGCAAACCCAGAATATTTCGATTAGCGTGATATCAGTGGGTTCGCGTGCTAGATGCCAGAATATTTACGTCGACTGGCCGTGTGGGAATTTTTGTCGACTGTATTCGAACTGTGTTTGTGCGTGCCACTTGGCAGGTAGGTATTTTAATTAACGTTGCACTGTAACAACACAACGGGCTATTTGAAATGGTCTGGGATGAATCCGGACGAGAAAGATTCGAGGACAAAACGACGTAATTTGTAACCACGGTCAGATGACGAGGTCACACCTGAGCTGGCACACCACTCTCCAAACTTCCACCCAACGCCAACGTGAGGATATTTGAGGTTGCTACCCTCTGGTTGCTAGTCCGTTACTCTTCCAACCGGGCTACTTGCGGCCCCTACGTGCCATTTGGAGGGATGGAAAGTTCATGGATAACAACATTATACATAGTGTCGTCTTAGAGCAGAAAGTCCTTAACTGTTTTTTGGAGACACTGAAAAAGTATTTTTAGATGAGAAATTTTGTGTTTTCGTGAAAAACTGTCCGTATTTTTTGACTCTCCTGAATTCAGAATAAGATCAGTTCCATGATATCCTTTCTGCGAAAAACGTCCAAAATACGTCTCGGATCATGATGAATGTCTTTCGGTGACACTCTGAAACACAATAATACCTTCGTCAGGACTGGCCATGTGGTCCTCCTGATTATCACAACTGTCAGCAATTCTTTTCATTGCTTTGATGTGACCAGTTCTAAATCTCGATGATGACGTCTCTTCTCTAAATAACTTGAATAGGTCTTTGTTCTCTACGACGATGGTCTTGTGGTGATCTATTATACGATTTCTTTTCTTTTTAGTACATGGGATCTATTTCGTCAAAGCTGTTTCCAGCGGGCAAATATAAGTTACAGCCGTTCTTCACATGTCCGTCCGCCATTGCATTACCCGATGTCCCTATATGATAATTAATCCACTTCGGATGAACTGGTAGGTAGGTATTTTAATTAATGTCGCACTGGAGCAACACATCGGGCTATTAGCGACCGTCCGGGATCAACCCCAAAGGGAAAGATCCACGTAATTTTGAACCACGGTCAGATGACGATGCAGCACCTGAGATCGCACCCCTCTCCACACCATGCCTACGTGAGGACATTTGAGGCCACCACAGATTTAACGTGCACCAGTTTTCTTTAACCCTTTCGGTCCTAATGGGCATATACGTCCCAGAGATTAGATTGGGTAAAGAAATCCCACTTTTGAATGAGTTGTTACGTTTTCAGTTTTCTTAAGAAATTAGGGAATAAAAATATGACTAAAGAAACTTGGCAATACTTTCAGATTTCAAATGGCGGACTTATGGTTTTGAGCACGCCCATTCATTCGGATGAATGAGTGACCGGAAACAAAACGATGGTACAAAATTAGACGTGAGTTGCCCAGAAGCCATTTCCCACTACACTATGTACATGAATGGAGTTGACCGCTGTGATGAAATGGCTACTTTTTAGGGTCATGGCAGAAAATCAGACAAGTAGTGGAAAAAGATTTTTAGTTATGATTTCTGTTGTGAATGCATGGATTACGAAGTGTGATGTGGAACATAAAACAGAACCACTCTTATCATTCATGGTCCCATTAGCTGAGCAACTAATAAATGTTGGAAGGGAGAAAGCAAACACAAAAAGAACGTGAAAGTAAGGTCGTCCGTCAAAAAGAGCAAAAACTACTAAACTACTAAATTAAACTACTTTTCAGAGTTAAATTTTTAAAATGCAAAATTCGGTGCGAAAGGTTTAAACCCGACGGTCTTTGGTTGGGTTCGAACTCGCAATCCACCAGTTGCTAGACCGTTACTCTTCCAACCGGGCTATTGAAGTGTGAGTAGAAACCTTTACACCACTGGCACTTACTCTATAGCTCAATATTTCCTTTTACAATTTTAATAAGAAAACTGATTTTACCCTCACATTTGAAAATACAGATTTTACTTTTTATTCATGTAACTCTCAAAGAACATGCAAAACTGCTGTGAATTTGAAAGGAACTTAACCTACATTCGTCTCAAAATACTTTAACCTTTTCAGGGCTTCACACTCATTTATCCATTCTGGAACCATGACTTCCAACCAGTTTTGAATCTTCTTCACCTCTAATCAACAAATAGATGCGGTTATTTAGGCATTATGTGTGCTATGGGGGAAAATGCTACATTACTCTCAAATCTTGTGATGCACAGGGGGTTAATTTATAGAATTACTTCCACTAAATTTGGAATATTAGCTGTACCATGAAGATTTGCAAAGTTATAATGACCGTTTGGTCTTTCGTACGTTTTTCTATTGTCATATTAGGTGAATTTTTCAACGGAAGATTCCATTTTGTTATTTTGAAATGGCAATTTTGTTTTAAATATTATTTTGTTAAACTTTAATACCCTCGATAATAAAAGGGTTGTGATACAGAAATTCTCATCTACACTTTTTCTACTCGTACAATAACGTCTAACCATATCAAGAAAAACGGATTTTTTCACATCTATGAATTCGAATTAAACCAATTGTACTTTTTTTAACCTCCAATTAAATTTAGAATTCCTTCAAACATCAGATTGGTTTATTTAGTCATTGTGTGTGTTGTAGAGGAAAAGCAATGCTACTCTACTCTGAAATCTTGTGACATACAAAGGGTGAACTTGTAAAATTGCATCCACTAAATTTGGAATATTAGCTGTAACATGAAGATTTGTAAATTTATAATGACCCTTTCGTCTTTTCGTACGTTTTTCTAAACTCTACGTTTAGGTGAACCTTGAAACGGAAGATTCCATTTTGTTACTTTGAAATAGCAATTTTGTTTTAAATATTATTTTGCTAAACTTTAATACCCTCGATAATAAAAGGGTTGTGATACAGAAATTCTCATCTACACTTTTTCTACTCATACAATAACGTCTAACCATATCACGAAAGACGGATTTTTTTCGCATATATGAATTCGAATTAAACCAATTGTACTTTTTTCACCTCCAATTCAATTTAGAATTCCTTCAAACATCAGATTAGATTATTTAGTCGTTGTGTGTGTTGTAGAGGAAAAGCAATGCTACGCTACTCTGAAATGTTGTGACATACAAAGGGTGAACTTGTAAAATTACATCCACTAAATTTGCAACATTACCTGCACGATTAAGGTTTACAAAGTTATAGCAACTCTTTTGTATTTTTGTGCGTTTTTCTTGTGTCATCGTGGCCTCACGTTGGCTTGGTGTGGAAGTTTGGAGAGTGGGGTGCGATTTCAGGTGTGACCTCGTCATCTGACCATGGTTCAAAATTACGTGGTGTTGCCCTTCGGGTTTGATCCTGGACGGTCGCCAATGGCCCGTTGTGTTGCTCCAGTGCGACGTTAATTAAATGCCTATCAACCTTTAAAATATTATTTTGTTAAATTCTAAATCAGGACATTCATACTTTAAGGCAGGGGTGTCAAACTCAATTAAAAAATGGGGCATTCAATGCAACTGGTAAGATTCACGCGGGCCACATCACATCTACAAATTTTCTTAAAGTTATATTTTGAAGTGAGGATTCAAGAATATGGATAGGATAATTAAAACACATTATGTAATTAAGTTAATTTAGGGTAATAATTTATAATATTGCTATATAATTGCTTTTATTTAATTTAATGTATTTATAAAACTAAAATTAATTTTTTTTACTGGAAACGTGCCAGCGCTTTCCTCCTACTAATTTTCCAATATCTGGATTCAAAGACTGAGAACAGACAGTCTTCATTATGGCAGATAGATGTTTATCAGTTAATTTTGATCGGTAGGCCGTTTTATTTAATTTCATGGACGAAAATAGTTGCTCGCACAAGTACGTACTCCCAAAATAGCATAAAATTTGTGCAGCAAATTTTTTCATTTCTGGGTATTTTTCACCTAAATAAGAATATATTTTAGGAATTCCTACTTCTCGATATTTGTCTTTTAAAACCGAATCATTCCGGAATTCAATTACTTCCAGTTGTATCGATGTGGGAGCATTTTCAACTTCAAAGGAAAAAGGCCTAATAAAAAGAAAAAAAAATTTGTAACTCTTTGAAATCATTAAAACGTTTATCGAATTCGTTTTTGATTTCTTCAATTTTACCACAATATTGTGAAAAGGAGCAACATTTCAACTAGAGCATCGTGGGTCACAAAAAATTACCTCGGGGCCACATGCGGCCCGTGGGCCGCCAGTTTGACACCCCTGCCTTAAGGGAATCCAAACGGAGCTAAATCACACAAAATAGCAATGAATCTCCTAAATACCGTGAAAGGTTATTCAACCGAAATTCTCATCTACACATTTTCTACTCCCACATAGTTTAACCGCGTCGCGGAAAAAGGCATTTTTTCGCACATATGATTTCGAATTACACCATTACTCGAAATTTTCTTTCTTCTGTCGGCTTTTAAGTTTCAGTCCCATAAAAAAATACAGCTCTTCTCGACAGTTTAATTTTTCAAAGAAGAATCAGCCCTGCATCTGGCAACGACGATTCTCTCCCGCTTTCGAATCGCGAAGGAAGGCGTAAGGAGACAAGCCACAGAGCGCGGAATCATGGGAAAATTAATAACGAAAGGAATAAAAAGAGTTGAATTGCCTGCTGCTCAATTTAGAGAACATTCCCGAAAGGCATGGCAAATCTGGCAACGCTGGCAAAGGGAGGATTATTATACCTTAGAATACTTTTTATGGATCCTTGACATTTCTCACCCCAAAACAAACCGATGGATGTAGATTGTGCGGCAAATTGCGCATTGTGAATTCTCAAATCGGTGTTTGATGTTCCAATCATTTTCTGCACACTTGCTGTATAGAGTTAGAGGAATTCTTCCTATGTTGATGTCTTAACGAATATTTACCTGCCTGTTTACCCTGAGATAATTATACAAAATACCTCCCTTAGAAACAGCTTTTATTGCATTTAAATAATATTTTGCAGTTTATTACATAACCAAATTAATTTGTCAGGACTTTTTAATATTCATGTTCTTCCATATAAAACACGTATAAAATCATTTTAAAGGAATATTTAAAATCATAGTTACTTATAAATCAACCGATTTTCTAATTTTTGAAGATCATGAATACTTGTTTTTTAAGAGTAATTTTGTTGTGTTGGTTAGTTAGAATTTCTGGCACTGCGACACATTGTGCCAAGCACAAGATGAATAATGAAATAGTAAACGTTTTCTTAATTTAGTAAATTTAAATATCTTAATCGTATAAGATAATTTAAGTATATAAAATTTCTATTATAATAAAATTATTTTATATATTTATAAGGTTGGAAGGCAAGTTTCAGACAAAATCAAATATGACTGATATTTGATTTTGTGACAAATTGACAAAATCAAAAAAACCAATAGTGTTGAGTAAGAATTTTGTTGTGTAATGGTTGTTTAGATTTTTGTTGTTTTTTATGGAACTTCGTTGATAAAAAAGATTAGGTAGGTAGGTATTTTAATTAACGTCACACTGGAGCAACACAACGGGCTTTTGATGACTGGAATCAATCCCAAAAGAAAAGATCGAGGACAACACCACGAAATTTTGAACCATGGTCAGATGACGAGGTCACACCTGAACTGGCACACCATTCTCACACTTCCACATTTCACACAGCTAGATGGTGGAAAATGGTAAAAGTGTCTGCAATGCTGCTTTTGACAGTTCTGGATAAGGTTCTAACTGTGTACACCAGAATTGTTTTAAGTTCAGCTTTTCAAACTCCATTTGAATAAGTGCATTGGCTCGTATTTCAATAAGATCGTCTTTTATTAAATCGCTGTCGTCCATCGAAACTTCTCTTGCACCCCTGGAAATGCGTTTGAAATACCCCCAGGGGTGCACACACCCCAGGTTAATTACAATTGTTCTAGAGCAACACAACGAGGGAAAGTGGAGTTGGGGCCTTTCAATGACGGAAGAACTCTTTTTATCTTTACATTATAAAAGTTTCTGTTTATACTATAAAATCCTCTCATCCGGACGATAAATGGTTTGCGAGATTATTAATTTAATTGTTTATAAATAAATCATATTCGGTGTTTTCATGACGTTCTGCCACCTCTTATGCAAAGAAGCTGTATCTATTTCATCGAAGTACTTGAATTTCCTGAATATGTTTTAAATTACTAAAACCAATCAGCAAAAATCTTGCATAAGAAAACAAACATTTTGAACAATTGACTTACTTCAGTTCAGCTGAAAAATTCTATTATATCTCAGAAGAAACGAAGTCGTTGAAATACGCCTGCACGATAAATATATACGTAAATTTGAACCTAGTCCTCACAAAAAGTGCCCGGACGTTCCTTTTTGATATCATTATCTATCACGGAAGTTCTAAATCATGAAATGATCCCCGAGGGATGGATATGATTATAGGTAATGACTGTCTGATAAAGAAATCAAAATTCTTCTACCTGCGAAAAAGTTATGTTTTTATAACAGTAGAAACATTTACACAATTGAAAAAGAATTCCGATTCTTTCGCTGTCAATTAACGTCAGCTAAAGTATAAAAAATGAAAGTCGAACGCGAATATTAGCATTTCAAAATAATGCTTTATATTTCCATTCTTTTCGGAATGGCGACAGTTTTATTCTTAAATTTTATTTCCCGGAGAATTTGCATTACACTAATTGGATCTGCTTTGTATTTTGCAATACATGTGTTCAGTTTTATTATTGAAATGCAATTTGTGTTATACTTTTTATTGGATAAGATTATTTATTCTAAAACAATAAATTGTAGTTTTACAATTAAATATCACTGATAATAACCAATAATGACTAAGTTTAGGATTTTGATTATTTTACGTTTCTTTTTGGTAAGGTTTTTTGGTTACTCGAGTGAATAGATGGATTGTTAGTTTGGGTTATACCGCACAAGATCCAAAACAGACAATATGTGCTTGCCCTGTGTTTTATACCAATTGAAATCTATAAAAATCGAATAATGATTGAAATAATTGTTAATGTGTATGGGTTATATTTTTTCTAGCAAATCGAAATATGTTTCATAAAAACTGTGCTTACTTATTTAAGGACATTTATTTTTACGAAAATGGAATTTTTTCAATTATTTATTATTTTAAGGTTATTTTAAGGCCCTTTTTGCTATTTAGCAGACATTTTGGTATATCTAGTAAAATGGGCATTTGGATGGATTTCCCCAAACCCATTTCTCACTTGACGGAAACATTATTCCCTTGGTTTTGTTTAACCCTACTGGTGGATGTCTCAACAATAGTCAAATTTGTTGATGACGACCTATAAAGAAAAATTGACTCGTATAAAGAAAAACTGACCAGAACTTAATGGATTAGATATCTCGTCATTAGAAGAAAACTGACCACATCTTTATCTCGTCATCACAAAAGATGGCTATATTTTGATGACGAAATATTTCGTCAATAGCAAAATTGATGAGATCTTGATGGGCGAGATGTCTCGTCAAAATCACTTGGAGTTACCCTCCATCTTGAAAGACACATAAATACCCTTTTTCCAGAACCACCCTAAACAAACATTTCTATAATGGAACCTGCACCCCTAGAAACTGACATTACACTGGCACAGGATCTTTATCTCCAGCATCCAGGCACCAGAAACATAATACTGCTTGTCATATTAATTGACCATAGAATTGTTTTTCCCGTCATTAGTGCTCTGTAGCTTAGTTGGCAACGTCACTCGCTTAAACACCAGCAAACCCCCAACCGAATTTTCTTTTTTATACCCTACAACTTAAATATCCTCATAAAACATTCCATTAAATTCAACTTAGTTTCACATAATAAATCTATCAACATATAAAAGCATGCAATGACGCGCGTACGTGGATCACTTTTATACACGCTCTTCTCATTGGCTCAAGCTATATTTAAACTATCCTATCCATCTCATTGGCTAAGGTCATATTTAAATACTTTCACGAGAAATTTCTAGTGCATAATGAATAAATATTAAATCATGATATAGATATAAGGTCATATCTGGTCAACTTTCGCAGTCGGTTCCTCTTTTCAGAAATAGCCCGTTGTGTTGCTCCAGTGTAACGTTAATTAACTACCTACCTATTTTCAAATAACCGTACTAAATTCCCGTTTAACTAAACTGTTGATAGAAATGCAATCAACATTTTTTTGACATTCCACTAATCAGGATGAAGTGTGGGTACTTGCTTTTGAAAGCAGAACTCTCGGTAGCAATTTTTATATTTCTGTTTTAGTCTTCATTTGTTTGTATTTCAATTATGATGCATTGCTCCTGAACATCAATGCCTCTATTTCCTTTGGGGCCAGCATTGTCCTCCCTCCAATATTGCTCAGCACCCGCTTTGTAGTATAAAAGAGCTTATATAACAATGAAACACGTGTATTGGCAACAAACGGAACTGCGTTGGACACTTGCATTATTGTGAACCATTTTTTATTTAAATAAAGGTTTTAATTGTATTTCGTGTGAGTTGGTTATTGCCTTACCATCCCATATCTTAGAATGGCTCAGTTGGTTTGTTCATTTTGCTACCAATCTGCGGAATGTAGATTGGTAGAACCTGCATTGGGCAATGCAGGTTCAATTTTTGTAATCTATTCTGGGTGTATTTCTGTCTTCTGTGTCAGTAAAACTTTCTTTTTGTGCATATCCATTACTTGAAGCTATCTGTCTTGTGATGTGTTGATGGTTTATGGAGCACACGGCCCCAAATCTCCAGAGTTGAACTTTAGGCTTGAGATTTTGTTTATGCCCTGGTAGTTAAATAAGAAAATTGGGTGAAGTAATTGGTCATTAGAGTCTAATTCTTAGTGTTGATGATATCAGCAATACACTGCAGAAAGGCAATAAAAAGTAATCAGAAAAATTTAAATAATTCGAGATTAAAATATAAAAATTTGAAATATGAAAAGGAGTTTTCAGCTGCCCAGACGGAAGGATTCTTCGTGGTCTGTTCTTATTTTGAGGGAGGGTTGGATCATATATTTAAATTTCTTGAACAGCTGCATTGCTATTATTCTCAATTTATTGAAGAAATTTTGTTAAATTTTTTTAATGAAGAGTTGGATGGAAGTATTTTGAGGGAATTTAAAATAACTTTATTGGGTAAAACCAACTGTATTTGGTGATTTTTCTGATAAAGATTAAGCTGTTCTATTTTTTTAATATTTATTTCATTAGTGCCTCAACAAATTGGGCAAATATATGGTATGACTGGTTTTACGAAGCATAAATAAATGAGTTTTTGTTGTCGATTGATTTTGTTGAGCTCCGAGAAGTGAGTGGATATACAATTGAGGAGACTCCGAAATTGGTGTTGTAAAGACTATATCTATGGCTTCCAGTTAAGTTGAGAATCTAAGGTGAGTCCTAAGTATTTGGTTTGTAAGTGAGAAGGGATGGCTTGTCCGTAAAGTCGTGAGTAAGGGTAGTTTGATTGGATCTTTACGGTGCTATGTCTTGTGTTTGGTACAGCTTGATCAAGTAAGGTCTTTGCGCCGTAAGATCCAACCAACCTATAACCAAGTTCATTTAAATCGGAATTTTTAAGGAAGATTCGCATAGGAATAAAATTGAGCGTAATTACATTTCGGTCATCAGATTCAAAAAGTACATTTGATCAAATGAAGTTTAGGAAGATGTCTTGACAATTACGTGAACCTACTTCCCGTTTATAACGAGACGGTCAAAATACTTTATACTGATATTTGCCTGTACATAATTCAAATCCCCAATACTTTATCTGTTGAACTTTTCCCATTCCCCAAATTTCTATGCACATATTTGCAACTTGTGGGATAAACACAAAATAAAGAGAACTTAGAAAGGGGAAATTTGCATAATCTTTTCACGCCTACCAGCAGCAGCATGGGAACCAATTTCAAAGACCCCTTTTTTGGATATTTCTTGAACCTAATTTTACTCAGAAAAACGCGCAATTCCTTTGAAAAAAGAAGTTTCCTTTTTCAGATTCTCTAAGAAAACATCGGCATAGCGACTGCTGCATCCAAGAATATGAACACTTGTCAACAAAACTGCTTTTCGGTTCACGTGACATAAAAAGCGGGCAACCATAAGACTCGGTTGTTCCCAATTTCGGACGGGGATGTTTACGTAAACCCAGCAACATATTCGAAACGGGTAAATAATGAGTTGTTTATCCTTTGGCATGGTTGGGTATTTTTAAAGCAGGAGTTCGAAAACACCGCTCATTCGAAACAGCTCGGGAGTTGCGAGCTTTGGAGAGATGGATGTTTTGAGTTGAATGTTCAGTAAAAAATGTTTGAGTCAATTTTTTTTTATCGTCCATAGTGAGAGATAGTTGTATAAGTAATGATTCATCTTCATTTGATTTGCTTAATCTACAAGTGTTTGGACTCCCACACACTTGTATCATACAATCGGGGTTACCTTAAAATATGATTTATTGCCATTTTGGTGACGTTTGGCATTGACCAATCAACTATTCAGAAATCATTTTTGGGAATTGTTATTGGCAATGGAAAACTCAATATTCAATACAAAAAAGCTCAATTGTGGAAACTCGATATTCAAAAGACGTGAAACACTCCGTACAACAGAGTAGGAAGGATGTATGTTTTGGAATAATTTCTTCCCCCTATGTTCTGAAATTGTATTCCAAAAATACGCCAAGTAACTCCACGCTCGAAATACGTACAGGAAACACGTATCGCCTCAGAAACATTACCACCACCTACCTTTAGCTTAAATAAAAAGTTTTCATAGACTGAAGAATTCAAAAATGGCGGCACAAATGTACGCATGAAGAATACAAATGACAACTACTATTTATAGTGTACGTAACATGGTTCTGTTATGGTTGGAAAAATTCCGATTTGTATAAGACTGACATTTTTCTTTTCCTTAATGGGAGAGTAAATCCTCTGTTCTGCCATGTTATGTTTTCGTGAATAGAAACTCTATGCAAAGGGATCTTTACTTTAACATAGGGGATACAGATCAAACACGAACATTTGAGATGACGGCCAAATGCGAGCTGAAGACAGGTGTAAACTGAATTTATAAGACGCCGACTTTCTAACACTTCTGATTGGACACTGACAGAGTTAAATAAGCACACACAGTTATAGAATACAATTTAGACCGTCAAGGAATAGAGCTTCACAGCTAGGCACAAGAAAAGAAAACTGCTGTCTGTCTAACTCGAGAACGTACCTAGATAAGATGTGATTCCAATGTGACGACTGAAACAACGACAGCCGCGCGACTGTAGCAGCGCGTCAGTAAACGCTGCCTGAATGGGACGCCTTTAAGGTAAATGAATGGAACCCTTTCCACAATGGAGCGTCAGTGGCCGCGCGAAAGTGGCGACTCCAGTGAGACGGCTCGAAACGCTCGACAGTAGCGACTCCAGTGAGACGGCTCAAAACGCTCGACAGTAGCGACTCCAGTGAGACGGCTCGAAACGCTCGACAGTAGCGACTCCAGTGAGACGGCTCAAAACGCTCGGCAGTAGCGACTCCAGTGAGACGGCTCGAAACGCTCGACAGTAGCGACTCCAGTGAGACGGCTCGAAACGCTCGACAGTAGCGACTCCAGTGAGACGGCTCGAAACGCTCGACAGTAGCGACTCCAGTGAGACGGCTCAAAACGCTCGACAGTAGCGACTCCAGTGAGACGGCTCGAAACGCTCGACAGTAGCGACTCCAGTGAGACGGCTCAAAACGCTCGGCAGTAGCGACTCCAGTGAGACGGCTCGAAACGCTCGACAGTAGCGACTCCAGTGAGACGGCTCGAAACGCTCGACAGTAGCGACTCCAGTGAGACGGCTCGAAACGCTCGACAGTAGCAACTGCAGTGAGACGGCTCGAAACGCTCGACAGTAGCGACTCCAGTGAGACGGCTCGAAACGCTCGACAGTAGCGACTCCAGTGAGACGGCTCAAAACTCTCGGCAATAGCGACTCCAGTGAGACGGCTCGAAACGCTCGACAGTAGCGACTCCAGTGAGACGGCTCAAAACGCTCGGCAGTAGCGACTCCAGTGAGACGGCTCGAAACGCTCGACAGTAGCGACTCCAGTGAGACGGCTCGAAACGCTCGACAGTAGCGACTCCATTGAGACGGCTCAAAACGCTCGACAGTAGCGACTCCAGTGAGACGGCTCGAAACGCTCGACAGTAGCGACTCCAGTGAGACGGCTCAAAACGCTCGGCAGTAGCGACTGCAGTGAGACGGCTCGAAACGCTCGACAGTAGCGACTCCAGTGAGACGGCTCGAAACGCTCGACAGTAGCGACTCCAGTGAGACGGCTCGAAACGCTCGACAGTAGCGACTCCAGTGAGACGGCTCGAAACGCTCGACAGTAGCGACTCCAGTGAGACGGCTCGAAACGCTCGACAGTAGGGACTCCAGTGAGACGGCTCGAAACGCTCGACAGTAGCGACTCCAGTGAGACGGCTCGAAACGCTCGACAGTAGTGACTCCAGTGAGACGGCTCAAAACGCTCGACAGTAGCGACTGCAGTGAGACGTCTTTTATCATAGGGCTTCAGATATTTGTTCGAAGTGATTGGCAATTCAACTATTCATCGTGTACCATCCATCTATCAAAGCGCAAGCCGACTGAAGCGAGCGCCATATCGTATTTGTCAGAAGCGCCATCGGGATTTTTTAAAAGCGCGCATATTCATAATAACGTTCATCAGTCACCAATTTAGAGATCGAGTAAAATACAAATCAACGTTGTCTGCTCAAAAGTACTTCATGGTGGGTCTAGGCTACACTGAGTTACATATTACAGTATTGTAAGTTAGTTTTTGTTCTAGTGGCTAATTCACACAAAATTACCATGAAATCTACATAATGTTGGATGCTTAGTATAAGCTCCGTGATATGGATATTTCGACGAAATCTGTATCATTCAAGTCAAAGCTCAAAGGTTCTGTATCTAATTTCGTACGATATGACCCATTCTTTAAAAAATATATATATTTCAAGATATACCTCTCTAATAAATCTTTCTATTTCCCCGTACAGAGTATCCTCAGAAACTTCTTTTTTAGATATACTCTCATTCAATTCCTTTTTATTTTCGTCGGAGAGTTCTTTCTGTTTTTCATTATTTCGAAACTTCAACTTCAATTTTAAGCTTAAAGTTCCACTATACACGCCGAAATAACAGAAAAGCGAGACAGTCTCCGAATAACTCAACTTACACGAATATCTTTTTTATTTCCTCGCATCCCTTCGTCCTTTTTGTTTCTTTTTTCTGGGAAGACGGATGAAAAAATAACATCTTTTTGTTCATCTCAATATTCAAAAGACGGGAAACAGTGCGTACAACAGAGTGGAAAGGAAGCATGTTTTGGAATCATTTCTTCCCACCTGTCGCACAAGTAGAAAAGGATTCCGGAAAACGGAATTTATATTGAGGATATTTCCTGAATAGAGAACAATATGGCCGCATGGTCGATTTTCCCAAACTCTAGATTTAATCTCTCCTTTAACCCTCCTGGGGTTATATCGACGAAATATATATATATATATCTCCATTAGACTTCATAGATCTTGAGTTTTTCATCATCAAAAATTCAGCGATATATTAACCTCAACGTTATTTCGCCTGATTATCTTGTCCATCAAGATATTGCCTATTTTTATGATGTCGAGAACACCTGATCATTTTTATTCTGATGACGAGATATCTCATCGAATCAACTAAACAGCCCCCTCTACCACCTAAACACGAAATTTCCGGACACACATTCTTTGACAAGAATGTTATAACGCGGTAGTCCAACGTGAGGACATTTGATGCCACGACAGTTTTAACGTGCACCAGCTCCCTTTGTACACGACGGTGTTTGATTGGATTCGAGCTCGCAACTCTTCGGTTGCTAATCCGTCACTCGTCCAACCGGGCTACTGTTGGTTAAATAGATTAAAAAGCGTTAAAACTTCACATTAAAGATTAGGGGTGACGGTTTAAATTTCTGTAAAATAGAGGAACACTGGATTTCTGAAATGAAAAAGAAGTAAATGTTATGGAAACATTTATTTATTAATTAAAATGTGTTAAAATCAAAAACACATAACTTATAAAATTATAATACTAATGACATCAAAATAGAGAGGGTGTATCGAAAATTTCTGGTCAAATGGTAAAAGATGGTAGAGGGGCCTAAAATAAACATTCTTGTCAAAGAACGTGTGTCCAGAAATTTCGAGTTTAGATGGTAGAGGGGGTTGTTTAGGTGATTCGATAACAGTCTCTATGGAGTACGGCCTCATTCCCCCTCGCGCGGAATGATGCCTTACGCCATAGAAACGATGTTATCGACTGACCTAAACAGTTCCTTTTTTCACCGAAACGCGGCATTCGCAGACACATTGTGTAACAAAAATGTTTACCACCCTTTACAATTTGTTTAGATATTTTCAAATCACCCTGCGTACTTTAATTTAGAACGATGGAGTTTTTTTTATAGCTTTACCTCAGCTTAGGTTTGGTTTAATGTCTGATAATTTTAATATTGTCATTCTCAAATTCAAGTCTATTTCAAATAAATAAATACTGGAACCTTTCATTTATTGCTTTAGATACTAAAATTTAGATTTTAGAACAAAACAATCGAAGAAAATAATGGATTATTTTATCTATTTTTGCAAGTGAATTATTGCAGGTTTTCCGCTAACCGCAAATAGCCTTGTCACAGGCCCATGGGGTCCTTGACCCCACTTTGATAACCACTGCCCTTAAGCTAGACGCAAAATAATATAATCCATAAAAAATCTCAATTAGAAACTTGAAAAAATACAAAATCAACTCATACATTTCCTTCAAATCCCGATGTGATAACAAATATTTGTCTACTAAATATTAGAGATCATTATATAAACTGCGGGTTTTCTTTGGAAACAGATATTCTTTTTATATTTAAATACCTTAACAATTCATTACATAAACATTAATTGCTCAAGCCTTCTAATGAGATAAATATTCATATTCTTTCATACGCGTATAAAAATAATTTTTAATGAAACATTTTATGTATAGAATTGTTTAAAAAACTTTTTCCGACTTATGCAGATCACAAATGGTATCCACGAAGTGTGAACATTCTTTTGACATTTCCAAACTTTTTAAAAATTAATCATTGACTTAAAATTAAAATCTTGTTTGTTGAATTTCATTTATTGTGTTTTTCTCATGTATAATGTAGTTTATTTCGGTTTTTGTTGTATTGTGTGTTTTGTGCATTATCTACTGTTGTTTTTTGTTTTTCCATACATATAAATGGATTTTGTTTTATGACAGTGTCAATGAATACTTGCATGCAGCCGAAAAATCTAACTACTAATGAAATAGACACAGCCATGTGAGCAGAGTTCCTGTTGTAAGACCGAAGTGCAAAATAGTCTTTCCTTCATCAATTCGACCTGCTTCGCCATTGGTCAGGATCCTGCATAAGTATTTGTGCTTTCTTCCAACACCCACGTGGCCTTCAACTGGAAATCTTCAAACCGAGCGATAGGCATGGAACTGAATTCTGTTTTTTTCATTAGATAAACACTTGCATTTCCTGTTTATTTCCTTAGAAAATGGACGAGCCAAACTACAGAGGCTGTTCGGACATTTTTTGAACGATTTTTATGGACTAAAGATAAATTTTTTACATGAAATTTTTGTGTTTTAAATGTTCCATTTGATAGCTCTTAAGCCCTTAAGGTGTAGAAAGTTAACACCTTAAGGGCTTAAAAAGTTACTTAATTAAGGTGTAAAAATATAGTTAACAATTACTTATTGTTAACTATCTTTCTACACTTTAATTTACATGATAATAATGACTTTTGCAGT
This sequence comes from Meta bourneti, assembly GCA_933210815.1. Classification (NCBI taxonomy): domain Eukaryota; kingdom Metazoa; phylum Arthropoda; class Arachnida; order Araneae; family Tetragnathidae; genus Meta; species Meta bourneti. The sequence continues at coordinate 94,794,486 of OW119926.1, forward strand.
ATCGACAGTGGTATTTTGTCCCATTCTTTGTTCCAGAGTTTTCCAGTCCTTGAATGGTTATCCGCCGACGTTTCGATAATGCCCTTTTTAAAAGTCCAAAAGCACAAAAGTCCATGGGTGAAACATCTGGAGATTTAGCAGGAATATCAGTAAAGTGTATTGACTTGATACCAGTTTCTTGTTCCATTTTTTCCAAGAATTCAATAGTCGATTTAGATGTGTGGCTGCTTGATTTACCCTGATGCAGTTCTACTGATTGTTGTCACTGTGGGTAAAGATATGGTATTTCTTTTTTGAATATTGGGGATAAAATAGGGTCTTGATAATATGTGGGAGTTGATTTTTCATTTATTCCCCTCTTTACTTTGAATTTTCCATTATATGCAAAACCGGCAACAATCATAAATCTCTCAGAGGAAGTTCTCACGTTCACTTTGCTATAGTCCTTTGACTTGGTGGATTCTCTTTTAAAATTAAAGATCTTACCTTACAAATATTCTCAGAATTTTTTTCTTTTTTGGATACTTTTTGGAAGAGTATTTTTCCACTTTTACGTTTTTTGCTTTCTCATTAATAATATTACTTATCGTACCTTTAGATATCAAAAAACCATGACTTTTACAGCGTTTTTGAATAATTGAATAAGCCTAATTCTCTTCGGAAAGAGAGGGAACATAGCCTTCCATCCATTGCTTATTTAAAAGCGCCATTTTGAAAGTAAACAAAACTCTGAGTTAGCAGACGATAAGTTATACTTTAACTATTTAACTGCTGTGAAAATAAAATACTTTCGTAGCATAAAATTTTTTTACAGCTCATCAAAATCGTTCAAAAAATGTCCGAACAGCTTCTGTATATCTGTATGCAAACATGGATCGTTGCGTCTATTCCTCCGAGCGTCACAAGAATGCCGAGTAGTGTAGACGTATTTTTACCTCACAGCACATTGAAGAAACATAACTGGCTAATGGGACAATCCGGGATCAATTCCAAAGAGAAAGATACGAGGATAATACCTCGTCATTTTGGACGCTCAGAAGATGAAGTCAATACCTGAGGTGGCACACCACTCTAACGTGAGGACATTTGAGGGCATGGCAGATTTAGCGTGAACCAGAATCCACGTACACAATGGTCTTTTATTTGGATCTAGTTTCGAACTCACAACCGCCCGATCACTAATCAACTGGGATATCCATAGATCCGTAATCCTCCATCAAATATAAGTTGTAGGCGACGCATTTTCGATTTCTGTTAGATGCATTCCTCCCTGGGTGTATTTCTCTCTCCTGTGCCAGTAAAAAAATACATTGTGTGTATGTCTATTACTTGAAATTGTATGTCTTGTGTCTGGTGCAGCATGACCAAATATGGCCCTAGCGCCATAAAACCTCAACCAAGCATCAAATATAACAACACAGAAAAGGATTTTTCAATAAATAATCTTTTTTCTCCACTGAACTTCTCTCTCGGTATATGAGAAACTATCAATACCATTGTAAATTTATTTCAATGCTTCAATTTCACGCAATACCTACATTCGGCTTCGAAACACAATCCATTATGTTAGAAGTATCCGGGAATGCTAATCATTGCTTTATTATTGTACGGCTGTATTTTGTTACATATAATGATTGTAACTATTTGAATGATAAGCTTTCCTACATAACCATTTAATTAAAGTTTTCTTTTAACATTTTGACACAAAAAGAGTCCCAAAGAAAACTACTTAAGAACCACCTACGCTCCACAGCGTAATCTGAAATTCTCCTTTGTCCTTCGCAAACAGCGTGCATTCTAAACACGTTCGTACTACTTAATTTTAATCTGTCCCTGGTGGGTTAAAATAGCATCAAAATATATACGCAACGTGACTGTTTTCGTTAAGGGTTTCGGGAATCAAAGTGGTGCTGCGAATACAGATTTTTTTCTGAATAATCCGTTTCTTGCTGAGACTTTTAATGCTGTAGGGTTCAGGATGCTTCACTCAGAACTTTCTATTTCAAACATCCAGAGCTTAAACCAATCCTAACCACACTGGAGTAGGGCATGGTAATCCAGTTGATATAGTTTCGGATTAGTTGAATTTACGTCACACTGGAGCAACACAACGGGATATTGGCGACGGTCCGGGAACAGCCTTATGTTCCGAGGACAACATCTCGGCGTTTTTAACCATGGTCAGATGACGAGGTCAACATCAGAGCTGGCACCCTACTTTCCAAACATACACACTATTTTAACGTGAGGGCATTTGAGGCAACGCTAGAGTTTTTGTGCACTAGATCTCATGTACAGGATGGTTTTTTTGGTTGGATCAAGTTTCGAACTCGAACCGGAGGTTTGTGTGTTCCAAACTCCAACCAATTGAAGATCATCGTGCACATGGGGCTGGTGCACGTTGAATTTGTCGTGGTGTCATACGTCCTCTCATCGGTGTGGTGCCAGCTCTGGTATTGACCTCATCATCTGACCATGGTTCAAAATTGACGTGATGTCTTCCGATCTTTCCTTTTGAGATTGATCATGGACCGTCGCAATTTTGCTCCAATTCAACGTAAATTCAACTACCTACCTAACCAAACTTTTTACCCTCCTGGTGGTTGTCTCAAGGAGTTATCTCGTCTCATTAACAAAATTTATCAGCCCTTTATTCACAAGATATATTCATTAGAAGGAACCTGAGCAGATCTTGATCTCTTTATCAAACAAATCGGCAATATATTGATAACGAGATATCTCATATTCAGCAATATTAGCAAATTTAATGGTCAGGTCTTGATGGGCGAGTTATCTCGTTCTAACCACTTGGAGAGTTAGAGATACTGTAAGATGCAAGTCTCCTTTAAGGTAAGAGTTCAAGTCCAATATTCATAATAGTTTTGAATGCCCCATAAGGTTCACAATTCTTATAATTTTTGCAATTTTAATTGTTTCTAAACTCTTAAACTTAATACATATGATATACTTATAACAAAATTAAAAAAATAATTGTATTAATGATTTAAAAATAAATAAATTAAATTTAATAATTGTAAAATAATTGTATTAACTAAAGTGTGAATTTCGATTTGGATGCATTTTCGATGGGGAGACATCTCTTCTGGCAAACTTAAAATTTTTTTAGCAATAATGGCCTCTGTCAGGTTGTATAAATTTAATTATAAATATAACTAATTGGAACGAACGTATTGATTAGTTACTTAAAATATAATCCACATTTAAATGTCAAAACAATTAATTAATTCTCTCTCTTGAATGCAGTGAAAAAGTATTCTCACGAAGCGAAAGATTATTTTGAGAATAATTCCTAAAGGAACAATACACGCAACTGAAATATTTTCGTACGATTATTTTTATTCCTAGTATTGTTTGTGAATGTGTATTTTGCTATAATTACAACAAAATGCCATTTCTCTTTTCTACAGTGTTTAAAAATAGAATACTTAAACAATTACAGGTTAATTGCTTCAGATTTATATAAAGTAAAAAAATAGGTTGACGGGGTTGCCATATTGTGTTATTATCCCTTAACTCTTTTGGTTAGGTGGGTTAAAAAACTGCCATCCTATTGCTCAGTTTTTATGCACGGTGGGATATTTTTAACCCAACTCAAAAAGTGGAAATTACTCATAATCATACCAGTTTAATATTTTATTCAAAGTTTTTCATTGAGTTGGCAATACTATGAAATGACGCTAAATGTGTAAATAACTGAAAACAAAATTGACACATGTCAGAATGCATTAGTAAGTTGTTGACACTGCTCTGATTAAGGTTGGTGAATTGTGTGGTGTAGTGAATTTTTGTCTTTCATAACGGTAAGTGTTTTTTCTCGTAAAATTTTTTTATGAATGAATAAATCGTTTAATAATAAAAAGACGTTATTATAAAATGATTTATTTGATGTTTTATGTGCGTGTTATAGACGTGATTATAAACGTGTTATTTGATGTTTTATTCTAATTTTGAAGCTGAATAAATGAATAAACAATTCTGTGCAACTTTGGTTTTTCTCTCGTTAAAATCGTGTTCCTCAAAGAGTTTTTTTTATTGAACAAAAGCAAACTCCCCGTGCACCACAGAAGTACAACACGGGGCTTACAGAAGTAAGTTGATTTAACAAAGAAATAGTGGAAAACAATTTAGAAAAAGAGTTTAAACAAAGAGTTAAACGCAAAATTTGAAAATAATTAGGTCGAAATTAGGAAAGTTTAGAAAATATTTTAATTTAATGTAAAAGTGGGACGATTGACCAATCTCAGTTTTTTCCTAAAATTGGTTCAAAATATTAAAATATCGAAATTGTTTTTGCGTATTAATAAATATAATATTTCCGAAAAAGAAGTAAAATTTTTGTAACACGTATCTATGTATACTTCCGGATATAGGAGAGTCCAGTGTTTAAATTTCTATTTTCTCTCCGATTTCAGCTGGGTGGTTTTGTTTCTGGAGATAGTCATCAAAAATTCTTTAAATCACAGTTTACACAAAATGATGATAAGCATTCGAATGACATAATCGAATAATTAAAATCCTTTTCTAGTGTAACAACTTTTATGACAACAGAAAGAAAGAGAGTAAGTAGGTATGGTATTTTCATTAACTTCACACCGGAGCAACACAACGGGCTATTGGCGACGGTCCACGATCATCCTCCGAAGGGAAAGAAGATCCGAGGACGCCATATAATTTTGAACCACGGTCAGATGACGAGGTCACACCTGAGCTGGCATCCCACTCTCCAAACTTCCACACCACGCCCTAACGTGAGGACATATGAGACCACGACTGATTTAACGTATACCAGTCCCCTTCGTACACGACGGTCTTTGGTTGGATTCGAACTCCCAACCCTCCGGTTGCTAATCCGTTACTCTTCCAACTGGGCTACAGCTCCTCCGAAACAGTACCGGGACCATGCATAAAATGTCTAGCGTTGGAACAGTTTTGCATCATGATTTCAGGATCAGAAACATCCAGAATATAAATATAGAGTCCTGTATAAAAATACAGGATATGTCATTCAGGAAGGTCATATCCGTACCGGATATGACCTTCGCCCCGTGTGCGCAGGCTCATTGAGCACGGGGAGGGGGTCCACAATATATTGGAATTCTACAGTGTTGGGCGAGCTTTGGGCCAGTGTGCCTTTGGATTGTGTGGACTGAGAACTGCCTATGTGGCATCATTTGTAAGCTACCAAACTAAGTTGCAATCTTATTCCTTTAATGCATAAAATTTTCCTTCAATATTAATACCAAACTTCATTTTTATCATTCAAATTGGAAATATTAGTTGTTGAATATTCACACAATAAACACTCCTTCAAACTTCCTGTCTGCTTTCTCCTGAATACAATACAAGGCCCGAGTATTCACGTTAAAGCTACGGTTTACGTCCTTGACACAATCTACAAGATTTTTATAGCCACGTGAAAGGTGCTCTATAGCAGGGGTGTCAAACTCATGTAAAACGGGTCATTTAATGCAAGTGGTAAGATTCACGCAGGCCACATCACATTTACAAATTTTCTTAAAATTATATTTTGAAGTGAGGATTCAGGAATAGGGATAGGATAATTATCACACATTATGTAATTAAATGAATTTAGGGTAATAATTTACAATATTGCTATATAATTGCTTTTATTTAAACGTTTATTTAATTTAATGTATTTATAAAACTAAAATTAATTTTTTTGATCGGAAACTTGCCAGCGCTTTCCTCCTACTAGTTTTCCAATATCTGGATTCAAAGACTGAGAACAGACAATCTTCATTATGGCAGATAGATGTTTATCAGTTAATCTTGATCTGTAGGACGTTTTATTTAATTTCATGGACGAAAATAGTTGCTCACACATTTTTAACATGACGAAATTGTGTTACGATATTGCCTCGATCTCCCCTAAGTGCTATTTTCTTCATAACATAGTGTCCTGTTTTCATTTTATTTCAGAGCATCATGAACCACAAAAAAATTACCTCGGGGGCCACATGCGGCCCGCGGGCCGTCAGTTTGACACCCCTGCTCTATAGTAACGCCATCTGTAGACCATTAGCGTAAAAATTGTTCACATACGTTCAATAGCTAATCAAATAGAATTTTTGACAAAAATAAGGAAATATTAGAAATTAAAAAACATGAATACCTCACATTAAGTATTTTGTATCCAAATATGTATATAAAATTTCATTTACAAGTATTTTATATTTTGTGATTGAAAGGATTAAACTAGTAGTTCTAGTGAGAGGGATTTTCTGTGCAAACAATCAAATCAGGTTGAATGGCGAAGATTTATCCTTTCCATATCCGCTCTCATATGATACAGATCGGTGATACATTAAAATGTGTATTATCACAGTTTTGGTAGCATTTGTTATTTGACCTTATTGGTGATGACCAATCAATTATATATGAATTTGGAATTCATTTTTTGTAATTTTTATTGACGAAGTGTTGAAATCTTGTTCGGAAAACAAGCCCAGTTTGTTCGTTCATGTCCTACACAAGTACAAGAAACACGTTCCGCCGCAGAAACTACCGCTACTAACATTTAACTTGATAAATGAGGGTTGCTAGACTCTGAAACGACCTCAACAACCACGAATTTACCACCAACTACTCATCACTCAGGTTCGTACAAATGTCTTTCATTTATCTGAACCTCGACTCGAATTAATGCGGTGCGTCGTACGCTATCGATGTCATTATAACCAAACCACAACTAGTCCAAATGTCTTTGACTTGTGGTTTGAACATCGCTTCAAATTTCAGAAGCTGCGGTGAATTTAATCAAGCAACATCACGGCTCATTGATGTCTTCATCACTTTATCAATCTTAATTGATGCGAGAATGGCTTGCAAGTTTTGTTTTTGCAGCATCATAGTCATTTAAACGCCTTTGTCATGCTCATACGAATTAGCTATCATATTATCAACACAGGCGGAACTAAAATTGTTTCATCACATGAAAGCGATATGCAGTCAACCAGTCTTGATAATTGGAGTGATGTTCAAATAAAAGAATAGTAAAGTTCGCGTTTAATCCAAATAGCAAAAGAAACACAAATTAGGCTGCAAATTACCCTCTTAAGCATATATTGCTCAGTTTTCTAAATTGTGTACCTTACAGACTTTATTTGAACGATTTATATTTGAATTTGAGATGGTATTATGGGAGACACTTAAGTTCCATATTGACATTGATTCACCATTAATGTTTCCTCTACTTGTCTGATACAGGAATCAGCATATCTTTGCACAGCGCAATTAATCCAAATTTTTAAAACATGATTTGACTACTTACTTTTGTAGATTGAAATGTTTTTACCCCTGTCCTTGCTTTTTTATGCGTTTGTTCAAGTTTATGTCACAACCGAAACATTTCATATCAGCAGACACGATGTGGGTCGTCGAAGAAGTTGACCCTCCAAGTGTTTCGATGAGGCATCTCGTTCAAGATCTGGTCATTCTGGCTAAGGAGGAGATATATCGTTAAGACAAAGTTGCCTTATTACTTACCCCAAAAGGGAATGAAGATTCAAGTAGGAAAAGCAAACTGTTCCCTACCCTGAACTGGTGACAGTTCGGAACAGATTTTTACACCAGAGGCTGGACACTTCAGTGCAGTTTGTAACGCGGAGATAAACCACCAAGAGGGTTGAAGCTCTCCAGAAATGGAAGATATACTATGCACGGTTGAAAGAAATAGGGACACAAGAAAGAGAGCTGTTAGGTGCAGTGATAGATTTATATTGTAGGTAGATAGTTGAATTTCGTCACACCGGAACCATGAGGACATTTCAGACCACGGCAGATTTAACGTGCAACAGCCCCCACATACACGATGGTCCTTCAAAATTTTATTTTATATATATATACATTTAAATATTCTTAAAAGTACTGTAAAAGCTAAGAATCTAGAAGAATGAGATCATTTCACGAAAACTTAGTTCATCTCTTTTGATGCTTTTGTAAAAGCTACTTTATGCAGTAAAAAGTCATTTTTCAGGAATTAGCCATTAAAAGACCATGAAATTAGCCATTTCGTCGGCTCGCAAGTGAAACATACAAAGTAAGAAAACGTACTGATGAGAAAACGAAGTGGGAAAATCCTCTCAAAGCTAAACTTAATAAGTACGTTTCTTAACATAAGTGTGACTTCCATGCTAAGAAAAAAAATGAACTTATTGGACATCACCAGTATAAAGATCGCCACCTTTCTGGTCCCCAAAAGGTGGTTGTCTTGATGAGGTATTTCATCATTAGCAAAACTGACCAGAATATAATGGATGAGGTATATCGGTATTAGGAGAAAACTAACCAGATCTTGATCTCGTCATCATCGAAAATCCGATATATCTTGAATGGATGCAGCAAATCGGCAATATCTTAATGACGAGATATCTCGCCATTAGCGAAATTGGTCAGATCTTGATGGACGAGATATCTCGTCGAAACCACGTGGTGGAATAAAATCTCATATCTCGAAAATTTTGAGTTTTTTTAATTACGGGACACCAGATAGGTAGGTATTTTAATTAACGTCGCACTGGAGCAACACAACGGGCTATTTTCGACGGTCCTGGATCAACCTCCGAAGGGAAAGATCACGTAGATGAACCACGGTCAGATGACGAGGTCACACCTGAGCTGGCATCCCACTCTCCAAACTCCCTCACCATGCTGACGTGAGGACATTTGGGGCCACGTCAGATTTAATGTGCACCTACCCCTATGTTCACGACGGTCTTTGTTTGGATTCGAACTCGTAACCGTCTGTTTGCTTGTCCGTTACTCTTCCAACTGGGCTACTGCTCCAGATAGGAATGTTTGCATACTTAAAGTACAAAGGAGTATCAAAAAGTAAAGTGAATTTTTGATTGACAGAAAAAGTGCAAAGATAAATATATGAAAATTTATTATGTTTGACAAATCGTATCATACTATCATTCGACAAAGGAACCATAGTGGTCTAAACATTTATTCCAACGTGGCACCAAATCATCCATGCCCTTTTCAAAGAAATCTTGCTCCAGGTTCCCTAACCAGGTAAGTGTAGCCTGTTGTGCCTCTTCCAGTGTATGAAAACGCTGCCCACGGAGGTGTTTCTTCAGGGGCCAAACAAATGGTAATCCAAAATGGTAATACTGCTCACTGCACCATATGAGCTATTCAATGCATTTGCAATATCATGTAACCTCACTCTTCTGTCTTTACGAATCATGGCATCGACGACAGCCACATTCGTGTCGTTACACCACACGTACACTTGTTTCTGCGACATAACACTCTCTCCATAGCTTCCAACAATTCTCGATGAATATCACATGTTTTTTCCCCTTGGCCCATAAAAAACGAATGACACCTCCTCCTTGGAGTAATGCTCAAGTCGATGCGCCATCTTTGATTTGCTCTAAGCACCAGACGGGTGGACGTAGAAGTTTCTACAATCCGTCACACTTCTATCACCTTTACTTGCAACATAAAAAAATTAATTAGCTACACAAAAATCTCTAAATTTTAGAGACAAATTCACCTTACTTTTTGATATAATCCTGTATTTTTTTTAAATACTAACCGATCAGTTACAACTAAAAGTAATTCATCCTTTAAAGTTTGAAATCTATTTAATTGAAACCAAAGCAATCTCAAAACAGATTATTTGATTGATTTAAATCTCCAGATTACCCTTAAAGCAAGGTGGTAGACAGGAAATTCACTGTACCTAAACTACGTCTAACCCTTGTCTAGAAAGCAACTGGTTCCAATAGACATTTCTAGCGACGTTGACTTACTCCATTAGCCGCCTGAGTCTCCGAGTTGATCGAGATTGTTCTAATTAATTACTAAGCGGCTCTCATCACACGAGACCCTGACTAATTGTATTGGAAAGCCAACCGAGTTTGTCACCAATTGTGAACTGCGATCATTAACGACCCCATCTCCCGTGATGGATGACGTAACTGCGTAGCGTCTTATCTCCCAAGAAAATCGGCAACATTGAACGTAATTTGCTAATGGCTGACTCAGTTCTAGGTGCTGTCGTGTCTGCGGTGTTCTGTACAGGGAAAACGTCCTTATCGAAGGAGCAATTTATAAGTTATAGTTTCCATTGGTGGTTAATAATAATCAGTGTCATTGGAGAGCTTTTAAGCTATAACTGCAACGAATATGGTAACACTGACAGCCAAGCTCTCCTCTTCTTAGTTGGGCCTCGGAAAGTTGTCTCTCAAGGCAAGGGCGAAACTCGCATGTCCAGAGGTCTCAAAGACAATCGTCGGCACTCAACAACATGGGCTGAAGAGTAATATTGCGTCTCATATTTAGATCGGAGGATATAATAGGACTTGACCTTCTTTTCCACCCAAACAGGACAGTCGGAGTACAATACCGGCTTAGTCGTGTTCGACCCATACAGAGAGTTTACTTGCCAAAATGCGCCTATCATTTAAAATTGACTATCGAGCAAAAAATTGCTCGCTGGCTTAAAATAAACAGATTTTATGAGGTATACGATCTATTTAGAAATGCGACCATCTCCTGGGGCTTGCCTCCGCTTGAAGGTCTTTAAAAACCAACCTGCATTCGCGGTACATGGAAGGGAAACCTTCCATGGTTGGCCGAGCAGGGACTTGGTGTACGCTCAAGCGCAAGGCAGCACTGTCTAGGATTCGAGTCGCCACCGACGCTATGACGATTCCAACAAAATGGCCATTTGCAAAGTCCCTTGAGGGAGATTTCGATTGCGTAGGGCTTGATCCCTACATTAACCAATCTACCGTTAGAGCCAGGTACGGCTTCAGTTTGCAGGACTGATGGAATTTCTAATAGGCCTCTCCCTCTCTCTCCTTTGATATGCTATAGGACATGACGCAGCTATTGGTTGGTTGGTTTGGAGGTTTTATGGCCTATTGACCATGCTGGGCCAGATACAAAACGCACAATATCAAGTAATAGGCACACACACAATGAAAGCTTTACTGACACAGAAGAGAGATATACACCCAGGGAGAAATGCACCTGACAGGAATTGAACCTGCGTCGCCGGTTGGAAGAGTAAAGGATTAGCAACCGGAGGGTTGCGAGTTTGAACCCAACCGAAGACCGTCGTGTAGAAAGGGAGTTGATGCATGTTAAATATGTCGTGTCCTCTAATATCCTCACGGCGTGGTGTGGGAGTTTGGAGATCGGGATGCCAGCTCAGGTGTTGCCTCGTCAACTGACCGTGGTTCAAAGTTACGTGCTATTGCCCCAGATCTTTGCCTTTGGGATTGATCCCGGACCGTCGCCAATAGTCCGTTGTGTAGCGTTAATTGTGTAGCTCCAGTGTAGCGTTAATTGAAATATATACTTACCACATCTTGGTGGACAAGATATTTCATCATTAGAAGAAAGCACGATCACTATCATTAGAAAAAGACTGACCAGATCTTAATCTCTTTACCATAAAAAAATGGCAGTATTTTGATGACGAGATATATTGTCATTTGCAAAATTGGTTTGATCTTGGTGGGTGAGATATATCGTCGGAACCACTTGCAGGGCTAATTTATATAGCGCTTTTCAGATAAGTAAAACGTATAAATCAATAATATATAGAATCAAGATAAGTTGACCTCGCGTGTAGACGATCGACGTACTGTCTGTGCACCAAGTGCTCCAGACAGAAAGTTTGCACCTGTATGTTGTAGAAACGGGTCAATCCATTTTCAGTTAGTATTTTTTTAATTATAGGATGATTTCACATTTTTGAACTTAACGACATTTGGCTCCCTAGGTGAGTTTGAAATAAGAGGAAATCACCCACCGTCTAGCCCCACCCATCATGGGGATTGTTATGTACACGTTAGGTGCTCGTAACATGGACAATCACCAATTTTCATGTGCTTAGAAACCTGGATTCTAACCCTGTACCTACTGAGATGTAAAAAAACTCTATGACCTCTATACCAGGTGGATGACATAATTTGATCGGTAACAACTTGACCGTACCAGAAGGGAAGCTAAAACTTATTGGAACCTTTGGTGAAGGAAGTCGATGCCCTCTGTCCAAAACACAATTTAAGGATGTCATGGCTCAGTAGGTATGCCCACAGCGCTAGCAACCTGTAGGCGGGCAGATTCAATTCCTTTCAGGTGTATTCCTCCCTGGGTGTATTCCTCTTTTCTGTGTCAGTGAAGCTTTCATTGTGTATCTGTCTATTACTTGATATTGTATGTCGTATCCGGCGCAGCATGGCCAAATATGGCCCTTGCGTCATAAAACCCCAAAGCCAACCACCAAAAACCCAATTTCTTATTTAGTATGAAGAAAAAATATGAATATTTCTATAATTAGGCAGGTAGACATTTTAATTACCGTCACACTGGAGCAACAGAATGGTCTATTGTCGACGGTTCGGGATCAAACGCGAAGGGAAAGGTCCTAGGGCAACAGCACGTAATTTTGAACCACGGTCAGATGACGAGGTCACACCCCGCTCTTCTATAATTAGGATAGAATGTACCATTAGTACAAGCAGAAACCACCATCTGCATTTACCTTGATAGATGTCTCATAAGGCGTAGAAAAAGAATTTGCAAAAGTTGCGAAATAAATATTGAGGTGACGAAAGTGACTTGGTAATACCCAGACCCGTCTCAAGGAACCCCCAACAATTCCCGTGATGCATTAGATCCTCTGATATTTCCACCCAAACAAATAATTGTTGACGCTGTCCGATAACATTATTCGCACCAATTAATATCGCTGCTATTTCTGGCTAACCTTTGTTACGAACTGCCGCATTCCTAATAAAGCCTTTATTTGCATTGGTGTGTCTTCATCTTTCCATTCCCTCATTCACACCTAACCATTGATTCCTGAAGCCAAATCTGGAAAAAGACCCCATTTGGAACGTGTTCGCTAACAAAAGGAGGGGTTATTTTTCCGGGAATCGTCTGCATGACCAGCGGGCACTTCCTCTTATCTAAATAACCTATCGCCTACGAGCAGTTTCTCGAGAACTGAAAAGCAATTAGTGGTGTTTAGCGATCGATTTACTAATAATTTAAGTTTTGCTTCAATTGAAATTGAGAATTGCTGATGTATTTTACCCTCAAGGTAAAACGATAGTGTTGCATGAAATTCCCATAATTGAAAGCCATTAAATAAAAGAACAATGATGCAAAGGTTCTGAATTAATGTAATTAGTTCCACGGTGAGATGTTTGTTTCTTCGTTTTGTTGCTTTTAAACAGTGTGGACTTTAGATTTGGTACCACCTGACGCACTGTATAAGAATCATTTTCCATCAGACTACGTAGGTATATGTGGGGTAGTGTTCCTGCAGCGAAACGTTACTTATTCCCAAAGAGAAGTCACTTGAATTGCATTTCAAATACGATTTCAGCATGTCACCTATAAAAATTGCAAAGAAATTCGGAATGTATGTATATGATAGCTGAGTGATCAACGTAAAAAGATTAAACACCAAACGTTAGCAAAACTGCTAACCACTACATTTTAATGCAACTCGATACGTATCAAGCGAGAGCTTTCGTGTAGCAAAATTCAAATTTTCGCATTCCGTCTGATTTGTTTGTTTGCACTTAAAATCCCTCTAACAAAAAGTGTAAAAAAGTGAAGAATGATTTATGTAGTATGGCGTAGCTCCAACGAGGTTGCAGTCGATCTCAGGTCAGTTGGTGTGAATAGGTGTGGAAGCGCATGAGGAGGCTGCCATACGCAAAAGCATGGATGGCGAGAAAAGGGAAATACACTCAGAGTTAAGTATAGAAATAGAAACTGTGCCGCCTAAAACTCGCAAGTTGATAGTGCATTAGGAAAACCCACTAAACCACGGTATTCTCACGGTACTTCAGTATAAATTCGTGCTATTTGATAATTGAATAACAAAAAGAGCAGGATGTTACACACAAGTAAAATTAACTATTAGGTACGAGGTAACCATGGCGATTTGGAGAACGCAGGGTAGTAGGTAGTTGAATTAATGTCGTACTGGAGCAAGACAGCGGGCTATTTGATCAATCCCCAAGGAAAGATTGATCACAACACCACGTAATTTAGAACGGTCAGATGGCGAGGAAACACCTTAACTGGCACCCCACTCTCCAAACATCCACACCACGCCAAAGTGGTCACGACTGATTTAACGTGCACCAGCCCCGTGTACGAGACGGTCTTTGGCTGGACCTAGTTTCGAACTCACAACCCTCCGATTTCTAATCCGTTACTCTGCCAACCGGGCTACCGCGACCCCAAGAAGACACAGGGAGACACACACACAATTAAGTATAAATTTACATTACTTAATGATTATATAACGAAAAGCGCAGGATGGTATGTACTCGCACAAGTGCAATTAGTTATAATCTAGTTTTATATTGTTTCAAGTTGGCGTCGTCATCGTTATTCTCTTCCAATTTTAAAATGAGTTCGATTTTACTCATGTCCTCATTTTTGATTCATGACTTATACGACGAGTTCGATTACTCTCAGTTTTCCTTAATTTTCAAGTTACAAGTAAAACTTTCCTTGTTTGTGTATGTCCACTACTTGGCATCTCCACTCGTGTGTTCGGTGCAGCTTGACCTTATATGCTCCCTGTTGCGCCAAACAAAACCGTCTTAAAGACATTAAGTCCGATGTGATTGTAACTAGAAAACATATCTTGTGTGTTGGAAGTGCGCTGTGTATAGTATTTCTATTTGTTAAATCTGTAAAATGAAATAATGTTCTACAAAGAAATGCAGAATCAACGTATTTGAGATTTCTCACACACATGATATCTTTCTATTGATTACTTTTGCTGAACATGATCGAGTACAATTCCACTAAAACTCAATCGAAAATACGTTGCGAATCAAATATTGTTCTTTAATAAAAAGCAACTAAAATTATTATAAAGTTCTAGATCACATTACCGGTCGCTCACCAAACGGATATTTGCATAGGCCTACAATGGATTGAAATATTCATAATTATTACCAATTGGCGATGGTATTTGAGTTTCTTGAATTTAGCCAACATTATTTTAGCCCTCTGCATACGTAGTAGCAGAATATCATTCCTTCTTTGGCTACGGCAGCCAGCCCAACGGCTTTACAGACAACTTACTGAAACCGGCCGAAACGGCCTTCACAATTCTTTCCCCCTGGAGGAGAGGGAATATGTGTCGTCCCATTATCACCCAATGTGTCGGTTTCTATTGTCGAGTCTAAAAGGAACAGATTCTTCCCGGGTAAACTGAAAGAGCGGCGGTGACTTTTAAGTGTATCTCTTTTCATTTACTCAACCTCTCACAGACTAGATGCTTGAGGATAAACAATTTGCAAGGCACCCCGTCAATATACCTGACTACTTTGTCAATGGGGAGATAAGGCTATTCACGCGCGGGTCTCATTTTAGCACAGAAACGAGGGGATGGAAATCGTAATGGGCTTCGGGGATTCTTCAGGAGTTTGAGGTCCGAAAGAATCCGAGCCTTTCGTAACGAGGGGACTCGAAACATTCGGCCTGTCCCCGTATCGAGAGGGTTAAGAAATCAGTCATTAACCTGGTGGTTTTTCCTTCAGAAAACTGCCCTATAGAGATCAGCCTCTGGAGCAAAATCCTGTTTCAAACTGTCACCACTTCTGGTGAAGGGACAGTTGTTTTTTCCTACTTGGATCTTCATAACCCTTGGAGTAATAGGGCTGTTTTACATCATCCTTAGCGAAACTGATTAGATCGTGGACGAGATATCTCGTCGAAATACTTGGAGTGTTAAAGTACATTTTCAAGGCTCCAGATGGGAATCGGGGTCGTCGCAGTTCAGTGGATATGCCCACTGCGCTAGAAACCCTCGAGTTGGTGGCGCAGGTTCGATTCCTGCCAGGTGCATTCCTCCCTGGGTGTATTTCTCTCTTCTGTGTCAGCTACGTTTTCACTGTGTGTGTGTGTCAATTACTTGATATTGTATGTCTTGCAATGATATTGTATTGTGTCTGGCGCAGCATGGCCATATATTGCTCTAGCGCCATAAAAAACCCCAAAAAACGAAGACCGGACCAGATGGTAATCTTCGAATCCAAACAAAAACCGTCGTGTACAAAGGGGGATGGTGCTCTTTAAATTTGTCGTGACCTCAAATGTCTTCACGTTGGCGTAGTGTGGAAGTTTGGAGAGTGAGGTGCCAGCTGAGGTGTGACCTGACCTGGTCATCTGACCGTGGTTCAAAATTGCGTGGTATTGACCTCGGATCTTTCCCTTCGTGTTTGATCTCGGACCGATGCCGATAACCCGTTGTGTTGCTCCATTGCAACTTTAGCTAAAATACCTACCTATCTTTAACTCTCCTGTCATGTGTCTCGAAGAGCTATCTCACCAAAAACGCAACCATTCGCAAAACTGACCAGATCTTTATGGACGAGATATCTCGTCATTAGAAGAATACTGATCAGATCTTGATCTCATGAAAAATCGGCAATATCTTTACGACGAGATTTCTCGTCCGTAGAAAAATTGGTTGAATCTGGATGGACGAAATATCTCGTAGAAAGCATTTGATTAATTTTAGCAAAATACGAAAATAAGTTAAAGTTTCACACACGCAATGTTTTTATTTCTTTAAATCGATATCAACAACTACACTCAACATTTTCGTAATTTATGATTCGAAGAATAGACCAGCATGGGGTGATCAAACTGGAAACAATTAGTAGAGTATTCGAATGGTAAACAACGCTTTCACATTTATTTTAAGGCAATGACAATGCTCCAAACATGTAAACATAACAAAATGTATGACACAAAAATATACGAGGCACACAAAGACTGTCTTCCTTGTGTGCCCTAAATTATTATCCTGTCATGAGTTCGATTCAAACATAAAATTGATGATGCTCCCTTTTACGATGTGTCCATCATTTCATGAGAAAAAGACCTTAAAATATTTGTTCCCCAAAAAAACATGTATCTCCTTTCTACTGAAAGATAATTCCCAAGCTGTGTACTCGAAAGAGATATATATGGTGTACACATTTTATATTTTGCAAATTTCAAAAGCAGTGGATAATGAAATATACGTAACCAATTCATCCGTAATAAACTATAAGTTTATGTTGATGATCACGTTTGGAAATTTCTTAGTAATACGCATTTTTTTATTATTTTCATAATTTTTCATTTTAATGATAATATCCATTTATTGGTTACATGGAATTGAAATCAGAGCGTTACGGTGAACGCGAAATTATTTAAAACACTAACTAAATTGATTGTTTTGTCAATTAAGAATGTTTTGTGATTGTCTTTAATAGTTTAAGATTGTTTTGTCAACTAAAGAAATCTGTGAGATCCGTCTGATTTTCAGTGCAAACAAAGCAAACTGAAAATGAAAATTTCACTTCCGCTACCCCAATGCACTTTACACATTTGGGTTACCTTTAAATGTAGTGTATCATCGTTTAGGCGACGCTTGACGTTTGAATTGGTGTTAAACCTCCAAGTTTGACGAGATATCTCGTCCATCAAAATCTGACCAATTTTTAATGACAAGATATTTCGTCGTCAGGATATTGCCGATTTGTTTATGATAATGAGATCAAGATCTGGTAAGTTTTCTTCTAATGACGAGATATCTCCTCCATCAGGATCTGGTCAGTTTTGCTAATGATGAGATACCTCGTCGAGACAACCACCAGGAGGATTAACCAATCATCTATCATGTATAATTTCAGAATGTACTCTTAGAATTTTTATTGACGAAGTGTTGAAATCGTATTCCAAAAACAATCCAACTGGCGTCATGTTGAGAATACGTTTGCATTCATTTATCATTATTCAAAACTAATTTCGTCACATCAAGATCTTGAACCACTCTTCTGACGATTGGAGATGCAACACCATGAAATACAAGTTACCCGAAGCCTCATTTATTATACAAATAACTTCGAGCACATTTAAGGATATAATGATGGAAATTATGGCTCTTCTCGACTAGCGGAACACAAAGAATCAGCATTTTGTGTGGTCGCCAAGAGAGCCAATAATTACTGTTAAACCTTTTGGCATTGAAAGGAAGAGGCTTTTGGATGTGTATTTAGGGGATATATCAGTCCAAGCTGTATCCACGCGTTACCAAAGTTCATATGGTGTACGTACTCGCGGGCGGTCTGTGGTGTGCCAGTCGTTGGACGATCATTGGTTAGGCATGTTCGATAGGCGACAAATCTGGTCATGGGCTATGAATAAATGAAACTTTGTGTATATTGAGGAAATTTTGTTCGTTTCATTATTCGTTCTTGAATTAGTTGGTATTTACTTACTTAACTTATCAGACAGCTCAAATTGTCGAAAACAAACCATTTTAAAATTGACTGAGATTCAAAATATGTCACACTTTGTCTTTATCTCAGTTAACCCTAGAGGGCAACGAGATTTTCGATTGGTGAAATGGTTTGTTTTTTACCAAGGACTAAATAATTACATGTATTGGTTGAAAGAATCCATGGATTACTTTTACCTTTGAAAAGTATTCTATTGGTAATTTTGAATTAGAAAAAGATTCCTCTGTAAATATTTTACTGGTCTTTTAAATAGAAACGAATGATTTGGAAATATTCTATTGGTCCTTCAAAAAACAAAAGAATCCTAAGGAAAGATTCTGTTGCTTCTTTTCTTAGAATAGAATTCTTTGGAAAGATATTGCTTCCTTCCTTAATAGAATCCTTTGGAAAAATTCCATTGCTCCTGTCCTTGGAACTTTTCAAACAACTTTATTTGGGGAAAATTCTATTGCTACTTTAATTAGAAAATAATCCTTCGGAAAAGATTCTATTGGACCTTTATTTAGAAGAGAATCCTTCGGAAAGATTATATTGCTTATTGTTTCTTTTCTTTAAAATACAATCATTTAGAAAGATCCGATCGTTTCTTTCCTTGGAACAGAATTATTTGGAAAATATTCTATTGCTACTTTTGTTAGAATAGAATCCTTTGGGAATAATCTTTGCGCATTTCCTTATAATATAATCCTTCGGAGAAATTATACTATTAGTCAAGAAAGTTAAAAATGGTTCTGTCATACAGAGAAGACTGCATGCTGCAAAGTGGAAGTACTTATGTGAATTTCTCAGAGTAAAAAAAACAATTCAAAATGTTAAAGATTCCCGCAATTGCGTGATCAACACCTCCTCAATCATATGCAAAAGACATAAATACCATATGATTATTTTTCTAATCTCTACCCTTACTGTATTCCCACATTACTCGAGGATGCAGAAAAGCCATGATTCGCAACGAAATGCAGTACCGCTTTCCTAATTCCCTCAAAGCTTTTTCTCCTGTTTTATTTTAAATCGGAAATAATTCCTAAAAGGTTCACGAAAGAGGGCAAGCGGCCGGGAGGAACGTAATCGACGATTTCTCGTTTTCTTTCTCCACCTTTGAGGGATTTACTTGCCTCTATTGCTTGGTGGTTGGGAAGATAATTTTATTACCCAGTCGTTGACTCACATCGACCTTCTAATAAAATAGACGGATCATGTACGCAATTTCATGTTATTTCTTCCCGTAGTTCTGTTTAAAGATCTATCACCTGGCTATGAGAAAATGCATGAGCCTTAATGCAAATTGTTGATGGGTTAAAGTAATTATTCAGCGTGATTGAAAGCACTAGTTTGTGCTTAGATAGCGAATCGGCTGTCGATGCATAAGCCCATGTGATTGACCCTTCAGAGATCTTACGACAGCGACTTCTCACACATGCTCTGTCTATTTCATTAGAAGGTCGATGAAGATAATTTTGTTATTCAATCGTCGGCTCACATTGACCTTCTCATGAAGTAGACGGAGCATTAAACTGAGCATGTATGAGCAGCTTCGCGTTATTTCTTCCGGTGTCTCGGTTTGAAAATCGGTCACGTGGTTGGGGGAAAAGGCATGAATCCCAATGTAAATTATTGATTGGTCAAAGTGATTACTCGGCGTGGTTAAATGCACTAGTTTGTGCTTCGATATTCAATCGGCAAAGAAGTAGATTCCTAAGTTGATTTACCCTTCAGAGATCTTACGATAACGACTTCGCCCGCATGCTCCGTCTATTTCATTAGAAGGTCGATGAAGATAATTTTATTACGTCAGGTACATCGATTTTCTAATGAACTTCACGTTATTTCTTCCTGTCGCTCGGTTTGAAGAGGTGTCACGTGGTTGCTGCAAAAGGCATGGATCCTACTGTGGGACACATTATTGATTAAGGTGATTGCCTACACTAGTCTGCGTTTTGATGGCCAATCTGGCCAAGTCGAGTCGTAAGCTCGATTGACTTACCCTTCAAAGATCTTACGACAGTAGTATGGGGGCCTCTATACCGCCTTTTTCAAGATGGCCGCCGTTTGATAAGGAGTTGACTGCTGATAAGGTGTTGGGGAGGATTGCTGATAAGGAGAGGGTGATGCCTTGAGGTGGTGACGTCACTGTAAAGATGGCGTTGTTGTGTTGCCATGGTAATGAATCAAAAGTAGCTCCATCTGGTGGGGAAATGAGAAACCTATTATTTTGAATTAAAAAGGAATTTCGTGGATTCGAACTGGGGACCATGGGATCTGTAGTCCAGTGCGCTATCCGTTAGGCTGTAAGAGAGTTAACTATAGGTGGTGAATTAATGTAGTGTTTGCTTTTTCTTAATACTAGGAATGCGTTATGGGACTTGGTTTTATTTGATGAATAATTAATTTTTATTTTCCAATTAGTTGTAAGTGTGTTGGACTGGTGATGCCATCTAGTGATTTTAAAAGAAGTTAATCTAAGGAACTTTCTTATTTTTGTCATTAATTCTGGGAATGTGCTATTTTTAGAAAATGGTTTGAACAATTGTGGTACAGCCATCTGGTGGTGGAAGAAGTAACAATTAGTTTTAAAAGATTTATTTTCTAGCTCTAGACTTGTAGCTTGATACTTTAGAATTAACTGGAGAATTTTTTTTAAGAAAATTTTATAAAGACAGATTTGAACCCGGCAAAAGGTAATCGCGGCCGCCCGTTTTACACAAGCACTTTAACCGTTCGACCACGATCACCTACTTTGTATAATACATATAGAATACTAACTCGTGAATTTACAGCTTAAGGGAGTGAAAGTATGTGTTTTTTCCTTGAGAATAGTGCCCTTATGAATAATGAATATGAATATAAAAACAAATAAAGTTGAATTTATAAACCTTAGCTATATAACAAGTTTATTACCAAGATTTTAAAGTATGCGAATTGTATGTAATGACAGGAAAAGTATCAGAATATAGAAGACTCTGGAACTTGTGACAATATGACTAAGGATTTATGTGTAGGTTAATTAAGATAACAGAAGGAGTTAAACACGTAGTCACCGATAGGATACAAGCTTAAGTAAATGAGAAAGCTTTTAAACGCATTGCTATTTAGGAGAATGGTGTTGTTTTTCTGATTGTGAGAAAAGCAAATGAAACTACATCATGCCAATGAATCACATATGACATGCCCGAACTGGAACTTTCTATAGGGGTTTTAGCTATGAAATAGTGACGAAGGGATTATCTTAATACTCTAACGTTGGAACTCGGAACATAAGTAATTGAGGCCAACCAATATATGCGAAGATTTTAAGTGTATGAACACTACATGTAAGATAGAATTTATAATACGGAAACCTTTTTTATATTTTAATGAATTTATATACAACATGAGCTTGAAGAAAATGTGAATGTTTAAGGGTGAATGTTTTGTAGGGAAAATTATTATTATTACAATTTGAGGGGAGGACTTTGAGATATGAATAGGACACACAGGCATAACGGTGTATGAAACATTACATTTTTAGGTAAATAAGAAGTAACTAACCAAAGATTTATAGTATACATATTATAAGCGATGGCAAGGAACCGTATAAGATTGATATTATTAGAAGCCTCTGGAACTTGTGAGAATATGACTAAGGATTGTTTTTGCACGTGTAAGTTAATTAAGATAACAGAAGGAACGGAGTTAAACACCGAGTCACAGATAACGATAGAAACTATTTGATAATAAGAGGCTTTTTAAAGCATAGTTGGAGCATCTTGGGTCTTTGAATTACTTTGCATCTTGTTTTGGGGTTTTTCTGCCCTTTTTTACTGTTTTTAAATAAATCATGGATTCTAAGGACATTAGACCTGCAAAGAAAATGCGTGCAGACAAAGAACTGTGTTTGCAGAAATATTGTAAAGATTCTTTATGTTATGAGTATGGTAAACTGTTTACAGATCATGAAGGCTGGGCATATTTTTTGTCGATTGGAAAACGAATTAACGTACTTAAAGAAAGAGGAAACTACTATTGAAATTTATGGTAAAAAATGTACTGTGCCTCGGCAACTTGTAGCATACGGAGACGTAGGAATAAGCTATGCCTTTAGCTGATCTTGTATTGCAGCCAAGCCTTGGTCTCCTTTACTATTGGAAATAAAGGCAGAAGTGGAACGAATAATTGGCACAAGATTTAATTTTGTGTTGGTGAACCGTTATAAAGATGGTAAGGACTGTATAGGTGCCCATAAAGACAATGAGAAGGACTTGGATCTTAATGCACCCATAGCGTCTGTTTCATTTGGACAGAAAAGGCAATTTGTGTTTTCTAGAAAGAACTACAATTCTCTAAAAATTGTTCTGGAAAATGGAAGCTTGCTTGTGATGAAGTATCCAACAAACCAATTTTGGTTTCACAGCTTGCCCCGTGGGGATGCATTATGGCCTAGAATAAACTTAACGTTTCGTAAAATTCTTGTATAAAGCAGCGATAAACCACTTATGTGCCCCCGAACTAGAACTCAGTGTCGTACACTAGACGATATTTGGACAACGTTGCAATTTATCTTTGTCTTTCTGAATAGTATTTTTATAAATGCTTATATCTTGTTGTTTTTAAATAAATTTTTTAGCGTGTCTTACCACATATTCTGTATTTAGGACTTTTTTATTACATAATTTTATAAATTGTTTTTAAAATGCAAGATCTGAAATGAAATTTTTCTTTGCTATAAAGATTTATGTTTTTAAGTTAGATGTTTTTACTCAAAAATTAATTATACATTAGATGTTATAGCACATAGTTTCAATGCAGAAATTTTGTTTTAAGTATTGTACACACTTAAGTAAAAGTAAACTTTTGAAAACTTTACAAGACCCGTACTATGAACGTACACATTTTGAATAAGTTGTAATTGTATTGAAATCATTTATGCTATAAAATCCAAACCAACTGTTATTTTTTAATTAATCTTTCCTTGCATATTTTTTTTAAATAAATCTTCCTAAATTTTAGTGATTTAATTTTTATTATACAGATTTACAAACTGTTTTTGGTTGAAATATAAGGATTTATATTTTTAAAAATTAGATGCTTTTACTCCTAATTATATATTAGATACTATTACACATATTATTATTACATTGAAGATTTTTAAAAAACGTTTAACAATTGAAAAAATATATATACTTTAAATATTATTACAAACATTTAAATGCAATTTGCTTTTTATTTTTAATTTTACAATTAAGACATTTTTTAAAAGTTTGATTCTTAAAGTGTGTTTTATGCATAGTAAAAAAAAACAATACTAAAAAAACATGTAAGAGTAAAAATATTTTATACATTAATTTGAAACTTTGCAAGACCCATACCATGTTTCCTTGCACATTTGAAGTCGTGAAAAATAGTTTATTAAAACCATTTGTCCTTGAAGTTCTAAATTAAATGTCCTTTTTCTTTTATGCTTTTGCAAACCACACATTTTACTAAATATGAACTTCCTTTTATTTGAAAACCTTATGCATATTGTGCAGTTTAAATTGCAGAGCAAAATTCCAATACTGTACGAAGCTATAAAGTATTTTACAAGATATTTCATATTGTTCTCTTAATTTACATCTAATTCATTACTACGTTAAAGTGGATAGCATGTGAGTTTTCTGTTTTTAAAAATAATGTGTGCACATCTGTACTGCTAAGCAAATTAACTTCTGCCTTTTCTTGATATTTAATGCATATTCTAAATATTTACGCACACCGCTGATAGTTTTACACATGAGTAAAATTAAATAATAACTGAAATTTTAAATATTAGTGTGAATTTTAAAATGAACAAATATTGCTGACATATTGGATTAAATCTGAATTCTATGCATTCTCAAAACAACAATGCAAGAAAAAACAGAGACACTTCTTAAACAGATTGAAGGAAGTCACATGGAAACAAAGTAAATTAGAACACTTTTTAATAGAAAAAAACATTGATTCATATATTTTACAAAACTAATACATTGTAGTAAAAAAGAACTTATTTTTACATACTTGCATTTTTTAAGAGACACATGTTTACGACGAGCCAATTATTAAATGCCATCACCTCAGCTTTGGGGCAATGCAAATTATTTTTGTGATGACCACATGATAGTTTTTGGATCTTTTTGTTGCTACTTAGTGCACATAGTACATCGAATTTGGGACACCCGTATTGTTCCAAGTTGATATTCGGAATATTCAATGCATCTAGGCGTTTCTTTTCCACACAACCACCTTTGTAAGCAACTAGGTACTAAGTGGCACTCTTGGTCTGTTCGTACAATTCTAAAAGCTTAGAGTCTAAACTTTCTAAAGGAGACACACTTTCCCATGCCACGGGACAGAAAGGGAGACCACATATGTAATTTTCAACATATCGAACAGTTTTTTTTTATCTTTTGCACTCAGTTTATGCTTATAAGGCGATAAGTTAAAACGAATACTTGAAGCTACTTGCGATTTTATGGCGATGTATCCGTATTCACGTACTAAGAAACCCTCTTGAGTCTGAAATCCGTCAAAATCCACAATTGCACAAATATTAAACATTGCTATTGAAATGTGCTAGCTGTTCTTGGAAAAAGAATTGTAAACTAGAGGCACGAAGAACTGGACTATATACACTTACTAATCAGTGAATAACACCATACACTTACTAATCAGTAAAGTTAAAATTTATCTTAGTCTTATCTTTTGTGAGTAACTATGAGCGCATAAGTGAAGAATGTACTCAGAAAACATGTGCTTGTGATAATGTGCCAAGTAAAATTGTGTGTTGTAATGCAAGAAGATTTTAACGAAAGGATATACTTAAATGTGCATGTGATTTTTCTTTTTACTCTACCACTAGTATCTTAGACAAGTATCAGATTTAAAAAAAAAAATGACGAAGAGAAACTTTTCAACACAATCTGTACTATAATTTTACACTTAAGAGTAACAGAGCATAATATAATTTTAAGGAAAATGAGTAATCAGTATGCAAATTTGAAGCCTAAAGTTCCAAGCATGTCTATGCTCAATAAGCGCCTATTGAAATTTCAGTTTATCGGTTTTTATTGTTATCAAATCTAGAATCTACCAAGAGATTATATGATTCTAGATTTGATAATAATAATAAAAGCCGATAAACCGAAATTTCAAGCAAAGTTAATGCAACTCACCACTTGATTCAGTTTTTTGCAGAGATAAAGTCGTTCTACGTCATATGATTCTAGAGTTGATAACAATAAAAACCGATAAACTGAAATTTCAAGCAACGTTAATGAACTCGCCTTTATCTCTTGGTTAAGTTGAAGCTTTATTGAAAACGTGTACCTCAAAGTTCTGAAAATGATGCGTTTTACAAATCGACCCAAAGTGTGTGAAAGAATGTATTTCAACGATCAGGTGTTTCCAAGGGAAAGCTTTAGTTTGACGATGCAATCACTTCCTGACAATGTGTTTCACCTTGGTGACTATTTATTCGTGCTAATCAATAACTTCAACGGTTCCACACGTGTCCACATACGTAAATTTGCTTTGCATGAAAACAATGTCTTGAAACCAACGAAGGACTGTGTTTCCCTGCATCCAAACACATGGTACATTCTAATGCAAAAGTTGAGCACATTTTTCGCTTTTGCAACTGCCTCCAACGTTAAAGTTATAGAAAAAGAAGTCTGCCTTTCTAAAGTGTTTGATGTGGGGGAAATGCACTTAGTTTTACAACGTGTATTTCAGAAAAGAAATTATACTTTTCAGTTCTCGCCCAACTGTGTGTTTATGAATTCTGATCAGTATTTTAAACTGTGTGAAATCTACGGCAATGTGTTAGATGTATTGAAGATATCGCTTTTGACGTATTTGTTGCCATATTATGTGAAACTGGAAATCAAAAAATGTTTTCCTGGTGAAAGTTACAAACCTTACTGCAGTGATACCATTAAATCTGATTGTTGGAGAGAAGTCATAGCTTCTCTCTGCAAGTGCCTAAAGGATATTGTGTCAAAAAATATAAATATTCTTTTTGACTGTTTAGGTTGTAAGAATGAAATTGTCAATCAATCTGTACATAAATGTATGACGATGAGCGTTGACGAACGCTTTTGCGAATTTTTCGCCCTTGCTTTATGTGTTGTTAACTGGAAAGAGTTTGCTATTAATTTTGTAAGACAGAGCAATAAACTGTTAAACTTTTATTACATAATAATGGAGGAAAATGTTTTTGAGAATTTGAATACCACAGATATTTTCAATACTGTTAGAGAGATGTATGTAAAAGACCTGTAAGATATGTTGTTACAAATATATATAAACTGTTGATTCTTTTTTCAATAAATGATTTTTTTTCTTCAATTCAGTGTTTTCAAAAAATATTCTACACAACAAATATACTAAT
This sequence comes from Meta bourneti, assembly GCA_933210815.1. NCBI lineage: Eukaryota > Metazoa > Arthropoda > Arachnida > Araneae > Tetragnathidae > Meta > Meta bourneti. Next base: position 94,821,210 of record OW119926.1, read on the forward strand.
TTTGTATGACAATGTTTATTCAACAACAAAAAAAGGCAAAGGTAAAAAATTATAAGAAAATATTTTAAAAAATGTTTTTTTTTTAATTTGGTGTTTACTATTCTAGATGGTTACTTTTCCTTTCTTTTTGTTTTAAGATTTAAAAGTACGAAAGGTTTAATTTAGAAAATAAACAATACACCAAGATGATTGATAAGTACTAAAAATAATAGCTAGATGAATATTTATTTCAAGCGTTCTTTTTCTTGCATTAAAGTACATTTACACATTTTTCCTAAAGCATTTAGTAACTCCTTTTTTAAGGCATTTTAAAATTCCTCTTTAGTAAATAGGTTTAACATGTAATGAACAAACAAATAATAATAAAAATAGTCAATATATTTATAAGGGGTAAAAAGGTCTTTCCTACAAGATTTTTTCCACAAGTCCTTGATAAAAGTCTTATGCTTTTTAGAAAAGTCTTAAACTTCCTTATTAGTCTTTTTTGCTGTAGTACGAGTGTTAATTTCATGACATTCAACTCAAAACCACCCTTTTACAATTCTTCCACACTGTGTTCAATAAATCACTTGAAATTGCATCTACTACATGTACTAATATATAGACTGTTTGGTAACAAATGTACGTTTTAATTTTACGTAAAATATTGGTTCGGCACATAGGACACGTTGAGAGACTCTTCGTACATCTCATGCATGTAACCAAATGACCGCAAGGCTGTAAAGTAGCATCCATTTCCGATTCCATGCAAATTTTACAAAGTCGTTCGTCCTTGTCGTTGTATGAGCAGTAAAGTTTTACATCAGGTTTTATAAAAACATTGGCATTATTGTTTGTTTCATCCAACACCTGTACAATTTCATCTATGGGTGTTCCTTTTAATCTAGGGTCAACAATCGGTCCTTGTTGGGCTACCAAACATTTTGGATAAAACTTTATGTGTTCGTGTCTGACTATATCCTCCTTTTGCCAATTTTCAAGCCCTCCTCCACACCAATAACACCTAACCCCGTCCGAGACACCCGTATAATACAATCCACTTTCGGCCAAGTCCCTAATGTCAACATCTGTGCGTGGCCAATCTCTAAACGTAGATAGGCGTTTATTGAGCATAGACATGCTTGGAACTTTAGGCTTCAAATTTGCATACTGATTACTCATTTTCCTTAAAATTATATTATGCTCTGTTACTCTTAAGTGTAAAATTATAGTACAGATTGTGTTGAAAAGTTTCTCTTCGTCATTTTTTTTAAATCTGATACTTGTCTAAGATACTAGTGGTAGAGTAAAAAGAAAAATCACATGCACATTTAAGTATATCCTTTCGTTAAAATCTTCTTGCATTACAACACACAATTTTACTTGGCGCATTATCACAAGCACATGTTTTCTGAGTACATTCTTCACTTATGCGCTCATAGTTACTCACAAAAGATAAGACTAAGATAAATTTTAACTTTACTGATTAGTAAGTGTATGGTGTTATTCACTGATTAGTAAGTGTATATAGTCCAGTTCTTCGTGCCTCTAGTTTACAATTCTTTTTCCAAGAACAGCTAGCACATTTCAATAGCAATGTTTAATATTTGTGCAATTGTGCATTTTGACGGATTTCAGACTCAAGAGGGTTTCTTAGTACGTGAATACGGATACATCGCCATAAAATCGCAAGTAGCTTCAAGTATTCGTTTTAACTTATCGCCTTATAAGCATAAACTGAGTGCAAAAGATAAAAAAACTGTTCGATATGTTGAAAATTACATATGTGGTCTCCCTTTCTGTCCCGTGGCATGGGAAAGTGTGTCTCCTTTAGAAAGTTTAGACTCTAAGCTTTTAGAATTGTACGAACAGACCAAGAGTGCCACTTAGTACCTAGTTGCTTACAAAGGTGGTTGTGTGGAAAAGAAACGCCTAGATGCATTGAATATTCCGAATATCAACTTGGAACAATACGGGTGTCCCAAATTCGATGTACTATGTGCACTAAGTAGCAACAAAAAGATCCAAAAACTATCATGTGGTCATCACAAAAATAATTTGCATTGCCCCAAAGCTGAGGTGATGGCATTTAATAATTGGCTCGTCGTAAACATGTGTCTCTTAAAAAATGCAAGTATGTAAAAATAAGTTCTTTTTTACTACAATGTATTAGTTTTGTAAAATATATGAATCAATGTTTTTTTCTATTAAAAAGTGTTCTAATTTACTTTGTTTCCATGTGACTTCCTTCAATCTGTTTAAGAAGTGTCTCTGTTTTTTCTTGCATTGTTGTTTTGAGAATACATAGAATTCAGATTTAATCCAATATGTCAGCAATATTTGTTCATTTAAAAATTCACACTAATATTTAAAATTTCAGTTATTATTTAGTTTTACTCATGTGTAAAACTATCAGCGGTGTGCGTAAATATTTAGATTATGCATTAAATATCAAGAAAAGGCAGAAGTTAATTTGCTTAGCAGTACAGATGTGCACACATTATTTTTAAAAACAGAAAACTCACATGCTATCCACTTTAACGTAGTAATGAATTAGATGTAAATTAAGAGAACAATATGAAATATTTTGTAAAATACTTTATAGCTTCGTACAGTATTGGAATTTTGCTCTGCAATTTAAACTGCACAATATGCATAAGGTTTTCAAATAAAAGGAAGTTCATATTTAGTAAAATGTGTGGTTTGCAAAAGCATAAAAGAAAAAGGACATTTAATTTAGAACTTCAAGGACAAATGGTTTTAATAAACTATTTTTCACGACTTCAAATGTGCAAGGAAACATGGTATGGGTCTTGCAAAGTTTCAAATTAATGTATAAAATATTTTTACTCTTACATGTTTTTTTAGTATTGTTTTTTTTTACTATGCATAAAACACACTTTAAGAATCAAACTTTTAAAAAATGTCTTAATTGTAAAATTAAAAATAAAAAGCAAATTGCATTTAAATGTTTGTAATAATATTTAAAGTATATATATTTTTTCAATTGTTAAACGTTTTTTAAAAATCTTCAATGTAATAATAATATGTGTAATAGTATCTAATATATAATTAGGAGTAAAAGCATCTAATTTTTAAAAATATAAATCCTTATATTTCAACCAAAAACAGTTTGTAAATCTGTATAATAAAAATTAAATCACTAAAATTTAGGAAGATTTATTTAAAAAAAATATGCAAGGAAAGATTAATTAAAAAATAACAGTTGGTTTGGATTTTATAGCATAAATGATTTCAATACAATTACAACTTATTCAAAATGTGTACGTTCATAGTACGGGTCTTGTAAAGTTTTCAAAAGTTTACTTTTACTTAAGTGTGTACAATACTTAAAACAAAATTTCTGCATTGAAACTATGTGCTATAACATCTAATGTATAATTAATTTTTGAGTAAAAACATCTAACTTAAAAACATAAATCTTTATAGCAAAGAAAAATTTCATTTCAGATCTTGCATTTTAAAAACAATTTATAAAATTATGTAATAAAAAAGTCCTAAATACAGAATATGTGGTAAGACACGCTAAAAAATTTATTTAAAAACAACAAGATATAAGCATTTATAAAAATACTATTCAGAAAGACAAAGATAAATTGCAACGTTGTCCAAATATCGTCTAGTGTACGACACTGAGTTCTAGTTCGGGGGCACATAAGTGGTTTATCGCTGCTTTATACAAGAATTTTACGAAACGTTAAGTTTATTCTAGGCCATAATGCATCCCCACGGGGCAAGCTGTGAAACCAAAATTGGTTTGTTGGATACTTCATCACAAGCAAGCTTCCATTTTCCAGAACAATTTTTAGAGAATTGTAGTTCTTTCTAGAAAACACAAATTGCCTTTTCTGTCCAAATGAAACAGACGCTATGGGTGCATTAAGATCCAAGTCCTTCTCATTGTCTTTATGGGCACCTATACAGTCCTTACCATCTTTATAACGGTTCACCAACACAAAATTAAATCTTGTGCCAATTATTCGTTCCACTTCTGCCTTTATTTCCAATAGTAAAGGAGACCAAGGCTTGGCTGCAATACAAGATCAGCTAAAGGCATAGCTTATTCCTACGTCTCCGTATGCTACAAGTTGCCGAGGCACAGTACATTTTTTACCATAAATTTCAATAGTAGTTTCCTCTTTCTTTAAGTACGTTAATTCGTTTTCCAATCGACAAAAAATATGCCCAGCCTTCATGATCTGTAAACAGTTTACCATACTCATAACATAAAGAATCTTTACAATATTTCTGCAAACACAGTTCTTTGTCTGCACGCATTTTCTTTGCAGGTCTAATGTCCTTAGAATCCATGATTTATTTAAAAACAGTAAAAAAGGGCAGAAAAACCCCAAAACAAGATGCAAAGTAATTCAAAGACCCAAGATGCTCCAACTATGCTTTAAAAAGCCTCTTATTATCAAATAGTTTCTATCGTTATCTGTGACTCGGTGTTTAACTCCGTTCCTTCTGTTATCTTAATTAACTTACACGTGCAAAAACAATCCTTAGTCATATTCTCACAAGTTCCAGAGGCTTCTAATAATATCAATCTTATACGGTTCCTTGCCATCGCTTATAATATGTATACTATAAATCTTTGGTTAGTTACTTCTTATTTACCTAAAAATGTAATGTTTCATACACCGTTATGCCTGTGTGTCCTATTCATATCTCAAAGTCCTCCCCTCAAATTGTAATAATAATAATTTTCCCTACAAAACATTCACCCTTAAACATTCACATTTTCTTCAAGCTCATGTTGTATATAAATTCATTAAAATATAAAAAAGGTTTCCGTATTATAAATTCTATCTTACATGTAGTGTTCATACACTTAAAATCTTCGCATATATTGGTTGGCCTCAATTACTTATGTTCCGAGTTCCAACGTTAGAGTATTAAGATAATCCCTTCGTCACTATTTCATAGCTAAAACCCCTATAGAAAGTTCCAGTTCGGGCATGTCATATGTGATTCATTGGCATGATGTAGTTTCATTTGCTTTTCTCACAATCAGAAAAACAACACCATTCTCCTAAATAGCAATGCGTTTAAAAGCTTTCTCATTTACTTAAGCTTGTATCCTATCGGTGACTACGTGTTTAACTCCTTCTGTTATCTTAATTAACCTACACATAAATCCTTAGTCATATTGTCACAAGTTCCAGAGTCTTCTATATTCTGATACTTTTCCTGTCATTACATACAATTCGCATACTTTAAAATCTTGGTAATAAACTTGTTATATAGCTAAGGTTTATAAATTCAACTTTATTTGTTTTTATATTCATATTCATTATTCATAAGGGCACTATTCTCAAGGAAAAAACACATACTTTCACTCCCTTAAGCTGTAAATTCACGAGTTAGTATTCTATATGTATTATACAAAGTAGGTGATCGTGGTCGAACGGTTAAAGTGCTTGTGTAAAACGGGCGGCCGCGATTACCTTTTGCCGGGTTCAAATCTGTCTTTATAAAATTTTCTTAAAAAAAATTCTCCAGTTAATTCTAAAGTATCAAGCTACAAGTCTAGAGCTAGAAAATAAATCTTTTAAAACTAATTGTTACTTCTTCCACCACCAGATGGCTGTACCACAATTGTTCAAACCATTTTCTAAAAATAGCACATTCCCAGAATTAATGACAAAAATAAGAAAGTTCCTTAGATTAACTTCTTTTAAAATCACTAGATGGCATCACCAGTCCAACACACTTACAACTAATTGGAAAATAAAAATTAATTATTCATCAAATAAAACCAAGTCCCATAACGCATTCCTAGTATTAAGAAAAAGCAAACACTACATTAATTCACCACCTATAGTTAACTCTCTTACAGCCTAACGGATAGCGCACTGGACTACAGATCCCATGGTCCCCAGTTCGAATCCACGAAATTCCTTTTTAATTCAAAATAATAGGTTTCTCATTTCCCCACCAGATGGAGCTACTTTTGATTCATTACCATGGCAACACAACAACGCCATCTTTACAGTGACGTCACCACCTCAAGGCATCACCCTCTCCTTATCAGCAATCCTCCCCAACACCTTATCAGCAGTCAACTCCTTATCAAACGGCGGCCATCTTGAAAAAGGCGGTATAGAGGCCCCCATACTACTGTCGTAAGATCTTTGAAGGGTAAGTCAATCGAGCTTACGACTCGACTTGGCCAGATTGGCCATCAAAACGCAGACTAGTGTAGGCAATCACCTTAATCAATAATGTGTCCCACAGTAGGATCCATGCCTTTTGCAGCAACCACGTGACACCTCTTCAAACCGAGCGACAGGAAGAAATAACGTGAAGTTCATTAGAAAATCGATGTACCTGACGTAATAAAATTATCTTCATCGACCTTCTAATGAAATAGACGGAGCATGCGGGCGAAGTCGTTATCGTAAGATCTCTGAAGGGTAAATCAACTTAGGAATCTACTTCTTTGCCGATTGAATATCGAAGCACAAACTAGTGCATTTAACCACGCCGAGTAATCACTTTGACCAATCAATAATTTACATTGGGATTCATGCCTTTTCCCCCAACCACGTGACCGATTTTCAAACCGAGACACCGGAAGAAATAACGCGAAGCTGCTCATACATGCTCAGTTTAATGCTCCGTCTACTTCATGAGAAGGTCAATGTGAGCCGACGATTGAATAACAAAATTATCTTCATCGACCTTCTAATGAAATAGACAGAGCATGTGTGAGAAGTCGCTGTCGTAAGATCTCTGAAGGGTCAATCACATGGGCTTATGCATCGACAGCCGATTCGCTATCTAAGCACAAACTAGTGCTTTCAATCACGCTGAATAATTACTTTAACCCATCAACAATTTGCATTAAGGCTCATGCATTTTCTCATAGCCAGGTGATAGATCTTTAAACAGAACTACGGGAAGAAATAACATGAAATTGCGTACATGATCCGTCTATTTTATTAGAAGGTCGATGTGAGTCAACGACTGGGTAATAAAATTATCTTCCCAACCACCAAGCAATAGAGGCAAGTAAATCCCTCAAAGGTGGAGAAAGAAAACGAGAAATCGTCGATTACGTTCCTCCCGGCCGCTTGCCCTCTTTCGTGAACCTTTTAGGAATTATTTCCGATTTAAAATAAAACAGGAGAAAAAGCTTTGAGGGAATTAGGAAAGCGGTACTGCATTTCGTTGCGAATCATGGCTTTTCTGCATCCTCGAGTAATGTGGGAATACAGTAAGGGTAGAGATTAGAAAAATAATCATATGGTATTTATGTCTTTTGCATATGATTGAGGAGGTGTTGATCACGCAATTGCGGGAATCTTTAACATTTTGAATTGTTTTTTTTACTCTGAGAAATTCACATAAGTACTTCCACTTTGCAGCATGCAGTCTTCTCTGTATGACAGAACCATTTTTAACTTTCTTGACTAATAGTATAATTTCTCCGAAGGATTATATTATAAGGAAATGCGCAAAGATTATTCCCAAAGGATTCTATTCTAACAAAAGTAGCAATAGAATATTTTCCAAATAATTCTGTTCCAAGGAAAGAAACGATCGGATCTTTCTAAATGATTGTATTTTAAGAAAAGAAACAATAAGCAATATAATCTTTCCGAAGGATTCTCTTCTAAATAAAGGTCCAATAGAATCTTTCCGAAGGATTATTTTCTAATTAAAGTAGCAATAGAATTTTCCCAAATAAAGTTGTTGAAAAGTTCCAAGGACAGGAGCAATGGAATTTTTCCAAAGGATTCTATTAAGGAAGGAAGCAATATCTTTCCAAAGAATTCTATTCTAAGAAAAGAAGCAACAGAATCTTTCCTTAGGATTCTTTTGTTTTTGAAGGACCAATAGAATATTTCCAAATCATTCGTTTCTATTTAAAAGACCAGTAAAATATTTACAGAGGAATCTTTTCTAATTCAAAATTACCAATAGAATACTTTTCAAAGGTAAAAGTAATCCATGGATTCTTTCAACCAATACATGTAATTATTTAGTCCTTGGTAAAAACAAACCATTTCACCAATCGAAAATCTCGTTGCCCTCTAGGGTTAACTGAGATAAAGACAAAGTGTGACATATTTTGAATCTCAGTCAATTTTAAAATGGTTTGTTTTCGACAATTTGAGCTGTCTGATAAGTTAAGTAAGTAAATACCAACTAATTCAAGAACGAATAATGAAACGAACAAAATTTCCTCAATATACACAAAGTTTCATTTATTCATAGCCCATGACCAGATTTGTCGCCTATCGAACATGCCTAACCAATGATCGTCCAACGACTGGCACACCACAGACCGCCCGCGAGTACGTACACCATATGAACTTTGGTAACGCGTGGATACAGCTTGGACTGATATATCCCCTAAATACACATCCAAAAGCCTCTTCCTTTCAATGCCAAAAGGTTTAACAGTAATTATTGGCTCTCTTGGCGACCACACAAAATGCTGATTCTTTGTGTTCCGCTAGTCGAGAAGAGCCATAATTTCCATCATTATATCCTTAAATGTGCTCGAAGTTATTTGTATAATAAATGAGGCTTCGGGTAACTTGTATTTCATGGTGTTGCATCTCCAATCGTCAGAAGAGTGGTTCAAGATCTTGATGTGACGAAATTAGTTTTGAATAATGATAAATGAATGCAAACGTATTCTCAACATGACGCCAGTTGGATTGTTTTTGGAATACGATTTCAACACTTCGTCAATAAAAATTCTAAGAGTACATTCTGAAATTATACATGATAGATGATTGGTTAATCCTCCTGGTGGTTGTCTCGACGAGGTATCTCATCATTAGCAAAACTGACCAGATCCTGATGGAGGAGATATCTCGTCATTAGAAGAAAACTTACCAGATCTTGATCTCATTATCATAAACAAATCGGCAATATCCTGACGACGAAATATCTTGTCATTAAAAATTGGTCAGATTTTGATGGACGAGATATCTCGTCAAACTTGGAGGTTTAACACCAATTCAAACGTCAAGCGTCGCCTAAACGATGATACACTACATTTAAAGGTAACCCAAATGTGTAAAGTGCATTGGGGTAGCGGAAGTGAAATTTTCATTTTCAGTTTGCTTTGTTTGCACTGAAAATCAGACGGATCTCACAGATTTCTTTAGTTGACAAAACAATCTTAAACTATTAAAGACAATCACAAAACATTCTTAATTGACAAAACAATCAATTTAGTTAGTGTTTTAAATAATTTCGCGTTCACCGTAACGCTCTGATTTCAATTCCATGTAACCAATAAATGGATATTATCATTAAAATGAAAAATTATGAAAATAATAAAAAAATGCGTATTACTAAGAAATTTCCAAACGTGATCATCAACATAAACTTATAGTTTATTACGGATGAATTGGTTACGTATATTTCATTATCCACTGCTTTTGAAATTTGCAAAATATAAAATGTGTACACCATATATATCTCTTTCGAGTACACAGCTTGGGAATTATCTTTCAGTAGAAAGGAGATACATGTTTTTTTGGGGAACAAATATTTTAAGGTCTTTTTCTCATGAAATGATGGACACATCGTAAAAGGGAGCATCATCAATTTTATGTTTGAATCGAACTCATGACAGGATAATAATTTAGGGCACACAAGGAAAACAGTCTTTGTGTGCCTCGTATATTTTTGTGTCATACATTTTGTTATGTTTACATGTTTGGAGCATTGTCATTGCCTTAAAATAAATGTGAAAGCGTTGTTTACCATTCGAATACTCTACTAATTGTTTCCAGTTTGATCACCCCATGCTGGTCTATTCTTCGAATCATAAATTACGAAAATGTTGAGTGTAGTTGTTGATATCGATTTAAAGAAATAAAAACATTGCGTGTGTGAAACTTTAACTTATTTTCGTATTTTGCTAAAATTAATCAAATGCTTTCTACGAGATATTTCGTCCATCCAGATTCAACCAATTTTTCTACGGACGAGAAATCTCGTCGTAAAGATATTGCCGATTTTTCATGAGATCAAGATCTGATCAGTATTCTTCTAATGACGAGATATCTCGTCCATAAAGATCTGGTCAGTTTTGCGAATGGTTGCGTTTTTGGTGAGATAGCTCTTCGAGACACATGACAGGAGAGTTAAAGATAGGTAGGTATTTTAGCTAAAGTTGCAATGGAGCAACACAACGGGTTATCGGCATCGGTCCGAGATCAAACACGAAGGGAAAGATCCGAGGTCAATACCACGCAATTTTGAACCACGGTCAGATGACCAGGTCAGGTCACACCTCAGCTGGCACCTCACTCTCCAAACTTCCACACTACGCCAACGTGAAGACATTTGAGGTCACGACAAATTTAAAGAGCACCATCCCCCTTTGTACACGACGGTTTTTGTTTGGATTCGAAGATTACCATCTGGTCCGGTCTTCGTTTTTTGGGGTTTTTTATGGCGCTAGAGCAATATATGGCCATGCTGCGCCAGACACAATACAATATCATTGCAAGACATACAATATCAAGTAATTGACACACACACACAGTGAAAACGTAGCTGACACAGAAGAGAGAAATACACCCAGGGAGGAATGCACCTGGCAGGAATCGAACCTGCGCCACCAACTCGAGGGTTTCTAGCGCAGTGGGCATATCCACTGAACTGCGACGACCCCGATTCCCATCTGGAGCCTTGAAAATGTACTTTAACACTCCAAGTATTTCGACGAGATATCTCGTCCACGATCTAATCAGTTTCGCTAAGGATGATGTAAAACAGCCCTATTACTCCAAGGGTTATGAAGATCCAAGTAGGAAAAAACAACTGTCCCTTCACCAGAAGTGGTGACAGTTTGAAACAGGATTTTGCTCCAGAGGCTGATCTCTATAGGGCAGTTTTCTGAAGGAAAAACCACCAGGTTAATGACTGATTTCTTAACCCTCTCGATACGGGGACAGGCCGAATGTTTCGAGTCCCCTCGTTACGAAAGGCTCGGATTCTTTCGGACCTCAAACTCCTGAAGAATCCCCGAAGCCCATTACGATTTCCATCCCCTCGTTTCTGTGCTAAAATGAGACCCGCGCGTGAATAGCCTTATCTCCCCATTGACAAAGTAGTCAGGTATATTGACGGGGTGCCTTGCAAATTGTTTATCCTCAAGCATCTAGTCTGTGAGAGGTTGAGTAAATGAAAAGAGATACACTTAAAAGTCACCGCCGCTCTTTCAGTTTACCCGGGAAGAATCTGTTCCTTTTAGACTCGACAATAGAAACCGACACATTGGGTGATAATGGGACGACACATATTCCCTCTCCTCCAGGGGGAAAGAATTGTGAAGGCCGTTTCGGCCGGTTTCAGTAAGTTGTCTGTAAAGCCGTTGGGCTGGCTGCCGTAGCCAAAGAAGGAATGATATTCTGCTACTACGTATGCAGAGGGCTAAAATAATGTTGGCTAAATTCAAGAAACTCAAATACCATCGCCAATTGGTAATAATTATGAATATTTCAATCCATTGTAGGCCTATGCAAATATCCGTTTGGTGAGCGACCGGTAATGTGATCTAGAACTTTATAATAATTTTAGTTGCTTTTTATTAAAGAACAATATTTGATTCGCAACGTATTTTCGATTGAGTTTTAGTGGAATTGTACTCGATCATGTTCAGCAAAAGTAATCAATAGAAAGATATCATGTGTGTGAGAAATCTCAAATACGTTGATTCTGCATTTCTTTGTAGAACATTATTTCATTTTACAGATTTAACAAATAGAAATACTATACACAGCGCACTTCCAACACACAAGATATGTTTTCTAGTTACAATCACATCGGACTTAATGTCTTTAAGACGGTTTTGTTTGGCGCAACAGGGAGCATATAAGGTCAAGCTGCACCGAACACACGAGTGGAGATGCCAAGTAGTGGACATACACAAACAAGGAAAGTTTTACTTGTAACTTGAAAATTAAGGAAAACTGAGAGTAATCGAACTCGTCGTATAAGTCATGAATCAAAAATGAGGACATGAGTAAAATCGAACTCATTTTAAAATTGGAAGAGAATAACGATGACGACGCCAACTTGAAACAATATAAAACTAGATTATAACTAATTGCACTTGTGCGAGTACATACCATCCTGCGCTTTTCGTTATATAATCATTAAGTAATGTAAATTTATACTTAATTGTGTGTGTGTCTCCCTGTGTCTTCTTGGGGTCGCGGTAGCCCGGTTGGCAGAGTAACGGATTAGAAATCGGAGGGTTGTGAGTTCGAAACTAGGTCCAGCCAAAGACCGTCTCGTACACGGGGCTGGTGCACGTTAAATCAGTCGTGACCACTTTGGCGTGGTGTGGATGTTTGGAGAGTGGGGTGCCAGTTAAGGTGTTTCCTCGCCATCTGACCGTTCTAAATTACGTGGTGTTGTGATCAATCTTTCCTTGGGGATTGATCAAATAGCCCGCTGTCTTGCTCCAGTACGACATTAATTCAACTACCTACTACCCTGCGTTCTCCAAATCGCCATGGTTACCTCGTACCTAATAGTTAATTTTACTTGTGTGTAACATCCTGCTCTTTTTGTTATTCAATTATCAAATAGCACGAATTTATACTGAAGTACCGTGAGAATACCGTGGTTTAGTGGGTTTTCCTAATGCACTATCAACTTGCGAGTTTTAGGCGGCACAGTTTCTATTTCTATACTTAACTCTGAGTGTATTTCCCTTTTCTCGCCATCCATGCTTTTGCGTATGGCAGCCTCCTCATGCGCTTCCACACCTATTCACACCAACTGACCTGAGATCGACTGCAACCTCGTTGGAGCTACGCCATACTACATAAATCATTCTTCACTTTTTTACACTTTTTGTTAGAGGGATTTTAAGTGCAAACAAACAAATCAGACGGAATGCGAAAATTTGAATTTTGCTACACGAAAGCTCTCGCTTGATACGTATCGAGTTGCATTAAAATGTAGTTGTTAGCAGTTTTGCTAACGTTTGGTGTTTAATCTTTTTACGTTGATCACTCAGCTATCATATACATACATTCCGAATTTCTTTGCAATTTTTATAGGTGACATGCTGAAATCGTATTTGAAATGCAATTCAAGTGACTTCTCTTTGGGAATAAGTAACGTTTCGCTGCAGGAACACTACCCCACATATACCTACGTAGTCTGATGGAAAATGATTCTTATACAGTGCGTCAGGTGGTACCAAATCTAAAGTCCACACTGTTTAAAAGCAACAAAACGAAGAAACATAAACATCTCACCGTGGAACTAATTACATTAATTCAGAACCTTTGCATCATTGTTCTTTTATTTAATGGCTTTCAATTATGGGAATTTCATGCAACACTATCGTCTTACCTTGAGGGTAAAATACATCAGCAATTCTCAATTTCAATTGACGCAAAACTTAAATTATTAGTAAATCGATCGCTAAACACCACTAATTGCTTTTCAGTTCTCGAGAAAATGCTCGTAGGCGATAGGTTATTTAGATAAGAGGAAGTGCCCGCTGGTCATGCAGACGATTCCCGGAAAATACTACAGATCCCATGGTCCCCAGTTCGAATCCACGAAATTCCTTTTTAATTCAAAATAATAGGTTTCTCATTTCCCCACCAGATGGAGCTACTTTTGATTCATTACCATGGCAACACAACAACGCCATCTTTACAGTGACGTCACCACCTCAAGGCATCACCCTCTCCTTATCAGCAATCCTCCCCAACACCTTATCAGCAGTCAACTCCTTATCAAACGGCGGCCATCTTGAAAAAGGCGGTATAGAGGCCCCCATACTACTTACGACGGTTAACTGGTCACGATTATTTAGATAAACATCTCCACCACTTAAAAATTTTGTGAAGACCTACCGTCCCTTTTGTTCTAAATCTCTAGAAATGGACATCCGACCCTTTCAAAATTGTACTGCGCTCTCTATTGAGGATTTCTACGGACGATACTGGGAGCCTAGATGACCGAAGGGCAGCCAACTTTTCTCTTTCTTGTCCTACCTTTTTTAATCAAATGTATATACAAAGGAGTATCGAAAAGTAAGGTGAATTTTTGATTGACAGAAAAACGTGCAGAGATAAATATATGAAAATTTATTATGTTTGACAAATCGTATCACACTATCATTCGACAAAGGAACCATAGTGGTCTAAACATTTATTCCAACGTGGCACCAAATCATCCATGCCCTTTTCAAAGAAATCTTGCTCCAGGTTCCCTAACCAGGTAAGTGTAGCCTGTTGTGCCTCTTCCAGTGTATGAAAACGCTGCGCACGGAGGTGTTTCTTCAGGGGGCCAAGCAAATGGTAATCCGAAGGGGCTAAATCAGGGCTATACGGAGGACGGTCAAGAATTTCCCCCTTCGATACTGCTCACTGAACCATATGAGCTATTCAATGCATTTGCATTATCATGCAACCTCACTCTTCTGTCTTCACGAATCATGGCATCGACGGCAGCCACATTCGTGTCGTTACACCACACGTACACTTGTTTCTGCGACATAACACTCTCTCCATAGACTTCCAACTATTCTCGATGAATATCACATGTTTTTCCCCTTGGCCCATAAAAAACGAATGACACCGCGCACCTCCTCCTTGGAGTAATGCTCAAGTCGATGCGTCATCTTCGATTTGCTCTAAGCACCAGACGGGTTGACGTAGAAGTTTCTACAAGCCGTCACACTTCTATCACCTTGGTACTTGCAACATATAAAAAACATTAATTAGCTATACAAAAAACTTTGAGTTTTAGAGACAAATTCACCTTACTTTTTGATATAAGCTTGTATATTTTATAATAACAAACAATATATAAACGTGTTCTTAAGTTTATGTATCGTACTTTTGTTACTTAACTTTGTTATGTGTGTTTTGCTTTTCGATCTGTTATCGGAAATAATATAATTGTTGGTTCGCACTGTACTCACGAAAAGGTGGTCGCAACTGGCAGTTTGCCATAAGCGGTTGAGTCGTTTTAGAGGGGGAGGTATTAATAGAGCGTATCCGATACTAGTTGCATTCATTCGAAGTGGGAGTTTGATAACATTGACAAAAATTTTGCAAAACAAGGTAAGATAGCTTCGGTTGTCAAGGCGATATTGGAAACGGTGTTTATTTCTGACACACGAAAATTCTAAATGATTATTTGTGGACGAAAACCGATGTCGAGTTGGGTCACGAAACATTTTATTGGCGAATCATACATCACTAATCATAAAAAAGTATTAGAATCTTTAGCAGTGAGCCATTGTACACGTGCGTGAGAAATTAGCCTCAGAAATATAAATATAGAAAATCAGATGTCGTGTATATCGGATATGATATACACGACAACACCTGAAAAAAACAAGCATCAAAAGAGGAGCAAACGCGCTTTGTCAACATTATATAACAGATACAATGGGTCACATTAGTAGTCGATCTCATGTTCTTACTATTATCATGAATTTTATAATGGTCGAAGTTAAAATTACAAATAAAAATCTTATAACGTAAAAGCTGCCTGTATTTTTAACCTTCCATCCAAAATAATCGAAAAATAATTAAATGTTTTGCTAAAAATATGTAAAATATACAGCTACCCATGAAATCAGAAACAAAAGTATTCTGCCACCTTCCGGAAAAAGAACAAATTTTAAATAAAAACGTCAGAATCATTATCTATTAGACTTCTTTGCATTTGGTCTTATATCTCAGCATGGTTCTGATCTAAATGTGAATGTTTCACTTGCCAAATCGATTAACTCCACTTTCTGAATTTTATTAAATTTTAATGTCAAAGCACTTTATTGACTCCTAACTGTATATATTCAAAACAAATTTCTCTAATAATAAGTATTAACACCACTAAATAACAAATTTGTTTTTAACCATTGAATAATAAATAATTTATTTTAGAAGCCAATTTGATTAACTCCATACTCTAATGTAAATCGTAATAAAAATTTAGTTAAAACACTTTTTAACAAAGCAATTGACTACGTATATATAGTGAGTCAAAGTAAAAACCGAACATCAAAGAAAATGAAAGGAATTTGTCCGTATAGTCCGAACAAACACAAAAATAACGGGAGCTCAAATACAGCTAACGAAGAAGACATCATTTATATTGCTGATGAATCAATTTAAATAACAGTAACCGAACAGTTATTCATTTTTGCTAAAAATCTTTAATAAAAAATGTATATAATGAAGTTCTGTAATAAAATAATAATTTGAAGACTGAATTTGGATTAATAATTTTATTTCACTTGCCAAATCGATTAACTCCCTTAATCACGCAAAAATTGTGGTAATAAAAACGATTACTCCAAGGATATTCTATCTTATACTTTCTATATGTCGTTAGATAAGATACATCTGCAGTAATACAGTCTACATCGTTTATTTGAATTTATAATTTAAAAGGAATTTTGAAAAACAATGCATACTATTTTATCATTTTTCTCAACTTTTTGTTTTATGGAGTTAATCGATTTAGCAAGTGAGGCATTCATATCATTGTTTGCACCAGGTATTTGGTCAAACTGGATTAATTTCATCTACTGTGTTGGAAGACCGATTTTCAATGGTTTTCGTGATATAAAAGTATATGATTTAGAGAGAAAGATTTTAAGATGCATATTTGGTGGCATACAGACCAGTCAAATAGAGTGGCAAAGGTTTAATTTTGAGCTATACCATTTGTACGAAGAACTGGATATTGTTAAATATATAAAGCTACACAAGAATCAGATAGACTGGGATATCATTCGACTGCCTAATGAAATGAATACAGATATTTCTTGCCAGGCCAATAGTTAGGCCTAGGCGAAGACCAAAGCCTAGAGAGATTGTGCAGGCAAGGTCTTGAATATTTTTAATCCTCCTGGTGGTGGTCTCGACGAGGTATCTCTTCATTAGCAAAACTGACCCGATCTTGGTGGATGAAATATGTCGTCATTAGAAGAAAACTGACCAAATCTTGGTTCACGAGAAATCTCGTCATTAGAAGAAAACTGACCGAATCTTGGTGGACGAGATATCTCGTCATTAGAAGAAAACAGACGAAATCTTGGTGGACGAGGTACCTCGCCATTAAAAGAAAACTAACCGAATCTTGGTGGACGAGATATCTCATCATTAAGAGAAAACTGACCAAATCTTGGTGGACGAGATACCTCGTCATTAGAAGAAACACACGAAATCTTGGTGGACGAGATATCGCGCCATTAAAAGAAAACTAACCAACCGAATCTTGGTGGACGAGATATCTCGTCATTAGGAAAAACTGACCAAATCTTGGTGGACGAGTTACCTCGTCATTAGAAGAAAACTGACCGATTCTTGGTGGAAGGGAAATCTCGTCATTAGAAGAAAACTTATCAAATCTTGGTGGACGAGATATCGCGTCATTGGAAGAAAACTAACCGAATCTTGATGGACGAGATATCTCGTCATTAGGAGAAAACTGACCAAATCTTGGTGGATGAGGTACCTCGTCATTAAAAGAAAACTGACCAAATCTTGCTGGACAAGGTACCTCACCATTAGATGAAAACTGACCAGATATTGATCTCGTCACCATAAAAATATCGTCAATAATTTGATGACGAGATATCTCGTACTTAGGAAACTGGTCATTTCTTGATGAACCAGATATCTCATCATTAGAAGAAAACTGACGAGATCTTGATATCGTCATCATAAAAAAATTGGCAATATTCTAGCAAAATTGATCAGATTTTGCTTGGTGAGATATCTCGTCGAAACAAATTCGAGGGGTTAAAACTTAGGAACTGGAGGAGTATTGCCAACAGGTCAAGATTAAATATCATCATCGAGAAGGTCAAGACCCATATTAGATCCAATGAAGAATAGGTGTTCTTTACGCGGACAATTCTATCTATATAATTTGAAATCCCAGTGGTGTGAACACCAGAGAAGAAAGCGTTTATTTTTGGATTTTGCTTCCGAAGACATTGAATTATGTCTCAACAGGAAGAAGCGCAAACGCCACCTCCTCACAGCCATAATATTTTTACACCCCTCACCGACTCCATAAACTCCCACCCCCCTTCCAAACGCGCGGAGGAATTTATGCGCAAAAACGACCTCGGCTTAAAAAGATTTCCGTGTTCGAGCCGTCTCGGTTGGGTTGTTAAACCTCCACGGAAGGTGGTTCGAATCACAATGCGATCCTCTCCAAAATGCCCGACTTACCCGAGAATGAAATGCGTAACACGGAGAGATCATTATTTTTGCCTCTGGGGCAAAATTCCGCTCTCGGATCATTCCGGAATTCACACTTGTTAGACAGACGAGAGAGAGGGTTGTTCCGGAATGTATCCCGGGGTCCTGAAAAATCCTGGATCTAACGAAGTACGAGGGGGTGAGGGAAGGGGACGATTTAAGGAAAGGGATTTCATTGGAAAGGGAAAGGGTTGGAGAGGGAATTAAAGATCTCCGGATTGCGCCTAATTAGGGAAATAATCAGGAGGTCCTTGACTGGATTCTTTAAGGCCGGAGTAATTCGAGTTTATTTCCTGAGGTGAGGCTGTATTTGGAGACGACTTGGGAGTGGAGATTATTACGGCTGAAAGATCCGACTCGATTAAATCTTGTTTCCACATTACTGCCTGTGTTATATGATATCGGTTGTATAGGTGGTTTCTTACTAGGACTGGATCGACCCCGAGATATATTCCTAAATTTTAGTGTTTTTATCAAGGTCTACATGAAATGGCTCTGTGTAAAAAAGTAGGTATCTTAATTGCGTCTCACTGCTCAAAACAACGGGCTGTTGACGACTGTCGAGGATGCAAAATCCGAGAACCCTCGTTATTTTGAACCAAGGTCAAATGAGAGGTCACACCTGAGCTGGCACCCCATTCACCAAAGTTCCACACCACGCCAACGTGAGGACATTTGAGGCCACGACAGATTTAACCTGCACCAATCGCCTTTGCACACGGCGGTCTTTGGTTGAATTCGAACTTGCAACCCTCCGGTTGCTAATTTGTTTCACTTCCAACCGGGCTACCGTGGATCCGGTGAAGGTCCAGGATCCATCCGGAAAAAAGCCGAGGACAACTCTTTTTGAACCACGGTTCAGATGACAATGTCATATCTAAGCTGGCACCCCGCGATCGATACAGCGGCTTTACAGTGCACCAGACTCCACGTATACGAAGGTCTTTGGCTGGATCGAGCTCCGAACTTCCAACCTACCGGTTGCTAATCCGCCACTCTACCAACCGGCCCTTTATTTATAATATGTCACAAAAACCTTTTATGGATGTTTGTGTTTAGTGATACAAGGGCCCAACCGTGTCAAACACAAAACATACAGGCAAATAATAGACAAACATATACAAGGATAGTTTTTGCTAGATATTGCTAGCAAGGATAGAGATTGCTAGCGCAGTGTGCGGGCATTTGGATGAGCAACGGACTAGCAACCAGAGGGTTGCGAGTTCGAATCCAACCAAAGACCGTCGTGTACAAAGGGGGCTGGTGCACGTTAAATCTGCCGTGGCCTCAAATGTCCTCACGTTGACGTGGTGTGGAAGTCTGGAGAGGGGTGCCAGCTCAGGTCTGACCTCGTCATCTGACCGTGGTTCAAAATTACGTGGTGTTGTCCTCGGATTACGTGGTGTTTCCATTCGGATTTGATACCAGACCATCGCCAATAGCCTCCAGTGCGACGTTAATTAAAATACATACCTACCTACATATCGCTCAGTGTGCAAACCCACAGTATCAACCCCAAAGTATCGTATGCATTCATAATATTTAATGTGCGTGTTAAGGTACGAAATTAAGAATCCAACCCTTTGATGGGTGCTCGGCCACCGGATGTCAATGAACAGGAAAGAGCATATCAACCCCCTGGTTGCTGCCCGACCCAAACACCGCTCACCACATCGAATGCTTCAATCGAACAGAAGCTTATTAAAAAGCATCCCACACCCTATTAATCCACATCTGGCAACACCACCCCTCTGCTTAAAATGGAAAATCTAGTAACAACCGCATTTAAAGGCGATAACACTCCCGCTCCGGTAGCCGTGTGAATACGGCACCAGGACAAAGCATCACGTGTCGCCGGAGAATATTATTCCCTGCCACGTGTCCTAGGGGGTGGAGAGCAAGACCAATGCATGATAGATTGCACCCTCCCTGGACTAGCAGGGGAGGGACTTGATCGCGTGACCCCCGATCCTGGCATAATCGGGACGGATACGGTTGCAGTGGATTTGTTTTCTTTCTTTGCGGTGGCGTCGTTGGGCATGTCGCTGCCCCATCGTAAGGTTTTATTTATATCTGGTGGCACGGAGATTAGTTTTGCAAAATGCTCTGGAGGGGGTGTGATTATTGTTATTTTCAAGTTGTTTTTGTGTGGAATTCGGTTCGTTCCCGCTGCTTGAAATTGGGTGCTGCGTATTTCCGTGTTTTGTGTGGAAGATTGATTGTAGTTTGCGCTTGTTTACTTTTCTTGAATCTCAAACTTTGAACCTAAAAATCCAATTTTTATTTCGTCATCTGACCGTGGTTCAAAATTACTCGGCTCTTTCCCTTCGGGTTTGATCCCGGACCATCACTAATAACCCGTTGTGTTGCTCCAGTGAAAAGTTAATTATAACTACCTACCTAATTTTTGCATTTGTTTTAGAGTGAAATATTATGGAAGGATCATTTTAAAATCACGAGGTTTTTTATTACTACAGGTGGTTATCAAAATAATGGAAACACCTGTGAATAAAAGTGACATTTAAGAATGCGCTTCGTAAGCATTAAAATATAATCCTAGCTACCAGTTTTTTTTTAATATAAAAAGTACTATATATCATGGTAGTATGAGGTAGCTTTAGTGAAGTTGTATACGTAGTGGATTTTTGTCAAAAGCGTAAAATGTCAAACCTCACAGACTTTCAAAGAGGCCAAATTGTAGGAGCCCGACTAGTTGGAGCAACTGTGACCGAAACATCCCAGCTTTTAGGCGTTTCTAGAGGTACGGTGTCTAAAGTCATGACAGCGTACACACAGCGCGGCAAGACAAGCTCGGCAAAGCAAAATAGTGGACTGAAGGAGAAGCTGAGTGAGAGACCGACGGGTATTGAAGCGGATTGTAATGTCTAAAAAGAAAACAACTGCAGCCAAAGTGACCGCAGAGCTCAATCAGCATCTGGATTCTCAGATGACCCGACCTCAATATAATCGAACCGTTATGGTCTATTTTAGAGCGTTCAATCCGGAATCGATATCCTCCACCGGCATCTCTTTTTACAATATCTCCATGAAGAATGGTACAATATTCCTCTAAACACTATTCAGCACTTGTATGATTCGATTCCCAGGCGAATCCAAGCTGTATTACATGCCAAAGGCGGTCCTACACCATATTAGTAAAGGATTCCTTATAAATCCAGTGTGTTTCCATTATTTTGATAACACCCTGTACAAAAATAATTATACATGTATGTAAAATACATTTTTTATTTTCAGGTAAATCACGAAAATTGAAAAGAATATCGTTGCTTTTTTATTAATTCAAAATGTTTTCCAACTCTTTAGCTTTGAAACGATACTAACATCTTGTAAATATTCTAAATAGTTTTCAAGTTACAAGGGTTTCCGTTAGGTACTGTCATCATATACAAACATGTTTCCAAAACTTTAAACTCAATTTCTAAGAAACTGTGTTTCTGAAATACAATGCTTTGTCAAACAGTGATAACTCGCACAACAATGAATTTATCTATTATAATTACTTTTGTATCATTATAATCTGTATAATACAGTGGATGTTTTGACCCTCAGTCAAAGTTATTAATTAAGAAATTAATTTTTAGTTGACTTTAAATATTAAAATTCCTGAAAAATCTTAATTTTTAGACTTCCTTCGTGAAAAGATTTGTAAAAAAGAACCTATTCCCTCTAGCAACTTGACTGGTGGTCAAAACATGAAGAATAATATTAGGAATAAATTCCAACAGGAATTGTCTTTCTGAAGAAATTATAAGTTGAGGTATCACTGTTCAAAATACATGCTAATTATGTCTAAATTAGACAACTAATGATTAGCTTAATATGAATTTTACACACTAAAATGAGTTGTTTACGCACAAAACGGTGACCTTTTGTGAAAAAACTGAATTTTTAAAGTCAAAATTGAAAAAATATTCTAGTGCATACGTACACCTTAAAGATATTTGTAGTAAAATGATATTAGTTTGCCCACAAAAAATGGTTATTTTGTGTTAACAAAATAAAGCTTCCGGTGGAGAAAAAATAATTTAGGTTAAGAAATAATTTGGTTTATCACCACCGTTTTAATGACGTTCTGAGTTAATTTTTCACTTTAAGTAGGTAAGTAGACTGAACTAACATCGAACTGGAACAACAAAACGAACTATTGGCGACGGTCAGACAGGATCAGTCCCGAAGAGAAGGATTCGAGGACAAAACCTCGTCATTTTGAACCACAGTCGCTTAATGAGTTTAACATCTGAGCTGGCATCAACTTCAAGACCACGCCAACCTTAGGCCATTTGAAACCACAACAAATTTAACGTACACAAACCGACCACGTACAAGACGGTTTTAGTTTGGACAGTTTCGAACTCGCAATCCTCCGGTTGTTAATCCGTTATTCTTCCATCCGGGTTACCGCGGCCCATCTTACATCCACTATGTCTGATTAAAACTCGAAATAGTTTTGACGAGATATCTCGTCTATAAAGATCGGACCAATTTTAACCTTCATCCGGATGTTGCCAATCTTTTATGATGACGAGATCAAGATCTGGTCAAGTTTTCTCCTATCTCGTTCATCAGGATCTGATCAGTTTTGCTAAAGACGAAATACTTTGTCAAAATAACTACCAGAAGGGTTAAATGTGAAAGTGGGAAAAGTTCTAGTGCCGTTAATCAAGTGCCAAAGATAAGGTTTGCTTGGATAAATAGATTTCATCATTTTAATCCAATCAGACATGGTAAGGTTATTTTCCAGGTCTTATTCAAATGCATTGGGAACATACTCCAGTGGTTTGGTTCTTGAAATATAGATTGAGAATTTCACTTTAGAATCTAGTATAAAAAATCTTCACAGCCAGGCTCGTTGATTGAAGTAAACCATCCCTGGCTACGCGTAAAGATGGATGCTTAATTTGTCACTAAAAATCATTTTTACCTCCACGAGAGCTAACTAAATGTGAAAGTGAAGATCTAGTATCATTTAGCCAGAGAAAAGATTTTTTAAGAAAATAAGTTTTAGCATTTATCCCAATGAGACATTATAACAAGGTTATTCTTGAGGTCTTTTCCAAATGCATTGGGAGACTACTTCATAAGCATTCAATTCTTGAAATGTATATTGAGAATGCAATTTCTAGAATCTATCATAAAAAATTTTCACAACGAGGCTCGTTGATTCAAGTAGGAATTTCCGTAGAAATTTAGTTTGTTTTATTTGTCGCTCAACAATAGTTTTTACCTCCACAAGGGCTAATTAAATGTGAAGGTGAGAGAAGCTCTGGTACCGTTCATCAAGTGCCAGAAATAAGGTTTTTTTACGAAAGTAGGTTTTAGCATCTTAACCCAATCAGATATAACAATATTATTCTACATGTCTTATCCAAGTGCACTGGGAGAATACTCCAGATGGTTTAATTCTTGAAATGCAGACTGAAGATTCAATTCCAGAATCTAGCATCAAGAAATCTTCACAACCAGGCTCGTTGATTTAGGTACACCTTCTCTACTTATAAAGGCATATCCGCATAAAAGTGGAAGTCTAGTTTGGTTTATTTGCCGCTTTCCAATAACTTTAACCTCCACGAGGGTTATTAAATGTGAGGGCGAGAGAAGCTCTAGTACCTTTAATCAAGTGCCAGAAATAAGGTTTTCTTAGAAAAGTAGGTTTTATCATTTTAACCCAATCAGGCATATTATAACAATATTATTCTACAGGTCATATCCAAATGCATCGTATGGATATTCTAGAGGATTTAATTCTTGAAATGTGGATTTTTAGGAATCAACTCCAGAATCTAGCATAAAAAATCTTCACAACCAGACTCGTCGATTTATCCATGGCAAACCTAAACGGAGTAGGAAGGAGAGATAAAAAATCCTTGGTGCACACAGGCAAGCTGCTCTGGTGCGTAGGTGTAAAAATGAAGGGAAATCGGAATTAAAAAACGAAAAAGAGGGAGAAAAACTAAAGCACACATAATGCAGACAGAGAGATGGAGAATAAGTCGAAAGAAGTCGGAATACAAAATGCCATTTTCATCTAGAGCCTCTGCATCCATTCAAAGAAAATGAAACATCTGTGTACCTTCCAGTTCCGTTTCTTACTTTATTGTTAAGACATGTATGAGAGCAAAAACTCACGAATGGGGGATTACAAAGTCTCCTCATTCGGGTAATGAGACGATTTTTTAAGAGATAAAAATATTTTAGTCTTGTTTCAATACGAAAGGCAAATAGAGTTTATGCGAAACACCTGACTTCTCTGGTCTTAGGCGAAGTAAACTGCTTCTTGTAAGAAAAATAGCGTCTGAATGCATTCCTTCTCAAGATTGCATTAAGATATGTAGAAACTTAAAGGTGTATCTTGAACTTATCGGGATTATACCCATATTTCATGTATTTACTGGAGAAAATCTGGAAATAAGCAACGTGCTCACATATTTCCATAGATAATCTGTTAATTGGATAAACTATGCTGCCTGTAGGCAAGGGAAGTTGTCTGCATCCGATTTGTGGTGTTAGGTACGCATAGACAGCTTGTACGTAGGAGTAGTTGGAAATGAGAGACTAAAGTGCAGGGCGTGGGCACATCCAAGAGAAAATATACCGAAGAACGTGCGTTCCCTCTGAGGAATTCCCACCAAATAATTCCACACTACCAACTTGCAGTCTTCTGTGCATGACTTCAAAGCATTTATGACGTCCTTGATCAATAAAATCTTCCCAAATAATTCTATTCTAAACCATCTGGCGCTTGTCTTGACGAAGTATCTTGTCATTAGTAAAACTAACCAAATCTTGATCTTGTCGTCAAAAACGTCAACTTCTTCATCATTCGGCATTCTTAAAGACGAGAGATTCTGTCAGTTGCAAAATTATTCAGATCTTGATGGACAAGATATCTCGTTCAAACTACTGGGAAGGCTAATTAAAGAAACATCGGAACCTTCCCAAATAATTCTATTTTAAAGAAACAATAGGACCTTTCCAAGGAATTCTACTCTAAGAGAGGATCAACAGTATCTTGCCAAAGGATTCTTTTGCAATTAACTCTCCTGGTGGAAGTCTCGACGTGTTAACTTGTCATCAGCAAAACTGACCAGATCTTGATGGACATGACAACTCGTCATTAGAAGAAAACTGAACGGATCTTAATCTCGCCATCATCAAAAATCAGCAATGTCTTGATGACGAGATATCTCGTCACTAGAAAAATTGGTCAGATCTTAATAAACGAGATATCTCGTCGAAACTACTTGGAGGGTTAGGAACCACCAGTATCTTTCCAAAGGAATCTTTTCTAATAAAATAACGTTGGTCCTTTTCTTAGAATAGAATTCATTCTAAGGAAAGGACTAACTATTTGAATAGCCAACAGAATCTTTCCAATGGACTCTATTCTAAGAAAAGGACCAACATTATTTTTCCAAAGGTTTCTTTTCTAATTAAAGGACAAATAGTTTTTGTCCAAAGAATTATATTTGAAGGAACGAATCAATATAATATTTCCAAACGTTAAAATAGTTCATAGATTTCTTTCAACCAATAGGTTAGGTTATTTGGTCATTAAGTGAGTTGTGGGATAAATTAATAGTACACCACTTTGAAATTTCGTGATACTCAGATGGTTGGTGAGATGGCTTGGTTGGATTGGGTTTTAGGGCGTAAGGGCCATATTTGACCATGCTGTTCCAGACACAAGAGATGTAATAGACATGCACGTACAAGGAAAGTTTTGCTGACATAGAAGAGAGCAATACAACTAGGGAAGAATAGAACCTGCACTCTGATCCCTAGTTTTCGTTTCAATGAGATAACTCCTTCATCGAGATCTGACCAATTTTTCTAATGACGATATACCTCGTCGAGACAACAACCATGAGTGTTAACAGAGTCACTTTCCTGCATCAGTAAGCCGCTAGTGGGTATCGTTGCAGGTCTCCTCATGGTACAACCTGGTTAATGCTAACTGCTACAGTTTTTCAGTTTTTCCTATGTTATGCTTTGAGCAAGCACCAAAACACCCTACACGAAATTAATCTGGTAAGTAAAATAGCAATATAATGTCAGTCAGCACTAAAATGTTCATGCATTGCAAGCTATTCTTTCACCGTGTAGTTCCGCCCTCTCATCCTAAGTCACTGACTTCACTACTGAGTTCAATGTCCTTTTCACAGGCCCGAAACGTATTTCCGGACACCGTTCTGCCTAAAATATATCACTTGCCAGCCCTTGATGTGTAGGCTAAGAGAAGGGCTTACATAAGGGGACAATAAATTCAATCTAAAAAACCATCGCCGGTACAATACCCTGAACTGTTAATATTCAATAAAATTTTGATTAATTCGTATTTTGATGAATTGAGGCAGAGATGCATTATTTTTCGCAGAATGAGCCATTTGTAAAACCTGTCATTTGAGATATTGTCAAAAAGAAAACGCCTGTCAATGTGTTAATCAATCAATGCACTAAAAGAAATGTTTGATGTATCCGACGTTACAGCGAAACGTTAGGGGAAACATTTTATAATACTTCAAATAGCTGGTCATTGTGTGTAAAGTTAATGGTAAGAATATGTTGTTTTTAGGCATTATGTATAACATCGCATGTTTAGTAAACATATTAATCAAAGTTTTTCTTTTTATAACATACACATTGACTAAAACTGTTTTAACCCTCTAAGTTGTTTCGATGAGATATCTCGTCTATCAGGATCTGGCCAATTTTGCTAATGACTAGGTACCTCGGAATTAAGGAAATTAAATTCAGCCCACTTACTTTATCAAGGGGAGTAAAGCGGGAGTCACCTTTAAGAAAGATATTTGAGTTTTTTCTGTATTTGTGTGAGGCTTAGCTAAAGAAACAACCACAAGTTACTCCCCGAAAACTCAAAATCAAAATTTCGGAATTAAGCGAAATGAAAAACAATTTAAAAACAGTAACGTAATATAGAATAATCGGTTGGCTGGAGTTTTATGGCGTAAGAGCCATATTTGGCCATGCTGCGCCAGACACAAGACATACAATGTCAAGTAATAGACAAGACACACAATGAAAGTATTACTGACACAGAAGAGAGAAATACACCCAGGGAGGAATGTACCTGACAGAAATCGATCCTGCGCAGCCTACAACTCGAAGGTTGCTAGCGCAGTGGCATACCCACTGAGCCACGAAGGCCCCATGAAATAATCGGAAAAGGATGACAGAAGTGTGAGAGAAGTCAAAAATAGTCCCACTCTTCTATTAATTTTTCTTTTAAGAATTCCCATGCAAATCAATTAACATGTTATCTGTTATCAATGCAATAGTTGAAAAAACACACTTAAATTCATATTTAAAATAAATTCGGGACTACTCAGTATATTGCTTCCAATTTAATTTTCTGTGAAAATTTGTTTTCAATCGGCAGATTTGATTCAAGAGCTAAAAACGTGATGATTGATTTAATCGTTTGAACAACATACACAAATGAGCACTATTTTTGCCCTACTAAAGAGAAATGTACATTGATTGGTTTTTAAATTAACGTCGCACTGGAGAAACACAACTGGCTATTGGTGAAGGTCTGGGATCAATCCCGAGGGGAAAGATCAGGTGATGAGATCAACACCTAAGGCGGTACCTCACTCTCCAATCGTTCACATCACACCAACAAGGAAATTTGAGACCACGATCGATTTAAGGTGCACAAGCCCCCACGTATAAGACGGTTTTTGGTTGAATCGAGTTTCGAACTCGTAACCATCCAGTTTGTTAATCCTCTACTCTAACAACTGAGGAGTCCCCATTGTTATTTCGATGCTATTGAAATTGATCGCATAATTATGTCGCATCCACTTCCAATCTATATCGTACAATTTAATGTAGCTCTACTTCAAAAATAAGTGAAGGTTTACTTAGAGTTGGTGTAGTCCTTGTTTTACTCTGTAATACTTTAGAACCCTTTTTACCCCCTAGTCGTTGTCTCGACGAGGTATCTCGTCATAAGCAAAACTGACTATATATTGATGGACGAGATATCTTGTTAGATAAAACTGACCATATATTGATGGACGAGATATCTTGTTGTTAGATAAAATTGACCATATATTGATGGACGAGATATCTTGTCGTTAGATAAAACTAACCATATATTGATGGACGAGATATCTTGTCGTTAGATAAAACTGACCATATATTGATGGACGAGATGTATTGTCGTTAGATAAAACTGACCATATATTGATGGACGAGATATCTTGTCGTTAGATAAACCTGGCCTGATCTTGATCTCGTCATGATGAAAAATTGGCAATATCGTGATGACGAGAAATCTCGCCATTTTCAAATTTGGTCAGATATTGATGGACATTATAACTCGTCGAAATCACTTGGAGGGTCAACAAGCCATTCAAATGACAGTAAAAGGCATAAAGATCATCAAAAAGTTGCATTATATCTTGGTACATCAACAATATACATAAAAAAGAAATTTTGAAATTTCTGGAACAATAGATTGCGAATCACATAATCCAGTGAAAATCTCCCTAAAACAATTATCTCCCTTACAAAAAGACCAAGACAATATTCTCCTGCTCCACACAAATGCAGTATTTATAGGAGTTTAATAGGAGTACGTTTACACAATACAGCAGAAAAGAACAAAATATACTACTATATAAAATTTTATTTTCAACAGTCACGCGATTACATACAATCTTAAATCTAACTCGTAAGCAAAATGTAAAATCTTACTCTTCCGGCATTAATTGAAATATCTACGAAACCAAACAATTTGCAATTTTGAGTCTGACATTCATCAAAAACAAATGTCTTGAAATGTTCAATTAAGGTTTCTGTATCAGTTGAATGGATAATTAATACATGGTAATGCCGGGTTTCTAAATATTTTCACTAAACATTACAAGAACATCCTACATAAAAAGGGTTGGTGATTTTAAATTTTTAAGTATTTCTTACGATTCCGTCCTACATTGTCATCCGTTCGAGTTATATCAGACAAAAAACACCAAAACATCGTTTGAACTGTTCACTTTTTGTAAGAGAGTGTTGTTTGCACACACCTACACAACATCGAATTAATTATTTAGTAATGTCAAAGAAATTCAATTTTCCTTAGAGCACATTCTCTTCTTCGAGAGTGGGCATTAAGAAAGGTTGTACAGAAAGATAATTCTGTTTTGTTTAATCTCCAATAAAGACTAATGTAGTTACGGTAAGTAATACGGTAATGTAGTACTAATGTAATACGGTAAATGAAATAGTGGTAACATGTTGGAAAGATGTTCTGGCAGCTCTAGAAATGGGTGACAGATGAAGACGTGGTCGGTTAGTATGAGGTATAATCGAAATTTTATTTTTATTCCTTTCACTAGTTTACAGGACTTCCGTACGTGTAAGCTAGAACCCTATTGAACCAGTGTAATTTTTGGTAGACCGAACAGCCCTTTATTTTTTGCGAGGAAGCTGGTATAATTCCCTAAGTATTTTCTGTTCGTCACATTTCTATTTCTAGTTAAGATATATTATATTTCTTTATGAAAAGGAGTTTATTTACGAACGGAAGATAGGGCATGGATTTATCTTCAACTAATTTGTAAATTATTAATAACTTGGATAACACTTTACTTCTTGACCTCTGGTGAACATTCCTGATGGCTAAAACAGCAACAAACTATGCATCCTATATCTGATCTTTCGAAATTATTTTCATTTAAACATCCGCATACGGTAAATAATCATACATTAAATAACTCACCCGCACATAGCATCTGCACTTAAGTTTCTTAAGGGACAATATCTACTGATGGGAGAGTCGTTAATCACATTTCATACTTTAGTTTGATCCATTTAAGATAAATACAAGCATGGATACCCACATTCTTTAGCATACAGGAAATATAAAAGTAGAGTGCTCAATAGTAACCCTTTCATGTGTGGATGAACACATGAAAAGTGATTAAAACTAGTAGTAACACATCACGTGACTAAAACTAGTAGTAACGTGATCCTTAGACTACTTTTGTCTGCCGGGTGGAAATGAATATGTGTCATTTGATTGAGGCACGGATGGAAGACGGCCATCCATTTATTAACCATCTGATTGGTCCATGCGACATAGTAGATTATGGTGATTTCGCCATTTGTGCCACCATTCTATAGAAATATATTCTATATCATTCTACAGCTTTTTCACACATTCACTATTTTTGTAACCACTCTATAGAAATACGCATTCACACATCTACCCTGTCATAAGTTGTTATATTGCCAATCGATAGGATAAGGTGCAAAGTCGGCCAACCAAGTCAATTTTCCATAGATCAGTCACGTGACTACTAGTAGACATGTTGGTAACACTTTTTGAAGCTCCTCTTAATAGCAATTCACGGTCTACTTTAACTTCAAATCTATGTCCTATGCTTCCAAATGGAATAAAATTAGTCAAAGAACATCAAACAGCATTACATGTACTTGTTCTGAAGTTAATTCTTGTCTAGTTCTTGTTTAAAAGGATTTTAGTCCTATGAATTAGTTAAAGATTTATCTCAGACTTACAACTCTAATTTTTGAAGACATTTTAAGAAGGGGAGAATTGGAGAAGGATATATATTACCGATGATATGAACCGCTGAAAAAGTGCAAGTTTTATAGCGGGAGAAGAAAAGATTTCTCATAAGCTCCAACACAAAGCCGCTTTCAACGTAATTTCTTTTATCGTTCTAATTCTGAAAGGTGGTGGATTAATTTTCTCAAACACAAAAAAAGTTCTTGTTTTTTATACTCATCGTAATAAAAGATTCTTAATACTTAGACATTTTTTCAGGAAAATTTATATAAAAAAACACTTATAAAGTGTTGAAGTACTGAATATAAAAGCGTTTTCTTAGATAAATAAAAACATTTTTTATAAAGTAGTGTTTAAGTTGTTCGAAGATTTCTTTCCATGTATTTTAGCGTCAGGTCTAAAATAGTAGGCGTTCCACGTGCTTAATTCTTATATGTTCAACATTTTGTAAGACCTCTTAACAGGCATTAAATGGTGGAATATCGCTATTTTATTTTTAATACATCTATTAAATCTTCTCAGTTTTACTGATTACTGATATAAGAGACATTTCTGCTAAGTTAAATGTAGATGGCAGCAGTGTTTCTGCGGCTATGCATTTTCTGGTACGTATACCGAATATTACGTCCCTTTTCTTCTTTTCCGAATACGATTTCAGCACTATGACAGTAAAAATTCCAAAGAGTAAAATTGAAATTGATAGACAGTGGTACATTGAGATACGAGTTTAATTCATCCCATGACCGAGCCCATAAGTCAAAGTGCTCGTATCTCAAATCAATTTTCCCCATTGAAATTAATTGAAATGAGATTAATTCGTACCAGCCCCCAAAAAGCCACTCCAATTTTCTTATAATAATGTATTTATAATGAACAAATATATATATATATATATATATATATATATATATATATGTATAAAATATTGCCTTAGCTGGAGTTATAGCCTTTATCGAGTCCTTCTGCTTCAGAATAGTACGCATCTTAGAAGTAATGTGATGGTACTGCTTTGCCTAGTCTATTACTCTTACGCCCTGTTCGTGTTTGTTTATTATCTCACTCTTTAATTCCATAGGTAGTGCCTTTTTTCCTTTTCTCGCCACTGTTCTTTACACTCACCTTTAGACTCAGGGCTATACGAAAAAAATTAGCTAAATTAACTGTACATCACCCCGTTTTTCCGTTTTCAGAATTGACGCATCTGGTCGCAGAATAGAAAAATGAAAAAAAAAATAAGAAAGGGCAACGTCAAACCAAATTAAGAAATTGATTGATTTTTGTGACAGACGTTAACTGTCATCATGTGCGGTAAACATGTGAACTGAACGGCGCGCAAGACGGGAATCTGAGTGGAGTGGTGGTTGTGAGGTCACCGAAGCAAGCTCATATCTCAAATTCTGACTCGTAACTCAAGGCAAAAAATCGACCTAGTGACGACTCGTATCTCAGAAAACTCGTATGTTGGGCATTCGTATCTCAAGGTACCACTGCATAAGATTGTTGGTTGGACAACTCCGATTAGATTAAAACCCTCTGAATACGTTGGAGCAGAATATCGTTTCCTTCTTTGGGTACGGCAGCCGGCCCAACGGCTTTACAGCCAACTTAGTGAAACCGGCCGAAACGGCTTTTCACTGCTTTCCCCCAGGATAAGAGGGAATACGTGTCGTCCCATTATCACCTAATGTGCCGGTTTCTATTGTTGGTCGTTGGTATGCCTAGAAGGGACAGATTCTACCCGGGTAAACTGAAAGGGAGGCGGTGACTTTTTAAGTGTATCTCTTTTCATTTACTCAACCTCTCACAGACTATATGCTCGAGGATAAACAATTTGCGAGGCTCCCCGCCGATAACCCTGACATCTTTGTGAACGGCGAGATAAGGCTGTTCACGCGCACAGAAAGAGGGGATTGAAATCGTAATGGGCTTCGGCAATTCTTCAGGAGTTTGAGCTCTGAAAGAATCCAAGCCTTTCCTAACGAGGGGACTCGAAACTTTCGGCCGGTTGGGCCGGTCCCCGTATCCAGAGGGTTAAAACACCAATCATCTCCAAAATTGTGATGAACTACATTTTAAAGTATCCTCAATCTTTACTATTAGAGAGCATTTGGTTAGCAATCTCCAATTTTTGTCCGGTTTCTTTGTTTATAATACAATCTCTCATATACTATTCTTGCAAAAATTGTCAGTCCTAAAGCAACGAAGAAGCCGCCGAGACTCATTAGGTTTGGACGCTGCACTGGTACCCTACTAGTTGTAGGCAGCTCAACCTCGATTCCCCTGAGTCTATTTCTCTCTTCTGTGTCAGTAAAGCTTTCCTTCGCTATAAATGTCCATTACCTAACGTTGTCTGACTTGTGCTTTGCACGGCTTGGTCAAGTATATCTCTTTCGCCATATATACCAAACCAATGGACGAACTTTGAGATACTGCTTCCTTAACCTTCCTGGTGATTGTATCGACGAGGTATATCGTCATTAGCAAAACTGATAAGATTTTGATGGGAAATATACCTTTTTATCGAGATCTCGTCGTCTATCGTCATTAGAAGAAAACTGACCAGATCTTGATCTCGTCATAAAAAATTCAGCAATATCTTGATGACGGGATATCCCGTCGTTAGAAGAAAACTGACCAGATCTTGATCTCGTCATCAATAAGTCAGCAATATCTTGATGACGGGATATCTCGTCGTTAGAAGCAAATTGACCAGATTTTGATCTCCTCATCATCAAAATATCGACATTATATCGAGATATCTCGTCATTAGTATTATTGGCCAGATCTTGATGAACGAGACATCTCGTCAAAACCACTTTGAGGCTTAAGCAGGGCAGAATAACAGGATATAGGAATGGGGTTTTTATTTGCAAAACTTCCACACACACACGAGAGGCCATTAAAACTCCGCTTTTGAAACACTCTCAGTCCGAACGTTTCCCGATCCGACCCAAACAATCGCCGATCGACCCCATCCGAATCCGCATCCGATCGGATCCGGATGATCCCGACCGTCCCCGCCACTCGACAGGGATTTTCCGTTCGGGGAAACGGGAAACAAAAGCATCCTTTCTTTCCCTTCGTTAGTCCCCCCATCAGCTGTGCAGCGTTAACAATAGCCTCCACATCCGAGACGGGAATCGATATTCCGTTACTATTTTGGAACGCTCCCAGGGAAAGACCCTCCTCGTCAATGGTAGGGGGCCTCCATTTGCATGTTCCGCCGGGGCCACCATTCATGACTCCGCACAGGATGGGATGGGTGGGGTGAAGAGCGCCACTACCAATGGCGTCGCTCCCCTCTACTACAGATGGCGATGCAAATCTTGGCGACAAGAATGCAAGCTTTTGTTTTTCCCCGGCAGAGATGGATTCCGTTGCTTCGGGCGCGTGCATGTTTTGTAGGCAGATGAGGTGTTTTTGTTTGGGAGGCGTGAGATTCGGTATACAAACCTTTTCTAAATATGGAATTTCTTCAGATACGTTCCCTTCTGCGGGAACAAAGGGTATTTCCTTTGTACATCCTTTGCATACGTGCGAGAAATTGAATAAAAAAGGCTCTGAATAAAGTGAAACACTTTTTTTCGAACTTCACTTCTTCCACTCTCTTTGTACCAATTTCTTCTGTAACTCGAACGTTGCTCAATGCTTTGCAACGTTCGAGTTATAGAAGAAATTACATAAAAGAAGTGGTTCTAAAACTCTCCCTACTTGCCTATACCTTTACAGCCCCAATTACACGAAATAATTCCTTCCTATTTACCATCCTATTGGTTGTCTTAAAGTGGTATTTCGCCATTGGTTAGCAGATCTTGATGGGCGAGGTATCTCGTCATTAAAAGAAACCTGGCCAGATCTTGATCTGTTTATCGTCAAACAACCAACAATAACTTGACAACATATCTTGTCTCATTAGCAAAATTTATCAGATCTCTATAGACAAAATATCTCGTCAAAACCACTTAGAGGGTTAAGGCATCTAGATTGTAACTATAAAATTGAGTTTTCAAAAGGATAAAATAAAACAGATTGTGAGGATTTTTCTAAGCTAAATATAAATAGCACTATGGTACATTAAGTATTACTAATTGGTAAAGGACGCCCATTTCTATATTCCTCAGTGGCTAAAATTCATAATTCCACGCAGGATGCAATGTTTGGGTAGGTAGCTGTATTTAAGTCTTACTGTTACAGCACAACGAACTACTGAAAACGGAATCTCTAAAGGAAATCTTAAGAAATCTCTAAGGGAAAGATCCGAGGAAACAGCCCATGTTGACCCATGATTCTGATGACGAGATATAACACCTCAGCTGGGACACCACCCTTCAAACTTCCATATACGTCAACGTGAGGATATTTGAGGCCACGATAGATTTAACCCTCCTGGTGGTTGTCTCGAAGAAGTCTCCGTCATTAGAAAACTGACCAGGTCTTGATGGACGAGATATCTCGTCAGCAGAAGAAACCTGAGCAGATTTTAATTTCTTCATAAAAAATTCGGAAATATCTTGATGACGAGATATCTCGTCATTAGAAAAATTGGTCGGATCCTGATGGTCAAGATATCTCGTCGTAAACACTTGGAAGGTTAACGTGCACCAGGATAGGTGCTTGTAGAACGCCACTACTAATGATGTCGTTCTCCAGTACTACAGAGTGCGATGCAAGTCTATGACAAGAATTATTTTCAGGGGCTTTTCTTCTTCATGGTTGTTGTTTTGGCACAAGGAGCAGAACTTTAGGCAGATAAGAAGACCACTGCTTCGGAAGCATGTATGTTTTGTCTCCAGGTGAAGTGTTTTGTTTCGAAAACATGAGATAGAGTATACAAGCCTTTTCTAAATATGGAACTATTGCGAATACCTACATTGCTTTGAGAACATTTCGTATTCTTCTCATACATCTGTAATTCTTAATAAAAATGACTTACAATGAGACGACACTTTCACTTTAACTTTATTTTCATCATTCTTTATGTATTAATATTGCTTAGAAATGATGTCGTTTCTCATTTCTCTTGGTCTAGCACCTACTAGACAAAGTTCGTTGAAACTACTCGCCTTTAAAAAGTCCAGAGCAATTAAAGGATTCTCAAAAAGGTCACGGGAGTTTGAACCGACACAAGAAAGGATGTGAGCCGGGGAAGCCTGTGCGGGTAGGTAGGTATTAAATTAATGTCACACTGGAGCAACACAACGGGCTATTGACGACGGCTCCTCTGTACACGACGGTTTTTGGTTGGATTTGAATTCGCAACCCTCCGGTTGCTAATCCGTTACTCTTCCTACCGGGCTACCACTGCACAAGGGGAAGGCTGTGAGTTTGAGCATTTTGGACCAACAGGAAAAATTTTATGTTCATTTTAAAGTATGAGAAGATTGCTTAGAAGTTGATTTATACTAAACGTTAACTATTTAGCCACAATGTCTGTATCCCTTCAAGGGGTTTCGACGAGATATCTCTTCCGTCAAGATATGACCAATTGTGTTTTTTTCTGTCTGGTTTTGTCGTCATTAAGATGTTGCCGATTTTTGTGATGATGACAAGATCAGGACTTTGTAATTTTTTTTCTAATGGCGAGTTTTCAGCCTCTGTCGAGTACACCGAGATGTTTCGTCTGTCAAGATCTGATCAATAATTTTCTAAGGACGATATACTTCGCGAGGACAATCACCAGGAGGGTTAAGATAGACGTTCTAAACGTTTTACTTGTAATATAAAGTATAATCTCAATATACATTGATGCTGTACTTTGAAGTATGGATTTTAACTATAAATAAAACGGCCCACATTATGATAAAAATATTGACAAATTTGACACATTATATTGCTCTAAAATCAGATGTTACTATAAACCTGACGCATCATTAATGACAATGGTTCCTGTTTGCATATTCCGCTGAGGACAAGTGTTGATTGGTCCACAAGGGATGAGATGTGAGTGGGTGTAGAATGCTCCTACCAAAGGCATCTTTCCCTCTATTACAGATTGTCATTCAACTCTTGGAAAAGAGAAGGGGACTGGTTTTTGCTTGAATAAATGAATTCTGTTTCTTCAGGCGTCTTTCGTCCTGGAATATGGAGTTTTCTCGTTAGTAGAAGGGGAACATAGGACAAAGGAAAGTGAAATATAGTACACAAATCTTTGCTAAATATGGAATTTCTTGGAATATTTCCTTTCCTTTAACATTAAGTACCTTTTTTAAACATTAAGTCCTTTAACAGTAAGTAAGGAACATTAAGTATTCTTTGCATGCATGCGAGATTTGAATAAAAAGGCTTGGAAGAAAACAAAACACACCTTCGTTTTCACTTTACCATCAGATTGTTCCACATACTTCACACGGTTGCTAGCTTAATATGAGTTCTTTAAAAGGTTTGCGACGCAGACAGAATATTATAAAAACAGGGTTTCAAAGCTTTTTCCTCTTGCGTATATTTTGACGGACCATTTCAATAAAGTTTGCCCATAAAATAGTTGGCACGGTTCAAAGATCCTAGATGAGCTATAAGAGATTCCTCAACAATGGGATGGAAACGTAATAAAATTGTGGATTCATTTATTCATTGAGGTTTGTTCAAGAGGCGACTGGGATGATTACTAACAATTATTATAAAGGACGGAGTCTGTCCAGAAACCATAAAATATGAAACACGATATATTTTGACTAGGACTTTTGGCACCAGGTATCCTTCAAAGTAGACACCTTGGGACAACATGCAGAATCTCTTTAATTTCTCAAAACACTCTGCAAATATATTGTCTATCACAGAACATGCTCTCAGTCAAGAGCGTCTAGCATCCAACTACTTAGTCCAATGGGCTTGTGGCTTTTCCCGCATGTTTATCAATATCCTATCTCTTTTTCTGCCAAGTTGCATTGACACCACGTAAACCGTTTTCGTTATATTAACAATAGTTGGATACTATCCTGACAGATCATACCCCCATATAACCATCAGTGCACAAATATATAACCATCAAATAGTTAAGTAAATAGGAAAAAGGAAATGAGGAATACTTGGATTCATTCAATAAGGTTCGTTGAAAGGACAAGCTGGATGACTGTTACCAAGGATTGGAAGAGTGCCAGTTCAGGTGTGACCTCGTCATCTGACTGTGGTTTAAAATTACGTGATGTTGTCCTCGGATCTTTCCCTTCGGGGGTTAATCCCGGACCGTCGCCAATAGCCCTGTTGCTCCAGTGCGACGTTAATTAAAATACCTACATATACCTATCAAGGATTGTAAAGTATATTGTATGTACTACTATAATCATCAGATGGTAAAATAAACATAAAGAATGAAGTCAGGAATATTGAGCTTTATATCACATTTTCGTCTTTGTGTAGTCAATTCCAACTGGAATAATCAAGTAAATGAAAAATTGGCATATCGTTTATATTCCAATCTACCCAGTCTCGAAAAGCACTGTTATTGAGCTAGTTTGCTTTTGTTTTCTTTTATTTCGTTAACTATATTAAATTAACCAATGTTAGTGTTAACTAATGTTAGTGTTAACTAACATTAGTTAACACTAATGTTAACATTAGTTAACAAATGTTAACATTAGTTGTTAACATTAATGTTAACATTAGTGTTAACTAATGTTAGTATTAACTAATGTTAGTGTTGACTAATGTTAGTGTTAACTAAAAACTAACACTGCGGATCTATACAAGTTCCGCAGTGTTAATTTTCCACAACAAATATTTAGTTAATATTCCGCAACAAATATTTAGCGTTCGTTTCCAATAAAAACTAATATTTTAAGATGATCCTATCTAAGTTCTATCCTAAACCTACCCTATACATAGAACTAGGAGAACTATACGAGACGGCGAAAACAAAAATGCAAATGAACGCAGAACGGAGCATTTGTTTTTCCTTGTAGAGATGAATTCTGTTGCCTCAGGCGTCTGTGTATTTTGTCGCAAGATGAAGTGCTTCTGTTTCGAAAGAGTGGACGAAGGAAGTGGGACACAGCATACGAACCATTTCTAAATATAAAAATGATCCGAATACACCCCACACCAAGAACTCCATAGGACATTCTGGGCATATATTTGAGATTTTGAATAAAAGACTTCAGGAGAAACAGGGTGCCTTCATTTGTACATTTTGGTCAATTGTTTCATACACCGAATGTGTTTCCTTGCAACTTCTCTTCCTCGAAACTATATTTAACGAATCCGTCAGGGGAATGAAAGAAGTCGTCTCTGTAAAGTCTGCTTTGTAAATGATACAAGAATAACCAATATTTTGGAGAGCTTTAGAGATGCATTTTCCATGTGCAGGTAGACTTTACCTTAGAGATGGTGTATTGAATGGTTAAAATGCTAATTTGTTGTGCTCTACTACTTTTTTCACTTCTTTGTTGTGCTCTGAACTTAGTTGCTCACTACTGAATCATTCTGTTGAAGAGAAGTGAGTACATTTCTAATACCATACTTTTCAACATGATGGAGCATTTTGTCTTCCAGACAAAATAGCAAGTATGGTTGAACTTTGACTATATCAGTGTTCGTGGTATCCGAGCATAATTTAATACCGAGGATTTTTAAGTTTTAAATAAAGCTTCGAGCACGTGTGTGCTCTATTTGTCCTTGACTGGTCTCTTTTAACGGGAATATTGTTTGTTGGTGGGTTTGGATTTTATGGCACAAGAACCAAAAATGGATGAGCTGTGATAAACGCAAGACAAAGTAAAATTCAATCAAAATATATTTAAAATATCAGATTAACAGTCAGACCAACATTAAACGCATGATAAACCATTTAAGTTAACATTAACAACTAAGAAAACAAAATAAACACTTCACAATAAGAAAAATTAAATATACTTAAAACATCATCTCATCATGAACATGGAAAAGTAAAATATAGTTCAAAATGTTCTCTCATTTTTTTTGGAGCAAAAATATTTCAGAGAGGTTAAGAACTGTGATTTCCAAATCTAGAAAAGCCCCGATCTTTACAAAATTGAAAATTACTGATCAGAAGCAGGGAGAAAAAAAGTTTTTAATAAGGAAGTCCCAAGCCGAAAGGCAGTTACAATATCTGTTAATCATGCTTTGTAGCATCATCTGAATGAAACATACCTTCAGAATTAGATTTAGCCTATCCCACACAGGTACAGTAGTTATCAACGAAAAGGGAGGCTTTATGAATATTAGAGAATTTTTCTTTCTTATTTGAAAAATCACCTAAAATAAGTTCATTTGAATAAACATTTAAAATTCATATAGAGTATTGTTTGTAGAAATAGGTCAGAGTAATACACAACTGTAATTCACCAATTCATAACTAGTAGTGATATATAAAGTGACTTAATTAAACAATATTTTTTATTTTATTTAGTCATTTTATGTGTTTTGTAATACCACAATAATATTCCAAAAGATTATCTGAGAGCGTCGCTCACCATCATTAAACATCAATTGAACAAAATTTTCACATACTGGATAGTAGAGTTTGCTACTTATAAAAAAGTGTGCTAGGAATTTTTCACTAGTGTGAATATTATTTAAAGATCATTTGTCTAAAAAATGCAGTTTTTCTAATCGAAATAAATAAAACATTTTGTGTCATTTTTTATACATTTAACCCAACAAAGTTTGGACCCTGAAAATTATACTAATCTTAGATTTGAGATGCGTTGATTAGTTCGTACAAATAACTGGTTCAGAAAGGTTATCTGCTCACTAGCATTAACCATGACTAATTGTACAAATTTCTATAAATAGATATCAGAATATGCTACTCACATGAAAAGGTGTGTGTGTGATAAAATAGTTTTATAACTACTGTAAGGGGGATAGATTTATATATAGTTTCTTACTTTTGTCTGAACTGATAGTTGGAAACAGCATTGTGATCCAGGCATCGGAGTTTTTCAAATTGTCACAGAAAGTTACTTACAATTGCAAATTTTCCAACTATGCATTGATGTTGCATGAACAAATTATTTTAGATATATCGCATGTGCATTTATTATTTATCAGGGATTGTCTGTGCCGGAAAGTACACAATTTAATTTTTCATATAAAACCGTACCACGAAACGTCCAATGAGAAATTATTCTC
This sequence comes from Meta bourneti, assembly GCA_933210815.1. NCBI lineage: Eukaryota > Metazoa > Arthropoda > Arachnida > Araneae > Tetragnathidae > Meta > Meta bourneti. Next base: position 94,862,115 of record OW119926.1, read on the forward strand.
TTTATATCGGCTGGCACAAAGTAATGTTTCTAAATGAAAATTTTCCGGAAGTTTTTAATTTTAAATTGGATGAATTAAACCTCTTCAGCTGCAGTAATCCGCCAATTGGTTCCGGCGAGATATCTCGTCCATCAAGATCTGACCAATTTCGCTAACGATTAGATATTTTGTCCATCAAGATCTGACCAATTTGGTAATGACGAGGTATCACGTAATCCATATCTCGTCATTAAGATAAATTTAGCATGCATCTTAATGACAAGATTTCTCGTCATTAAGATATTGCTGATTTTCTTATGATGGCGAGTTCAAGATCTGACCAGTTGTCTTCTAATGACGAGAGACGACGAAATCTTGACGGACGTGATATCTCGTCAGGATCCGTTAAGGATCTGATAGCTTTTGCTAATGACTATATATACCTCTTCGAGACAACCACCAGGAGGCTTAAGAAATAATTGATGTTGAGGTAGCTCTATGAAAGGATCACGACTCAATCAAAATATTTTCTATCTCACTTCCACTTGTCGCTTGTTTTCAGGAAATAATTACTACTTTAGATATCTCCATGAAAAGTAGCAAGAATTCAAAAATCTGAATGTTTTCTATCTCGCTTTCTCAGTAACGTACTATTGGTGGCTGAAAACTTAAATAATCCATCTCAACACACTTCCTCTTGTAACTAGGGAATGTTTTAATTTTCATTTGAGTGAATAAAATCATAAAAATACATTTTAATTTAAGCGTCCCTTTGATATTGGAATCTTGACGGAATGCCTGTATGTTAAAGTAGATTTAGCATATGTACAGGGGGGGAAATACGATCCGACCTTCTGTAGAATGCGTAATATATACCCAAATGCTTTCTATACACGGTTCTAATCCATTTTCAAATTGATAGTACTTTTCTAAGTGAAGCAGTTAAATAATATAATCAGCAAAACAAACTCAAATCCGTGCATCGAATCGTCGTTCTTCATCTCTTTGAATTGAGTCGTTCACTTCAATTATTTATAATTTCTCATCCAATTCAGTTTCTTCGGAAGTTTTAACTTAATTCCCGTCTGATTTCGCTCCCGCCCTATCCCTTCGGGTGCTCGCCTTCATTCCAGTTCCCTGTCGCGCCAAAGCATCGGTTGAATGGTTTCAAATGTCTCTGAGCCATTTTGTGAAAAAGGAAACTCTTCACACTTCAATGTGCTATCCGTTTGATCTTCGATGGCACCTTCTGTTTATGTAAGCGATGGATACTCGAAGGTAGTGTTTCACGTACCGTGTACGTTTATACGTTTCATGTTCGAGCGGCTTTACGGAGTGTTTCTAAAGATATAAACGTTAAAACTTTGCTATATCAAACGATTCTGTTCTAAGGTTACTTTTGATTAGAATATGGAATATTTAAGTCGACAAGACGGAGAAGAATTGCCATTTATTGCATTTACTATACGGTTCAAAAGTACTCTACAGGTTTTCCATTAGAATTAGATCCGACTTAGACATGGATACTATAAAATTAATTTTTCTCTATCTTAACCCTCCTGGTGGTTGTTTCTATGAGGTACCTAGTCATAAATAAAACTGACCAGATCTTGATATGCTAGTATCTCGTCCTTATTAAAAGCTACCCTATCTTGTGATCATCAACAGATCGCCAATATCGTGATGACGAGATATCTCACCGTATGGACGAGATACCTCGTCCATGAAGATCCGCAATTTTGCTAATGCCGAGATATGTCGTTATCAAGATATTTCCTATTTTTTGATGATCACGAGATCAAGATCTGGTCAGTTTTCTTCTAATAACGAGATATCTCGTTCGTCAAGATCTGCTAATGGTTTTGGTAATGACGAGATACTTCGTGTAGACAACTACCAGAAGGGTTAAATAAGGTTTAGTCGAATCATATGCATGACAGCTATCGCTAATCTGTTATTTCTGTAGTTGTAGTTTCCCCCTGAGAAAATGACCAAATAATATTAGATAATAACAATTATTAAGGGGACCAATGAACTTTCAAAACCAACTTTTGCAGTTACTATCCGATTGCTAGCAGTTATTATCCTATAAAATTTGAATACTGTTTGTTTTCTACTAAAACGACTATATAAAAGTTTGGACCAAAAATATCACTTTGTATAGAAGTTATTGAGTAAAACGGTAATCAAAGGGTTTGATATATTAACAAAAATTGATAATCCATGAGCATTGCTTTTCCATGTACAGGGTCTTCTCGACTTACGACCATCCGCACTTACGACCTATACGACATACGACCATCCGCACTTACGACCTATGCGACATACGACCATCCGCACTTACGACCACACAAGAAATAAATAACTAAAAATAGTAAATAAAGATAACTACATTGGTAGGGTCAAAAAGATACAATAGAGTACATATTTTGTATTTTTCACATTGTGTACAATAATTATACGTACATATTGATTTTTGTGTTTTATGTACACTTTTTATTACCCGTTTGAATGAAAATACTGTTGAAAATATAAATCCGACATACGACCAGTTCGACTTACGACTTGTCATTCGCAATGGAATTCGGTCGTAAGTCGAGGGATGCTGTAATGTCAAAATTTTAATTCACTTTAGATTCCTGGTGGTTGTCTCGACTAGGAATCTCGTCATCATACCATAAAGGAATCCATTACCATACACGTCATTAGAAGAAAACTGACCAGATCTTAATATCAGAAAAATCGGCAATATCTTGATGCCGAGATATCTCGTCATTAGCAAAATTGTTAGACGCTGTTGAACGAGATATCTCGTACAACTCACTTGGAGTGTTATAGTCTGTATGCACATAAGTAAAATTATCTCCATTTGGAGTAAATATATGACTTAAATGTGAAGCAAAACAAAATTGTAGTAAAACGCCTAAGATTTTGCATAAAAAGAACTTTTAACACGAATATCTCGGAATACCACGTCCAAGCGGAAAACGAAGAAAGCTTTTTCGGGTTGGTTTCCAACAGGGAATCGCGTGATATGATTACTGTGCGGTCGATTCTGATTAGCCTGTATTTTCTTAACACATTTTATTTTCAAAGTTCAGAAAAATATTCATTTCACTAATTGTTTTTTCATAAAAGAGATGCATTACTTCCAGAACACATACTAACAACTTCAATTCCTTTTTAAACAAGAAAAGAAATTTGCATAGCGTTTGATCTCTCTTTGAGAATTATTAAACTTAAGCGGTTTTATAATGTTTTAACACATTGTACAAGTGACATTTTATGATATTAGGGATCAATATGCTTTAATATATTTTAATAGTTTTACCTTGCTATTACATTCTTCTATTTGTATTTTTATGTTGCCAAATTCTCAATTACTGCTATTTTTTACACTGCTTTTATTGCTTATATTGACGTAGTTTTGGACCTTATACCTGTAAACAGAATCCACCTTATTATTTTTAACAAAGGTCTCGCTAGCCTATTTCTATAGTTTATCTCTAATAAAAATTACCTTAAAGTACTACAGACTTATATAAGGTGGTCAGACGATCTCGAAACAATCGTAAGACTCAATTGCTTGTCGGAAAACAAACCAAAATAGGGTTTTTCGTTTTTTAATTGGACGTATCATTACAGATATTATCGTTTATATAACAATGTGGAGCTGTTGTTGATATATTACAAATATAGTCTGGCTGTAGGAGTAGGTTACATGACAAACAACTGCATTTATAATTCACACCTTTAGCACGGATTTCGCTCAAGATTTATCGTTCTGTGCCGTAACCGATATTATTGAGTACGAATGGACATATATGATGGACTCCTCCAAGATAATCTGCCTTGTCACCAAAGACGAACTTTATTCCCATTGTCTGTATGTCGCGATTCATTTATTTTTATATTCTTTAAATAAAACTACATTTCATGAAGTACTTTCTGGATGGGAACTACATCGAAAACATTTCTGAAACTGCTTCGATTTTAAATGTAATGTTTATACCAAGTTTAAAATAAGCCCTATGAAGAAAGAACACACTTAGTAATAAGAACTCTAAGTTATGCTAAGGTCGTTTTTCTTTTTCCATAAACTTCAAGTTACCCATAAACCCTTAGCGAAAAACCCAAAGCCTACTTTTGACATAAGATTACATGACACCACAAGATCCTTCAACAAAAAGGAAATATTCTTACGCAAACAAGTTTACCTCAAGTTAACGCATCGAAAGATAGCAACTTTTTACAGAATACCGTGAAAAACACGTGATGGCAAACTGAAGGAATACACATAGTTTACACTCCTCTTAGCGCACATAAAAGAGGTCGAGTTTACAGGTGCGAAAAAACAATTCAAAATAAAGCAAGCTCCATGAGAAAAAGAACAATTTAAACTATATATATATTTAATGTATCTCTGTACTCATCAAAATCAGTATCATCAGAAAGGTAATACCTTTTTCTTTAAAATAAGCCCTCTTTCACCTTGATTGGACAAAAAGGTAAAAAGATACAGATGTTTATGGGTACACATTACATACTTCTATTTACTTCGAATATTTTTTAACTATGAATCCATTCGTGTCCCACTATGAAACATTCAGAAAGTGAAGGTAAGTACTGTACCTTTGGTATATACTTTTTAGAATAAAATAAAAATACACATTTTTGTAATTGTAGGTCAAAGGTTATATTGAATGACCTTGATGCTGAAAAGGTCGCTTAACAAGTCATATGACATCATTAGAGAGCTTGTACATTTGTCTACAAAAAAAGCTTGCATTCAGTATGATTGAACAATTAGGTCCAGAGGTACAGAGATTTAGTGAGTCTAAAGTTATAAAAAATTGCCCAATTTTTCAAACTTAAATTAATATATATATAAAATTATTGCAAGTTAAAAGCTAAAAATTTCCAAAATTTCTTAAATATGGCTAGGAAGCAAATTAGCCGAGTTTTAAAAAATCGAACGTGTTCGGGTTGTGCGGTTTGACATGAGACGACCCATATACAAATTAATCTGGTTGTTGTGGTCTTCCACCAGATTCCAAACAAATTCGACAAAACACATCGGCTTTCAAAATCCCATTTCGTTTCACTCTCTTCAGAAACTCTAAACAGGGGGCTGTTTGGGTTTTAAGAAGCAAGGGCCATAGATGGCCCGTGCGTCATAACACCATATGTCTTGTGTCTGGCCTGCGCCAAGCAATATCAAGTAATAGAAGAACAAGGGCATACACACAAAAGAAACTGACACAGAAAAGAGAAATACACCCAGGGAGGACTCGAACCTGATTCACCTGCAACCCCAAGATACTTGGTATGTATTTTAATTAACGTCGCATTGGAGCAGCACAAAGGGCTAGATCCCGATAGGAATGTTCAGAGGTCGACACCTCGTTAATATGAACAACAGTCAGGTAACGAGGTCAACACCTCGTCATTTCAACCCCAGTTGGGTACCGAGGTCAACACCTCGTCATTTTCAACCACAGTCGAGTAACGAGGCCAACACCTCGTCATTTTGCCACAGTCGGGTAATGAGGCCAACACCTCGTCATTTTCAACCACAGTCAGGTAACGAGGTCAACACCTCGTCGTTTTGAGCCACAGTCAGGTAACGAGGTCAATGCATCGTCATTTTGAACCACAGTCAGGTAACGAGGTGAAAACCTGAGCTGGCAACCCACACGTCCACACCAGGCCAATGCGAGGACATTTGAGGCCACGACAGATTTAATGTTCACCAGCCCCCACGTATACGATTACCTTTGATTGGATCTAGTTGCTAATTCACAACCCTCAGGTTCTTAATCCGCTAGTCTTCCAATCGGGCTTCGGGGCCGCGGTTGGAAGAGTAACGGATTAGCAACCGGAGGGTTGCGAGTTCGAATCCAACCAAAGACCGTCGTGTACAAAGGGGTCTGGTGCACGTTAAATATGTCGTGGTCTCAAATGTCCTCACGTTAGCTTGGCGTGGAAGTCTGGAGAGTGAGGTGCCATCTCAGATGTGACCTCGTCATTGACCGTGGTTAAAAATTACGCGGTGTTTTTCTCGTATCTTTCCCTTTGGGTCCCGTCGCCAATACCCTGTTGTGTTGCTCCAGTGCGACGTTAATTAAATACCTGCTCACCTACCAATATAGCTTCTGTAACTCGAAGTTTGCTAGCGCCGTGGGCATACCACTGGGCCATGACGGTCCTAATTTTAAACAGGAAAATGCAAGCAACACCAGGTTCTTTTATTAGGGGGTGTCAATCGAGAGGGGTCACTTCGCAGCAGCACCCCCTCGACACCAGGAAGCTAGCGTTCGAATGATAGCCATTTCCTTTGCTCATTCTGTTGTTGTTTCTTCAATTAATTTCCAAACACTAAAGATGCGAGGTCTGCGGGGCATGTCAGATTGCAATTAAGGCTACACCGTGATAAATTGGGCAAAAGAAAACAACCTCTGCCCGTGTTTTAGTCAAGGAATAAATTATTAATTATATTTGAGTCGTAGCCGCGTTTTTCCTGCTCTATCGATCGGGGAGCGAGAACAAAGAACAGCGCTGTCGCTTGTGCTCGGGAAAAGAATACTTTTTTTTCCGTTTAATTAGATGTTTATTGTGGATGTTTTACTCCAGAGAGGGAAAACGAGAGCGGGCTTATTTCCCAATGGAACCCCAGCGGAATAGGAAAGGTTCGATAGTTCAGAATGTTTTGTGATTCCTTTTTAAGGGGGAAGACGTTGTTATAAATGTTTTGTAACATAGTTAGAAGTCACGACGTTTTTCTTTACTCATTTGTGATTTAAAGAGGGGTAGTTTTTTGTTTTCCATTTTGACAAAAAAATGGTGGAATTCAGGTTATTCTGTAAGGGTGCATATAATGTAACATCCCTACTGGTGGTTGTCTCGACATAAGCAAGACTGACCAGATCTTAATGGATGAGATATCTCGTCCTTAGAAAAACACTGACCAGATCTTCATTTCGACATTATAAAGAAATCGACGATATCCTGATAAAGAAATATCTCGTCATAAGCAAAATTGGTCAAATCTTTTCAGACGAGATATCTCGTCAAAATGGTCAATGGTTAAAGATTTCATAGTACTTTATCTGTTTGGAATTTACAGAATTATTGAAAATGAAGATTGAGCTCTTGTGGAAAAGGAAAGTTTGCACAATTCTTTAATAAAAAATTAAACAGTAGATATAGTAACTCTCCAAACTTTCTCACCACGCCGCCGACGTGAGAACATTTTAGGCCACGAAAGATTTAACATGCACCTGTCCTCTTTGTACTCGATGGTCTTTGATTCGATCTCGCAACCCTCCTATAACTAGTCCGTTACTCTTCCAACCGGGCTACCGTGGTCTTCCCATAAACATTTAGAATGAATGGAGCAAGTGAAAGCCGCTTCTGTAACGGTGGAGTACTAAGCAGTAGGTAAGGATTAAATTAAATTATTCTGTAAAACATCGTCTTGATGACGAAAAAGCAAACGTCTCTTCTAAAACCATCAATAAACAAACAATTTTACAGGCTGTTTTCTTTTACTGAATAGCGTCACCCTCACCCATAGGCAGGGAAATATCAAAGTAGCTCCTTTTGTCACTCATTTACTTTGTAGCCTATAATTATTTGTTGAAATTAGTGAATGAATCTAATTAAGAAAAACTCTTAATAACAGCGACACAATGCCCTTTTATTTCCTTTGTAGAATCTAATTTCAGACACATTTTTTACTTTACACGCTGAAAATAAAATTTACTTTAAAGAACTCCAACTCTTGGGTCCAAGGAGTCACCTTCATTTTTTTGTATTTTGATTCATCATTATCAATCTCGTGGAGTTTTTCTCTTATAATTCAGAATCAACCGCATGAATTATTTATTATAGCTCTTCCTTGCTTCATTATTTGCCGGCAGTTCAAATTAGCATATAAATTAAAACCTTCAATTTAATTTATACTTTTGAGAGGATCGAAGTGCGTTAAGTCAGTATTAGGGGAAAAAGCTGGTTCTGAACTTTTTTCCTCCTATTTGTAACACGACGTATGGTTATATTTAGCAATATTTCCACACTGAACGCATTCTAAAAGGGGGACATTAGAATATTGATATTCATCACCTTTCGTCGGGTGGGAACATCCAGAATATTCGAATATGAACATTGTTATTCTTTTCATGCCTTCAATTAGCCGTTGTGTTGCTCCAGAGCAACGTAAATTCTACTTCCTACCACCTTAAGTGTTTTGTGTCGAAACCTCTGTATGGGAGAATTTGTGACATAGAGAAAATATAAAAGTAGAGGGAACAATAGGAACCTGTTTATGTGAACAAAACTAGTAATAACGTGACTTTTAGACTCCTTTCGTCTGCCAAGTGGAAATAACTATTCTTCACCTGATTGGTTGATGGGACCGAATTGATATATGATAGTTAATTGATCAACGCTAATCAGATTTTACGCTAAAATATCAACAAAATGGCGATGAACTACATTTTAAGGTAACTCCGTTATGTGACATTGGAGAACATTTGGGTAGCGCATGTAGAATCCTTGCTTTCTGTTTAACTTGTTTGCTTCCTTGAAAATCTCTCATAAGAAAACAGTCGCTGTATGTGTATTTTGTTTCAATGTTTCAATTCTGCAGTAAATTGTTAGGATTCTATAGTCACAAGAAGGCTGTTATCTCAGAGCTACGTCACACTTAATCGTGTCACATATTGATCGCGCCTACTTAAGGTTTCAGCTTTAAGAAGTCTAGGTCTAACCCCGCACATCAAATTCCTGATAAGAGAACGACGATCCACACCAACCTATTGAGAATGCATTGGACAAAAATTAGGAATACACCGTTAGGTTGCTCCAGTGCGACGTAAATACCGTTAATACACTTACATTACTTACATACCTGAACATAAATTAGATGCAATAAAAAAGGTTGAAAAATATTTTGCTTATTAACAAGATTAAAAATGAAAAGGAATTAGACGTGAAATTAAAAATGAATGGAGAATATAAACAGGGTTTTTCTGAACCTTTACAATATCAATATATGGTGGATTTATATTAGAGTCATTTTCTGTTAAGGTAAATGTAGGCGAGCCCTGTAGAAGAACGTGCTTACTATGAGTACTTTCGTTTTCGGTGGGGAAGTTTGGAGAGTGGGGTCAAGTGTGACCTCGTCATATGACCGTGATTCAAAATTACGTGGTGTTGTCCTAGGATCTTTCCTTAGGGATTGATCCCGGACCAATAGCTCGTTGTTTGCTCCAGTGTAATGTTAATTCAACTACCTACCTACATTCCACTTAAATGCCCCCAAAATGTAGTTTATCGTCGTTTCAACGACGTTTGACCTATGTATAGTTGGTGTTGTTCAATCACTATCATATATCAATTCGAAATAATTTTGTATTTTATATTTTTATTTTTAATTTCATAGGGCCGCAGTGGCCCGGTTGGAAGAGTAATGGATTAGCAACATTAGGGTTGCGAGTTCGAATCCAGCCAAGCACCCTCGTTTACGAATGGGGCTGGTACACGTTATATCTGTCGTGGCCTCAAATGTCCCCCGAAATCTTTCCCTTAGGGATTGATCCCGGACCGTCACCAGTAGCCCGATGTGTTGCTCCAGAGTGACGTTAATTAAAATACCTACCTACCATTTAATTTTATATCTTTTTATTTTATATCACCTTTTTTATATTTTATATCATTATTTTATATTTTTATTAACTACGCGTAAAATTCTTACGTGGAAACCAAGCGACCTCACAATCGGGATACGTAATGAAGGGCGTTCCACCGCAAAAGCAGTACAAACACCTGCATTTAGCTTGACAGAAAAAGGCTCTCATAGGAAACAGAGTTGCTAATGAGATTTCATTGCATGCACTAGACAACAAAACATATACTACTGGCGATTTACTAGGTGAAAAACGCTGGTCTAGATAACATTTTCTTCATTATTTCAGTACATTTAACGCATAGTTTTTCGGTCCGAAACAAAAAACCTGATCCTCCATGCATAGCAATTAAGACTCCGACCTTCGAATTCAACGGCTCGTTATTTCTAGCGTCATCTTATTTACAAAGCAGAAAAAGTTGATAAGACGTCTCGCTGAAGAGTTTTCATGCTACGTGAAACATTTTTCCGCATGTCTTTGTGCACTCTTTAAATTTAATTGCGCCGAGAAAGATTAAATGAATGAATGGAATTCGTCTTTTCCCCACTTAGAGACAACCTAATTCTTTGACACGCTTTGAAGATAATTCTTTAATCGCATTATAATTACAACGCGCGTGTTCTGTCTTTTTAGAACATTACTTAACTAAGCTTCCCTGAACGAGCCCCGTTTTTTGCATTCTTAATTAAAATATCGCCCACTTAATAGCTGGGAGGGGGAAAGAAGTCGTTTTATTATTAAAACTGGAATAGATTTAGCTTTGCGTTTAGTAGTAAATCGCCCGTGGTACGTGACATTAAATGGTATTTCGTGTCTTTCTTGCAACCAACCAATATAAATTGGCTTAAATAACCGAAGGATTTTATCTGGTGATCAGTTGATTGGATTTTATGGCGAAAGAGCCATATTTGCTCAAGATGCACCAAAGTCAAGTAACTGGTTTGGCGACGCGGGTCACAATTTATTTAAATGTAAATTCACGGAACATCTTCATTTAACAGAACCTACAGATAGCTTAAAACCCACATGGCTGAATAATATTGTAAGTATCTCAATCCCCGTCTACAGACTAATGAATTGTATAAAAATTTCGAAATTTTTAATCGAAAACATTTTATAAATTCTAACAATTATACATATATTTATATATGTATATGTTTTGTACAGGGTGTTTCAAAACTAATGCAACAATCTTTCAAGGGTAATAGAACACACCGAAACAAACAATTTTCCTCGTGGTCGCAAGTGAAGCGGTTATGCGCTAGAGGTCGCTTTCCATTTCTCCACACTTGCAATCTTATGCGACGCATAAACAAGACTGGCATGAAACATTAAAACAAAGCTTCATTTAAGAGCAAAAAAAACTTCAACGCTGCTTGGCATGACGAAACGGAATCAAAATTTCAGACAGTAAATAAATATACAAATTAAATCACATGTACAAACATTAATCAGTAAATACTGCAATCAATTACAGTTACAAAAACTGTTCAAAATTGCGGCCACCACTCCTGATACACGCGTCGACGTAAAGACTCCCGTATGTTCTGGAAAATTCCAGGTATTTCGCGGAGGTCTGCAGCAGATACGGAAAGACTGCCAACTAGTCACTTATTGGAAGCAATGGGAGTGTCGAACATAAGGGTCTTCAGATGTCCCCATGAAAAGAAATACAGAGGGGACAGATCTAGTGAGCGTGCGGGCCAAGTGATGGGTCCTCCTCTGCCAATCCATTGACCTGGAAATGTGGCATGCAAGTAAGACCGCACCAGAGTGCTGAAATGAGATGGTGCGCCATCATGCCGGAACCACATTTTAAGGCGGATGGCTACTGATATATGCTCCAACAATGCAGGCAATTCAGACAAAATGCATGTCCTCTTCCTCGAAATTGGTATACCGATCTATTGCAAGTCGCTAATGACCTTGATTGCAAAAACCACCGCGTGGAAACGCCCTCTAGCGGCTAAACGCTTCACTTGCGACCTTGCATTCTATGACGAAAAGCGTTTGTTTCGGTGTGTTCGATGTCTAGACGCAACAGGCACTCCCTTCGATGGATAATCCACGATGAACAGTTGAATTGCCAATGTCATACAAATCACTACCAACAACTGTGTGAAGCTTTGTGATAAAAGACAGCTTCTTCTCCTATCACGGTTCTCTCCTGTTACTCAGCCTTCATTTCACATGGCGTCTCTCACTTATTCGGCTGTTAAAAGCAGCACAGGACACCAATACAATCAAATTAGTATCTGAAACGACCACACATATGGTAGAACATCAACAATTTTAACCATCCTGGTGGTTTATCTTAGTGTCGAAAACTACCCTGTAGAGATGCCCTGTTCCAAACTGTCACCAGTTCTGGGCAAGGGACAGTTCGTTTTTCCTACTTGGATCTTTATTCCCGTTGGAGAAATAAAACAATTTTGTCTCTACGAAATATCTCAACCTCAGAAAAATTGACAAGATATCTCCTCGAAATATGTGGAGGGTTAACACTTATGGTGGTTGTCTCGACGAGGTATCTCGTCGTTAGAAGAAATTCGACGAGATCCTGATGCATGAGATCACTGGAAGAAAACCGACCAGATCGTGATCTCGTCATCATAAAAACATTGACAATATTTTGATGACAAGACATCTCGTCATTAGCAAAAGTGGTCAGATCTTGATGGACGAGATGTCTTGACCACTTGGAGTGTTAATCCTCCAATTGTCTCGAAGAGGTATGTATTTTAATTACCGTCTCACTGGAGCAACAAGGGGCTTTGGCGACGGTCCGGGATCAATCCCTAAGGGAAGTATCCAAGGGCAACGCCTCGTAATTTTAAATACGGTCAGATGACAACACCTGAGCTGGCACCACACTCTCCAAACTTCCACACCAAGCCAACGTGAGGACATTTGAGGCCATGGCAGTTTTAACGTGCACCAGCCCCCTTTGTACACGACGGTCTTTTAGATGGATTCTGTCTCGAAGAGATACTTCGTTCCAGATCTGGTCAATTTTGCTAAGGATGAGATACCTCGTAGAGACAAAACTGCCTTATTACTCCAGGGAATGAAGATCTAATTGCGTCTTCACCCCATTATTAAGTCGTCCCTTGCATAGAACTGGTAACAGTTTGGAACAGGTTTTTGCTCTAGAGTCTGTCCACTACAGGGCAGTTTTCGAAGGGAAGATAAACCACCTGGAGGGTTGGTTTGTTGGGTTTTTATGGTGCAAGGTCATGTTTGGCCATGCTGTGCCAGACTGAAGACACACAATAATAGACACACACAATGAAAGTTTTACTGACACAGAAGATAGAAATACACCCGGGGAGGAATGCACCTGCCAGGAATCGAACCTGTGCCGCCTACAACTCGAAGGTTGCTAGCATACACACTGAGCCAAACCAACAGGGTAGGAGGGATAATTGCATGTTACGAAGTCAACAAGAATGACGATGGCTCAGGCTGCTCAACTCAATTTCTGACAAACAACGCCCTCTTGCACGACGCTTACAGGTTCCTTCCTATGTAAATATGGTTTGTTTTGGTATTCCTTACCTACCTTTAAAGCTTGTCTACCTTTTGAATCATCCAGTATAGATCATTGTAACGATTCGCTACCGTCGAGTACTTTTTGGTTGACTGAAGTTGAACTATTGTTCTGGGTTCTGCTACAAGAGGCATCCCGTTACTAAACACCCACCACTTATAGACGATAATTAATGTGACTTCGAGTGATGGATTTACTGAAAAACTCATTCGGCACAACAATTCAGAAAACGGTTCTGTGAATAAAAGACAACTATATTTTTTTGCCTGAAAAGTTTTTTTAATAATCATCTCCGTAATTAAGCACGGCGCATTCACTTGTGGAAATTAAACGATTAATTTTTCGGAAGATTAATAAGTAAGAAAAAAATACTTCTAAAGGCGATCATTTGATTAATGTTTTATCAACTCGCTTTTTGTGGTGCATTTGGAATCGAGAAAATGTCCGTTTTTTCTAGTATGCTTTGAATAGTTGCCAAAAAATCCTCTATTCTTTTACTTTTCTAGCTTCTACTTATTATTACTAAGATAATTAGGAATATTCGTTTGCTTATGGTACAGGAAAAAATCCGAATCTGTTAATTAAAACAGAATATTTCATTTCCAATTTCGTTTAGAAGCGTTATTTCGCCCCAAGAGAAAAAAACTTCAATGCTTTGTATTTTTAAAAATTTGTGGTTAAGTTTATCTGAAGGGTTTGCTAACCTATATTTAGATTGAATTCTAGGCTATTATATTAATTTCTATAATGTATTGTCTCCCAAAACGGTTTCATGTTATATTTTACTTTGTCTTATTAATAACAATGGGTTATAATTAAAGTGGACTAAGTCATGACAAAATGTGTTTTTATGTGTATAACACAATGTAACTCAATTTAGAATCTTATTTCCTTTTCCATTCTTAAATTCTCAAGTAAGTAATTTATATTTTTCCAAGTTCACCAGAAAAATATTAAAAAATTATAACTCTTTGAATTACTTTTTGCTATATAATTTTGGACACTTTTAACGTAATTAAAAAATAAATCTAAAGTTTTTAATTTTTTGAAACATAATTTTTCCATATAATTTTTCTTGTAAATCTATAAAGGGCCACTTTTGAGTTCAGTAACTTTATTAAATTCAAAACATTCTATTGGATGGTAAGACTACCGCATAATAATCATTACACATGATTCTTTGTCGAAAACGAACCCGAAAACATATTGTCCATTTTCCTATACGTGTCCGGAGATATTCGGGGCGAAAGTTTTATGACTTCACTTCCTTTCATTCAAAACTTCAGCTCTCCGAATACCAAACTATCCTTATGGGGATTGTCGATAAAGCCCAGCTCAGCAGAGTTGGCAGTTGAGTCACATGGTTTTGAGGTAGGTAGATGAATTAACCCTCCAAGTTGTTTCAACCAGATACCTCTTTCAAGATTTGGTCAATTTTGCTAAGGACGAAATACCTCGTCGAGACAAACTCTATCCTTCATTTTCCCTATTACTCCAGGGGAAATGAAGATCCAAGTAGGAAAAACAAATAATCCCTCACCTAGAATTGGTGATAGCTTGGAATAGGTTTTTGCTTCAGAGGCGGGATAAACCACCAGGAGGGCTAATGTCTTCTGCTTAATCCAAACTTTGTTAAGACGAAAAAGTTCAATAAAGAGTGATTAGACCTTATTTCTCTAAGGCTCAGTTGACGCTTGGTTGATTGTTTTTTATGGCGCAAGGGCCATATTTGACAAGTTAACTGTGTTTCGAATGACTTCCCGAGGCTTTCTTCGCACACATTCTTTGTTTAGCAATGTAAAGCAATGGTCATACACACAAGCAGTTTACTGACACAGGAGGGAGAAATATAACCAGAGCATTCACAGGAATTGAAACTACCCCACATATATCTCTAACGCTCCTAGCGCAGTGGGGAATCCATTGTGCCACGGTGTTCCCCGCCCTATGCTATGGTAGTCGAATTGTCTGGTACTATGTGATGTAGGTGGGAACCAGTCTATTCTCGTTGTGTTCGGACGACTATACCGATGTCTTATAATCATGCAGTCAGAGCCTGCAGTTTAGGAAAAAGAAAAATAATAATATTGGAGAGAGACTTCATAAATACCAGGTATCCAGATTTTCCTTTTATACTTAAGGCATGGAGAATATTTATTGATAGTGGCATTGAGAATTTTCGTCGGTAACTCCAGCATGAAGAACTTTTGTCGGTAATCACCAGTATTGAGAATTTTTGTGTGTGATTATCGGCATGAAGAAATTTCGTCTGTTACTACCGGTGCGGCGTGGAGAATTTTCGTCGGCAATTACAAGTATTGAGAATTTTCGTTAGTAATTATTGGTATGAAGAATTTTCGTTGGTAATTAATTACCAGTATTGAAAATTTTCGTTGGTAATTAGCACCATTGAAAATTTTCGTTGGTATTTACCGCTATTGGGAATTTTCGTCGGTAACTCCGGCTTGAAGAATTTTCGTCTGTGATTACCAGCATGGAAGAATTTCGTCGGTTACTACAGACATGGAGAATTTTTATCGGTAATTACAGCCATGGAGAATTTTAATCAGTAATTACCAGTATTGAGAATTTTCGTCGGTAATTGCTGGTAATGAGTATTTTCTATGGTAACTCCGGCATGTAGAATTTCCGTGGGTGATTACCGGCATGAAGAAATTTCGTCGGTTACTACCGGCATGAAGAATTTTCTTCGGTAGTTTGCAGCATTGACAATTTTCGTCGGTATTTTCCGGCGTGGAGAATTGTCTCTGATAATTTCCGGTATTGAGAATTTTTGTCGGTAATTACCGGCTTTGAGTATTTTCGTCGGTAACTCCAGCATGAAGAAATTTCATCGGTGATTAACGGCAAGGAGAAATTTCGTCGGTTATTACCGGCATGGAGGCTTTCCTTTGGTAATTACTATATTGAAAATTTTCGTCGGTAATTACTGCCACGGAGAATATTCGTTGGTAATTTGCGGCACTAGCAATTTTCGTCGGTATTTCCCGGGATGAAGAATTGTCGTTAATTTCCAGTATTGAGAATTTTCGTCGGTTATTACCAGTATGGAGAATTTCCGTAAGTAATTAACGCTATGGAGTATGTTCATCGGCAATTACCGTCATGGGGAATTTTCGTCGGTAATTAGAGTTATTGAGAATTTTTGTCAGTAACTAGCGGCATTGAGAATTTTCATCTGTCATTACCGTAACGAAGAAATTTAATCGGTAATTACCACCTCGAAGAATTTTCGTCGGTAAGTAGCGATATTGAGAATGTTGTTAATTTTCGAACGCTTGTGAGAACTGAGATTCGCAAAAGTAATGAAATCAAATAAGATATACTTATGCAGACATTAACAAAGAGAACTTAACAAATTATCTCTAATTCTCTGTTTTAATGAATTGAAAGGCAAACACAAAACAACGAGAGTATCACATTGTGACACCAACAACGCAACAGAATGTCAAAAAGTTTCCGATACTTGCATTCATCACACAAAGGACTCAAGCTCATGAAATTGATTTTACTTCCGCTCAAAAACCCAATGATCTGATTATGAGTATTCATTCAAAATAGCTCACGAAAAAGAAGGAACACCCAAGAAAGAAATGCTTTTTAAAAAAACAAGAACTTAATAAAGAAATTAACCCATCGATCTTGGAAGAATAAAAAAACAGTCTAACGACGTTAACCTCCATCGCGAGCTCCTCCAATGGAATCTTGAATGAGGCTGGAAGAAAGGAGCTCTGTTTACGTCTCGGAGCTTTAATTAACGCTGATGAAAGAATCACGGGAAGTTGTAAGAGAAAAGGATAATGAAATTACCGTGCGTCGCAAAAAGTGCGAATACTAAGTTATCTGATTATGCCGGGTCATATATTTAACTTTCCTTTGTGTTGCTCCAGTGTGACGTTAATTGAAAATACCAATACCAATACCAATAACTTTCCGCTAGAGAACATAAACAGCTGCCGAGAAATAACGTCGAGCGATTAAAGATCTTGGAGTCTTTTCTTTCAACAAATTGTGAAATGGAATGGCTTGGGGGTTTTAACCCTCCTGGTGGTCCTCTCGACGATATATCTCGTAATTAGCAACTGAATAGATATTGATAGACGAAATATCTCGTCATTAGAAAAAAAATGACTAGATCGTGATCTCCTCATCATCGAAAAATCTACAATGTCTTGATGGACGAGATGTCTGATCATTAGCAAAATTGGTGAGATCTTGACGGACGATATACCTCATCGAAACCAGTTGCTTCGTTTCGTTTCCGCGTTTAGAGCATCGACCTTCTAATAAAAAAACGGAACATGCGCGTATATTCATGTTATTTCTTCCGATCGTTCGGGTTGAAGGTCACGTGGTTTCGAAGAAAGTGCGAATCCTAATGCAGGGTTCATTGACAAGCGTGATGAAAAAGAGTAGCTTGCGTTTTCGTACCCAATCGGACTAAATATATTCCCAAGTCCACGTGATCTACACTTCTGAGATCTTACGACAGCGACTTCAACCCTATGCTCCGTCTATTTCATTGGAAAACCGACGTTTTTGAGTCTGCACAACAACGCTATACTTCGGTTTAACTCTACGTGATCGAGCTATAAAGTGAATTCTTCCTTACAGAAATATAGTTGTTGAAACACTTGAAATTTGTCTCAGAATAAATCATTGCTAAATAAGAATTTGCTTACAATTTGAAACTGTGGTATTCTTATTTTTGTATCAAATGCTTTGCTGTTTTTTTACCTTATTCTACTGAATATCGAGTCATAATTTCTTTAACATAGAGGTATATAAAAGTGTTGCTATTCATACTCTATAATGTGTCGAATGGTTTCAAAACTGAATAAGAAACGCCGTAAGTAAAAACATGACTTTAATAAAATAACATATTATATAAAACAGTAGATGAAACAGAGAATCATGATAATCGGTTAGCTATCAACAAGTAAAAAGAGTAGCTTCTCCAATCCCTCGATCTCAGCTCTCTTTTATTGCTGAAAAAGAAATCACGCGCAGCATAACTGAAGAAATGAATATTAAAATTTAGCATGGACTGATGCCACAACAACAAACAAATAAAATGTCCACAATGCCAGCATTTTTTAAAGTAGAAGGAACTTCTTTACTATTTATACAATAACCTTAAAGCAAAATCGAAAGAAAAGAATATTGCCGTGGCATTCAATATTCTCGATAGTTTTATAGCAGTATTTTTATACAGCCGGTCGAATGGTAAAGAGTGCTGCTCGTTCAGAACTGGAAGACCGGAGTGGCAATTCTCTTTTTCAGTTTGCGCTAATATAAAAGCTAAAGCCCATACTAGAACAAAAGCTAACAATAATTAAAATATACATTTAAGCGATAATCTTCCAAACATGACAATCGTGAAAATCTCTCTCAAACTTCAATTGTGCTCTAGCACGTGATGTACGTGGTATATGAATCCAAATAAACAATCTGAGTAACCCCATTTACCCCTGTGAAACTTTCTATATAATCAAGGTAAGTTGACCTCAAATGTAAACAATTATGTCACTCCAAAGTACGATTCATAATCGATTTGTGTTAGTCATTTAACTGTTTATCATAGAAACAGTGGAAAATCATGGATTTTTGTCTAAAGATTTGGTTATGAGGAAGAATAAACAGTAAATAACCATCTTGTTTTCATCGCTGTTTCGGATAACTACTTTATGTGTATCCAAAATTCATCATTTATTCCACTTTCTCCAAAGTTTATTCTAAAGAAGGTTTTCTTACGAGTCTGAAAAATCGGTACGTTTTAGGAATCTGCGGAGTTCCTAGAACGTTAAATTTTAATTTAATTCTCTAATTGTCACGATATTTCCGACCAGTGCAGTACTCACAACCCACATAATGGATAAATAACCACATATATTGGTTTAAAAAGAATTCTAGAGACGATTCTATTGGTCAAGAAGATCAAAACGAGAAGTCATGCAGGGAAGACGGATATACGTAGCCTCAGAGGGTTAATTGAGCTAAAATGTTTAAAACACAATTGGTGGTGTAATTTATTCTTAGTCAATCGTATTTCTTACGTTAAAAGGCGTTACGTTAAAAGGCGACTTAGGCTTAGGGAGAGAGAGAGAGATTAGGTGCATATTAGTCATGCTGACTTAAATGGTTAAATTTAAGTAGTATATTTACTTGTGATATTATACATTTACTGGAATATTTACATTTATTACATTTAAATTTTCTGTATTCTAATCGGTGCTTACAAATTGTTTTTGATCGAAGTACGTAGTGATATTTTATGCAGAAACAAATCCCTCCCTCTTATTGGGGACATCGGTAATCTTACGCAAACTTCCGCACTCTTACTGAACATCGACAACCTTATGCAGAATCACATGTTGTTTGAAACCGGATGGCTCTGAATTTCTTTGTAACGAGAATCTACTAAATACAGTGACTCCTAAAATTGGGTATACACCTTGAAGAAATACTTTCAAAACTCTATAATAAATGAAAATTAAGAGTTTTTATAAGAATGGTAAAGTACTTATATAAAAGCATATTCTAAAGCACTATTACATATTTTTTGCTTAAGATACGTTTTAAATATCCAATTTCTAAGATACGAGCCAACAAAATCGAGTATACACCCACGCAATTTAGTCCAGAAGCATAAGAAAATTGAAAAATAAATTAATTTTTTGTTTGTATTAGAACCTCTTCTAAGCCGAACACTGCATTAACAAGAGTTCGTATTGTTTTTCAGAATATTTTCTAACCCATTTCGCTTCTCGAATAATTCTTACGTTTCGTGTTCTCAATATCAAAATTTATTTTTAACCACGTTTCCTACAAAGACCATAGATTTTCAAGCTCATTGCAGTCCTGAGATTATGGTGGGGTGTATAGTTACTATCTAACACGCTCAATAAACTTTAACTTTACCCTCCAAGAGGTTTGAACGAGATATCTCTCCCATCAAGATATTACCAACTTGGCTAACGACGAGATATCTCGTCAACAAGATACTGCATATTTTGTTATGATGACGAGATCACGATCTGGTCAGTTTATTTCTAATGACGATATATCACGTTCATCAAGATCTGGTCAATTTTTCTAATGACGAGATACCTGGTCGGGTAACTAACAGGAGGATTAACTATTTTTACTCTATCTCTCATCTCTCTCTGGGAGCATTATGTATAAACACAGAAAATTTACTCTAAATAAAAATTGTGATGATTTTTTAAAAGTTGTTCAATATAGAGTTAACAATTTCACTTTTACATGATTTAATCAATAAAAATTAAATTTCCTATTTATCCAGCCATCATACAAGCACCGAAACACATCCATATCGGGAGGACGAACGGTGTGTTAACGAAGCGATTCACTTTTAGGTTTCTTATAAGTATATCATCGGTCGTCATCAAATCTTCTTTCTTAGCTAAACAATGCTTTATAGTTTTAGCGTAAATGACTGATTATAGGGTTATCAGAACCTTAAAAGTGAATCGCTTCCACGGCATACTATATCCACTCCTAAGCATAGAAATTTTTCATCGTTGCCTTCAGGGTTGATCTTGGACCGTCGCCAATAGCCCGTTGTGTTGCTGCAAAATCTTGATGAGATATCTGGTCATTAGGGAAATCAGTCCAATCTTGATGGACGAGATATCTCGTCGAAACCACTTGGAGGGTTGAAATCTATTACTACAAATATTATGGGGCTAATGTGGAATGAATTGTTTATAGCCTAATATTCTTAAATGTGTATTCAACCCATTCCTTTAAAAATTAAAATCAAAAAATTATTTAGAGCGTTTATTAAAGAACAATTATTTATTATAGAAATCTCTTCATGGTGTGTACTCAATTTCGGGGACCACTGTGTAAATTGTCTTACTGAACATCGGTAACTTTATGCAGAATCACAACTCTCCCTCTTACTGAACATCGGTAACCTAGTAGAGAATGAAATCTCCCCGTTGTGTGTTGAACATCGCTAAATTAAACATCGTTACGTAGGGACTCCACCGAAAGACAATCGGCACAACAAGCCGCTTATCTGGGATGCATTTAAAGCGGTCACCGAGGGATAAACAAGCAGTATATTATCAACCCTTGTTGATTTTACGACGCTACTTGAGTTGGTGAATACGTTAATTGCTCCAGAGTTGATTACATTAACGGCACGCTGCCTCGCACTGACGTCATTACCGCAGGCCCCGCCCACACCGTGTCCTGCCCCCCTTTGTAATTCGATTTCGGTGTTCCAAAAGGATGATTAGGGAGTGCGTTTACCTGGATCCTACGGATAATATTCAAATGCAAGATTGCTGGTGGTTTCTGATGGAACTTTAACTTGTGGTGATGCTTTTATACAACGGAATTGTTTTCTTACCTTATATAAAAAATTACCTGCGATTTCCCTATAATGGAGCCGAATTGGTTTTGCTGGAATGGCTTTGTATAATTAACTCCGAAAGTTCGATGCGCTTAACCTTCCAAGTGGTTTCGACGAGATATCTCGTCCATCAAGATCTGCTCAGTTTTGCTAATGACGAGTTACCTAGTCGAAACAATCACCAGGAGAGTTAAATAAGAAACGGGTATTTTTTATGCATAATATGTGCCTTCCTATTTCTATTCACTTCCTCATTGTGCTCATTTCGTGTCCCCAAGAAGCTCAATGTATCGAGGGTTTGATAAAACACTGTCTTGAAATTTAGTGAGAATTACAGTTACAGAAACATCACTGCCGATTTTCATAGTTAGGATGGTTCATTGTTATTTTCGATTTATTTGCTTTATGCCTACGGTCGCATCACACCAATAGAATGCATGTCAGTCTAAATCCAGGAAAAGCTGACAAATGGAGGTTCAGGAAAACCACCTCCATGAAAGTAGCTTGGTCGACTTAAAACCTTTCGCACTCTTTTCCTGCACTGTGCTTCGATTAAGATTTATTCAAATTCATGAACCAATTAATGGGGAGGAAGGTTGGTTTTGGGTTTTATGGAGCAAGGACCGTATTTGACCAAGCTTTGCCAAACACAAGACAGACAGTGTCAAGTAATTCTGAAAAGAAAGGTTGGAGAGAAGTAGAGAAAGATCACTTGGGCATCATGGAGTCGCGATACCCATGTTGAAAAGAAGCAGCAAACCCCATGGGGAAAGAATAGATACCTCTGGTACGTGATCACTTAAAGAAAATGTACCCCAGAGGGGAGGATGTTGAAGGTGGCTTAGCTGGGAAGTGCCCCTCGCGATTGACCCTCATGAAAGAATCTGGTGTTTACACTTTCCAGTTTACAATTTCTAACAAGGGTAAAACCAGATGGGATATTTATGGACGATTTGTTAGGCCTAATGTTTGGGCCAAAGCTTTTTTCTGTATTGCCTTGGTACTTTCCTGCATGGAAGATCACCAGGTTGGTTGGTTATGGCATTTTATGGCGCAAGGACAATATTTAGTCAAGCTGCGCCAAACACAAGACAATGCCAAGTAAAAAATTATCATGAAAGGGGGAAAGAGGCATTGGGAACTGTGAAATGGGGTGAAAGCAGGAAAAGATCCCTCTGGTATCCCAGGAGCTCGACCCCAGTGTTTACTTAAAACAGTAAACCCCGTGTGAAAAGAAAAGATCACTAGAGTACCTCGGATGAGAGTGGAATATCTTGGGTAGAGTGAATTTACCCGTACAAACCTAAAAGAGATGTGCCCTGCTGGCTCTAATGTTTTGGCGCTTTTGAATGCTTATAACATCCAGATTCAATCTGTAAATAATTAACTTTATATAGATATATTAAATGTATTTAATTTAAATCAGTGATGAATAGATTTGCTAAGATCAAGACCCACGTGGATTCGTTGTGACTTATAGAAGGGCAGCCAAAAAACATGAAAGTCGTCTCTATTATATATTTTATAGTCATATATTGTTACAAAGAAAGGTAATAAAAGTAAATAAAGAATTTAATTTGATGCATGACATGTCATTGATATAACTGTTTTAATATTTGGTTAGATATTTGTAGTAGCCAAGAGCAAAATTGATTCTGCCTTTTCATTAGTCAAGCGGTTCGTATATTTCGATTTGTTAATATTCATGACTGAAAAAGTTTGTTCACAGATATATGTGCCGCCTCTGATATCCAACTACTTCGTTGTGCATACATGCAATCTTTAAAAATTACCTATCATGTTGACTTTATAAATTTAAAATAACACATGGTGAGGCGGGCCACCAGACATATGCGACCCGCGGGCCGTGGTCTGCGCATCCCTTATTTAAATTATCTTCCCTATGTTGTTTGGCTCATGGAGCTTGCTTCGTTTCGAATTGTTTATTTGTGCATATACATATGATTCGAGAGAATATATCGGCTTTCAAAATCCCATCTGATTTTACCCTCCCCAGATATTGTAAACAGGAAAGTGTAACCAACACCATATTCTTTCATGAGGGGGTCATTACCCATCACTCTAACCTCAACATGCAGTCTTTGCAACAGCCTGAATGCAGTGCGTTCCGCTTTAATGCACCCGAATCTACGTTGGTCAGTTGATTCGGATTGACCCGTATATTGTTGGTGTGAAGCCGCCCTTGAGATCATACAATGCAAACAGAATAGAAAATGCCGTCAGTCAGAATTGATAGTAATGTTACCAGAAATCTAATATAGGGGCCGGATTTATACAATTAAGCAACAATAAGGAAATGTCACTTTCACCAAAGAGCGACTCGATTTTTTATTGTTATGATTTATGACACAAACAATTCTAGTGTTACAAAATAATCTGCTTCTTTTTATGTTGCATTTATTTCTGAGTCGGATGTCACCGTGTGCATTTAGCAGATTTGGCGATGGTTATTAATTTCTCTTTGTAAATTTGTTCTTCAGGATCAGGTAATCGATGGTTTGAAGAGCAGCTACTATCGCAGGGCAGGTGACTATATGATTAGGGTTTTGAGTTCAACTCCCAGACAGTTGTTACAAAGTCTATTCGTTCTCTTCCCATCACTTAATTTTCATGCCTTGTTCTGTCTGTTCTTGTTCTCAGTCTGGATAGTTGATGGCGGTTTTTCTATGGGTGTTTTTTCACACCACGCCAACGTGAGTACATTTGAGGTCACGACAGATTAACGTACTTCAGCCCCCCATACACGACGGTCTTTGGCTGGATCGAGTTTCAAACTCGCAACCCTAATTTTCTTAACTCAACTCGTAGACTTGAAAATACACATAAAAATCATTAGGAAAGACTACTATTCTAAAATATTATGTTTCATTTACTTGAAATTTAATTTCGTAAGGTTAGAGATGCTAAAAAGAAATTAATACTTTTGCTGAAAATTATCCTTTACGCTAGGAAATGAAAATCTTGTCAGAAAATTCGTAATATCACAGAAGCAGAATACTCTTGTTTATCTTTAAACTAGCTTCGATGTCACTAAACTAACTATTCGCCAACAGCCAGCCAATTCGAGCATCTTCACTATCTTCGAAGAAAGAAAGTGCACCTAATGTGGGATAATTCTTTTTAGTCTACACTAAGAATTAAATTCTCAAAACTAGTCTGAGAAATACAGTGTGATCGTATAGTAACTTCCCCTACATACGACTCCCTAGCGACTGCGATTTTCAGGAAATCGGAATGAAAACTGAGATTTAAAGCTGTCTAGGAAGTTAAGTAAATAGCAAGAATCGAGCTCTCACCCTTATGGATGCAGTTATCAAATTTTCGAAAATTTTGAATCATCGAAACACCCACTTTTTATTGCAAAGTGATCGGCACAGTAAGAAATGCAGTTGAAATTGTAAACCTTTAGCTCTAAAATGGATTGAGCATGCACTGTAAATGGAGAATGAATGACAAAAGAAAAGAAAGCAAGGCAATAAACCATAACATTTTACCTTTATTACAACTGCTAGTGATAATTGGTGTTTCGTGATAGGTGGTTGTGATTTATGCAGATTACGTTCATTACACCGCTGCGCTTGCTGCCTTTCTTTCCTCTTTCGTATGGCGTGGTATGGAAGTTTGGAGAGTGGAGTGCCAGCTCTGGTGTGACCTCGTGATCTGGTCGTGGTTCAAAATTACGTGGTGTTGTCCTTGGATGTTTCCCTTCGGGTTTGATGCCGGACCGTCACCAATAGCCCGTTGTGTTGCTCCAGTGTGACGTTAATAAAATACCTAACTACCTATCCTCTTTTGTCTTTCGTACTCCTATTTTACAGTGTTCTCCCGCAGTTGTTTTTAGAGCTAAAGGTACGATTTTAGCGCCATTTTTAGTTTTCTCCCGTACCGATCACAATGCGATTAAAAAAAGTAGGTGTTGCTATTCGAAATTTTCAAAATTTGTTAACTGTATCCGAAACAGTGGGAGTGGGATTTTTGTTATTTACTTAATTCTCGACTTCATACCTTGAAATCTCTAAATCTCAAGTTTCATTCCGATTCGTAGAATATTGTCGTCGCTAAGGGTTCGTATATAGGGGAAGTTCCTTTATGACCACCCAGTATTAACTCGAACGTATTTAGGTACGCTTTCAAAGTCATATCAATCTTGTTGAGTGCCACACCCCAGCCCAAAGAGTGGCTATTTTCTCTGGACTTCATAAAGGACACTTACTCAAATTCATAAAACATAAAATATGTTCACAAGGTATCTTGATTGTTGTCAACTGGTCACTAATCAGCTACAGTCAGTGAATGTAAATCACCATCATTTTAGCAGAAAGTAAATGAGTTTGCTTCAAAGAAAGAATACTCTAAACCTGGCAAATAATTTTAAAATCGTACTTCTGCCTGTTTATTCAGAGATATTGACTCAGTTCTGTCACTACGCACCATATGTCTCATCTTATTAGCTCTCGTATAGGGAAATAAATGACCATAGAGCGAAACATCGAACTAAACCTGATTGCACGCATTAAGACACTATTTCAATTAATACCTACGCATATAAAGAAATTAATGCTGCCCATTTTTATGGAATAACATGCAGATCCAACCATCATGTATTATTGAAACAATAACTAATCATGATTTAAAAACATCGTTAATGCAAAAAATGATTCTCTAATGTAAAAAATCGCCAATGGACATTTTGATCCATGATCCACAAGATTCATCAAGACCTGTACCATCATCATTATATGTGGTATCTTCACTTGATACTTGTAACCCTTGTGCTATAAAAAATAAAAATAACCAACATCACTTGATACTTCTATCCTGAGAGGAGTTGACACTTCTGCCCTGATGATGGTGGACATCTTTGCTCCTCCTAAATGGTCATTGTCAATCTTTTACAATGACGAAGCATTTTTTGCATCAACGATGTTTTTAAATCGTGATTAATCATTGTTTTGAAGATTTTTCAACTATTCCAATGAATTTTATTAAGATTGGATTTGTTCATCTATTTGTGTTACTGCCATAGCCCTAAATATCCTACATGACTTAATGATTGATCCCGAACCTTCACCAATATCCCGTTCTGTTGCTCCAGTGCAATTCAACTTCTACGTGACTTAATAATAAATACCATTACCCAAATACGCGGATCTCGAAAGGATTTCTTCTTGCTTATTTCTTGGTACATTTATTAACAAAATCTCCCTTCCAATGCCTACCGAATTCAATGCCGGAACTAACATCCTGTACCCCTAATCCCCAGAGACAGCTCTCCAATATCCTCAGTGACACTGACCCCGTACCCATAAACCCCGAATACTTCCGACTATACCCGATCTCATCAAGTCGAGTGCTGCACAATGACCCCAAAGAGTGGTCATTTCCTCTCCGTCCTATAGCAGAAATGAACCACGCAGCCCCAACGCAACGCTATGGGAGCATGACACATTGTCTTCCGTGTTAATTTCGATTTGCGGCCACTTGTTGATCCAGGTTGATGGTATTGCCCCTTTCCCTGACGGGTGGGGGAAGGGTTGTGGAACGTTCTCTTGTTCGATCCGCGGGGGAGGCTGGGCGTGGTTATGATTCGCGGACGTGTTACTTCCTGTACCTAATCTTTGAGTGGGAATGATGAATGGACCTCTATAAAAGTCGGGGCGTGTTTAATAACGGAACTAATCCACCTGCGTGTCGAGTGTGGGTGTTATTGGCTTCAATTAGGTGCTTATTTCTTGGGTTTCGTGCTTTTTCTGTTTGCCCGACACCACCACCTGCTGGATTGTAATGAATACGACACTGACGTAAGAGACTTTGACGCTCAACGACGCAAAAGAAGCATTCTATTATTAGTCATACGGTGTGAGTGCTGGATAAAAATAAGAGACTCGTAGAAATCCGGTAGATTAGAATTAAATGCGTGATTTGCTGGCAAGATCCCACGCATACTACCGCCTCTATTAGATTGTGATGCAGTTTTTCGGTGTTTGCTGGATTTGAAAATTTGCGTGGAATTGTTTTTCCCATGCGATAGAGCGAGTCATGATTATATTAGCATTTTATTTGAGAAGTCATGTTAAATGCGGTGTTTGTTTTTTACGGGTGAACGAATTAGTCGTTTCTTTTGTAGGTTAAATATACAATTGCATTAATTTAGATGTGTTTGTCAATTTCTTCTATCAGATTAATCATCACTTATTAATCTATCTCTAATCAGATTAACGATAAAAAATTCATTCTACGTATTCAAAACCATTTAAGATATATTTATTATTCAGAATTTATCTTAGATTTTTATCTCATAAAACTAGAAATGCGGCTAAAATATTCAATCACCAGTTCTGACTTATTTTCAATTAATTAATTTTAGCACTTGTATAGAAAGTGCTTATATTATATGTTTATTTTAGAATGAAATAGCAAACAATCTTTCGATAGTAAACCACAAGTAAATCAAAATACAGGATGTTTCAAAACTTCCTGTTCAATATTGAAGGGTAGGTAGGAGACACAAAACTAAATTTTATCCGTAGAGATGTCTCAAGTTTCGACTTGAATTCATAGAGGGCGCTTTGTGGCATCGCATGTGGCCCGGTTGGTTCGTTTTGGTTGTTTTTTAGAGGTTTTAAGGCGCAAGGGCCATATTTGGCCATGCTGCTCCAGACACAAGAGATACAATATCGAGTAACAGACACACACAATGAAACTGTTACTGACACAGAAGAGAATTACACCCAGGGAGGAATGCACCTGACAGGGATCGAACCTGCATAGCCTAAAACTACATGTGTCTGGAGGTCTGGTTTAGTTTCAAAAAATGAGTTGTTGCAACACTATTCTAGATTACCAGTATTCAAACATCCCAGTAGTTTCGACATATCAGGTCCTTCAAGATCCAACCAATTTTGTGAATTATGAGATATATCATCAGAAAAGTATTGCCGATTTTTAAGGACGGCGAGATACCTCATCAAGACGACCACGAGAGTCAAACCTTCTTCTTGGGACTTCTTTCCTGATGATGGTGGACGTCTTGTTCCACCAAAACGGCCGTTGACGATCTTTTACAGATTTTTCATCATTATTAGCCCTAGTTTTCAACGTTTTCCTTAACTTCTTATGACCATCATAGGTTAACGCAACCTCAATTATAATCACAATCAAAGAAAATCATTTTTTGAAAATGAATGAAACAAACGTCAGGCACTTGACTTTACGTTTTCGTCATCTGACCGTGGTTCAAAATTACGTGGCTTTGTCCTCGGAGATCTTTCTCTTGGTGGGTCGATCCCGGACCGTCGTCAATAGCCTCTTGCGTTGCTCCAGTATGACGTTAATTAAAATATACCTATACCTTTACTTTACGTCTTTCGCCATCTGGCTTCCCAAAACTCTATTACTAAAACTACAAGGATATATCAAAAAGTAAGGTGAATTTGTCTCTAAAACTCAGAGTTTTTTGTGTAGCTAATTAATTTTTTTATATGTTGCAAGTACCAAGGTGATAGAAGTGTGACGCCTTGTAGAAACTTCTACGTCAACCCGTTTGGTGCTTAGAGCAAATCAAAGATGGTGCATCGACTTGAGCATTACTCCAAGGAGGAGATGCGCGGCGTCATTCGTTTTTTATGGGCCAATGGGAAAAACATATGATATTCATCGAGAATTGTTGGAAGTCTATGGAGAGAGTGTTATGTCGCAGAAACAAGTGTACGTGTGGTGTAACGACACGAATGTGGCTGTCGTCGATGCCATGATTCGTAAAGACAGAAGAGTGAGATTACATGATATTGCAAATGCATTGAATAGCTCATATGGTTCAGTGAGCAGTATTACCACTTTGGATTACCATTTGTTTGGCCCCTGAAGAAACACCTCCGTGGGCAGCGTTTCCATACACTGGAAGAGGCACAACACTTACCTGGTTAAGGAACCTGGAGCAAGATTTCTTTGAAAAGGGCATGGATGATTGGGTGCCATGTTGGAATAAATGCTTAGACCACTATGGTTCCTTTGTCGAATAATAGTGTGATACGATTTGTCAAACATAATAAATTTTCATATATTTATCTCTGCACGTTTTTCTGTCAATCAAAATTTCACCTTACTTTTTGATACTCCTTTGTATTAAGTACAGTGTATGTGGCTAAGTGTTAAGCCGTCAAGGGTTGTCTACTATTACATACTTACATACAATACTCTCAGAAGCGTCAGAAAAAAGTCTAAAACCTAAACGATTTTTATCCTAAAGCCCTAATGGCACATGTCTTTTATATGTGTACGACCTTCATGAACTCGAGGTACTCTGGTGATTTCTTTGCCTTGGGGTTTACTGTCCTTAGTAAACACGGAGTAGAGCTCCCGGTATACCCCAACGATCATATCCTGCTTTCATCCCACTACCCTATTCCCCAATCCCTCTTTTTCCCCCTTCCAAGCCTTTTTTTATTGCCTTGTTTTTGGCGCAGATTAGCCAAATATGACTTGCACCATAAAACCTTAAAACAACCAACCTCCAAATCAAGATATTACCAATTTTGCTAATGACGAGATACCTCGTCATCAAGATATTGCCGATTGTTTTTATGATGACGAGATCCAGATCTCGCCAGTTTTCTTCTAATGACGAGATATCTTGTCCATCGACATCTAGTCAATTTTCTTCTAACGACGAGATACACCGAGAGAAAAAACCGGAGAGTTAATCACAATCAAAGAAAATCCGTTTTTGAAACCTAAACGTGTTTCCATAAGGTATGGTGTTTTAATTAATAAAAAATGCAGCTAAGTAGAGGAACTTTAAAAATGGAGAATACATTTCACGTTTTTATATTTAATAAATTTAAAGCAGTAAATATGGAAACTTTAATGACTACATACAGGATTGGACTCTCCGTTATCGATATATACATACATGTTTTTATACTAGTTTTAAACTTGGTACTCCCAAGATTTAGGAAAAAAATAGCCGAACTTGTGTCAAAAAATTATAGATGCCCTTCAGTAAAAATTATTCAAAACAAGTTCCACACCACGCCAACGTGAGGACATTTGAGGCCACGACAGATTTCATATGCACCAGCCATCTTTGGGCACGAGGATCTTTGGTTTAATTCGAACTCCCAACCCTCCGGTTGGTAATCCGTTATTCTACCACCCGTGGCCCAAAATGAGTTTCGTATCTCAAAGATTTCACCTACCCCTACCACGCAAACCTTGCTGTACTTATTCCTCGATACCTACATGCGAGTTCCTTCGATACAAAAACTTCAAACCGCTCCCGAGGATAATTAAAAGCTGCGTGACTCAGGAAAGAACACCGTACCTAGATTTCCCAAAGGTCTGCTCCTCCGCTAATCTAGTTCCCGATAAGCCTACATTTCTCGATCTCCCTCTGTCAGCTGGAGATTAGGTTGGCCTCAGGAGACTGATTGCAAGAAGCGCTAACTACTCTGATCCAGAGGAGCATCTGGGAGCGATGATTTGGGTTTCGATTTTCTGAGTCTACCTCTTGAAATCCGACCGGGTACAAATGGGAGAGGTGGAGAAGTATCCCGATCGGTTGGTTAAACGTCGGTTGAGGGACAAGGAAAGCGAAACACTTAGTTTCATTTCATTACACTGTATTGGAGTAAGTGTTGTAGGTGTGTCTTAAGCGGATGTGATTGTTGGTATCGAGTCTGCCTTTGAGTGCTGTCCGTTTTATGTGACTGGGATGTCATGCACGGTACCTATAAAACACGGAAAACTCATTTTTACCGAACATTTCCATTGCAATAGCTATAACTATAATACAATACATATAATAACTTCTAAAGTCCGGAGGAGGATCTGTGAGCGATGATTTGGGTTCCGATTTTCTGAGTCTACCTCTTGAAATCTGACCGGGTACAAAGTGGAAATGTATCCTGATAGTTGGCTAAACGTCGTTTGAGCGACAAGGAAAGCACTTAGTTTCATTTCATTACACTGGATTGGAGTAAGTGTTTTAGATGTGTCTTAAGCCTATGTGATTGTTGGTATCGAGTCTGCCTTGGAGTGCTGTCTATTTTATGTGATTAGGATGTCATGCTTGGTATTTATAATACACGGAAAACTCATTTATAGAGAACATTTCTATTGTAATAATTATATAATACGTCAATCAATTGCTGAAATTTGTAGATTCATCGATATTTTAAATGTCCTAAAATACTCTAGGTATTTTATTTTAGTGTCGAAGTTTTATACAAACATTTCATTGACTTTTGGAACTCGTATTAACATTTTGAATTAAATTGATTTTTGAATACTAACATTAACTTTTGGAATTATATTAGTTGTCATATGTTTACTTCTTTAATTAAGGTCGTCGTGGTGCAGTGGATATTCCACTGCGCTCACAAGAGTTCAGGCGGCGCAGATTCGATTACTCTCAAGTGCATTCCTCCCTATGTTTATTGCTCTCTACTGTGTCAGTAAAACTTTCATTGAGTGTGTCTATTACTTGATATTGCATGTATTATATCTGGAGCAGCATGGTCAAATATGTCCCGCTTGAGCCATAAAACCCCGAAACCAACCAACTTCGTTTATTCATTTCTCGGTTGCTTGGTTTCCTGTCAAGTTTCAAACCTGTCTAAGCTGCATTAAATAATGTTTTTACCATCAAGTATATAGATACATTTTTTAAAACTAAATTAAAATATCGTTTGTAATACAACACTAGTATTTGAACATTTCAAAGCAAATATCGAGTCTTTCAAAGTAAATTCTAAATCAAAATTGAAAATTGGAGGTGCTTGAACTCTATGTCATGCGTGGGCACACGAACATCAAGGGCCATCAATACAGACTCATTATGATCAAAATAAATACGCAATATAAATATACCTTGTGTATTGAAACCAACATTTTAAACAAACTTCGATCTCTTTGGTAACAGCTTCCAAGAAGATCCAATGGCGTTTACTCATTTCCGAACATCGTGAAAGAAAAAACTCAAAGCTAAATTAATTTTGGAAATCTATTGACATTCCTCTAAGGTAAACCACTACATTCAATCCTTTCCTTTCAGGTAATCCAATTATACCTGTCTTTTTACACCCACCATTTTCCCCAATCTTTGAGAGCTTGCGAGATATGGCTTACCAGAGCATCGCCATATTTCAGAATTTATTCAAGAGTTACGCTCCTCCAATTGAACGAGGCCAAAGAGCCGAAGCTTGTACCGTCACAAAAGAAGGTAATCCGAGCAAGAAAATTGAACTGTTTCTCGTCCGTTTCCAGAGACATGAAAGTTAATTTTGTGGTAATGCGATTCTCAAAAGTTTCTGTACCTTTACGAGAGGCTTTTACTCCTAAGCTAGATGTAGTTGGTATTGTTTCTAAGCAC
Organism: Meta bourneti; assembly: GCA_933210815.1. Classification (NCBI taxonomy): domain Eukaryota; kingdom Metazoa; phylum Arthropoda; class Arachnida; order Araneae; family Tetragnathidae; genus Meta; species Meta bourneti. The sequence goes on from OW119926.1 coordinate 94,895,132, forward strand.
AACGTATTTATGTACGCATTCTGAACGTAATATCAGTTGGCTTTTTTTCTAATGCGATTTCAGCGCTTCGCCAATACAAATTCCAAAGGATAAACTTAGGTATGTAGGTATTTAATTAAAGTTGGAGCAACAGAACGACTGTCCGGGGTCAATCTCGAAAGGAAAGATCCGAGGATAACACCACGCAATTTTGAACCACGGTCAGATGACGAGGTCACACCTGAGCTGGCTCCCCACTCTCCAAACTTCTACACCACAGAAACGTGAGGACAGTTGAGGTCACGATAGATTTAAAGTACACCAGCCTCCTTTGTACATGACGGTCTTTGGTTAGATTCGATCTCGCAACCCTCCCGTTGCTAATCCGCTACTCTTCCAACCGGGCTACCGCGGCCTGGATGTTCTCAGAATTGATGTAAGATAGTTGATTGAACAACCCCTATTATATTAAACGCGAAACATTTTCAAAACGGCGATAAACCTTATTTGAATGTAGCCCCGCATTGTATCATTCTAGAGCATTTGAATAGCAGAAGTAAAATCTTCGCTGACCGTCTGGTTTGTTTATTTACACAGTAAATCTCTCTCACGGGACATGTACCAACTGAGCCCGGCGGCCCCTCGGTTCAGTTCAATCAACCGTCATCTAACTGTAATTTGATTTGGTTTGTCAAATCAAATTAGTTATTTAGTATTTTTCACTTGCGAACTGTCATTCTTAGCTGCGAAAGGGTAATTTATATCGCTGCCAATAGCCTAAAGTATATTATGAACCACTGATAACATCCCTAATTTGACTAATATTTACAAGCAAAAAGGGGTAAAAGCAACACAATTAACAATTAAAGAGTTTATTTACAAATAAAGGGGGAATATTTACAGATTAAGAATAGTTAACAATTTCACCTTCATCGTTAGACATGACCGTACGCCATCCTCTTCTTGCGTCATAGTTCAGCACCTGTCTCTGGACTCTCTGGGAAATTCGTCCTAAAACAGTCTGTCTAGACTTGGCGGCGCTTCTTCATTTCCTGTATTAAACACAGGGAGTGGCAGATGGAATGCTGATCTTTAAAATATTACCCACACTCGTCCATCTTGACATAGCCAGGACCTCCGGCTATACACGAAATGAGAGTAGGACATCATCACTACCTGGAAAACATAAAAGGAAAAGAGAAAGAAAGCTAAAGAAAAATGTCAGAGTTGAGTTTGTTTGGGATGCTCTTGCACATTTTTTCACGATGCAGCACTTTTGTACAACGGTGGGTTGATTTCAGCGTCTTCGTGCAGCGTTCTGTTGAAAAGCATCGTTTCGACGTGTGCAGTGGTAAACATCGTTACTGAAGGTTTTCTTCGCGTGGCCGTCTTGAGTAGAAGTTGCATTCGTCGTTGCCTTGAATCATGTACGTCGTGGAGTTCTGCATCGTAAAAATCGATAACACAAAAATACTAAAGTTGATTGAAAAAGAAATATATAAATTGAACAGTTCAGTTTGTGCTGTTTTTCTTCGTTTGTTGAACTGGCGTGTATTTTCCGCTTGAATTTTTAAGATGTTTTGTTTGGCTTCACCGCGAAGAATGAGTTTATCGTTCATCGTGGCTTGTAGGTATTCATCTTCTAATATTTGTTTGATTTGGATGTCATCTTTAGTTTTCATTTTTACGTCAAGGTGTTGGAATCTGAATCGGTGTTTTCTCGAGATTTTTTGTCGTGTCTGCAAATTTGAACAGTGTTTGCACATAATATTTTGTTTGTACTCTTATGGTACCGTTTGTAAAATTAAAATTTACTTGATCGAGAATGTCCATTCCAATCACAAAATTATTGCATGTCTGTAAGAACGTAAACATTTGTCGGTGTAATGACATCATCAATACGAATTTGGGCATTGAAATATCCAATAGGAGTAATTTTATCACCACTTATACCCATTAATGATATATTGTCTGTGATCATTGTAGTGTTTTCGAGCGTGTCGTATAATTCTTTGTTGATCATTGTCACCTCGCTAACTGTGTCAATTAAGGCAATGTTTTCTGAACCGTTGAGGATAACATTCTTTTGAAGTTTTCGGGAATCCGCAATTACAATAGCCTTTACTTCAGGTGTTCTGGGACAGTCTCTTGCAATGTGTCAATTAAAATAATTACATTTAAAACATTTCTTGCCTTTTAACTTGTCGGGACAATCAAAAGATTTGTGTTCCGTTTTCCCACAATTGTAACATCTATTTTCATTTGTCGTAGGTCGTAGACTTGCATTCTTGTTGTGCGAGTGTTCTATTTTCCACGAATTATTTTTTGGTTCGTTAAAACGAAGCTTCGGAGTATCGAAATATCGTGGTTGAATGTTTTTAAAGGTGTTTGGTCGTTTTCCATGAACAGAAATTTTCTCATATATCTTTAATTTTTCTTTAAATTCGCAAAAGATTTTTGGCACCATAGAAAGCAATTTGTTATTATTTTCAGGAATACCGGCAATTACATATTCGATGAGAGAGGCTTCATCAATATTTTGAATGACTAGCAATTTGTCCCATTGCAATTAAATATTCAGAAAGTGACTCAGTAATTTTAAGTTTACGGGATCTTAAAATTTTATGTATGTCAATCGATGATACAACTGAGAACTAAATTCCAAAAGTAATTGTTCTTTCAATTTATCAAAAGTAAAAATTTGTTTCAAAGTTGATACATACAGTTTGGCAGGATCAGACTAATGCTTTCTTAGTAAACAAAATTTTTTGTTGATCGGAGGTGATATTATGAAAAGTAAACATTTCTTCTATCTCATCCAAAAATAAATCTATAGAATATGTATATCTTCCGTTAAATACGCGAAGAGTTATAACCAATATCTTTCAATGAAAAAACACTCTACCTTGAGCAGGCATAGGCAAACACGCTTGAAAAGAATTTGCTGCAACAGGAAGTGGAATACTTTTTCGCTGAGCGTGAATCACAGGTTCGTTTAAAGAAAAAGACTGTTCTTCGTTTTGATTAAACATGGGATGGGGTAAGCCAGAATTACTGATGTTTTGATTAACGGGTTGTTGATACATAATTGTTCCGTTTTTGAATGAATCATCATGGGAAATTATTTCAGCCGTTGTGTTGGGACGAGAATTTGTTTCGTCTTCACTTTCGTCAGCGTCAGAATTGGATTGCGCACTTTGATCTAGGTTTAAATTAGATAATTCAAACAAGATTCGATCAGTTAGTTCGTCATTATCAGCTGTTACTTCAAGGCGTAGAATATTGGCAATTGAAATAAGATCGGGCAAAGAGAATTTTTCAAGAACTGTTTCTTTTTTCAACTTTAGATCACAATCGGATGGAAGGCCAGAAAATTTTCTCAAATCTGATCTGTTAAGTCTTCCATTGTCTGTTTCAAATACCAAAGAATGAAAAAGTTCGATATTTTTGGTAGAGGCTGATTTTATGCTTTCGCGCATCCTGGGGAATGGGAAAAGAAGAGATCACTACGGTACCTCGGGTCCATGAAGTCAATACACACTTAACCTTCTATGTGGTTTCGAAGAGATATCTCGTTCATCAAGATCTGACCTATTTTTCTAATGACGAAATATTAAGATATTGTGAATTTTTTATAATGATGAGATCAAGATCTGGTCAGTTTTGCTAATGACGAGAAACCTCGCGAGACAACCCCCAAGAGGGTTGAAGATATACCTTGAGGGCCATCTGTTGACAAAGGGGACAGGAAAAGGCCAACACTTTGTTTCATTTTTCCACCTAACTGATATAGTGGCCATAAAGGTTGTCTGCCACTCAGTAGGCCACGGGTTCGAATTCCGGTTTGTAAGCACATGGATGTCAGTTATTTTCATTGTTAGGAGTAGTGGCTACTCACTTATTGGGTGAGACTCCACTACTCATAACAAGGCTCATCACAAATAGCCATCAATTCGCTCTTTATAGTACAGCAGCTTGTCCATTTTTGGATCTTGTGCCATAAAATCCAAACCAACCAATCTTACAGTACAGAAGACCGAGATGACAGTGGTCGAGTTTTGAAAAAAAATTTCGTATCATTACACTGATTTGGAGTGAGTGTTGTTTTCATTACACTGATTTGGATTGAGTGTTGTTTTCATTCCACTGCTTTGGAGTGAGTGTTGTTTTCATTACACTGATTTGGAGTGAGTGTTTTCATTACACTGAATTGGAGTGAGTGTTGTTTTCATTACACTAATTGGGTTTGGTTGTCCCTCTACGCTCGTTTTGTACTACACGTAAGGAAACTTTGTTAGTAAGGTGTCTGCCTCCGAGTTTTGTCTGTTTTATTTTAATAAATTTAAATTTATCATTCATTTAAATAAATTTACAGTCAGTTAAATAAATTTACGTATAATTCACAAAATCCACATTTTTACAAAAAATTGTATACAAAATTGAAACATTTTTCAATTTCTCTACTGTTTCAGAACAGTCAAGAGATTATCACCAACCATAGATATTATCTTGGACAGTTTCGAATCGTTAACATTTTTTTATTGTGTTAACATTTGGAAAGTAATTTTACTATTTGGAATTATAGTTAGTTATATGGAATGTATTAGTTTGTTATAATTATGTTAGTTTGGAATTATAGTAGTTACATTTCTTTATTTCGTTTTAGTGTCGTCTTTTAGCCTTCGTCTAGCTTTGTTTTGGGTTCTGTTTTCCGCTTAGTTATCAATTTTTTGCTAAACTAAACCTGGCAGACTAGGCAAAGACCTATGGTTTAAAATGGATTACGTAGCGAATATAAATGCTCAGACCAGGTTTATACCTATTGCCTGCCGAACCCTGCTCCAGAAGGGCTCGAAAACTGCTCAAAGTTTTGAATGTTTTGTCTGTATGTAACCCACAGAGACATAGAGAAAGACAGTGGGCACAGACACAGAAACAAATAAATTAGTTACAGTTTTCTGTACATCATAAATTGCATCTATACACATCACCAATAGGTAAGGACCGCAATTGTTTTAAAAATGTGTGGTTCAGTAGATAAGAAGCGATTAAAAATACGATGTCCTAGTCAAAAAACTTAAAAATGGTCTGCAAGAAAATTGTCCAAAAATATCCAGAATCACAATAAAGCTTATAATTCAGAGCCCTTCTATTATAAAGCTGTTCTAAGTGCTAAAATATATGCAACAAATATTTATTTTACGTTTTTACTTTATTTCTGTAAGAAATACGAGGGTTTATACTCCATTTTGTCACTTGACATTTTGACGTTTAAAATCTATATGTAAAAATAATGTAGTGAAAAAAGGAATGAATTGAAGTTCAATATATTGTTAAATGTGACTTTGTACTTCATATAAAAATTGAGACAAATTATCATTTAGTGCTTTTTGGCCTTGTAAAATGTTTCTGGACACTCAATTAGGGGGCATCTGCACCTAGAAGGGACTAAGAACATGTAATACATAAAATAATTCAAATTTTCAAAATTCCCCATTTTTGTTTTGAAAGTGATATTAAAGTACTATGATTCCAAAAATATATAATTTATTTCGGTTTGAATTATGAAATCTACCAAAATACGATAGTTCATATTATATATGTTACTACAATGCACGTATTTACAATTTTTTATTCTTCTCTAGTTGTGTTTTTGCAACATTTCGGTACACTTTTTAAAAATATTCAAAGTAGAAAATTGTTGTTTTCTATATTTTACAAACTTGTTTCAAATAAAAATACTTAGAACAGGGTTCTCACTCTTCAAGTAAAAATATGACATAAATTGTGATAGATTAACCCAGGAGTGCACCTATAAAGCATTGTTTTGGTCTCACGGACAATTTTAAAGGCATCAATTTTTACCTAAAGTGTAAGTATTATAACATCAATTTTGGTGAGTTAACCTTTTACGAGTTTCCTTGACCTTTGTTTTTAAATGCAGGTGAAAAGAAATATGCTGTATTCTTCTAAAAATAAGGGATTTTTTAAACATTTAAGGACTTCCAGAAAATATTCACGCTATTTAAGAGCCCTTATAAACGAAAATAAAAAAAAATCAGGCCTACTTAAGGCTATTTAACCTTCCTGGTGGTTGTCTCGAAAATATATCTCCTCATCAGCAAAACTGACGAGATTTTGATGGACGAGATATCTCGTCATTAGAAGAAAACTGACCAGATCTTGATCTCATCATCATAAAAAGAATCGGCAATATCTTATGACGAGTTATCTCGTCATAAGCGGAATTGGTCAGACCTCGGTGGGCGATATATCGCGGCAAAACCACTTGGAGGTTTAAAGTTCTTTAAATTATAGATGTTAGTGGACGATTTAAAAACTCAATACTCACTTCACTTTTTTAAGAGACTTTCGTAAATTTGACATCATCTCCAAGTAGTGCTTAAAGGGTCATGTGTCCAAAAAACTGGCATTGTAGAAATCATTTGAAATCTATATTTAACAGTATCATAGCGAACACGGAATTATATATATGTAGTCTTTTATATTTCATTTGTAATTTAAATATTCCTATAAAAATTTAGCTAATAAAGTTATTATTTTTACAGTTTCAAGCTTTTAGAATTATCTTTGCTCGGTGTATTTAGGCATTCACTCTATGCCAAATAAAAAAATACATTGGCATGAAGCTTTCCCAACCTACTTAGGACCAAGATAGAGAGTGGGTGGTGTCAAAATTGAGCGCTTATTTTTACGCCGTGAAGGAGTTCTCTCGGCAATCACTGGCTTAATTAAGCTCTCTCTCTCTCTTTTGAAATGAGCAACTTTGCTATTTTGCCTCGTGCAGGGGGAAGAACGCAATTAAGATGTCGACAACCCACGTTCTTTGGAATAAAAGCGAAAATAATCATTTCTCCCTTTTAAGAGCAAGATAATGCTCTTTGCCACGTGCTGCTCGTAAAGCATCGATTTCTCTTTTGACCTAGTAATAAACATTGTATGGATTATTGGTTGGAAGTAAATCATCATTGTCCGAAATTTTATACATGCAGGATGTTTCAGAACTTTTTGTACTCATTTCAAGGGAAGGAAAATTACACCAAATTAATAAAGCATTTGTCTTTTAAGATAGACGCCATGTTATCTATCCATTTGAAATTGCTTCCCACCATTTAATGTACATTCGCCGTAAAACAACATTTACAGGTTAATAGCAGAATTAAAGTGTATCACTGCAGACCTTGATTTTTAAAGAATCTTTTTAAAATTCAAGCATGCAAATATTCAAGATTCAGGAAATAATTGAAGTGAAAATTTGTATAAAAATAAACATATGAAGATAAAAATATGAAAGACCAGTTATGAACTTATGGATACTTCTGAAATAACTTCCCACCATTTAAAGTTTAGTTGTCGTAAAACAACATTTACAGATTAATTTCAATAAATTAATTTAAGTGGATCATTTCAGGATTTTTCTGTTTGTTTTAAAGAATATTTTTAATTATGCATGTGAATATTCCAATTTCAGGAAAAAATTGAATCGTAAATACTTAAAAAAATGAAAATATAAAATATAAATAATGGACAAATTGGGGAATCGTTCCACCCCTCCTATCCTTATTGGACAACTTATGAACCCATTATAGAATATTTCCTAAAATAGCTTCCCACCATTTAATGTCTATTCGCCGTAAAGCAACATTTACAGAGTAAACAAAATTATTTTAGTGGATGGTTTGTAATCCTTATTATAACTATTAATAATAATTCTCAGTGATAAATATCACTGAGAGGGCTATAAATAATCTTTTTATAATTTATGCATATAAATATTCAAATTTCAGGAATTAACTGAATTGAAAATAAATAAAGACAACAATAAATTTTAAGTATATCGACGGCTAACGAGTCGAAACTCGTAAACTGACACTTTTTTTGGAGATGTTAAATGCCTATTTCCTATGATGAGAAGCACTTTGTCACATTGTAATATGTTCAAAGATTGTATAACACTATCAAATTGCTTATAATTTTCCCCAAAAAATATATTTTAATAATTATTATTTAAAGAGCTGTACAGTAAAAGAGTACGATATTTCGTGCGATAACCCGCCTGATGGTTGTCCAGATGAGATATCGCGCCATTAGAAAAATTGGTAAGGTCTTGATGGACGAGATATCTCGTTATCAGAAAAAATGACCAGATATTGATCTCGTCATCATAAAAAAATTGGCACTATCTTGATCACGTGAAACCTCGTCATTAGAGAAATCGGTTAGATTGATTAGATCTTGATGGACAAGATGTTTCCTCTAAACCACTTGGAGAGTTAATAAGTTTCTGCTCTAAACCGACGAAATCCTTTTAATAAAGAAATTATTTTTCCAGTTGTGGGGCGGCAAAATATTGGAATGATACGCATAATCCAGATAACAACAAACAACTCGTCTTTGAGCTCCTAATATGATTTAACTCGATATGAATTAATGATATGTTTACTGGGGTGAAGGTGTTGTTGAAGAGAGCATGGGAAAATATTTGTGGTATGGATTTGATATGCGATCGATCATTATTTCGCAATGGGGAAGTTATAAATATCACTGAGAGGGTAATATTCAAATGAGGGATTAAAGGGAAGTGTTGGGAGGGGGAAATGAAAGCAGGAAATAATAAAATGCCAAGGGATTTAGACTGTATGAAAAGGGGAAGATTTTATGCATGACGTACTTTTAAAGGAAAATAAATAAAAGAAAGTAAATTTTTGTAACATTATTTATTTTATCTTAAACATGTAAAATCCTGTGTCCTCACTTCGTACGCGACTTTCTTATTAAACATCAAAATCATTTTTGCTTTTCAGATATGAATCCCAATTATATTTGAACATGATTTATAACTGATTTTGAAATTCATATATGAAACATGAATATATAACTGATTTTGAAGGATGAAATTATTTTATAATTTACTAATAGGACGAAGGAAAACATTTTAGTTGGGTTTGGAAAAGAGATTGAGTTAATAAGTTGCGTTTTACATTTTCCAAACACTTTTTAAATAAATGATGCATTCTACATCCATACCTAATTTAAACACGTTTCTTATTAAAACTATATTTCTATGATAAACTGCCATGAAAATAATCGTGACATCTTTTCTGAATTATGTAATCTGAAACCAAAAAACAAATTCGAAAAATGGATTATTTGAAATCCAGAAAAACTGAAGAACAATTAGTCAAATTAGACATAAAACACAGTTTAAAAATAAGGTAAAACGGGCAACTATACCTAATTAATATCTTGCTCAACTTCAAAAAGTAATCTAATTCGTATATTTCATAATATTAATTGCAAAATATGCATAGGTTAGTGTAAGCCTTCCTTTACTCTTCAGACTCTATCAGCATCAAACTTGCTATAATTATTCATTCGATGTATTATTTGTTATGCTTTAATATTAAAATTAAATAAACTTAGACTTTATTTTTGAATTATCTCTATGAAGAAATGAACCAGTTGCCTGTGATATTGGTATTGGCATTTTAATTAATGTCACATTGAGAAACACAACGGGCAATTGGCGACGGTCAGGTATCAATCCCAAAAGGAAAGATCTGAGAACAACACCACGCACTGTGGAACCACGATCAGATGAGAGAGACGAGGCAACACCTGAGCTGGTACCCCACTCTCCAAACCTCCACACCACGCCAATGGGGAGACATTTGAGGCCACGACAGAATGAACGTGCATCAGTCCCCTTTGTACACTACGGTCTTCGGTCGGATTCGAACCCGCAACCCTCCGGTTGCTAATCCGTTTCTCTTCCAACTGGGCTATCGCGGCTCTCCAGATGTCTGAGTTCCTTTTTTATGTAAGATAAGAAATAATTTTAAAATGTCCAATCATTTGAAATCAAATCATACCAGTGTATTGTGAGATACAAATTTTATATTGGACCCATGATTGGAAAGTTTGTCTCACAAGACAACTCAATTTGGTCTTATGATGGAGGCGGGATGTTAACTTACCGTGGTTCTACTTGTCTCATCAGATTCTCTAAAAAGTTTTGCTTATCGGTGGTAGGAGTAGTTTGGTACTCCTGAGGAACCTACTTATCCATTCGGAATCAATTCTTCCCTCAAGAATATATGTCCTCAGGCTTCGATTCACCGCCTAACTCATAGGTTTAGCCTGTAAGTTTCCCGAACAGACAATCTTGATGTTTAAACATACAATTCTAAAGAAAGATTGAGACTTTCAATGTGTTTGCAAATTAAAACTTCATCGGATGAGCGATATGTCGATGCTGTAAGGTGGTGGGCTCCCAAGAGTTGTGACAATGAACACGACGAAACAGCCAAAATTACAATTAACTAACTTTTATTTAAGTTAACCGTATCAATCAGGGAATTGTATTCCTAAATAGTGGACACTGCAAACAAGGTTGGTTGTTATTAAGGTTTTTATGGCGCAAGGGCCATATTTGGCTAACTACAAACAAGGACAAATGGGATCTACTCAACGACCGGCTCTATAGAGCGCCACAAAAACACCTCTGCTCAGGTCTAGCTCTGTAACAGTCTCCTCTTGTGTCGCCAGATTCCACTGGTAGACAGTTAAACCACAGGGGGATGTCGTGAACCACTAAAACCATGGACGCAAGGAGACCACCCCAATAGAAGTTTCGGGATTTTCGGCCGATGGTGTTGACTTCTGGTCCCATTCTTGTTACTAGGGGCGTTACCAAGCGCGATATAACGTGGGGTGATTGTATCTTGTTCTATAAAATAGCACTAACTGGACAACAGAGACCAAACTGTTTCCACATTACTTAGTGTTAAATAGTAATGTTTAGTTAAATGGAATTTTAAAATAAACTAAAATATTGCTTAACATAACACCTGAATTTCAAAATATGTAAATGTAAGAAATGTAATGTAAGAATGTGTTTCAAAATTTAGTAAAAAAAATTTAGTGGTTAGTTTCAAAATTTAGATGGTCACAATCTTCAACAAATTAAAAATAAATTGACCACATCAAACAAAAACATTAACCTTTGGTTTATCGGTTAAAGCTAAAACTAAGCTTTAAATAACTTTAAGGATTAAGTCATAATATTTTTTCTTTCAGTGTCAACCAATCAGAGAAAGAATAAATTGAACGCATGAAACGAAAAGAATAAACCTTAATTTATCCATTAAAGCTAAAACTAAGCTCTAAATAAATTTAAGGATTCTGTCATAATATTTTTTCTTTCGGTGTCAACCAGAGTAGGAATAAATTCATCTCATGAAACGAAAACAACCTTTGGCTTATCAATTCAAGCTAAAACTAACCTCTAAATAAATTTAAGGATTCTATCAATATAAATTTTCTTTCAGTATCAACCAATCAGTAAGAATAAATTAACCCCATGAAACGAAGACAACAACCCTTTGATTTATCCAACTAAATGTTAACTCCAAATAACTAGGGATGATTTCACCTTAAGAATATTTCTTTTAGTGTCAGAAACATTAGTCGGGTAGTTTTCACACCATGGTCTACCAACAATAAAAACATAAATACAAACATTTGGTCAAACCAATGTGTTTTCGACGTTTCAAGGTGCAATTCTATATGTGTGGATTGGATTACAGAATCGGGCTCAACATTCCTTTAAAAGCTAATGTTCACATAAGACAGCATATTCTTCTTTTTCACCGTACTGTGGTTTACGATGGTAGATTTTTAGAAATTCCATATTCTGATTTCTTTTGAGATTTCCTTATAAAGAATTCAGAGATTCCTTCGATTCCATATGCTACGACGTAAAATAGAACAGATGATAATATTGCACTGTTACTGCTATGTTTTCGTAATTGCTTGAAGAATACGAGGGAACAATAAGAGATTGAGCCAATTATTGTCCTCAATGAATCTGAAAATTTTGTTTCAATAAAAAGAGTGAACTTACAAAAACTTTATTTCCCACATACATTTTGCTTCTCAATGCCCTTATTAATTTCGTTGCATAAATTTCTTTATACCCTCAGGATAAAAGTTTCTTTTACTAAGTAACTACTAGTAAAACAGGCGCCATTTCCTTAATCATCCTGGTGGTTGTCGACCAGCCATCTCGTTATTATAGTAACTAACCAGATCTTGATGGACGAGATATCTCGTCATGTCATTAGCAAAACTGACCAGATCTTGATGGACGAGATACCTTGTCTTTAGCAAAGCTGACCAGATCTTGATGGATGAGATATCTCGTCAACAGTAGAAAACTGAGCAGATTTGATCACGTCCTCATAAAAAATTGGCAATATCCTGATGACGAGATATCTTGTCATTATCAAAATTAGTTAGATTTTGATGGCCGAGATGTCTCGTCGAAATCACTTGGAGGGTTAAGTTATTGGTCCGACGTAAATGACTAATGTGTTTTCGTCTTCAGTCAATCACTCGTGTTTGTTTAACAGAATCTTGTCATCGATCAAATTAGTTGTAGTTAGTGTAGTAATAGTTACAGCAGTAAGTATATAGTATAGTATATAGTATAGTATATAGTATAGTATATAGTATAGTATATAGTATAGTATATAGTATAGTATATAGTATAGTATAGTATAGTATATAGTATAGTATAGTATATAGTGTAGTATATAGTGTAGTATATAGTATAGTATATAGTGTAGTATATAGTGTAGTTTATAGTATAGTATATAGCATAATATATAGTATAGTATATAGCATAATATATAGTATAGTATATAGCATAATATATAGTATATAATAGTATAGTATATAGTATATAATAGTATAGCATATAGTATAGTATATAGTATATAATAGTATAGCATATAGTATATTATAGTTAGTATATAGTAATATATATAATAGTATATAATAGTATATATAATAGTATATAGTAGTATATATAATAGTATATAGTAGTATATATAATAGTATAATCGTAGAATATATAATATAATAGTAATATAATAATATTTATATTAAGTTAGTAGTAATAGTTGTCTGCCAAATTAGTTTAGTGTATTAGTTGTCTCTCTCCCTTTCTAGCTGAGCTCTTGCATATGACGTAGGTGGTGGATGAATTCAAATCAGCAAATCAAAGCAGTTCCCTACCGCATTTACACCCGTACATATTTTACCTATTTGTAGGTTAATCTGAATAATCATGTTGAGTTGACATCAAATAGTCACTTCGAAGGTCCATGACGCAAAACCTGCTTTTTTGCACTTGAAAACATCATTATTAAACCTAATTTAAACATCGACCTTCAATGAAATAGACAACATGTGTTCGGAGTTGATGTCGTAAGATCTCAGAAGGGTAAGGCTTACGAATCGTCTTGGGCCTATTGGCTACCGAAGCGCAGACTAGTGTTTTCATTCACACTGAATAATTTCTCTAACCAGTCAGTAATTTGTCCCACATTAGGATTCATACTTATTTCCATAACCACTTCAAACAGAAAGCCAGGAAGAAATAGCATGAAGCTGCACTAGCAATTTCCGTCCAATTCATCAGACGGTCGATGAATTTAACCGTCCTGGAGGTTTACCTTTACGTGAAAAACCACCCTGTTGTGGTCAACCCTTGATACAAAATCTGTTCCAAACTATTCTAGGCAAGGAACGACTTGTTTTTCTTAATTGGATCTTCATTCCCATTGGATTAAGTAATAGGTCAGTTTCATCTGGATGTCTCATTAGCAAAACTGACCAGATCTCTGACGAGATATCTCATAGAAACCACTTAGCGGGTTGAAACAAACGTATTAGATTATTTTCACGTTATAAACAAGGCGATAAGAAGCAAGCGAATAAAATATACGATATCTGAAGGGTCGAAGTACGCTTCATCTAGAAAGACCCGCATGTTTTAACGACATCATTCCACAATGTGCAAAACACGAAAACAGTTTCAGGCCAAACTCTTTCGGACGTCCTTTTCACGCCAACGCCCCCTCAGCAACACATCCACGCTTTCCCCACTCACGCACACTCGCATACTTAATATTTAAAAGCGTCCTTTATGAAGTTCGTTTCGGAGCCGAGAATTTATAAAGGTAGTATCAAACACACCTATATACGCCACTCTTCCCCCAAAGCTACGTGAAAAATGACTGCAGCTAATCCCGTGGATAAATATCTCGCATCGTCTCGAGACACCCAATGATTTGTTTGTGCCCTGTCTGCAAACAAAACAGGGCATTATTAATCGGCCCTTTTAATGATCTGCCCGGGCTTACGACGCGGTGGACTCGCGACGCGGTCGGGTATCGGGGCGTTAAAAAACGGGCGAGTGGGGCTGGCAGATGATGCTTCTCATTCTTTTTTATGGGGCTTGAGCGCGTGTACGTCGGTTCCGGCAAATAATGTGCGTATGACCTTTACCTGGTGAGCGCAGGTAAACAGGGACGGGGAAAATTGTTTTCCAAAATAAGTGCTTGCAGTTTTTCTCTTGCTCGCTCCTCATCAAATATCGTTTTCGTGTCTTGCGTGAGAAAACCACCTGCCTATTGATCTTCCATGCAAGAAGGTACCAAGCACTGAAAAAAATTGAATTTTAATATTAGGTTGATGCAATAATTCGTGACGATTTTTTTGACGAAAATTGAAGAAAAATTTTGTTTAATAAAAATTACATTTAAAAAAAATCAATAGTGCCGTTCTTTCGATGATTTTTCTCCATCTCTTCGGTAGCTGCATAATCCCGCGCTGTTAGAAGTTCTGAGGTCCACGGTAGCCCGGTTGGAAGAGTAACGGATTAGCAATCTGAGGGTTGCGAGTTCGAATCCAACCAAAGACCGTCGAGTACAAAGGGGGCTGGTGCATGTTTAGTCTGCCGTGACCTCAAATTTCCTCACGTTGGCGTGGTGTGGAAGTTTGGAGAGAGGTGTTCACCTGAGCGATTCAGGTGTGACTTCGTCATCCGACCGTGTTTAAAAATTACGTGTTGTCGTCGGATATTTCCCATCGGGGTTGATCCGGGACTGTCACCAATAGTCCATTGTGTTGCTCCATTGCGACGTTAATTAAAATACCTACCTACATAGAAGTTCTGAGGTTTCTGGCTAAAGAACTGATCCGGGCAACGAAACTTTCTGAACCACTTAAGGCCTCTGGAATCGTCAAGAGCATCCTCACCTTACACAACGCATATCTTGTTTTACGTCTACGAAGCCTTTTTGGAAATAAAAAAGCATGTGTCAAAAATGATCCTACTTTTCTGCCATTTCTAATGCTTATCAAAATTTAAAAAACACAACCCAATAACATAATTTTTTTTCCCAAATACTCGCTGAAATTCCTTCTTTCAAACAACATCAAAACTTTACGCGTGTGAAGTAGATAACACTTAGGTTTTGCGATGAAAGGTCATCTAGCGCCACAAATAGGACGAACTTTTCCATCAACCCAACAGTCCGATTCAGATGCTGAGCGTAACTTGGCAAAGACAAAATTAAGATTTGGTAACCAAAAACAAAGATTTGTTGTTAGTCAAATTTATGTCTCACTAAAGCGGGTTATTGGCGACGTTTCGGGATCAATGCCGAAGGGAGAGATCGTGGACAACACCTCGTAGTTTCGAACCACCAAATATCGTATTAGTCTATTGCGTTAGAAAACCATCTGCCTGGTGATCTTTCTTCCCTCCCTGAGTGTATTTCTCTCTTCTGTGTTAGTAAAGCCTTCACTGTATGTCAGTTACATGATATTGTATGTCTTGTGTCAGTTACTTGATATTGTATTGTGTCTGGCGCAGCATGGCCAAATATGGCCCTTGCGCCATAAAACCCCAAAACCAACCAATCTGGTGATTTTCCATGCAGGAAGGTACCAAGGCAATACAGAAAAAAGCTTCGGATTTTAACTTTCCTGGTGGTTGTGTTGATGAGGTATTTCCTCATTACCAAAACTAATCAGGTCTTGGTGGACGAGATATCTTACCATTAGAAAAAACTCACCAGGTATTGATCTCGTCATCATACAAAAATCGGCATAGGTCATGATTAGCAAAATTAGTTAGATCTTGATGGACGAGATATCTCGTCGAAATCAGAGTGTTAATAGTTCCATTCAGAAGCCTGGCGTCCCCTAACAAAGACAAAATAAAAATTGGGTGGCGAAAAGTAATGGTTGGTTCGAAGTTGAGTTTCGGTCTCACTGGAGCTATTATGAGGGCTGTTGGTGACGGTCATGGGTCAATCGCGATGGGAGAGAACCGAGGTGAAGACGTCACAATTTTGAACCACGGTCAGATGACGAGGTCAACACCTGAGATGGCACCACCTCCTATCTTCCACGCCACACTAACGTGAATACATTTGAGGCCACGGCACATTTAACGTGCAATAGCCCCCCCCCCCTTTACATGACGGCCTTTGGTGAGCTTGAGTTTCGAACTCGCAATCTTTCTATTGCAGCCACTCTATCTACTGGGCTACCACGGCCCCGGAAAAAGATAACCATCTGTTGGTTTATTTTCGTCGCGATAAATGGCATCAGATTAAAAGAGCTCTTTAAAATGAATACTTTATTTACATTAGACAAAGATAGACAAATACACATGATTCGATATTAAAGAAACAAAAAGGTTAGGTTAGGTATTTCATTATTGTCCCACTGTAACAACAAAACGGGCTATTGGTGACGGTTCGGGGTGAATCCCGAAGGGAAAGATCCGAGTACAACACCTCGTAATTTTGAACCACGAGTGGGGTGCCAGCACAGGTGTGACGAGGTCACACCTGTGCTGGCACCCCACTCTCCAAATTTCCACACCATGCCAACATGAGGACATGTCCACGTCAGATTTATCGTGCACCAACCTCCTTTGTACACGACGATCTTTGATTCTATTTGAACTCTCAAATCCAATCAAATGTAATTGCTAATTCATTACTCTTCCAACAGGCTACCGCAGCGCAGGAAGCAAAAAGAAAATATAACCTGACATAGAGCATATAACAGCACGTCCATCCTTCCTCGAGCTCTAAAAGCAATCCTCCTCCGTACTCTTTCTCCCCACCCCCAGTGCTGCCCTTAGGATACAATTAGTCGTGGTGACCTTATATAATTGATATAACCTAAACTAAAACGGGACAAAAGATAGTGTGGTTACTTCAACGTATCCAATTCTGTACCTTCTGCAAAAAACATTAAATAGTGGAAAATAATACAATCAAATAAATAAAGCAAAAGATAACAACCTGTTTTAACCTGGTAAAACAAGCATAAAAAGTTTCATAAAATGATCAATAAAGATAAAAACAAGATGATAAAGGGGCCTATTACTATTTCGATGGAAAAGGACATTGACCATCTACAAGACTGAATGACAGAGTTTAAAGTCGGGTTCTTCCTCTTGTTTATTTTGGCGAACGGGTTTTTTCAACCGAAATACCTATTTAATAATATTTTGTTTTCTTCCTCCTCGTCAAATAGAATTAAAATATATAAATGTGAACTATAACTATTAAATGTAAATTATATATCTTAAACTATATTACTTAAATACATAAGGGACAACTTATTTATGGACAGAACTAATAGATAAACTGACAAATAGAAGTAAAATTATATACAATTCTAACAAATAGATTTGGATAGACAATGAGAAAATATATCTTAATACTAAATAGAACGACCACCTAATTGACTCTGTGCACCAAGGATAGTTGTGTTTATCGATTTGGTTTCATAAATTTTTCTGAGTTTGGCCTACGCATTAGTGTACAGGACACGTACGAAAATAAATCATCAAATGTATATACATAATCCGAATGTGTGTATTAAACCTCTAAGTGGAATTTGAACAGATATCTCTTACATCAAGCTCTGACGCACTTTGCTAACGGCGATATACCTCTTCATCAACATGATATCTTTATGACAAGATCAGTTCTGGTCAATTTTGTTCCCGTACGAGATATCTCGTCCATCAAGATCTGCTCAGTTTTGCTAATGCTCTAAACGATATGCCTAGTCGAGACGACCACCAGGAGGATTAAACTAACAGTAGCAACCAGGTCCAATCGTAAAACAAACCCTATTTAGGTTTGTTTTCGACTAAAATCACGAGGTTTGATTACTTTGCGGTGGATTCTGACCTCTCTTACACTATTCCACAAAGTAAATTAACAAACTTATTTTCATTTCTCTTTTTGACAGGGTAAACAAATATTATAGAACGTTTCCGACAAGAAGCCAGTCGATTCTTGAAAAGGAGTGAAAACGTGTTAGAAGAAGGCTGCCATACCCAAAAACAAGGATAGCGATTACCGTATGTGCATACCTCTGCCAACTCGTCAACAGTGATATCGCTTTTAATCGCTTATCTTTTCGTACCGAAAGATAAAATTAGAACCAGGATCCGAGCTAAGGATGTCAGTGTTGGAAGCACTTTGCTTACGTAATCACCAGTCCCCTAATTTAACAAGGTAGGTGTTTAATTAACGTCGAACTGGATAAACACAACGGGCTATTGACGACAGCCCAAACGAAAAGATCCGAGAATACCACGTAATTTTGAATTACGGTCAGATGACGAGGTCCCACCGAGCTGGCACCCCACTCTCCAAACTTCCACGCCTCGCCAATTTGAGGCCACGACAGGTCTAACGTGAAGTCCTCTAACTTACCATACGTAACCCTTTGTACTGGCCGCGGTAACCTGGTTGGAGGTGTCCCTGGTTTGACCCTGGTTCAAAATTACATGGTGTTTTCCTCGGATCTTTTCCTTCGGGTTTGATCCCGGATCGTCGCCAATAGCCCGTTTGGTTGTTCCCGTGTGACATTAATTAAATACCTACCTGTCCCCTTTGTACACGACTGTCCTTGGTTGAATTCAAACTCGCAACCCTCTGCTTGTTAATCCGTTATTCTTCCAACCGGTCTACCACGGCCCCCTAATTTAACTAATAGTTACCTTCAAACCACATGACTAAATTTCCAACTAGCAGGAACCGGACTATACATTTTCCCTGAGATGAATTTTCACTGCCAAACCAACCAGACGGAAAACAAAGATTTTGTACTTCGGCTATCCATATGCTCTTACATGATACATCATCATCTCACCATGTTTCAAAATTTTGAGGTGTTGTCCTAGGATTTTTCCCTTCGGGATGGATCCCGGAGTGTCGCCAATAGCCCGTTGTGGGGCTCCAGTGCGACATTAATTCAAATATTTTCCTTCCATGATCCCTATCAAGGTTACCTTAAAATGTTGCCGTTTTGGTGAATTTTGGTGTTTAGTGTAATTGACGTTGATATATCAACTATCATATATCAGAACGGAATTTATTCTTTATAATTTGATTGGCGAAACGCTGAAATTATATTAAAAAACAAACCAATTGACGTCATGTTCGGAATACATTCGGGAACTCTATTCCACCACAGAAAAACTACCACCGACTACAGAAAAACTTCTCATATTTGCAGCAACTTTAGATGAGAAGCTATGAGAAATAACTATTTTATTTCAAGTTAAAATGTCTAATACAGGGTTTTATTTAAATGTAATTCAACACTATCTACGTAACCATTTCAAAAATTCAAAGGTTCAATTCTGGTTATTAAAAAACTTTAAATTTCCTTCCCATTAAATTCTGTCCTAAAAAATACTTTTACTGTGATTACGAAACATGACAAAGATAAGGAAGATATTAAAGTATTTCGGTCGTTCTAAATGTACTGATTAATTATAATAAATTATTAATAAATTAACTGATTAATTTCATGAAAGATACTACTCAGGATAAAAATCAAAACATTTTTTTTTATTTTGCCGTTCAGTTTATTATTTAATTGGAATATCACTTTTCAAACGCTTGAACACAAGCCAGTATTTTATTTTTAAGTACTTACGAACTATCAAAAACAGTTTAATCATGAGCATAGTGTTTCAAGTAATTAAAGTTTGTTAAAAGATCATAATGAAATTTAAGAGTAGTACATTTAATCACAGGAATGTTACTTAATTCTTTTCACGAACATATTGTACGTTATGTGTCATTATTCTTTCCCTTTTTAATCTGTTTGATTCTCCAAGTGGTTTGAACGAGATAACTCGCCCATCAAGATCTGACTAATGCGTCAAATGACGAGATATCCGGTCATTTTGATGTTGACGATTTTTGATGATGACATGATCCAGATCAGGTAATTTTTTCTGATATCTCGTCCATCAAGATATGGTCAGTTTTTGTTCTAATTATAAGATACCTTGTCGAGACAACCACAAGGAGGGTTGGTTTGGGTTTTATGGCGCAAGGTTCAAAGGACAAGCTGCGCCAAACACAAGATGATGCAAACCAGTAAAAATGAATAAAAGGATAAAATTGTCTCATCAACAAAAGTGTATACTTTTAATTATACATATATCTTATTATGTGTGTGTGATTTTGAAGATATAAAAGGTACATCATAAGGAGGGTTAAAATCTTTTCGCGTCAAATAAATGCTTCATAACTTCCAGTATCAACAAGAGGAGGCAGAGAAAACAAAATCAAACCGTATTCCCATGGGAAATGAATGTCCACAAGCGCCACCTGGATGTGATAGTGGGCACTGTTCGGTTGTGCGGTCAGTTGGTCAGTTTGCACAGTGATCCGCAGTTCGCCTTGAATTGTATTGTTGGTCTCCAAATTTCAACACCGGCTGTGAAATTAAAAGTTCATCTACCGTCAAACTGTAAAATTATGGCACATAAGAATGTTCCTATTGTATTTCCTGCTCTCATGGGATCACGGTAGGGCAGTTGGAAGAATAGCGGATTAGCAACCGGAGTGTTTCGAGTTTGAAACTGGAACAACCAAATACCCTATCTCTGTCACTCATTTCTATACTTTACATTCGGATGACTCTTACAAAAGTACGTTCGTTTGTAGATATGGTTCTATTTTAATTCCCTTACCCTACAGTTTGTAGAGGAAGTTTTTGAAACGCCTTGAATAAAGTGATCATCAATTCTGTAAGTAGGTAAAATAGGTGTGTATGTTGTCAACAAGTGGTAGAAAATTAAGGCATCGGTGTAGTAAAGCGACCATGCCCTACCAGATGAGATTACAGGCAGAGTCCTAAGCGGTAGATACCAGAAGCACCCACGATATGCATAATATGCATATTAAACCTCCAAGTGCTTTCGACAACATATATTGTCCATCAAGGTTTGACCAGTTTTGCTGATGTTTAGATGAAGAGATCAAGATTCGGTTAGTTTTTTTTCTGATGACGAGGTTTCTCGTCGCTGAAAATCATGTCAGCTTTGCTAATGACGAGATACCTCGTCGAATGCGATCAACAGGAGGGCTAAATATTTTTTATTTATTTATGCCTATCTATAATAGACTACTTGAAGTATGCTTTGTAAGGAGAAAAGATGAATAAGCATACTTTCTTACGCAACATGTAACGAAGCACAAAACTAGTATAATCATACGAATGAATAGATTTAAGAAATTAGTGTTACAGTTTACTAAGAGTTTAATCTCTAAACGCTAATCCATTGAGGCTAAGGCATTGAGGAAAAATCGATGCGCGTACGATTGAATCGTATGGATTCTTTCGGAACAAGCACTCGCGGTGATGAAGAAATAACTCGAGAGCTCGTGGTGTTTTTCTGCGTGCCTAAATAATTGATTAGACGCCCCTGAAGGAAACGAAATATGGAAAGGAATCCGGAGAACAAATATGTGCATTTAAGCATCTCGATCACGCAGAACCCCGCGGGCTCGGTTCGAAGAGGGTTTGCGTGAACACCTTGCGAAGGCAGGAAAGATTTGAAAACCGATCATGCATCCTTGTAGAAATGGCAAAGGGCTACAAATT
Organism: Meta bourneti; assembly: GCA_933210815.1. Classification (NCBI taxonomy): domain Eukaryota; kingdom Metazoa; phylum Arthropoda; class Arachnida; order Araneae; family Tetragnathidae; genus Meta; species Meta bourneti. Next base: position 94,916,930 of record OW119926.1, read on the forward strand.
ACACGCTCAAGTCCAAGATTATTGCCTCCAAAATTAAGTCTCCTTTTGGTATATCTTTAAGATTAAAACTGGCCTGGATGAGGTATCTCGTCAGGAAATCTGAACGGATCTTGATGAACGAGATGTCATTAGAAGAAAGCTGACCAGATCTTGATCTGGTCAGCTTTCATCATCATCATCAAAAAGTCGGCAATATCTTGATGACATGATATCTCGTCATTAGCAAAATTGATAAGATCTTGTTGGACGAGATATCTCTTCGTAATCACTTGAAGGCTGTAAAACACTAAAGCTAACGGTGTAAATATTTGAATCATTCACTCGTTACTTTAGTGCAGGTAGTTAACTCAAATGCTGTTATGTCAACCTTAATCCGCGTCTACACGATTGTCACACCAATTGGAAGACAAGCTAGACCAAGTCCGTGGGAGTTCATGCACCATCAAAAGTCCAAGACGAGCAATGAATTAAAATACAGCAAAAAGGTAACCAGGCATTTCCAAAAGGTCGAGAAAACTGTAACCCTCCCGGTGGTTTATCTTCACTTCGAAAAGGGCCCTTTAATGACCAGCCTCTTGTTCCATAACCTGTTCCAAACTGTCACCAGTTCTGGGTAAGGAACAAATCATTTTTCCTACTTGGAATCATTCCGCTTGGATATTAAACGGTTTTGTCTCAACGATTTATCTCCCCCCCCAGGAAAATTGACTATATCTTAGACAAGATATCTCGTTGAAGTCATTTAGAGAGTCAATGTAGAGTGACCTCCGATTAATCGCGCTACCTGAGAGACAACAAAAAGTGTGATACATATCGAGGGGTGAAAACCCTGCTCGTTGGAAATTTTTCTTACCCTGATCTCTCCTGAGTAGTAGAGTAGAGGTAGGTAAGTATTTTAATTAACGTCACACTGGTGCAACACAACGGGCTATTTGTGACAGTAGAGTCTGACGTAATAGAATATCTTTAAAAAACATCATTTATAGTATTTTAAAAATTGTCAAGAATTTGAAGGCAGTTCTTGAGCCACACAGACATTCTTTCCTGTTGGCAAAGAGAACATAACTTGTCCGGTGAGAAGTCGAAAACAGATTCATCAACTCTATCCCACCAAATGGTTTCGACGAGATATCTCGACCATCAAGATCTGGCCAATTTTGTTAGTTACGAGATATCTCGTCATCAAGAATGTCAATTGAATTCTGAATGCTGAATATGTTGCCGCTTTTTGATGATGACGTGATCAAGATTAGGTCAGTTTTATCTAATGACGAGGTATCTCATCCATCAAGATCTGGTCAGTTTTGCTAATGGATACAGTCGAGATAGCCACCAGTATAGCTAGAGTAGTAATTTGAGATTCGTCTGAAATTAAAAAGCATACTTAGGCGTCTATGTTGACCACACATTTGAAGCCCCTCTCAACAGTGCAGTCTACTTGCATTTTTAACACCTGTGGTACTAGAGAAGGTACATTTAGATGCAGAAATAAAAGACTATAAGTATACTGACAACATTTTTATTTTACAGTTGACAGTAGTTGTAGGCTTTCAGTTTCACCGTAGGTGCACAAAGTTCCTTTAAAAACATTTAGGGGTTGAGAACACAAAGTTAAACCGTATTCATACAGAAATGTTTATCCGCAAGAGCAGCTGGTCAGTTTGGGAAAAGCAACAGATGGCCAGTTTGGGACGTTATCACTTGAGACGCTGTCTTTGCTCTGGAAACATGTATAATTTACGAATCCCGAAAGCTTTAAAACCCAAGAAGTGTAAAATAGGTTTTAGTCACTACGCACTTCTGACTCGATAACCACTTCTAAGGGTTGAAGAAATCATAGGAATTGCTCAAGAAAGCTAGAACTGGTTTGAACCCATTTAATAAAACAGAAGGTTGTCTTGCATAGATAACCTTTAGAGTGTTAATATTTTAGATATAGAGAACCAAACATGTTGCCAACTGCTGATAAATTCAGTGACCATCGCATTGCACACTTCGATATCTGACTTAGAAATGGACACGACAACAACATACGTTTAATGCCTCCCAAGTTAATATTATCTGTTTCTCGTAAACTATTACAAACTTCCACTTTCTTGTATTTCCGCCAATACTTTTTGTCTAGTGTAAGATTTTTTGTGTATCGTATGTTTTATGCTTAATATCATCCCTCCCGGCCACCCTTAAGGCCTTACAGATAAACTGGGTGACATGAGTCGTAAAAAACGACAGTAAAAACATGTACCACATATTCGAAATCGACTTCTTTTACCAACGAGAATGTTGATGTGCTTTTCTCTTTCACTTCTTTCATAAACAAACTTTCCCTGTCTCAGCTGAAATTCCGGATTCGTCCCACTCTTCTTTTTCGCTTCCTCCATCTTCAATGAGTGCGTGGGTGTTAAGACGCTGTTATTCCTTCTCAAGAAAGATTAAACCCATGCTACACACACTTGGAGAGCAGAAGCGAAATTTCAAATCTCATTTCGCCTCACTTTGACAAATAGGACGCTTCAGCATCCGAAGAGATGATGCAGACGCCGCACCTTCCATTCCAGAAATACTTTTTCCCATCCCGAATGCAAAATGAGCTGAATTATTTATGCTATGCAGCAGGGTCCGCGTTTATTGAAGCTATCTGGAACTGATTCTTATGCCATATCCTGAATGAACCACGGGAACAAGGCTGTCCTTTAAGTCTGCTTTCAAAGTCTGACTGCTGCTTTGAATCAGTGCTGTGTCAAGACCTGATTTGAGATGGGAGTAAGATGGATTAGTTGTGGGTGGAGACCTCGAATATAATGCGGGAGTTTTCTCAGTGTTGGAACTCCAACTCGGTTCGGATTGGATTGCTTTTTTCTCCTGATACAAGACGACTTACTGACCCTCCAAGTGGTTTCGGTGAGATATCTCGTCCATCAAGATCTGGCCTGTTTAGCTAATGACTAAATATTGGCATTTGAAAAAACTTATTTTTGAATGGCATGATACAGATTAGAAGAGGATGCCACATACTTGTGTGATCAATTTCGATTCGCAATAACTTCGAAGTTGCAATGTGTAGGGAGCCGGTTGGTAGAGCAGCGGATTAGTAACCGGAGTCTTGTGAGTTCGAAACTCGATCCAGTCAACCAAACTCGATTCAACCTCGATCCATACGTGTATGAGTGGACTGATGCGAATAAATTTGACGTAACCTCAAATATCCTCACTTTGACAAATAGGACGCTTCAGCATCCGAAGAGATGATGCAGACGCCGCACCTTCCATTCCAGAAATACTTTTTCCCATCCCGAATGCAAAATGAGCTGAATTATTTATGCTATGCAGCAGGGTCCGCGTTTATTGAAGCTATCTGGAACTGATTCTGATGCCATATCCTGAATGAACCACGGGAACGAGGCTGTCCTTTAAGTCTGCTTTCAAAGTCTGACTGCTGCTTTGAATCAGTGTTGTGTCAAGACCTGATTTGAGATGGGAGTAAGATGGATTAGTTGTGGGTGGAGACCTCGATTATAATGCGGGAGTTTTCTCAGTGTTGGAACTCCAACTCGGTTTGGATTGGATTGCTTTTTTCTCCGGATACAAGACGACTTATTAACCCTCCAATTGGTTTCGGTGAGATATCTCGTCCGTCAAGATCTGGCCTGTTTAGCTAATGACTAAATATTGGCATTTGAAAAAAAAACTTATTTTTGAAGGACAACTACGTTTTATGGTATGATACAGATTAGAAGAGGATGCCACATAATTGTGTGATCAATTTCGATTCGCAATAACTTCGAAGTTGCAATGTGTAGGGAGCCGGTTGGTAGAGCAGCGGATTAGTAACCGGAGTCTTGTGAGTTCGAAACTCGATTCAGTCAACCAAACTCGACTCAATCTTGATCCATTGTGTATGAGTGGACTGATGCGAATAAATTTGACGTAACCTCAAATATCCTCACTTTGGCGTAATGTGGGGAAATGGGGGAGTATTTTTCCCATCGGGATTGATCCCTGACCCTCACCAATAGCCGGTAACTAAAGTGGAACTACGTAAATTCAAGTACCTTCCTATCTCCTGGCAACGAGAGTGCAAGAAACTGAACTAGAAAAAACATTTAATGGAGTTAAAAAACAATTGAACAGAAAGTGAGATAAAAAAGTGCATGTACGTTGTTTTATAAATCAGAAGTTTCAAAGATGAATTGAATATTGCCTTATTGAATGTTGCATATAAGACATGAGAAATCCCTAGTGAGATAATTAACATGTAAAATAAATTGCCCTTATTTTAAAGGGACACAGTACCTTTAAGCATACAAATCAACAGGTAAAATAGACTAATTTCGGTAAACTGTATCACCAAAAGTTTTATGTGTATCATAATGAAAATTTTTTGCAGGGTTTATTTATACTTTATACTACACAATGCAGAAAAATTGGTTTTATTTTTTAAAAATTAAATAATATTTTACTAGAATTTACATAAGGTCATTTTTTAACATACTTTTTTACAAGCATAACTTGTGCGCAACGTCCTGAATCATCTTTTGCATTTTCTATAAAACTAATGGCTGATATGAGTAGCACACACAATGCTTTTATTTTAAATTAAAACCAAAAAATAGTAGTTAAGTAACACATAAATATAACAATCAATTAATATTTCACTTCATTAATTTTTTCCAAATTTTTGTTCATACTATATCAAAATTTTTTAATATATTTTTAGCTTTTGAGTAAAATTTTGGTTTCATTTTGAAGCCCTTTTGATAATCTATTTTCATTCAAAATTTCAAGAGTCTACGTTCATTAGTTGCAGAGTTATAGTGCGCGCAAGCTTGAAAATTACCATTCTGAGATAAATGCAATTAAAGTTGAAATAGTTATTTTTAGCATTCACGTGCTTCAAATAAACAAATAGATTTGTGAAATGAAAGAGTTGAGTAGTAAATATTCTGCTTATATTTGTTACAGTAAAAATATAATTATTAAACCTTTCGAAAAAAATAAATAGCATAATTCCAAACCAAAACTAAGAAACGTAAACAAACGAACAACTGAAAATAAAAATAGGTGTGTTCGAAAAATCCTCATTACGAACGAACGAATGCGAATTTTTTCATGCGATTTGTTTACCAGAATCAGAACATTTCAAACAATCTAAATAGATCAAAATTGGAAGATTTTTTTAAGGTTTTAAAAGTACTGTGCCCCCTTAATATTAAACATCAATATCGAGTACTTAAGATAATTTTACTGACAAGCTGTGTGAAAAGTATTTTCAGTATAAACGAACAAACCAGACGGGAAACGGAGATTTTACTTTCCTGTTACCCAAATATTCTCTCATAATACATATAGGAGTTTTCCTTAAACATGGTTTATCACCATTTTGGAAATTTTTGTCGTTTAATAGAATTGGCGTTGATCAATCAACTATCATATATTAATTTGGAATGCATTCTTTGGGTAGGTAAATATTTTAATAAACGTCGCACAAGAGCAACACAACAGACTATTGGTGACGGTCAGGGATCAAACTCTGTTCCTTCTTTGTGATATCTCCCGTTGCGTTGTTCCAGTACGCTCCAACTGCAAACAAAGCCATCAATCATACTTTGGTTTATTTATTGGCGACCGACGTGCTGAAATCGTACTCGAAAAATAAATCGTGACGGCACGTCCTGAATATGTACAGGAAGCGTTGCATCCCCAAAACGCTATCATCATCTACGTTTAGCCTAGGATAAAAACCTCGAATTAAAATAAAAGGAAAAATATTTATACAATTTCAATTTATTTTCTTTGACAGAAGGTGAATTTAAGAAGATAACAAATAAAACAGAAAGGCAGTAACAGATGAATGATGATGTACATTCAGTAGAAGATCGATATGCGCAAAGTTTGAGAATAGTTAAAATGAAAGTTAAGAATACTATGTTCTATGAATAAGAAATCGAGTATGAATACAAATGAAAACAATGTTGCCGCAGCATGTTTCAACTGATCTGGTTTTTGAAAGAGAGATTTAAATTAGGAATGGAAAAATAACAATAAGACCTGAACTCGGCTTACTATGAAATCCATTTCTATAAAGTAAAGAGCTTCTCGAGCTTATTATTTTTGAATAAAAACAAATCCTTAAGCTCTTCAGATTTTGAAGAGGTATTTTGTTCATCCACTTCGAAATCTGTCCCTCTTTGGGGAGTATGTATTTTTGGAATTTCGGACAGTTGGCGTCTCTAAAAGCAGGAACACTTGAAATGGTGGAAAAATATGAAGATTAATATCGTGGAACCTTTTCCTTATCATGCGAAAACTAAAAAACGCATGAAGTACCACAATCCTGGTTTCAATAATTAAAATGTTAAAATGCATGAAATGCAACATTATAGTTCTGAGATCAAAAACTGGGTACCACTTATATGTTTAAAATTCCCAAAGCTAGATATTTTTCTATTTACCATTCTTCCATTAACCCTCTGAGTGGTTCAAGCGTACATATCCGTTCAGAAACCTTCAGTCTTTCCTGAATGTCTTCTACCTATTTTTATCTTCTTGACCCATAGAATTTTTCCGTGTATCCTTCCAATCAATAGATATTGTTATTTATTCATTGTATTTGTTGACGAGGGAATAGCAACTCTATCCTACTTGAAAGTCTCGTGACGCTCAGAGCGTTAACCCTAGAAATGGTTTCGACGAGATATCTCGTCTATCAAGTGTTTACCGATTTTGCTAATGACGAGATATTTCGTCATCAAGATATTTCCAATTTTTATGATGCCGAGATCAAGATCTGGTCAGTTTTTATCTAATGACGAGATATCTCGTCCATCACGATCTGGACGGTTTAACTAATGACGAGATATCTCGTCATCAGACTATTGCTGATTTTTTTTATGATACCAATATCTCTATCTGGTCAATTTTATTCTATCCTGCCCATCAAGATCTTATGTTTTGCTCGTTTTTTCGAGATACAAATTCGAGACAACTAACAGGGGGGTTAATGAGAATTTTAAATAAAAAATCATTGAATTACCAAAAAATAGTCTGAATTTAAAGTTGGTGTCTGAAGAGATTAAGCTTAAGCAATTGGTTCTTTTCGCCTTTGTTCAATTTCTCAAGTACCACGAAATGCGTCTTGAGCTTATCCACCACAACGGAAGAAAACGAAAAACCAACCCCACCAATAAGTACTTTTCGATGGACAAAATTGCACTGCCTTTCACTCCTCTTGCTGAATTGTTGACTGGTAGACGTAATGCCAACGCGTGTACTTTCAAAAATAAGCCTGATGGCACTTCTCACAAATTCCAGATGGCGTTTGCAACAATCGCCATGCAATTCGATGTATGGTCCACGATGAACATTGATCGATGCTAATCAATTCCAACAACTGTCTGAATCTGCGATAACATAACAGTCACTGTTCCTATCCCAGCTCTACTATTAGCTGCTGCTCTGCCTCATTTCAACAATTTGCCATCTGCGCCATAGAGAAAATATAAAAGAGTGAGCAATGGCAACCTTTTTAATTGTCCAGGATCATGTGATCAGAACTAGTAGTAACGTGACCTTCTGACTACTTTCGTCTGCAGAGTAGAAACGAACATTCATCATCTGATTGGTTGACGGGATAAGAGAAGGCGGTCATCAATTGATTCCTCATTTGATTGGTCAGCCTGACATAGTTGTAGACTTTGGCGATTTCACCACTTTACTTGCCACCTTATAAAAATACGCATTCACACATCATCCTGTCCCAATATTTTTATCACCAAACGAGGAGATAAGATTCCAAATCGGCCAATCAAAGCACTTTTTTACAGAACAGTCGCCTGACTACTAGTCGACATCACGCTTTTTGAACCCATTATCAATAACAATGCTCATTCTACCTATAATTCACGTCTATGGGCAGCACTCACAGTCGATCGTTAAAGGCAATGCAAGACAGTCAAATTGTCACAATCGTAGAGTGCACGACTTTGCATTCGGAAATATACACTTTATCTTAATGCAGCTCTCAATCAGTGTGCAGACAATCAATTAGTATAGCAACTATCGAATTGTGGTGAACCTATCCATAACTACAAGAATTAACTTTCAATAATAACATACTATTTATGCCAGTATAACAAAACTCCGATATGCAGACCTTTAGGTAGACAAAGTTTCACTGTTTTTAAGAGTCTTGTTAAAAATTACCCTGGGTATTACGCGTACCACAGGCTACAATTCGCTGACTTACCCCTCCTGGGGGTTGTCTCAACGATAAATTTCATTGTTAGCAAAACTGACCAGATCTTGATGGACAAGATATCTCGTCATTAGGAAAAACTTACCAAATCTTTATCTAGTCGTCATCAAGAAATAAGCAACATCTTAATGACGAGAAATCTCGTCAGTAGCAAAATTTGTTAGACCTTGATGGACAAAATATCTCCTCGAAACTACTTTTAGGGTTAGAATCCATTGACTTGATATGAATTCCATTATTGAATTCTTCCACCATTTGACTTCTACAGTGGAAGTCATTACAGAGCCATTCCGTGAAACTGGCAGAGACCGATATTTCCCTTACTCGAAAGGATTCCAACACCGAAATATCTTCGGTAAACTATCGAAAACCGAGGATTCAAATCAATACCTTTCCAAAACAGCCCCCGAAATAATCTTCGATCACTTCGGGACACGCGTTCGGGAATTACAGTCGAGAATGATGCCGAAGACAGTGCACTTAACCACGATCAACTCAACTCCGCCTTTAATTTTCCAGACGAGAATAATTGATCAACCCCGGATTACGACAGAACGGATTCTTCACATGTTGCCACATCCAGTGCCTTAATATTTAATGCAAATATTTTGGGGAATCGGTTGCGGGCTTATGTCCAGACCTGCAATTAATTGTCTGAATTGCATCTGGAGATCCCGTGGGCGACCCCTGGGGAGGGAAGGCTTTGAATTTTCATTGGCTGCTGCAGGTGGTTATTAGGAGGAAACTTTGCGGGGAGGTTTGAGTGACATTGTTGAGTTGGATTATACTGAATCGGGATAATGAAGTGAGTTCCCTTCAGTTCGTGACATTTCACCCTTTCGTCTAATTAAAGGAAGTGAGGGTGGGTAAAAGTATATCAGTTCTGTGTGCCTATGCTCTTTTGTGTCATCACCTGCCATCGATGAATAATGTAGTTTGCATTGAAGGTGGAATTGTTGTCTTCCGTATTTGAATTTTGTTGTTTTAAAGTTCCTGGTTTTAGTGTACCCCTTTTGAAGTAAAGTGGAACGTATGGTGTATAGTTCAAAGTATGGTGTCCCATCACTTTGAACTCATTAAGACTAGGTATACAAAGGATGTTCGGACATTTTTTGAACGATTTTGATGAGCTGTAAGAAAATTGCATGCAACGAAAGAATGCTATTTTCGCAGCAGTTAAATAGTGAAAGTATAACTTATCGTCTGCTAACTCAGAGTTTTGTTAACTTTCAAAATGGCGCTTTTAAATAAGCAATGTATGGAAGGTTACGGTTCCGCTCTTTCCGAAGAGAATTATGCTTATTCAATTATTCAAAAACGCTGTAAAATTTATGGTTTTTCGATATCTAAATGTACGATAAGTAATATTATTAATGAGAAAGGAAAAGATCGATTTTTCGATACCTAAAGTACGATAAGTAATATTATTAATGAGAAAGGAAAAAACGTAAAAGTTGAAAAATACTTCCAAATACGTATCCAAAAATGAGAAGAATTTCTGAGAATATTTGTAAGATAAGATCTTTAATTTTAAAAGAATCCACCAAATCAGAAGATTATTGCAAAGTCACTAAAATGTTCAGTTTCAACTGTAAATAATATAATTAACAGTGATTTTAATCTTAAAAAGGCCATAAAATACAATGTTCATCGTCTATCTCCACGACATTTTGCAGAACGCAAGACTCGCTGCAGAATTCTGTATGAGAAGCATTTAACTGGAGAAAGATGGAAAAATGTTGTGACAGTAGACGAGGCGTGGTTGTATTTAAATTATTGCAATAATAAAGAACAATTTATTACCAAAAAAGAGGAGAAAAATTCTTAAAACGTGGTTCAAAAAATCTAAAGAAATTTTCTCTAAGGGATTTATGATTGTTGCCGGTTTTGCATATAATGGAAAATAAAAAGTAGCAAGAGTGGAAAAGAAATGTAAAAATCAACTCCCACATACTATCAAGACAATATTTTACCCCCAATATTCCAAAAAGAAATACCATATCTTTACCCACAGTGCCAACAATCAGTAGAACTGCATCAGGGTAAAGAAAGCAGCCACACATCTAAATCGACTATTAAATTCTTGGAAAAAATGGAACAAAAACTGGTATCAAGTCAATACCCTTTACTGATATTCCTGCTAAATCTCCAGATGTCTCACCCATGGACTTCTATTCTTTTGGACTTAAAAAGAGTATTATCGAAACGTCGACCGAAAACCATTCAGGGACTTTGGAAAACTGTGGAACAAGAATGGGACGAAATGCCTCTATCGATACTACAAAAGTCATTATTATCATAGAAATTAAGATGTAGAAAGATAGTTAACTATAAGGGCTATCAAATAGAATATTTAAGATGCAAAAATTTCTTATAAAAAATTGACCTTCAGTCCATTAAAATCGTTCAAAAAACAGCCTCTGTATAAACATTCTAGTATATTAAGGCTAAGATATGCAGGGTGTTCCAAAACTTCCTGTATGAAACGCGTGTTTTGTTAAATAATATATAGGTAGTGGTAGTGTTTCTACTGTAGAACGGGGGAAAACTGCATAAATAATTACAATAAGAAAAATGTATAAATAATTTTGAGTATTATCTCTTTATTACAATGCATGATTAATCAAGTATTACAATGCATTGTTTCAAAAAGTATTAGGGAAAAAGCTTTGGAGCAAAAAGTGTAGGTAATTGCTATTATATTTTGCAAATCTCAAAATAATATATGCCTTTTTTTTGTCCGATTGGGAAAAATGCAATATATACCTTTGGTGTATCAAAGAATTTTAGCAATTATTTTATGTGTGCCATGAGATGAAAAAGGTTGAAAAATACTACACTAAGGCGTAGAAATTTAATGCTAGCAAGAATGGAAACACATTTTTACTGGCATTGCCACATATAACAGTTTCACAGTTGTTGTAGACTTTCAATTTCACAGTGCTCAAAGTTTAGACCACCATCAGTTGTAGCTGATAGCGATATGGATTGTTCACAAACTGGCCAACAGCTGCGCTGCTGAACAGCACCCTCTATGAAATTAAGTCAGTGCTTACGGAGATACTCATATTTCGACTATAATGGTGTTTACTAATCACTTAATAAAAATTAATTTTACAGAAATTTAGTGTGGAACATTCATAAAAGAAAACATCTTAAGATAAAACACGCAATAAAAATATTTTTGAACCTATTTTCTCTTAGTCATTGGCTTTTTAAAATTAGCCTCTAAAATATTTTCATCACCTTCGAAACAAAAAAGTTTCTATTTAAATAATTGGTTCTCGACGAAAGCTAGAAACAGGATATGGGTGTCTTCTTCAAAGATGGAAGCATGTTATTCAAATTTCGATAATTACTTGTCGAGGTATTGCGATGTTCCATATAATTATATTGCATGCTGTTCCACATTACGTGCAATTTCCCTATAAAGTGTATGTATTTTCAGTTTAATATTACTATACTACTGGAAAAAGATTACTTGAAGAAACTTTTCTTTTCTGACAGTGTGTTTCTGTTTGCAATGAAAATCTATCTCATACAGTTATCTGTAAATATTTCATTATTTTATACTCCGGATCACATCTCATCAGATTACTTCTGTCTGAATTAACTCATTTTCATCAAGTTTCTAAAATAAATATTCTTGTTTTAATCTATCTTATATAAATTACCTGTTTTAATTCTCCTGGTGGTTCTCTTGAAGGGTATTTCGTCATTAGCCAAACTGATCAGATCTTGATGGACGAGAAGTGTAGTCATTAGAAGAAAACTGACCAGATCTTGATGAACGAGTAGTGTAGTAGTCATTAGAAGAAAACTGACCAGATCTTGATGAACGAGAAGTGTAGTCATTAGAAGAAAACTGACCAGATCTTGATGAACGAGTAGTGTAGTAGTCATTAGAAGAAAACTGACCAGATCTTGATGGACGAGAAGAGTAGTCATTAGAAGAAAACTGACCAGATCTTGATGAACGAGAAGAGTAGTCATTAGAAGAAAACTGACCAGATCTTGATGGACGAGAAGAGTAGTCATTAGAAGAAAACTGACCAGATCTTGATGAACGAGTAGTGTAGTAATCATTAGAAGAAAACTGACCAGATCTTGATGGACGAGAAGAGTAGTCATTAGAAAACTGACCAGATCTTGATGGACGAGAAGAGAAGTCATTAGAAGAAAACTTACCAGATCTTGATCTCGCCATCATAAAAAACGGCAGTATCTTGATGACGAGTCATCAAGATACATTTAGTCATTAGCAAAGATCAGATCTTAATGGACAAGATATCTTTGGGTGTAGATTTTGTGTGTAGACTTGAAGGGTAATGATTAGTTTTAGACTACTTCACATGTCAGCTCATTTGACGTTGTTTCTAATCAGTTGCTAATTATTTTTAGCCAAAAGTTTTAAAATTTTAAATTGAAATTTGGGTTCTTGTTAAGTGCAGTTTCTCAGGCAGATATTATAATATAAAACGCATGTACAAACTAACTATAACTCATATTACGATTTTCTCATTACTAATAAAGTGACAAGATTAAACTTCCGGGTGGTTCTGTCGATGAGTCATCCCGTCATTAGCAAAATTGACCAGATCGTGTTGGACGAGATATCGCATGATTTGAAAAAAACGACCAGATCTCGTCATCTTCAAAGAACGACAATATCTTCAACATTCGGAATTCAATCGTCATTCTTGATGACGAGTTAACTCGACATTAGAAAAATTGGTCAGATTTTGATGGACGAGATATCTCATCGAAACTACTTGGAGGGTTAGAATCCATTGACTTATATGAAGTTCCGTTATTGAATTCTTCCACCATTAGACTTCTACAACCGTAGTCTTTACAGAGCCATTTCATGAAACTGGCATAGTCCGATATTTCTCTTACTCTAAAGGATTCCAAGACCGAAATATCTTCGGTAAACTATCGAAAACCGAGGATTCAAATCAATACCTTTCCAAAACAGCCCCCGAAATAATCTTCGATCACTTCGGGACACGCGTTCGGGAATTACAGTCGAGAATGATGCCGAAGACAGTGCACTTAACCACGATCAACTCAACTCCGCCTTTAATTTTCCAGACGAGAATAATTGATCAACCCCGGATTACGACAGAACGGATTCATCACATGTTGCCACATCCAGTGCCTTAATATTTAATGCAAATATTTTGGGGAATCGGTTGCGGGCTTATGTCCAGACCTGCAATTAATTGTCTGAATTGCATCTGGAGATCCCGTGGGCGACCCCTGGGGAGGGAAGGCTTTGAATTTTCATTGGCTGCTGCAGGTGGTTATTAGGAGGAAACTTTGCGGGGAGGTTTGAGTGACGTTGTTGAGTTGGATTATGCTGAATCGGGATAATGAAGTGAATTCCCTTCAGTTCGTGACATTTCACCCTTTCGTCTAATTAAAGGAAGTGAGGGTGGGTAAAAGTATATCAGTTCTGTGTGCCTATGCTCTTTTGTGTCATCACCTGCCATCGATGAATAATGCAGTTTGCATTGAAGATGCAATTGTTGCCTTCCGCATTTGAATTGTTGTGTTTTAGGGTTTCTGATTTTAGTTTACCCCTTTTCAAGTAAAGTGGGACGTGTAGTGTATGCTACAATGTATGGTGTACCATCACTTTGAACTCATTAAGACTACGTATACAAAGGTTGTTCGATCATTTTTTGAACGGTTTTTATGAGCTGTAATTGTAACACCGAAGTATTTTCGGTAAACTATTGAAAACCGAGGATTGATGGACCAGATATCTCATCATTAGAAAAATTGAACTGATCTCGGTCTTATCAAGAAACGGCTAAACATTCATTAGCAAAACTTCAAAGATCTTGTTGAATACGATTTCTCGTCATTAGAAGAAACACGATGATGACAATTAGAAAACTGATGTAATCTTCATCTCCCATCATAAAACAATTTTCAATATCCTGATGATAAGATATCTCGTAATTAGCAAAACTGATCAGATCTTGATGGACGAAATATCTTTTCGAAACCACGAAGGGAGTTCATTAAATCCCGATTAGTATTTAAATTTGTGCTATCGAGATCTTGCCGAGTTATGGTATAACGGATTTTATTTCCTTATTTAATTATATCTTACTATTTTCCTAATAACTTATTTTTCTGAAAACAAATAGGTTCTTGTCTAGAGAAAACTGATTAGATCTTGATCTCGTCATCATAAAAAACTGACAATATTTTGTCTGACGATCTATCTCGTCATTAGCAAAATTATTCAGATCTTCACGAACGAAATATCTGGTCGAAACCATTTGGAGGATTGAGTATGTTGCTAAAGAAAACAGGTTGGTAGACACTTTGCTACAATAAATTCAGCAGCTATCGAGCTAAAAACCAACTCGTATTTCCCCTGTCCCTTTCTTATCCTTACGTTTCCCCAGTTAATGCACACACCTTTTTCCTTTTAACAGTTGCGTAGTGGGAGCACTTCCCCACACGGTATGTCCAGAGTCAGGCAAAGTCCCAATCGTTCTGCTCCCAGAATCTATTGTTGTCGACTCCCCCATGTGATTCCGGAGAGCAGGAACACGCCACAAAAGCTGCTCCTTCCAAGAACCCAAATAAATTACAAAAGCTTTCGGGCACTAAGTGACGTCAATTTGTTGTTGTCTTGGGTCTGCGGATAATTGTGTTTGGGAACCCCGAATGGAAGGTGCTCCGGCTTTGAAAAATCCGGGAAAAACGTCGTTTAACTTTTGACCTTTGCGCAGGGGCGGGAAAAGAGGAAAAAAACAGGACTCGGGAAAAGAAATGGGCTCGTAACGATGATGTTAAAGTTCGCATGATCACGCACTGAGGCAACAACAAAAAAATGGCGCATGGAAGGATGAGTATTCGATTGCGGTAGACTGGGAGATTGAATTAGGATGGAAAGAATTTGAGGTTTTTTCCTTGTATGTATTAAATAAGTGAGGGATTTAAATGCCAGAAAAACGTCGGAGCAATTTTAAAGTGTTCACAATTCATTCAATAAACTGATCTCGTTTGGTTTAAATTATTTTTGTCGTTTAGAAGTGATTTTTTATTGTTTATAAAAGTATATAACGCGTGTTTCTTCACGAATGGGATTGAGATAGCTTTACTTTGCATTGGAGCAGCACAACGTGCTATGGACGACGGTCTGGGATCAATCCAGAAAGGAAAGATCCACCTTGCAATTTAGAACAGATTAGTCAGATGACGAGGTCAACACTGAGCTGGCACCCCACTCTCCAAACTTCCACACCACGCCAATGTGAGGACATTTGAAGCCATGAATGATTTATTTAACGTGCACCATCCTCCTCGTACATGACGGTTTTGGATGGATCGAGTTTCGGACTCGAGGAACCTCCGGTTTTATTTGGGTTGGGAAAATGCTGATTTGCAGCAATTAGTGGTTGAAAAGCACTGGAGCAACACAACGAGCTATGATCGACGGTCCAGGATCATTCTCGAAGGGAACGATCCAAAGACACCTGAATTTTGAATCAGTCAGATGGCGAGGTAAAACCCTGAGCTATAAATGGGATTGAAATAAATCTGGTTTAAATTAATGACCATACCAACGTGAGGACATTTGAGGCCATGAATGATTGAACGTGCACCAGCCCTCACGTACACAACAGTCTCTGATTGAATCAAGTTTTGAACTCGTAACCCTCAGGTTGTTAGTCCGTAAGGCAATTCATGCGAAAGTTTTAAGTGATCAAAGTTATCTTTTTCCTCCATTTTGAGCTTTTCTTTTTCAAAATATGTTCTTTGGTAGGTATGTATTTGCATTAGAATACTGCGTAAAATTCATTCAATATACAATTGAATAGATTAGTTTAATCTGTATAGGGTAAGAGATCGCAATATGTAATCCAGCATTATCTCAACAGGTAGTTATCAAAATCTATTCGTGTAAAGGAATGTTTTAAGATAATATTTTTAAAATACAGCATTTTACCATTTCTCTTTTTTTGATTTAAATAGATGTTTGAAATTTATTTTAAAATAAACGATAAACTAAAATTACTTTTGAGTATCATGCTGTTACGCCAAGAATTCGGATTAAGGGTACCAAAATACTAGCGCCCTATATGTTTACACGAAAACCTCTCATAGATTCAGACAGTGTTAAGCATACCTTGATAGCTATGCTTTTCCATAGCTTTAAAAGAAATAAGAATAGTAATAGAAAACTGAAATTAGGGTTGATAAAAATGCTGTTGATATACTTGCTGTTTTTTTCTTGTTTCTCTTGGTCTAGCACATGCTAGACAAAGTCTATGAAGCCACTCGTCTTTAAAAAAATTCAAAACCATCAAAGGATTTTTTAAATGGTTATGGTAATCCAATCCATGGCACGAAAACAATGTGAGACGAGGAAGCCTACGAGTTCTTGCATTTAGGAAAACAGGAAAATTTTTTTGTCGATTTTGAAATTTAAGATTCTTATTATGGTCACTTCTTAATCTCAGCAAAGTCGTCTGTGATTTTGATGCCGTATTTTTAATTCCAAAGCATAGTCTGGGCGAGTTTCCTTTTCCAATCATGTGTAAGGGGTTCCCATATAATATTACTGAATATCTTGGACTTAGTGAAAATTTCCTGGGAAATAAATTGATTCAGTGACGTTATAATCTCCAAGGAACAGTCTTCAGTCAGTCCTCCCGCTATGTTTCCTTTAATGTTAATATGAGAAGAGATCCATTGAAAGTGATAATGAAATATCAACATATTTCTACATACTTTTGAGATTCACCAGAACTTCAAAGCTTGTTTTGTGTCCCTGAAAGCTCTGGAATTCCTCAAGTGCTGAATTGAGCTCCGACTGTCTGTCAAGATCAAGGTATTTCTCTTTACGACTGAAGAACTGAGGAAGCTCAGAGTCAAGTTTACAGCAGTCAATTTAATTCGAAATGCGGAGGAGAAATCTGGGTTCCTTCCTTTTAACCGAATACAGTCATTTTCACTGACAATACGTACACCACCGCCAGTGCTACCCAATTCATTACTGCTGCCATCAATATATATCTTTATATCGTTGATAGGTTGTGTCTTTGCTGTCTTCCATTCCTACACCTCAGTCTACCCTCTAACAATGAGGTTGGCCTTTGCAGACATGTATCCCTTGCGAAGACGGTTTAACTTTATGCTTCTTCCCTTCCCTTAAAGCTTGGACCGGAAGACTAGAAACACCTTCTTTTTAATGTAAATTATCATATGCTGTAAATTATCATATGCTTGGAAGGAGAGGCTTTTGTTGCGTGCTCTTACTCTCCCGAATAGTACGTGGGGGACTGTTTTCTCCGGCAATAGATTCTTGGAGTAGAACGATTGGGACTTTAGGACGATTTGAACATTACTGTGGGGAGAAAGTGCTGGCACACCGCAACAGCTTGTAAAGAAAAGAGTGCGTGCGTTGACTGGGGAAACGTAAGGATGGTTGGTAGGTTGGTAGTTGAGTTTGTTTCCCACTGGAGCAACACCTCGGGCTATGGGCGATGGTTAGGGATCAATCCTGAAAGGGGAAGATCCGTGGGCAACAACTTGTAATTCTGAACCACATTCGGATGACGAAGTCAACATCTTACCTGGCATCCAAGTCTCCAAACGCCAGTGAAGACATTTGAGGCCACGGCAGGTTTGACGTGTACCAGTCTCCACGTACACGGCAGTCGTTGCTTAGATCAAATTTCGAACTCACAACCCTCCGTTTGCTAATCCGCAAGACAATTCCTGTGAAAGTTTTAAGTGATCAGATTTTTTTCTCTTCATTTTGAGCTTTTTCCTGAAATGCGTCTTGTGGCAGGTAGATTGTTGAATTTAAGTCTCACTGGAGCAACATGACGGGTTATGTGTAACGGTCCGTGTTCAATCTAAGATCCGAGGATAAACACCTCCTCATTTTTAACTCAGATGATGACGTCAACATCTGCGCTCTTTACACATCACGTTAACATGCGGATATTTGAGGTCAAGACAGATTTAAAGTGATGCTAAATACACGACTGTCTTTAGTTGGATCACGTTTCGATATCGTAATCTACAGTTCACTTATCCTCTTCATCTCTTTTTTTGTTCGAGTTAATTTATGTTAATTTTCAGATCATTAAAATGGAATGTCAAGTTGAGAAAAATGAGCATTTTCGACACCTCCTTCTTTTTGCTTTTAATCAAGGTTCTAAGGCCGCAAAAGCTGCTCGCGACATTTGTGTTGTGTATGGAGAGGGTGTCATAGCTGAAAGAATCGCTCGTGATTGGTATGCCAAGTTCAAAAATGGAAATTTTGACCTCAAAGACGCACCTCGTTCTGGCCGTCCAGTTGAATTCGATGAAGAGCGATTAAACCAACTTTTGCACGAAAATTCGCGTCAAACGACAAGGGAACTGGCAGAGAAAATGGAATGCTCCCACACTGCTATAGAGAAGTATCTTCACTCGATGGGAAAGGTTCAGAAGTGTGGAGCATGGGTTCCGCATGCTTTAAGTGACAACAACAAAAATCAACGAGCCACAATCTCCGCTGGTTTGCTTGCTCGTCACCGCTCAACTCATGGACGCAAGCAACGATTTCTTCACCGAATCGTTACTGGCGACGAAAAATGGTGCCTGTACATTAATATGAAGCTGCGCAAGGAATGGCTTAGCCTCGGTAAACAAGTGATACCGCGCGTGAAACAAGATCTTCATCCGCGTAAAACGATGTTGTGCGTATGGTGGGACTGGGAAGGAATTATCCATTACGAATTGCTTGAACGGAACCAAACGGTCAACGCAGAACTCTATGTTCAACAGATGGAACGACTCAAAACGGCGGGAACTTAGTTACCAACCCAATATAATATAGTTTTGATTGTGAAGTTTTGGATCGCAGTTGAAAATATTTAAATATTTCACAAAATTGTCAAATAGCCAAGCAGAAATACATCGAACGTTGTCTACGGGAAAGAGCAACTCGTAGGCTTTCGATGCCCACTGAATCGACTACTGATTCTGTTCCGTCATTGTAGTGTCGTAATGAATAATGTTCAATTGGCAGGGCATTAGAAAATATTATTTGTTAAGGTGTGCGTACACACGAGATTTTTTTTTTAATTTTGAATTTAAAAGTCCAGTTTTTTACAATAGATCATTGGTTTGTGTTCGAACTCAATTCAGTGTGAAAAATTCAGATTAAGCTAATCTTTAATTATCTAATGTAGATACAATTAGCTAATTTGTATGTGTTTTGAACAGTGATATTTCAAATTCTAATTTGCTCAGAAAGACAATTCCTGTTGGAAATTATTCCTGGTATTATTCTTTATGTTTCGACCCTCCATCAAGTTGATTGAAATAATAGGTTTTTTGACAATTTTTCCACCAAGACTGAAAAAATCAAGATTTTTTCAGGAATTTCAACATTTAAAACTCAACTAAAAGGTCATTTCTTAACTAATAACTAAAGTCTAAAACATCCACTGTATTATATATATTATAATGACACAAAAATAATTATAATAGACCTATTCATTGTTGAGTTATCAATGTTTGAACACAGCATCCTATTGCACAAACACAATTCTTAAGAAATTGAGGTGAAAGTTTTGGAAGCATGTTTGTCTATGGTGACAGTACCTAACTATAACCCTTGTAACTAGAAAACTATTTCGAATACTTACAAGATCTTGGTATCGTTTTAAGTCTAAGGAGTTGGGAAGTATTTTGAATTAATAAAACAAATGTCGATATTCTGGTAAATTTTCGTGATTTCTAGTGAATACATACGCCTTAATGCATAGGCTTAGTTTCATAACAATCCGATTACAGCCAGAAATATGCACCTTGTTAACCTCAAAATATGCGTTAGAACTGAAATTTTATTGCAAAAGTGTAAATCATGGCACGATGTACGAAAATGGACGCTTCCGAAGCATTTCAGAAAAACAACCGTACTATTTTTTTTCGTGGTGCAACATCTGGAATGCCCGATAAGGGAATAGGAGCAATTTTATGGGCTCAGTTGTGGTATTTGCAGCAGGACTAAAAGCTTAGCGAGCATCGCAAAGCAATTATTTTGCAGATAAACCCCCTTTTTTCGCTGGCATAAATTTTTGTTTTTGCCAGGATACTTGTACTCCAATATTTATGTTGGGTTGCTCGACATCTAGAATTCTTCATCCTTGGTGTCAGTAAGTAGTTGAATAGTACGTTTTTCATTTATTATCAAGATAAAGAAAGAGGTAAAGCGAAATGTTAAGGGGAAGATAGTCGACAACTCAAGGAGGCGAAAAAATAACAAGTATTTCTTTTCTGTTACAAAATAAATGGAAAGATTGTAAACAATACGTACATAGTTGAAAAGTGGAAAGTTTTCATTTGTGATGAGATAAAGGGAAAGGTTAATCGAAAAATTGTCCTCATGCATACATAGTTCAAAAGTTGTTTTTCACTTATGTTTCAAACTAAAATGTAAGGTTCGTTGAAAGTTTCAAGTTGAAATAGTCGACATATTTAGTTGGAAAGAAGTTTTTAATTTATGATTCAAACTAAACTGCAGAGTTAATTGAAAGTTCAATAAAAAATAGTCGACATACATAGTTTAAAAATAGTTTTTCATTTGATTCAAACTAAAATGTAGGGTCAGTTGAGTTTCAAGGAAAAATAGTCGACATACCTACGTATAAGTTGAAAAGTAGTTTTTCATTTATGATTCAAACTAAAATGTAAGGTTCATTGAAAGTTTCAAGAAAAATAGCTGATATATGTTCTTAGCTCAGATGTCATGTTTTTATATATGATCCAATATGAAAAGGAAAAGTCAATCTAAAGGTTCAGGCGAAAATAGTCGACACTATACGTTGTTGAAAATTAGTAAGTTTTTATTTATGATCTAAGGAAAGAATGAAAGGTTAAATAAGAATAGTACAAATACGTATGTAGTTGAAAATAAGTAATTTTTTTCATTTACAATTGGAAATAAAACGGAATATTAATCTTGTTTCAAGGAAAGATTGTCGACAGACATACTTAGTCGAAAGTAGTGTTGTTTCCTTTATAATCCAAAGTAAAAGAAAAAGGCAATCGAAAGTTCAGGAGGAAATAGTCGACATACGAAGCTGAAAATTAGTAAGTTTTTTATTTATGATCTAAGAGAAAAATGAAGGATTGAATCGGAATAACCGATATTGTGCTTAGATAGGAAAGGTTGACGACATGTGTATGTAGCTGAAAAGTAGTAATTTCTTCATAAAATGGAATATTAGCCAAAATTTTAAGAAGATTTTCGACAAATATATTTTGTCGGAAAGAGTGTTTTTTATTGATGATCCAAATAAAAGAAAAAGTCAATCGAAAGGTTCAGAGGGAAATAGTCAATATTTGTAAGTAGTTGAAAATTACTAAGTTTTTTTATTTATGGTGAAAATAAAATAAGGTCTAATTAGCCCTCGTGTTGCACAAAATGCCCAGGAGTGAAATAATAAAACAGATGTAATGAAATGAATTGGAAAGGTTTAATTATTAATATTAAGTCTTTCATTTCTGATACAAAATTACGATTCGAATAAGCAAAGTCAACAACTCCATGGCATTCATCCACTTGTTTCGCTGTGCCATTTCGTTCCTATTTCTATGCCGTTTACCCCTTCTGGTGATTGTCTCGACCAAGTTTCTCATCAGTAGAAGAAAACTGACCAAATCCTGATTTCGTCATCATAAAAAAAAAGATCTCGTCATCAGCAAATTTGGTCAAATCTTGATGTATGAGCTATATCGTTGAAGCCACTCTTTGAGGATTAACTCTCCTTTGTATCAGACACATTTTACTCACAGACGTCTTTTGCTACGATGCAGTCAAATTAGGCTCATAATGAACAAACCCAGACATCAATAAAGAACGAATGGGAAAAGGATCACCTTTGATAGATTTATTCTTTGGAACCCTTTGGTAAACATAAGCTACGTATTAATCCCCGTTCTATGTCAGCAGAAGGGGCTAAATTCAAATAGAAATACCCATAGGAATAACATTCAGTGGTATTACAATCAATTACAACTAATTCAACCCGAGCAACTCCGGGTAATTCTGCTGCTTCTATACTTATGTAATAGACATCAAAGTCGTCGGAAAAATAATTTTGGATAATCACAGGTACCTATCGTTAATAAATTAGTCTTTTAAAAATTTAATTATTTCGAGTTATTAAATGGCTCTAAAAATAGAGAACTATAAACCAAATCTAATGCAAGCAACAAAAATGCATTTCTTGAAATATTTGCTCAGAACTTTTTTAATATAAATAAAGGGAAACATTGGTCCAAGAATACAGACATATTGTATGATTGCTTCAAGAAAACAAAAACAGATTTTTAAACATAATCCAAATATTTTTTTAAAAATAACAAAAAACACATTGAAAAAATTAAAATGAAGGTTTTGTCTGTTACATTATACTCGAATTTATTTCAGAGAAAAGTCTTCAAATAATTTTCAAAATAAAAAAGTTTTAGATTATTAAACCCGTTTTTAAAAAAAGTATAAATGATAATCGACAAACAAAAATATTTATGAACGAAATAATAACTTAATACAACATTTCAGTCTTAATACGAAATAAAATATTTATGTAATTATAATTAGCTTTCTGTGAAAATAAAAATAAAAATTAAAAAAATAAGCTTGATGTAGAAGTGTATGAATTAATTTCGAATTCTAATTGAATTCGGAAAATAAATTCCTAATGAAAATTTCCATTTTATAATTCTATGCTCAAAGGAAAGAAAGCTGCGAATTTCTGAAAAGTCGCAAATAATTAATAAAGTCTGGATTAGAAAAAAAGGGAATGAAATATGTCGGCGAAAATTATGTTGGTATAGTAAGAAAAACATCAGATGAAGAAAAGTTCGATTTTTATGGTAATTTTGAAAAGTAAATGGTATGTTTCCGGCTCTTATATCTAAAAATAAATATTAATACAGTCTTTTCCCCCTACGTTAGTCAAAAATGTTTATTCAAAATTTACGTTTTTAATTTCAAATACTGGCGTGAGGTATGATTAAATTCATTTCGACTTGTAAGTCGAAATGAATGAACCTTTTTAACTGTTTCTTTCTTCTGAGGTATTTGATTCATAACTCAATTTGAATTTTCCCAATCCTTTAAAATAACAAAAGTTGGAGGTAGATGTAGAATATTTTTTGTCATTTTGTATATTTTGCAACCCTAAAATAAACACGCCATTTTTTGTAAGACATTTTCTTTCTCTAAATATTGGATTAGATATTTACACAGTAAAAGTCCGTTTTCTTACAAGGGAGACTCATTAAAAGAAGCCAGTACTATCAAAAGACGAAATTTAAATTAGAATCCAAATTATTTTTTAATAAATCACAATACTTTCCTTCTATAATTTAATAGTGGCAGAATTATACTGATAGTACCACAAATTGAGCTTTTACCAATTGGAAGCTGTATTAACCATTCTAGTAAGGTGTCTCTACTAGGTATCTCGCCATTAAACTGCCCAGATCTTGTTGAATGAGCTATCTCGTCATTAGAAGAAAACAGGATCACCATCATTAGAAGAAAACTGGCCAGATCATAGTGACGTCATAATCAAAAATCGGCAATATGTTGTTGACGAGATATCTCGTCATTTCCAGAATTGGCCAGATCCTGATAGACGAGATATCTCGTCGAAACCACTTGAAGGGTTATGATCACGAGTGAGCATGGTCATGCAATGGATAATGGCGACCGCTGGATGGCCAATAGCAGTCGAGTGTGAGTCCAGGCTGGCAGTTTTCTTTAAACGAGTCTGAGCGACAGTGACGAGTGAAGTTGTGATAATAGTAGGAGCAGTATCTGTTATCCTGGAGTTTCAGACACATGTTGGAAGTAACACATACTGCATTTGCAAATTTTGCAAATGACGAACTGTTCATGGTGAACCATCCATCGAAGTCTGGGGATTGTGGCAAACGCCGTCTGTAGTTATGCTCACTGAATAGGTAGAATCGCCATCCATCGTGTCCGAAAGCGAGCGTGTTTATTATCACGTCTGCCAGGCACCAATGTAGCAGCGGGTGAGAACAACAGCTTAATTTCAACCAACCTAAAAAAACTTCGTGGTCGAGCACTGCTTTGTTTACTACTATATTGTGAGTTCCTTTTTGCAATTGTGGCTAAGTTTACTTAGCTTCTCCTTAAATTCGTACTGAGATACAGAAACATAGAAATCTTCACCATCTACAGCAAATGTGAATAAGTGGATCAATGTAACGACGTTTCGTCAAGTAAATCAAATTACAGATTCCAATACAGGCAATTGAATTTTTTAAGTGATGTGATGGAGCTTAACCCTCCAAGTGGACCAGATTCCTCGTCCAAAATATGGTCAATTTTGCTAATGACGCGATATCTCTTCTATCATGATCTGGTAAGTTTTGCTAATGACAAGATAGTTCGTCCAGACAAAACAGCCTCATTACTACAAGGGGAATGAAGGTCCAAGTAGGAGAAACACATTATTCCTTACCTAGAACTGGCAACAATTTGTAACAGGTTGTTGCATCAGAGGTGGACCACTACAGGGGGGATTTTGACTTGAAGATGAACCACCAAGAAGGTTAACACCAGTGTCGTTACTTTTCATTTTGAGGGCCCTCCGTATCCTATCGAGATAAGTGATACAACCTAAGTGATACAACTTGATGAGTGATAAGTGATACAACTTGAAAATCAAGTATATTTAACTTTTCAATTTAGTATACCTAATTTACATATTCAGAGATCATAATTAATACAGATTACATCAGCAATACAAACGATTGAAGCAACAAACGTAGATTGTAACTTTATTGAAGATATTAAAGACCAAGTAAAGGACATTTCCAAAAGAAAATTTGTACAATTTTTGGGGATTAAAAGTCGCATCGAAATTTATGGAAATGAATCAATCATGAAGCCGAAAAAACTTTTAAAAAAATTCGTAGGTTGTGTCGAGGCCACAAACTGTAGTTTTAACATGAATACTCGTGCCTGATGTTGGATTGTGGAATGAATAGAAAATTTGAACGATTGTTTATTGCGAATGTTCGACAGTTAATTTTGTGTTTGATATAAATTGTTGTTATCCAAAATTTTGTAGGGTAGTCTGTAGCTTTCGAATGATACCATTACGCAGTCCTCACTCCACTCAATCCGAAGTTACACTGGCCCAGAGTTCGCCCAGCACCGTAGAATTTCGACCTATTTTGGACCGCCAACCCTCCGCTTTCAGTGTGCCTGAGCACTCGATCCGAAGGTCGTTTCAGTTACGGACATCCTTTGTCTACATGACGCTATATTTATCTTCTGTATGTTTCTTCTAGCTATGAAATCATAATACAAAACAGTTGTAACGCTTTTTGGTAACGCTCGGCTTTTCATGCTTCCCCTTCCCAGTACTGTTTCGATTTTAAAGATGTATTCATGTCCAAAATTGGTAAGGCACTCATGAGAATTTTTGGGGACCAACCCCTTATCAAAAAATTTACAAGGCTGCGGTCAAAGGTTGAGAACCAATGCAATATAATCATCGATTTTGGAACTGATCGAATTTACAATAATAGGAAACGTGTGAAACTAATTATTAATGAGCTGATGCAGATTATTTTTTAAAATAAGGATGGATCTGCAAATTTTGTTCCCTCATTTCGCTCTGTGATCTGTATATTTTCAAATTCAATTTTAAGAAAATTATGTCTTTTGGTGGAATAGGGATATTAAAATTAAAAATTCTCTCCACGATTTGAAATTTGTCTAGAATCTGTTAGCATATTTATTAAATGTCTGCGGGTAATGTTCTGATTTGATTTCCAAGGTAGGTACAAATTTAAAGTGATATATGTAATTGAAAAAGATAAATTTCCATTTTGTTTTTCGTCATTTTTCTCAAGCTGCGATATTTCATTAACCTATTCAATTGGAAAGTAGACATCTGACTACTGAGACAAAAATATAATGATTTCATCGACTCAAGCTAAATATATCTTTTCTAGCATTAGTTTTTGAACTTTGTTTTGCTAACTGTGAATCCCATACGAAAATAAAATTATAATTGTTTGAACTAGATATTAAATTTGAATTATGATTAAGATTTAGATAAAGCATTTTATTTCGATTTTTGTCATTTTTCAAGAAGATGCGGTATTTAATTAACCAATTCAATCCGAAGGTACACACATATTTTGACTACATGAGACGAAACTAGTATTTCAACGACTGAAGATAAAATTTCTTTTTCAGCTCTATTTTAATAACTATTAATTACATGAAAAATCTAATCCAAATTTGCCTGAAGTAAAGATCAATTTTGAATTGAGTATTATGTATGAGTTATGGATTAAGGATTTAGATTTTTTAGATTTGTCATTTTTCTCAATACGCGGTATTTCATTAACCAATTCGATCAGAATCTACACATTGACTACGTGTGACAAAAATATAATTGATTTAAAGACAAATACCCTCATAATTTGTTTTTAACTTTGTTTTGATAACACTTACGACTCATGTGAATATGAAAAACCAAAGTACTTAGATAAATTAATATCTAAACTTAAAGCTCTGATTACGAAAGTATAAGTATGAGAAATGCACTTGGTATTTAAAATAAGCACATGTTCGAGTGTGAATAACTAAACTTAGTAGAACTTACTTAGTAGAACGTGCCTTAGAATATTTGGCAATTTTAGCCTTAATTCACTGTTTTCATTCAAGATCACGTATTGTCACGTAATTGCCTCGTGTAGACGCGAGATAATTCACTTCGATTTAATTAACTTCAGTAGAATTCCTGTAATGTCATTCCATTCTAAGAAGGAATGACAATAAATTCAAATTAAAGTGTAATTCTAAGCAGATACAGAATAATAAAAATCTTATTTCAATTAGTTTTCCGATTTGATTAGTTTTGTAATGACGGGCCTAGGGATGCAATCATTATAAATACTCACTCGAACTCCCTAAATTGATTTGAATTTATTTGAATAACAAGTGGATACTATTTTCAAACGAATTCTAAATCCCACTCCTCGAATCCAAGAAATTTTCCTGCTTATGCAAATGCCATCGATATAAAACGATGTAAACATATTTTCAAACTGAAAACAAAATGGAATTCAATTTTTCATGCACAATAACTCATGAGATTCTCTTTCAGGGAAGCATTGTTAATTTGTTTCTGCGTAAAATTCGGCCAAGTATTCCGAGTACTCGACAATTCACCACTTAGGAATTTATTAATTTAATTACTCGGGAATTTGTGTTCTGAGAATCGTTTCGAACTGAAAAAGTTATTGTTTTATTTTCTTTCTTCTATTGGACCTTTGATCATGTTCGTTGTAATTCACTTCAGTTTAGTTTCAGCGTCATTTTGGACTTTGTCATGCGTTTTTCTTAAAAAATGGGATCACGACCATAGTTCAATCCTGTCGAATGTTGTAGCATCACTCTAAAATGTTGTTCGTGCAATATTGTTGAAATAATATTTCTTCGTATTCATAAAATTTAAAGTTTTCTTTTATTTCCTTAAAAGTCAGCCTCTTAAAGTAAATATTTATATTGATTCTCAGGCTGCAATTCTAGCAATTACAAAATGCTTCACCAGTTTTGATCTTCTTTTGAAAAAATAGCCCTTTTAATATTAAGTTTCAATAAAAATTATAAAATAAATTTTCAATGGATACCATCACATGTTGGCATTCCGAGCAATGAGAGAGCTGACTTATTGGCAAAACTTATTAACGTGCTGATCATCTCCAGTACCCTTTCATCACTGGTACCTCAGTGGTACACCAGGAGCTGCTTGCCTTAAATCTGTCCCGGAAAACTTCCTCTATGCTTTCCAGGCTCCGATCTGGCGGTTTGAAGAATGTTATGTTCATGGTTTTCTAGAAATACCTTCCCACATGTATAAAGTGAGGTTTATTACCAACCTCTCCCTCACACATCCTGAATTGCATTTGAGCCATACATGAAGACTTTTTTTAAGGACCCATCTGCCATTGCCCCAAAAAGTTTTTTGCACAGACTCAATGGCTTAGTGTAATTTGTTTTTTTACACTGGAATAAGAAAGAAGAAAGTTCCTTACTTTGTTCATGAGAAATTAGTTTCTTTGAAAATTAGTGAAAAATAAAAAAAATTTGGTCGGCTGTGTGGTGGAAGTAAACCGTAGTTTTGACACGAATACTCGGGCCTGGTGTTAGATTGTGGAATGAATGAAACAGACATAGGAAGTTTAAACGATTGTTTATTGTGAATATTCAACAACTAATTTACAGTTTGGAGGCTTAAAATAGCAGTTTGATATTAATATTTCAAACTAATTTTATGAATTAAAGGCCTGTGATTGTAGCGTAGGTTCGGTATCTTTCGAATGACACCACAGTAATCACTCCATTTAATCCAAGGTTAACACTGGCCTAAAACTCTCCCAGCATCGTAGAATTTTGACATATTGTTGACCCCCTCCTCGCCTCAGTGCTCCTGTCATTCGGTCGGAAGGTCATATCAGGTACGGAACCCTTTGTCTACGCAACGCTATATTTGTCTGCTGAGGAATTTCTACAAAGGAGTATCAAAAAGTAAGGTGGATTTTTGTTTGACAGAAAAACGTGCAGAGATAAATATATGAAAATTTATTATGTTTGACAAATCGTATCACACTATCATTCGACAGAGGAACCATAGTGGTCTAAGCATTTATTCCAACGTGGCACCCAATCATCCATGCCCTTTTCAAAGAATTCTTGCTCCAGGTTCCCTAACCAGGTAAGTGTAGCCTGTTGTGCCTCTTCCAATATATGGAAACGCTGCCCACGGAGGTGTTTCTTCAGGGGGCCAAACAAATGGTAATCCGAAGGATCTAAATCAGGGCTATACGGAGGATGGTCAAGATTTTCCCACCTTCGATACTGCTCACTGAACCATATGAGCTATTCAATGCATTTGCAATGTCATGCAACCTCACTCATCTGTCTTCACGAATCATGGCATCGACGACAGCCGATTCGTGTCGATGATGGACGTTGCTGGTCTGCCACTTCTGTCATCATCTGTCACAGTACTACCACTTGCAAATGCGTTACACCACACGTACACTTGTTTCTGCGACATAAACTTTCTCCATAGACTGCCAACAATTCTCGATGAATATCACATGTTTTTTCCCCTTGGCCCATAAAAAACGAATGACACCGCGCACCTCCTCCTTGGAGTAATGCTCAAGTCGATGCGCCATCTTTGATTTGCTCTAAGCACCAAACGGGTTGACGTAGAAGTTTCTACAAGCCGTCACACTTCTATCACCTTGGTACTTGCAACATGTAAAAAAATTAATTAGCTACACAAAAAACTCTGAGTGTTTTAGAGACAAATTCACCTTACTTTTTGATATAACCTTGTAGTTCTGAACGCTATATGGTGCTTCTGGATGTTATTCTAGTTCTCAAATTATGAAATTTAAAATTTAGCTATATTCGACTCAATTATCACCTAGTTTTCCTCGTGTACAATTGTTGTCCAGTATTAACTATAGCGTAATTCGTTATATTTCGAATGACACTACCTACGCAGTGACACTACTACTCCAGTGACACTAGCCGAAAGCTCGCCTAGCACAGCATAATTTCGACATGTTACCGACCCCCGTGTTCAGTGTGTCTGCTCACTTGGTCCGAAGGTCCTGTCAAGTAAGGACATCCTTTGTCTACACGACGCTGTATTTATCTTTTAGATATTTCTACTTGTTCTGAAATACTACGACAAAATAGTTGTAACGCTCCATTTTTCATGCATGCTCTCAGCACTGTTCCGACCTTTAAAAACGTATTCACGTCAAGACAGTACATTTTTCAAATTTTCTTATTTCTTTTTGAACTTTTATCAGCCATTCTACATAATTCAATTCAGTTTAGTGTTTGTTAGCACTAATTGAGACTTTGTAATGCGTTTTTCTCTGAATACGATCAGACTTTTTTCATTTGAGTCAACTGCTTTGGATTTAGCAATTATCACGCATAACTATTCTTGCAAAAACGTTGAAAAAATACTTCTTTGTTTCCCAGAACTTAAGAATTTACTACTTTGCTTTCGGAAAATCATTTTCCTTGAGAATTAGTTAAAAATAAAAAAAGAACATACTAGATTTTTCAAATTTTCTTTTTGAAAAATCTAGTGTGTTCTACAATCCTTTTGTTTTTGACCTTTGATCAACTATTATGCGTAATTCAATTCAGTTGGTTTTAGTTAGCACCATTTCGGACTTGGTAATACGTTTATCTCCAATTCATGATCACGATCATCGGTTCATTCGTTTCGAATGCAATAGATCTGGCAACTATCGCTCTAAAATGTTATTTGCACAATGTTTAAATAATATTTCCTTGTATTCGTATCTATTGGTTGAAAGAATCCTAGGAAAGATTACATTATTCAAAAAGCTCAAAACTGGTTAGAAATCATTGAGGGAAGATTTCAGGTCGCAGAGCACAGACAAACACGTGTGAAACCCTCGGGGTAGATGGGTAAGTTGTTGAATTTACATCACACCGACGGAACACATTGGTCTATTGGCGACGGTCCGAAATTCATCCCTAAGGAAAGAATCCGAGGTCAAAACTCATAGTTGCGAACCACTGTCAGATGACGAGGTTAACACTTGAACTGGCAACCCACTCAGCGGGCGCCCTAAATCCCTCAGCTGGTTAAATGTTTCGAATGCAAAACGTTTCACATGATCAAATCAACCTGTTTCTACAATGGATATACAGAAGTCAGTGTGGAAAGTTCATCTTATGTATCTGAATTTTCGGAATCAACTATATTATTAAGTGATACGATTTCTTTCTTGCAATAGGCTTTCTCAAGCTGGTGTGAAACAGAGCAACTTTGTCTATCAAACAGTACTTCATGGTAGATTTGGGTTACACTGCTATATATACAAGGTTAGATCAAAAAGTAAGGTGAATTTGTCTCTAAAACTCAGAGTTTTTTGTGTAGCTAATTAATTTTTTTATATGTTGCAAGTACCAAGGTGATGGAAGTGTGACGGCTTGTAGAAACTTCTACGTCAACCCGTCTGGTGCTTAGAGTAAATCAAAGATGGCGCATCGACTTGAGCAGGAGGAGGTGCGGGGTGTCATTCGTTTTTATATGGGCCAAGGGGAACAAACATGTGATATTCATCGAGAATTGTTGGAAGTCTAAGGAGAGAGTGTTATGTCGCAGAAACAAGTGTACGTGTGGTGTAATGACACGAATGTGGCTGTCGTCGATGCCATGATTCGTGAAGACAGAAGAGTGATGTTGCATGATAGTGAAAATGCATTGAATAGCTCATATGGTTCAGTGAGCAGTATGAAAGTGGGAAATTCTTGACCATCCTCCGTATAGCCGTGATTTAGCCCCTTCGGATTAGCATTTGTTTAGCCTCCTGAAGAAACACCTCCGTGGGCAGCGTTTCCATACACTGGAAGAGGCACAACACTTATCTGGTTAGGGAATCTGGAGCAAGATTTCTTTGAAAAGGGCATGGATGATTGGGTGCCACGTTGGCATAAATGTTTAGACCACTATGTTTCCTTTGTCGAATGATAGTGTGATACGATTTGTCAAACATAATAAATTTTCATATATTTATCTCGGCACGTTTTTCTGTCAATCAAAAATTCATCTTACTTTTTGATACTCCTTTGTACTATTATATCGTAAGTTAATTTTTGTAGTGGTTAAGTTCGCCACAATACTCCCCATCCAGAATTTAGCGGTAGCCGAATTCGATAGATTTCTCCACTAGTTGAGTGACTGCTATTTGCGTGGTACTGTGAGAGCTATATTAAGATCACGGGTGTACTTTCGTATGAGTGGTCAAGCAATTTTAAGATTTCGCCAGAATTAGCAGCCGAGTGTGAGTCACCTTATGTAGAAGGCTGAGGAGCAACGAATGGAGTGTAGCCGTGATACGAAAATGACGGTTGTTGATTCAACTAATCATCGTGTACCACCCATCGAAGTTTATAAAGTTTGCTCGTTCATCACGTCCAGGTCACCAATTTGGCAAGTTCATTTCAAACAGTGCAACTTTGTCAACCAAAAAGTACTTCATGGTAGAGTTGGGTTACACTGCTATATATACTATTGTATTAATTTTAAGTTAGTTAAGTTTTTTAAGTTCGTAAGTTAATTTTTGTATTGGTAGCTAAGTTCGCCATAATTCAGTGTTATTGATTTAATATGGTAATCTGTTAATTCGGGATCAGTTGAAGAATATTTCACCGTTGAATCCAAATCACTGTCTCCCATTGAAATGTCATTTATTATTTACGCTGAATTAAATAGTAATGGTGATCACACAGTGTGAGAAAAATTTTCATTTTGAAATTATTCTCATTGCCCACCACGCGTAATCACTGATTGTATCACTGTTTGTGTTGCTCACGAAAAATAATGGCTCTCAGATAAACAAAAACTAATTTAACTGAAATAGCAATAGAGACAAATTAAATAATTTGGTCGAGC
Source organism: Meta bourneti (assembly GCA_933210815.1). NCBI lineage: Eukaryota > Metazoa > Arthropoda > Arachnida > Araneae > Tetragnathidae > Meta > Meta bourneti. The sequence continues at coordinate 94,949,741 of OW119926.1, forward strand.
AGCAGCCAAATTATTTGGTTTGGGGTTTAGAAAGCTGGGAAGAAAGGGTCAAGAAAGTTTGTTTAAAACAGATTAGAAGACGGATGAAGTCGGGTAAAAAAAGGTTAATGAAATGGTTTGAAAAAAGAAACTTGAGTAAGAAAAGGAAAGACAAGAAATCTATGTAAGAAAGTGAAGAAAGGCGGTCAGAAAATTCTTAAGAAATTCCGGAAAGAAAGGGTTAAGAAAGCTGGACAAAAGAAATTCTTGTAAGAAAGAGTTACGGAAGGGGCTAAGAATCAAGAAAGGGTTAAGAAATTCAGATAAGAAGGGATAAAAAAGTTGGTCTAAGAAAGCCGAGTTGAAAAATTCAAGAAAGTGTTAAGGAACAGGCTCCAAGTATGGAGTTACGAAATTCGGGTAAGAAATAGGCTAAGAAAGTCTAGTTAGTAACTCGACTTTTGAACTACACACACTGGCCAATGAATGAATATTTTTGCAGATGTTGTTTAAGGACCTGGTAATGCAAAATTCGTCTATGAAGTGGGTGACACGTAATCAAATTGAAGGTAAAAGACGGCTATGCATGTTCATTTCACGAGAGATGAAGCAGAGTGGGGAAACCGACAGACCTTTCACAGTTTGAAAAAGGACTTATTAGGATCCTGCCTTCCTGGATCCTGCTAAAAGGACTGGAGCCCGTTTAGCAGGAGCCAGGATTGTATGGTAAAAAATTGACTACACTATTCTGCAAATGACAGAAACCTAAAACAAAGGCTAGTCCCAATCTATTTCGTAAGCGAACAATGCGCAGCGAATTGCTGAGGATCGGTATAGGCAATCGCATCCCAGTGAGGAAACCTCTCTAATTTCTGCAAGGAACGTCAGAGTTCGCTTACAGTGGTGCCGAGGAAGACGTAACTGGACATCTGTGACTTGGTAAAAAGGTGATGTGGTCAGACGAATCAAGCTACACCTTGTTTTGCACAGATGGAAGACTTAGAGTTTGGAGAGAACCCCCATGGAGTCATGAAACCATCTTGCCTTGCTCGCAGAATTCGAGGGTCTGGTCATGGTGCGGAGCATGTTCTGCTGGTTTAGAACTGGTCCCCTGGTGTTTCTGGAAGGTAGATAAATAGTCAATCATTCAATACTTGCATATCCTGGCAGATCAGGGCATTCTGCAATGTTACATTTTTCCTCTGAAGCTGACGGATCTTTCATGGATGATAATGCAACCATACATCGTGCGTGCAACGTTCGAGATTGGTTCACGGGGCATCAATTGGACTTCCAACATCTTCCCTGGCACCGCAAAGCCCGGATCTTAACCGTATAGTGAACGTTTGGGACACGTTAGAAAGCAGCATCCGACAGCAATCAGCCATCCACTTTACAGGATCTTAAGGTCTGTGTATCCGATGCATGGTATTCACTGAACTTAAATACTTTTCAGAACCCTGTAGAATCTATTGCTAACCGTATACTGTCACGTTGGCGTGGTGTGGAAGTTTGGAGAGTGGGGTGCCAGCTCGGGTGTTGCCTTGTCATCTGACCGTGGTTCAAAATTACGTGGTGTTGTCCTCGAATCTTTTCCTTTGGGATTGATGCCGGACCGTCACCAATAACCCGTTGAGTTGTTCCAGTGTGACGTTAATGAAAATAACTACCTACCTAAAAGCATACATGCTGTTATCCTTGCAAAAGGTGTCCAATAAAATATTGATCCCAGGTTTTCTAATTCATTGGCTAGTGTGTGTAGAAACCGAAGCAAAACTCATCTTCGATTTTCAGCAAAAATATCAGCACCAATTAATATTTATACCCACGACCATAACTATAAAAAGGTCCTTACGATTGCTTCATAAATAAAAAATTCCAACTCTGTCATCCCACAATGTGAAGGAGAAAATAGCGAAATCCATTTTCAAAAAACTCATTCGCATAAAGCAGATGAGTGATATATTCTCAAGGGCACGAGAGCACATTGTTTTTCCTCATAAATCTTTTCACAAAAAATGAATTTTTTCACATTTCTTGAAAAGAAATACTCTCCATTCAGAAATGAAAGTCAAACTGGGAGATTAAAATTTCTGTAATAAGATGGAACACAAATAAGTATTCTCAATAGGTGCTCTTTCATTCGTGAAGAAAAATATTAGGAGTAATGTCAAATGGAAATGAGATATAATAAATGTAATGAGATTTTTTCCAAGATATCGGTCCCTGACAAATAATATTTACGCAAACGACAAATTTTCCCAAAACAAGCTTCTGTAGGAAGATAGGGAGTCATTAATTTAAGATGAAACATTCTGACGTTTCCTTTATTTTATACTCTGACATTTTAGGGTAGAAAATAATAGCAGGAAGCAACGATAGATAAATGTAAATATGTTTGCCATTTTTATTAAAAGTAAATGTTGTTTGGAAGTATGGAAGCTTTAGGGGGGGGTTGTATTATATAGAATTGTAGATAATTCTAGCTTTTCTTCTTGTTTCTCGTGATGCATTGTAACTGTATTGTACCTTTGAAACTAATTTAATACATTTCTATTGTTATAGTTTCCTGCATATGTAGCTTAATATTTGATAATGGAGATACTTTTCATACACTAGTGTTTTGTATAGCAGGAAAATTCTAATATTCCTAATAGGATTAATTAGAACTGATTCAAAAAAGAATTTACAATTTCCGGGTGCAAAACAAACTACCCTATTTATTTGTACTTCGTTAACAGTAAAGCAACTTCAAAATTTTCATTCTCAGCTCTCCTTTAAGTCTCTCTTTCTCTCTGCTCTCTTTAAGTCTCTTTCTCTCAACTCTCTTCTAATAGCTTTTTCATTTTAATATTCTTCTTTTTAAACTTAATATTCGCTATTTTATCTACTTTTTGAAAATATAGACGACTAACGAAATGAATGATATACTATAAGAAAGAATTTTAAATTGTGAGTGGTCATAAATAATGTACTTGTGCATCGATATCCATCAAAGTATATCAGTTTCTATTCATAATTTTTTCAAATATTAATTTCATATTTAGTTCAGTTAATAATAAGAAACATAGATAACTTTAAGAAAACATCATGCAGATTTTATTTTGGTTCTTCCATATTAGCAGTTAAAAAAGTGCAGCTGACTAGAAGATTATTTGGGAATATTGTAATACCTCTGACGAGTTTATGGGCATACGTGGATGTTAATTCTCTAAACTATAGTTTATCACCGTTTTGGTGACGTTGGGCTTTCAATCTAATTGACATCGAGACCAATCAGCTATCATATATGAATTCTATGAATTCGAAATTCATTCTTTGGAATTTCTACTGGCGACGAGCTGAAATCGTATTCGAAAAACAAGTCAAATGAAGTCACGTTCAGAATATACACAAGAAACACGTTCCGCCGCCAAACACTACAGCCACCTTCATTTAGTTTGACAGAAAAACCACTCGTATTTTAAACAACAATCCCTTTAAACTTCAAAAGCAGTTAGTTATTGTACTTCTTCAGCAACAGCGTTATTAGCATTTTCTTCGTTCAAACCAACCATAACAACCATTTTGATTCGTAAAACTATTGAACAGTGACTCATTTTAAATGCAAATTATTTCTTGACATTTGTAGGGGTTACTGTAACAGATATCTGAAACCACTAATATTCGTCCAACAATATGATACACTGGTAAGTCACTCACTTTATATTTTATTAGACTTTAAAGGCTTAACTTAGAAATATCTAGTGTATAACTAAATTTTCCCTAAAGCGTGACATTTCAAAGGATTGATATTTTTAATATAATCCTCTGTACGTCTAGCATAAATGCATTCCCAAGTACTCGTTTTTACTTACAGACCTAAGAAATCCTAAGTAAAAAAGATTCTGACGCAAAGTACTTCAGAAAAGGAATTCTTGTGTGTAAAGTGCCCACGTATACTTCCAATTTAAAAGTCATAAATATTTCATGCGTCTACTTATAATGCAGTTTAAGAAAAGTGTAGACATTTATCACAAGGATGAAAGAAAACTTATGTCTTTGGCTCAGTAAACAAGAAACTCCGATTTCAAGAGACTACATAATCGGATAATTTTCTTTCGCTTCCTCAACCTTACTTTTAGAAGTATTTCAGCTAAATCTCACTTATTTAAAGAGAAAATATGAAAATAATAGAAGAGAAGTATGAAATATTTAAATTTATTTTCCTATATGGATGTTTTGGGGATATTTTAGGTAGCCATAATTTCAAACCACGCCTTAGAAAACTACCTTCTAAAAAAGTAACAGAAAATGAAAATATTAGAGAATATCAATAAAACTGTATTGACTGATATTTCTTTATGACATGGTCGGTCTTTTAAAAAAATTCCAGTATATTTTGTGTTCATAAAAGCACATTTTAAACATATTTTGATCCTCGTGTAGAAAAACCAAACTACGGTCTTCTTACTTCACTCCATACACTCTGCATTCGCCGTTAAACAACTTTTAAAGAAAAACAAAGTAATCGCTACTTGGAGCAACTTGAACTTTGAATGTTAACGAAGTTTTGTTCTTCGATACAAAAACAAAACAATTATATACATTTATATACAAGAACAAACTTTCAACATTCGTCAATATTTATTATATTGAAGTAAAGAGGCAAAGAAAGGTGAAAGAAATTACCTTTAAGGTGTATTGGTTAAGGTAAGAAGTTACTTTTAAGGTGTTAACACTAGATTTTGTTTCTAATTTTGACTTTAAAAATCCAGTTTTTTACAATATGTCATAAAATAATTTCATTGTGAAAAAAACTGGTTAAGAAAATCATTAATTACCTAATTTAGATATAATAAACTAATTATCATGTTTTTGGACAGCAATATCTCAAATTGTAGTTTGTTCAGAAAGACAATTCCTATTAGAAATTATTCCTAATTATACTTTATGTTTTGACCCTCAATCAAGTTGCTAGAGGGAATATTTTTCCTTTACAGATTTTTCACTAAGGAAGCATTAACAAAATCTAAAAATTTTCAGGAATTTAACAATTAAAAATCCACTAAAATTTAATTTATAAACTAATAAATCTGATTGAGAGTCAAAACATCTACTGTATTACAAAAATTACAATGATACAAAAATAGTTATAATAGATCAATTCTTTGTTTGGTAAAATAAATTCTTTGTTTGAACAAAGCATCATATTGCAAAAACACAGTTCATTGAATTCGAAGTTCTGGGAATATGTTTACATGGTGACAGTACCGAACGAAAGACTCTTGTAACAAGAAAAACATTCCGAATATTTACAAGATCCTGGTATCGTATAAAAGCTAAGGAGTTGAAAAATATTTTGAAGCAAGAAAAAAATCGATATTATGGTCGATTTTCGTGATAGCTAGTGTATGTTACCGTGAAAGACCGAAATTAGAGAATGTCAATATTCTCCGGTGAATGTCGACATATACCAAATACGTCGGTGAAAGACCGAATATTTGGTTATATTCTTATTCATTCGGACCATCGCCGGTGTATGTCGACAAGCACAGATAAGCTCTGGTGGGGGTCGAAACGAGAAGGCGGAGAGGCCACAGCCAGAGAGGCCTCTCCGCCTTCAGTTTAAGTTGTTGCAATAAATAAGATTGTATAATGTTAATCACATAATTTATGTGTAAGTTTATTATCGGTATTATTTTCTTTTTTCATTTAGAATGTATTGTTCGTTTTAGGTTCAACAATTTATTTACATGTGCTCTTACTCAAGATTTCTCCTATTTTGACATATAATATATTTTGATAATAAAGTATGATTTTAAAAGTTGTATTTTGGTCTTAACGTAACAAAAATATTTTTGTTCACCATTCACCATCAGTGCATGCGGAATGTCGACATTTGCTGGTGTAAGTGAGAAATAATGATATTTAGCCAATATTTCGGACATACACCAAGCGATTATGTGAATGCTGACATTCACCGGAGAATATCGACATTTGCAGAAATCGGTCTTTCACAGTAACATATATACCTTAAGAAATACATTTTGCTCGTAGAATCGTTTTGAAGATAAAGTTGTACTGGTTGTGATTGTGAAGGTGCAAACCGTATACCACGGAAAGGAAGAATTGTTTCACTTTAAAGACACTTCATTAGCCATGAAACAAATTTTACAGATAAACAAGCATTTGTGGAACTGTTACAGAAATACATTTTATGTTTTGCTTTGTTCACTATAGTAATTACGTGTTACAAACAGATTACTACCCACATTCATTTAGCTTCATATTCATTCTAAGAGCGTAAGATGGCAAATATATTTTCCTCAACGTAACATACTTTTACAACTTCCATTTTTCTCTCTTCTACATAATTAATATTTTCAAGTTTTAAAATTTTGTTACAATTCAATTTCTAGAAAGACAAAACTTAGTTAAAAATTCAAAGCGTTCAGTTTAGTGATTCACTAGACACTGCGGTATTTAACGTAATTTTACTACACAAATTTGTACATTGTGGTAGTTTAATCATAAGTGCTTATATTTATTTTACCGACTTCGGGCACAGAAAGATTAATTCGAAGCCATAATTCGTGCCTATTGTGGAAATATATTGTTTGGGTTTAACCTGCTCTCTGATTGATTTAGCGAATAGGCTCGTTCAGAACCACGTGACGCAAAGGTTAACTCAACAGAGTGGGATTAGTGAATATTCCACTCAACTCAGTAATCATGCACACTGAAGTACCAGAAAAACTAGTACAGACGAACCCATGTAAAATGCATAGTAACACTGCCTATTCACTTTCATTGTGGTTGTGTTTCCCAGAATAAATCTCAAGAGTCTTAGATCCGTTAAAGCATCAAGAGCGGTTTTGGGGTTGAGAAATGGAAAGTTGCCACGAGGTGATTTTAAGTGATTTTTCAACGCGATTTAATTGTAGTAGCTCGTGAGATGGGTCATAATATTTCAGAGGTAAAGGAAAAGTTTGTGTTTCTTCGTTCTTCAATTTCAAGGGTTCACCGGGACTACACGAATTCTGTCAAAAACCTGTAACTTTTGACATCATTAAACATACTCTGGGTGAACGTGAACAGCGTGGGCTGGAAAGAATCGCTTTACGCGACAGGCAGATTTCCTCACTAACATCAATGCCTCAAATAACATCGGAATTCAATGATGCACCATCAACAAACATCAGCGCGAGGACTGTGCGTTCTTATTTCAAAAATATGGGCTTTAGAAGACGACGACCAACTCCAGTAACCTTGATAAATACTCGACACACAGCTATGCGCCTCACCTGGGCTCGGAATACCACCACTGGATACTTGATGACTGGAAACGAGTAGCTTGGTCTGACGAGTCACGTTCAACAGTTTTCTAATAAGTTTTAAATATTCTTTTCACTATTGTAAACTTTATCAAACGCGGGTTTTTTCTGGAATTGCTTAATCTTCTGATCTTCTCGAGATTTCCGAGTAATGTAGTGCTGCTTTGCCCCCCCCCCAGAACGTAATGACTAAATGACAACTTCTAATGGTTGACAGTATCCAGGGAAAGTTTCTTTTATTGAAGAAAGGTCAAAACTGGTTAGACGTCATGCACTGAAGACTACGAGGTGCGGGAAGGATAAATGCGTGAGAACCCCTCAGAAGTTTAACCTGCATCCTAATCTAGCTTGTAAACTCACTCAAAATCACTTGACTCAGAAGCGAATTCGCCATTGCAGGACTGTACCAGAACTCTCCATACCGAATATGCCTTTATGTGTAAATACAAAGGAGTATCAAAACGTAAGGTGAATTTTTGATTGACAGAAAAACGTGCAGAGATAAATATATGAAAATTTATTATGTTTGACAAATCGTATCACACTATCATTCGACAAAGGAACCATAGTGGTCTAAACATTTATTCCAACGTGGCACTAAATCATCCGTGCCCTTTTCAAAGAAATCTTGCTCCAGGTTCCCTAACCAGGTAAGTGTAGCCTGTTGTGCCTCTTCCACTGTATGGAAACGCTGCCCACGGAGGTGTTTCTTCAGGGGGCCAAACAAATGGTATTCCGAAGGGGCTAAATCAGGGCTATACGGAGGATGGTCAAGAATTTCCCACTTCGATACTGCTCACTGAATCATATGAGCTATTCAATGCATTTTCACTATCATGCAACCTCACTCTTCTGTCTCCACGAATCATGGCATCGAAGACAGCCACATTCGTGTCGTTACACCACACGTACACTTGTTTCTGCGACATAACACTCTCTCCATAGATTTCCAACAATTCTCGATGAATATCACATGTTTTTCCCCTTGGCCCATAAAAACGAATGACACCGCGAAACTCCTCCTTGGAGTAATGCTCAAGTTGATTTGCTCTAAGAACCAGACGTAGAAGTTTCTACAAGCCGTCACACTTCTATCACATTGGTACTTGCAACATATAAAAAAATTAATTAGCTACACAAAAAACTGAGTTTTAGAGACAAATTCACCTTACTTTTTGATATAACCTTGTAAAATGCCAGATTCTTCAGTAATTTTCAAATATCGGAACTCCACATAGATGATAGGTAGTTGAATTTACGTCGCACTGTAGCAACACAACGGGTTACTGACGACGGTCCGAAATCAATCCCAAAGATCCGAGGACGACACCTCCTAATTCTGAACCTCGGTCAGATGACGAGTTCGCACCTGAGCTGACGCTGACATCCCACTCTCCAAACTTCCACACCGCACCAATGTGAGGACATTTGAGGCCACGATAGATTTAACGCTCGCCAGTTCCCTCGTACACGACGGTGTTTTATCGGATCGAGTTTCGAACTCAACTACACTTAGAGTGGCGTTACATAGAGGAAATACGTAATCACTCAGTAACTGAAGAAAGATAGATTGGAATTTCAGAGCGATTCAGAGAAAACGAGAAGAAAATGTGGCTGACTATTCATTTTAGTCACAATGCGATTCAGGTTAAATCGATTCGAATCGATTCTCACGCAGCCTGACACTAACTAGCACCAATTTAACCAGTGTCAAGTGTTTGCCATTTCCGTTCGTGATGCTTGAAGCGAAAAGTGTTCATAAAAGGCTTTGCTGCAAGTACCGTTATCCAAAAAGAACGTGAAAAGGTCAAATGGTTAAACTTCGGTTCTTTCTGCTACAAGACTGAATTATTCACGCCGATGCGATTTTTCTCGCGTTCTCTGCTCTTCCATTCTGTTGTGTTTGGGTTTTCATTCGAAGGTAAACAATCGAGCAAATTAATTAGTTTCATGCTAGATGATAGGCCTTATGTGGTTGCATATTTACTCTTTTTTCTATTTACGCTTCCGGTGATTTATATTTCCCCTTGTATAATACAAGGTGAATATGATATTTGATATATCAAAATATCATATTCACCTTTTGAATACTTTTGATATATCAAAAAGTAAGGTGAATTTGTCTCTAAAACTCAGAGTTTTTTGTGTAGCTAATTAATTTTTTTATATGTTGCAAGTACCAAGGTGATAGAAGTGTGACGGCTTGTAGAAACTTCTACGTCAACCCGTCTGGTGCTTAGAGCAAATCAAAGATGGCGCATCGACTTGAGCATTACTCCAAGGAGGAGGTGTCATTCGTTTTTTATGGGCCAAGGGGAAAAACATGTGATATTCATCGAGAATTGTTGGAAGTCTATGGAAAGAGTGTTATGTCGCAGAAAGAAGTGTACGTGTGGTGTAACGACACGAATGTGGCTGTCTTCGATGCCATGATTCGTGAAGACAGAAGAGTGAGGTTGCATGATATTGCAAATGCATTGAATAGCTCATATGGTTCAGTGAGCAGTATTACCATTTTGTATTACCATTTGTTTGGCCCCTGAAGAAACACCTCCGTGGGCAGCGTTTCCATACACTGGAAGAGGCACAACACTTACCTGGTTAGGGAACCTGGAGCAAGATTTCTTTGAAAAGGGCATGGATGATTTGGTGCCACGTTGGAATAAATGCTTAGACCACTATGGTTCCTTTGTCGAATGATACGATTTGTCAAACAAAATAAATTTTCATATATTTATCTCTGCACATTATTCTGTCAATCAAAAATTCACCTTACTTTTTGATACTCCTTTGTATCTTCGATACATCTCGTATCGATGCCTTGTTACCAAAGGTTTCATTGGTGAGATTTTGCAGAAGGAAAAACAGTCAAAGCCATTCCAGACAAATTAGTATTATCCAGGTATAACATCACGTTTTTCTATCCATATATTTTTGACATCTTTTTGTATCCACGACTTATTTCCAACGGTGTCATTGGTTAAAGTTTACCGAAGGGGAAAGCAGTAAAAACCATTGCAGAAAAATTACTATTTTCCAGGTTCGCGTTTCGGTTGATTTACATTTTTGTATCTTATCTTCGATAGTAAATTTTTGTAACGATGTGGACAAATGTATTTTTAATTCATAAGATTAGTGAATTTTGGCACTTAGTTTTAAAACGTTGGAATAATTTTTGCCTTTTATAAAAGTGCATCCATATGATAAACTAAAAGCTCATAAAAATGTTTTCTTCACCTTACAAGATTCAATACATACCTCAATCAATCGACTGGGTTAACATTTACCGCGTATTGTATACATATCATTACATAGATGACAATATACAAAATCAAAATCATTCTTAAAGCTATCACGGTAAAAGAAAACTGTTGGATCATTAATAATAACACTCCAGTTCTTAATTTTCTTTCCTCTAATAACAATATCTCACAAATTGACTCCTTCGATTTTTAAAGACCTCTTCACTAGCATCCCGCTCTATAACCTTATAGATGTTCTTAACTCCTACTACACTGAATTTAACCTTCTTCTTAATATTTCTCAACAATATTAGAATAGTCTTATCAATCTTTGTGTCCTCAATAATTTTATCTTTAATGGTGAACATCTTTTCCAACAAGTACAAGGAATACCACAAGGTACCACTTTCTCCAGTATTCTAGCTAACCTCTACTTCCATTTCTATGAAAGATCACACACTTCTAAATTTATTAACTCCTATCGCTACATAGATGATTTAATCATTTTTAACTCACCAGAGTTCACTGACTTTTGGAAAAGTATTTATCCCACTGAACTCATCCTCAAAAAAACAAATAGCTCACCTTTATCTACTAACTTCCTTGACATTCATATTGATGTCAGTTCTAAATCTACAACCGATATCTATGACAAAAGAAATTATTTTCAATTTAATATTAACAGATTGTTCCCTGGGATTCTAATATATCTTTCAACATCTATAGAAACTTAATTTATAATCAAATCTATTGAATTCATCATATTTGCAGGGACCAAACTACTATTGATAATCAGCTCAAAACTCTTAAAACCACCCTCTTAAATAACAACTTCCCCAACAATTTTCTTTAAAAGTTTTTTCTTTAAAAATGATTTTCTTCTTGACTTTCCTTCCTTTCTCCACAACCAGATGGAGCCAAAACATAATTATACAATTTTTTTTCACTTTTGCCCTCGCTTTTTTCCTTCAATTTCATCACTGCCCACAATCTTTACTTCTTGTCCCAATTTTATTTTCTTGTTAAAATTTACCTTTCATTTGCACAAAATTGTTCACGTTATCTCCAAGCCACCCTCTTACTTTTTTTAAATCCGTTATTCTATATAAGACGGATCTGGCAATGTTCTGCTCTCCTGGCTTGCGCGGCAACTTTCGGTAAGGTAATACTTTGGCTGTTCTTTTGATTCCTAGCCTTGGTAACAGGTATTATTTTTATGATTTTTTTCTCTCTGGTAGTGCTTTGAGTTTTAGGGGGTAACTTGTGTTGATTTCAGCCTGGCCTCACATAAGTACAGAAAAAGCTCAAAGCATCGCATTTTCAAGTGAAAATCTGGCTTTGCTCCCCTTGAAAAAGCAGGCTCACTTAACATTTGCATATTTTATTTCATATATATATACACTGCTGGCCACCGTAAATGCAACACCCTGAAGGAAGCATGCAAATAATATGAAATTTACAACATGCATTAGCGGAGGTGAGATATGCAAATGATTAGAATTTCAGCGCAGACGCACATCACGCGCGCCTGTGGCGCCACTTCAAAGAGCTATTTAAGGCTTGGAGATTTCGACGATTTCAAGTACGGCAATTGTGTTTTTCTTGTGGTTTTTTCAAAAAAAACGATCAATTATGCCTCGTAGAAAACAGCGATCATCTTTTGATCAAGTATCCGAGTTCGACAGAGGAAGGATAGTGGCCTACCGAGATTGTGGATTATCTTTCAGGGAAATCGGTAGTCGTGTTGGACGAAACCAAACAACTGTAATGCGGATATGTGATCGTTGGATGCAGGAGGGTACGACGGACCGACGTGTTCGATCGCATCCACCTCAGTGCACCACTTCACGTGATGACAGGCATATTGTGCGTATGGCAGTGACGGATCGCTCAGCCACATCACGAACCATAGCACAGCACATTCAGTCTGTACCGCATCATCCAGTGTCTGCGCGTACCATTCGACGCTGTTTACAGCAGAGTGGTCTGTCCGCAAGACGTCCATTGCTTCGTCTACCCTTGACGCAGAACCACAGACGTTTCCGCCGCCAATGGTGCGATGAAAGAAGGATGTGGACGGCAGAATGGAATGAAATTGTCTTTACTGACGAGTCACGCTTCTGTCTGCAACACCACGATGGTCGGATTCGAGTCTGGAGACACCGTGGAGAGAGGATGCTGAACAGCTGCGTTATGCACCGCCACACTGGTCGTGCACCGGGTATTATGGTATGGGGCGGTATTGGATATCACTCTCGCACTCCTCTAGTACGCATTGCCGGTACTTTAAACAGCCAGCGCTACATCTCCGAGGTGTTGGAGCCAGTTGTCCTTCCTTACCTTCAGGGCTTGCCCACAGCCATATTTCAACAGGATAATGCGCGACCACACGTGGCACGCATTGTCCAAGGGTTCTTCGTCAATCGCCAGATTGAATTGCTTCCCTGGCCAGCTCGCTCTCCGGATCTTTCGCCGATAGAAAACATGTGGTCCATGGTTGCTCAACGATTGACCCAGAATACATCCCCAGCTGCCACACCAGATCAACTTTGGCAACGTGTGGAAGCTGCTTGGTCTGCTGTACCCCAAGAACACATCCAAAGTCTCTTTGAATCAATGCCGAGGCGTGTGGCAGCGGTGATCTCCAACAATGGAGGCTACTCTGGCTACTGATTTTGGCAGGAACCACACTTCACAGAAGTCTATAAATTTAATCATTTGATACTTGGTCAACATGTTATCTACAAAATAAATTTTGTTGTGATATCTCTTGTCTTTCTTGGTGTTGCAATTTGGGTGGCCAGCAGTGTATATATATTAGCTTTACCATCAATGGAAAATTGAATATACCTTATTTTAGAATAAGTATATATATATATATATGCTTATTCTAAAATAAGGTATATCCAAACATTTTTATTTGTGAAGAGTTTTCGTCTCTATTGAATAAAGTTCTTAAAACTACTATCGATGTGCGTTGCTATAAGTTCGTGGAACTGAGTCAAGTGGTCGGTCCACAAAACAGCCTCTATCGGATTAAGTTGCTAAGTAAATATGCACTTGGTATTTGAATATAGTATTTATTCAAAGAAAATTCTTTGGTTTCCATGAATTGGTGTGTAATGAATTGAGCAGTATTGAGAATTTCGTATGCTGTGAAATTCTTTTATGCAAGCTTCTGGATATATTAAGATCGTTTCCACTCTCCATTCAAAGTTCTGTGTCAAGTTTTCTTCGACTATAACAACTCTGTAACTCCTAAATGAAAATAATCCAGTTTTATGAGGCGATGAGTTTTGTAGAGCACTGGAGCAACACAACGAGCTATTGGCGACGGTCTGGGATTAATACCGAAGGGAAAGACCGAGGACAACACCTCATCATTTTGAACCACGTTTATATGATGATGTTAACACACGAACTGGCACCTCACTCTCCGAACTTCACCAACGTGATGACATTTAAGTCCACGACAGATTTAGCATGCAACAGAATTAGCATTTCTGCTTGGGTAGGATCTATCGGTCCATTCTTTAGAAATGTCTGAATTCATTCAGAATCTTTGTCAACCCCCACCTGGTGGGGGGGGGGGTGACCTGTAACCTTTTCCAACACGCCCTGCGTGTTTAACTCTTAGTGAGCTTCACACACAAAATTCCGCCTTGCACCTGTAGTCTTCCCTTAATGACATCTAACCTGTTTTCAACTTCTTGACCAAACAGAATATTTCCAAAACATTATATTCTAAGGAAATGTGAAGTATGATCTTTCCAAAGGATTCCGTTATAAGGAAATGACCAACAAAATCTTCATAAAGGATTCTATTCCAGTCATAGGACGAAGGGAATCTCCAAAAAATCAACATCTAAGGAAAGGAACAGTAAAACCATTTCAATAATTCACATACAATCTTTCTAAGGGATTCTAATTTAAGGAAAGGAGCAATAGAATTTTGCCAAGGGATTATTCTAAAAGAGGAGCAATGAAATTTTTTAAAAGGATTCTATTCTACAGAATGCGACAACAGAATCGTTCCACAGAATTCTATACAAAAGAAAGTACCAACAGAATCTTTCTATAGGCTGAAGGAATCCATGGATTCTTAAGAAAGAAGTATTTATCGTATCACTAGCAGAATAGCTCGGCGTTAGTCGGGTTGAATTGGCTAACTAATTTCCGTTTTCGTTAATATAAATTGTAATTCCTATTCATCACATGTAACAACTATCATACTAATAAATTGTTAAGTACCCAATTTCACAAATGCAAATAAATGTCATATTTAACATTTTACATTTTAATAGAATCTAAATTTTTAGTAAGAAATAATCTGTAGAGTAGCAATGTTACCTGGAATGCATATAATTATTCAGAGTATACATATAAATGCCTTATATGTGATTTAGAAACAAAAGCTTTTCCCAAAACTATCATACAATGATTTTAAAAATCTTTTTAAAACTTATCAAACCACTTACCTTAATTGCAGTTATTGAACGAAAAATAGCAAATTGAAAATCCAATAACATCTTAAAACAGATTTTAAAAAAGCTTCAAACGAAAAGTAATTAATGTATCTGTTTTATCAATATAAAATAGATTCTCGGAATGTAAGACACAAATTTAAAAAAGCAAGTGATTAAATAAATACCAAGGTTGCTGTATTAGCTACCAGTCCCATTGTAAAAGGTTTGTGCCGTAAATTTTATTTATAATGTTTTATTCTTTTTATCGTCTGTCCAATATTCAGAATATTTTAATGCTTCGTAAAGAAAAAATAAGGCTCAAAATATATAAAATATTGGAATTTAAATTCGCTAAAAATGGTTTTTTGGAAAAATAATTCATTTTTCAGCAGTACTGGTAAAACGATTTAAGTAATTGCAATGCTCAATATGCCTTCCAGCTTCTCCAAAACTACCACATTATGGTGGATTTAAGTAGTTACTCAGATGTTTTAAGATGAAACTTACTTAAATTCATAAGCAAAGCAATTTCAAATAATGCAGTCACTACACTAAAATATGGTTTATTAAATGTAGGACATTGCAATAAAATATTTTGAATAAGTATTATGTGATACTTGTACAAACACACAGACACAAAATCGAACATAGAACCGGAAGACGGACAGACAGACTTACGCAACCAAGTTCAGTCTCTAAATAAATGTTAGAACTCACAGACTGCAAAGTGTCATGAAAATATGTTCAACCGTTTAGACGTAGCACGAGCACACACATACAGACAGACAGACGGACAGATAGACACCAAACGCCCAAGAGACGGATTTTGCATCAGAAGGGTCCAAAACGGATAGAAAACTTGAAATGGGTTGAAAATATTCAATGTACAAACACTTCATCATTTATATAGATTAAGTGTATTGTAGGGTAAAAGCAACACTACACTACTCTGAAATCTCATGACACTTAGATGATTAACCCTCCTGCTGGTTGTCTCGACAAAGTATCTCGTCATTAGCAAAACGTACCAGGTATTGAAAGACGAGATATCTCGTCCATC
This sequence comes from Meta bourneti, assembly GCA_933210815.1. NCBI lineage: Eukaryota > Metazoa > Arthropoda > Arachnida > Araneae > Tetragnathidae > Meta > Meta bourneti. Next base: position 94,965,804 of record OW119926.1, read on the forward strand.
AGTATCTCGTCGTCTCTTGGCGTTAGAAGAAATCTAACCAGATCTTGATCTCGTCATCACCAAAAAATTCGGCAATATCTTGATGACGAGGTATCTCGTCATTAGTAAAACAGATCAGATCTTGATGAACGAGATATCTCGTCGGTACCACTTGCAGGGTTAATAGCAGTAAACCTTCAAAGGACCTGTTCCGCAGGGTGGTTATTGCAACCAAAAGCATTCTAATAATTGGCATTATCGTCGCTTTTTTGTGTCTCGATAACGCAAACTCCGTTACACCTTAGGATGCATTCCTCCTTTGGTTTATTTCTATCTTCTGTGTCAGTAAAACTTGTGTGTGTCTATTACTTGATATTATATGGCGTGTCTGGCGCAGCATGGCCAAATATGGCCGTTGCTCCATAAAACCCCGAAACCAAACAAACGTTACACCTTAGACTAAGAAACGTATACAAACACAATCGCCCGAACATTGTTAGAAATCTGTGAGGATCTCATTTTTTAAAGAGATTTTCAATCGCCTCGCGCATAAAGTGAAAGAGAAAGGAATAAAATTTCACTCACACCGAATCAAACTGGAAACTTTCTCCCCGTAATAAACAGCGAGCCTCGAGAACTAAGAAAGAACCTCGCCACAATCATAAAGATATCCGTGATCAAATGTTATTATTGCAGAAGCTTTCTCCGATCTCTAAATAAACCCGCAAGAACCAGCCCAGGTTCCACCGATAAAAACAAAGGAAATCGATAACGCAACCCCAGCAAAAAAAAACAAATACTCCAGCAACTTTGATCCTCATTGAATCCATCCAGGCCTGTTCTTTCGACGAAAATCCCATATTTAATCAAAACCTGTCCAGAATACCATCTCCGCGATAAAAGATTGAAGGGCGCGTGCTGGAAAAGAAAAAAGACTTCCCCATACACACTCTCTAATGAAAACAAATACCTCCTCTCAAGCAGGTAAGAGCGCTGCCAGCCGGCATTACATAATGAGAACAAAAGATCCGGGGCGAAAAATAGCGGATAAAACACCGATGTTATATCTATGGGGTTCGAGATTAATGGCAGTGTTGCAGCACCTGTTGCTAGCAGCACATGGAAATGCAGCTTATCGATTTTTTGCCCCGAATATTAAGCGCCCTTCCCAGCTCCCTTTTGTAGCTCCCCTCTTCTTTTCTTATCGCGCAGGTTTTTGCTCTCTTTCCTTGTTTCGGGGCGGAAGGTGATGCATTAGATCCTGACATTTTACGGATGTTCGAATTAATGACTCCGCTTCCTCCACCCCGTTCTTCCTCCTGCTTGCCTCGGGCGGGGGTGTACCGGAAAATCGAGGGGAGGCGTTCTCTTTCTTGGGGTGAGGTTTTTCTGTGCGTGTGATCGTTTTGTTGATGTCTTGGAATGACAAGGACGAACTTTTGCTGCGATTTGTGGGCCACGGTAGCTCAGTTGGATCAACAAAGGACAAGCACCAAGAAGGTTGGGATTTTGAAGCTCGGTCCAGAAAAGAACGTCCATGCACATCCTCTATTTCATTCCACTTACATCAACAAAACGATCACACGCCCGGTGCACGTTATATCTGCCGTGGCCTCAAATGTCCTCACGTTGGCGTGGTGTGGAAGTTTGGAGAGTGGGGTGCCAGCTCAGGTGTGACCTCGTCATCTGATCTAGATTCAAAATTACTTGGTGTTGTCCTCGATCTTTCCCTTCGGGTTTGATCCCTGACCGTCGCCTGTAGCACGTTGTGTTGCTGCAATGCGACGTTAATTGAAATAGCTACCGAACATTTTACGGATGTTCGAATTAATCACGACGTTACCACCCCTCCCTTGCTTCTACCTTCTCCCCTAGGTGGGGGCGTACCTGAAAATCGAAATCTTGCATTCTTCTTCTTAGGATGAATTTCTTTGTGTCCTTTATAATCTTGTGATCCTTTTGTTGATGCTTTTGAACGAAGTAGAAGGGGTTTTACTACCACTTGAAAGGATAAGATAATCATTCGTTGATGGCAGTACTGCATTTGGTTGATTTGGTCCGAAAACCAGACTGTGAGGTTTTTTGGATTCATGCATCGTTTGGAGCAAATAACTTCATGTATAGATATTGTCATGTGTATTACAAACTCTCTACATAGGGAGAGAAGTATCTTTGTGCATTCGAATATCATTTCCTAGATTCTGAATCAGTATTTCATATAAACTACGAATTCCCGGATTTGGTGGACGTGTCTTCCTAATTGAATTCACTTTTCTCTTTTATCGTTTCTGCTTTCGTTGCTTTTATCGTTGTCCTTTAGAATTAGATCCTCACATCGTACGGATATTCGAATTAATAACTTGTTTGCTACCACTTCCTTTCCTCTGCCTCCTGTCAGAATGTGGGGGTGTACTGGAAAATCGGAAGGTGGTGTTCTTTTTCTTAGGGTGAATGAACTACGAATTCTCAAATTTATTTGACGTGTATTCGTAGCTTTCCTTGAACCCATTTTCCTCTTTTATCGTGCGAGTTTCTGCTTTCTCCTTTCTCCTAAAAATGCAGTTTATTGCCGTTTTGGCTACGTTTGGTGTTTTATCTAATAGGCGTTGATCAATCCATTATCATATGTCCATTCAGAATTTACTTTTGGAATTTTTATTGGTGACGTGACATAATCGTATTCGAAAACCAAGCCAAGAGACATCAAGTCCAGAATAAACGCAGGAACACGTCCCGCTTCAAAACCACTACAGCCACTTAGCTTGGCATTAAAAGCCCCATACACATAGACGTGAAATATAAGTAGTGTGAACATTTCTATTGAGAATAGCTTAAAAAGATGCGACTAACATATTGACTAGTAGTCACGTGAATGTTCTGGGAAGAATTAACTTCGCTGGCCGATTTGGTATCTTGTCGCTTTTTGGCGATATAACATCTTATGACAGGACAGGTGTGAGAATCCGTATTTCTAGAGTGGCGCAAAAGTTGTGAAATTATCAGTCTACTACCAGATGATCAATCAGTGGACCAACCAAATGATGAATCAATGGATGGGCGACTTCTCCCGTTCCGTGGATCAATCAAATTATGAATGTTAGTTTCCAACCAGCAGACGAAATTAGTCTAAGGGTCACATTAAGACTAGTTTCGGTCACACGATCCTGGGCTCATAAAAAGGTTAGCATTGCTCACTTACCTTTATATTTCCTCTATGCTCGTTAACGTTTCATACAGGCACAGACAATTTTCAGAATTGCAGAACCACAAAATCTACTTGCATAGCAAAAGAAACGGACTAGAAAACAGTTCAATTTTCTTGATCGGATTATCGTCTAGTGTCACGTCAAAAGCTTCAGCACTTTCTCCTTTTTCAATTGGAGGAGTGGAAATCTGAATAAATTCTGAAATATGGCGATGCTCTGGTAAACCATATCCTGCAAGTTTTCAATGCTCAGGGAAAATGGTGGGTGGAAAAGGACAGGTATAATTGGATTACCTGAAAGGAACGGATTGAATGAAGTGGTTTAGCTTATTTACTTAGGTTATTAGCTTATGAAGTGGTTTAGCTTAGCAGAATGTCAATAGATTTCCAAAATTAATTTAGCCTTGAATTCTTTTCATTTTCCTTTCTCGACGTTTGAGAATGAGGAAATGCGATTGGATATTGGATCTTATTGAAAGTTGTTATCCAAGAGATCGAAGTTTATGTTAAAAATGCTGGTTTTAATATACAAGGTTAATTGAGATTAAATGTATATTTTAATCAAAATGAGACTGTCTTGATATATTCGCGGGTCCACCCACTATATGGATTCGTGAGTTCAAGCACCGGAACGTAAGAATTCTTAATTTTGCTTTAGTACTTAACACTACTGGTGACGATCCCGACAAAGTATTTCATCATTAGAAAAACTGACAAGATCTTGATCTCTTCATCATAAAAAATCGGCAATATTTTGATGACGAGATAATTCGTCATTGGGATATTTCGTCAGTATTTGTATTTGTAATTAACGTCGCACTGGAGCAGCACAACGTGGTATTGGCGACGGTCCGGAATCAAACACGAAGGGAAATATCATAAGACAACACCACGTAATTTTCAACCACGGTCAGATGACGAGATCACACCTGATCTGGCACCCCACTCTCCAAACGTCCACACCACGCCAACGTGAGGACATTTGAATCCACGACAGATTTAACGTGAAACAGCCCACTTGGTACACGACGGTCTTTGGTTGGATTCGAATTGAAAACCCTACGGTTACTAATCCGTTCCTCTTCCAACCGGGCTACCGCGGCCTACATATTTGGTCAGATCTTGATGGACGAGATATATCGTCGAGACCACTCGGACTGTTAAACGAAACGGTATTTGCTTCGGAATGTTCAAATACTAATGCTGGCTGTATCAAGCTATATTTTAATTAAGTTTCAAAAAATACTCTTAAAAAAGCATTAATTCCTTTTCCGCTTTCAGTGATCCCGGACCGTCGTTAATAGCTCGTTGTGTTGCTCCAGTGCGACGTTAATTAAATACCTACCTACCGCTTTCAGCGTGCAAGTGATTGGGATGTGGAATTTGTTTCAACATTAGGATTTTCGATTTTACTTTTTTGAACTTATTTAAGGAATAGTTATTAACTTCAGATTTTATAAAAATGAATGTTATATGACTGAATGGTGTATCAGTCGCATATAACATTCAGACAGTCATTGTTGTCAGACAGAGTGAGTTAGTAATTATTTACAATTGAACGCCAGAAGGGGGATTTTCAGTGTAAACAAACCAGACGGAAAATAGAGATTTTACTTTATGTGCAACAAATGCTCTCACTTGACACATATCAGTGCTACCATAGATGTAGTTTATAGTAGCTTCGGTGACATTTTGCTTTTAATTTAATTGGCGTCGATCAATCTATCAACTATCAATTAGCGATTCGAAATTCATTCTTTGAAATTTTCATCATGGATGTGCTCAAATCTTATTCGAAGAACAAAAGTGACGACACGTTTAGCATACGTACAAGTATCACATTCCTTCACAAAAACATTCATCCATCTAGATCTAGTCAGTTTTGCTAAGGACGGGATACCTCGTGAAGACAACCAACCACGAGGAGGGCTGGATCCTGATCCCCTTGGAACCGTAAAATGCAGCAGGCTGACCCACTTCCTGGGCGTATGATCCTCATCTGTAGCATTTTGCAGAAACCGTCATGTTACAGGTAACAGCTCGCTAACGAACAAGTCTTAGAATAGCAATTACTTAACGCAAGCCATTTGGATCCGGTATCATCTACAGTCGTATTCTCTAGAACTGAATCACTCGCCAAAGCGGGATCTATGGAAGACTTTCATTGAAAAAGGTTCTTCCGGAGGGTGTGTGTAGGAGACACAACTGACCGGAAGCTTTCTGCTTGATTGAAATCCATCGTAAGAAGAGAAAGGAAAAACTCCTCCCGGAATAGCGAGAGTATCGGGTGCATTTTCATTTCCCAAGCGCGTGACAATGTTGACCGTTCGATGCTGCTTTCCGGGAATCATTGTGTTTTATTGCCCGGTCCGAACGGCCGAGAATCCAGTCATGCAGCAGTGGGAAAAGGGAGTACTTGTGGGGGAGGAACTGTCCAGGGCATTGCAGAAGAAGGCTAAGACCCTGCTCCCGAGGCTACAAAGTCAACTGGCTGCATTTGTGACGTCACATGAAGCTTCTAAGTGGTGGATCGGGATGTATCACTTTCGGAGCACCACTGCGAAACACATCTCTACATCCGAAAGAGAATATAAGTTTTTAAATGAGGAATATTACATAAGGGAGTAGGTAGGTAGGTATTTTAATTAACGTCGTACTGGATCAACACAATGGGCTATTGGCGACGGTCCGGGATCAATCCCCGAGGAAAACACCACGTAATATTGAACCACGGTCAGATGACGAGGTCACACCTGAGCTGGCACCGCTTTCTTCAAACTTCCACACCACGCCAACATGAGGACATTTGAGGCCACGATAGATTTAACGAGCACCAGCCCCCTTTGTACACGACGGTCTTTGACTGGATTTGAACTCGCGAACCTCCGGTTGGTAATCCGTTATTCTTCCAACCAGTCTACCGCGGCCCACATAAGGGAGGAAGTATTTTAAGTTAAAATTACAGATCTAGGGATGAATGAACATAATATCAGCTAGAATAAAACTAAAAGACACTCTCCGAATCGCAAGGTATTCAGAAGGTCACCCTCCTATATGCTGACCTTTACCGAGTGCTTGGTGATCAGTTGGAGCTTGTGGATTTATCCCCTGTACTGCTGAGTTTACTCTTAAAGAAGAGCTCATTTAATAAGAGAGGAGGTGAAAGTAAAAAAAATTAAAAAATTAGAGATAATTTACTTTAAAATTAGTCACCCGAGTTTAGCCATTACTGGGTAATTTTTGACGCAAAGATTAAAGGCCAGGAAGATTAGAAAGGCAGTATCTCCAAGCTCGTCGGGGGGCTTGGTAGTCCGTTTGGCACAGCAACAGATTAGCAAGTGGAAGTTTGCGTGTTCGAAATTCAGTCCAGCCAAAGACCGTCGGATACACGGAGGCTGGTGGACGTTGAATTTGTCGTGGCCTCAAATGTCCTCACGTTGACGTGGTGTGGAACTTTGGAGAGTGGGGTGCCAGCAAAGGTGTGACCTCGTCATCTGACCGTGTTTCAAAATTATGTGATGCTGTTCTCGAACCTTTCCCTGCGGGTTTGATCCCGGACCGTCGCCAATAGTCAGTTGTCCTACTTCGGTGCGACGTTAATTAAAAATACCACACCAACCACATTCAGAATATGTTTGATTTTCCTAAAGCAAGCGTCCGCAAGGTGTAATAAGCTGTAAAAGCGATATATTTCTGTATTTACTACACTTCAACAGATCCGAAGGTTTTAAAAAAATTGAAGCAGTTACTTTGCGAAGTTTGTACTTTTTAAGGGAACAAAACTTTCAAACTCACCGAAATCGATCGAAAAATTGCTTTAAAATTAATTGATACCAAACTATACAAGAGGCTTTTTCTGTCAAACTAAATATTGGTGGCGGTTGTTTTTGCGGCAGACCATGCTTCCTGAACGTATTCCGTCACTTGACTTCATTTTCGAATACTATTTCACATTTCGACAATAAAAATTCCGAAAAATGGATTCCGTATTCATATATGATAGTTAAATGGGTCAACGCCGATTGAATCAAAAGCCAAACATCGCAAAAACGGCGGTAAAACACATTTTAAATTAACCTCGATAGGTATCGCGCGGGAGCAAAATCGCCATTTGCAGTCTGTTTTCGTTAACACAGAAAATTATTCTCACAAAGAGATGAAAGAAGCTATATTTCTATGTGCACACATTATACATTATACAAGTAGAGTAGGTCTGTTCAGAACCAGGACAAGGCATTTAGGTCCATATAAGGTCAAAAATAGACTGGTCACCGGAATAAGACCTAGATGCCTATGTAGACATTCCAGTCAGTCCTGCAAACTGAAAGCCATACCCGGCTCTAAAGGGTAGGATGGAACAGGTTGGGATAAGGCCCTACCCCCATCCGATACCGTAATGGGCAAAACGGTGATTTTGTTGGAATCACTGGTGTCAGTGATCTAAAATTTGAGCGTGGTGATACGTTACACCATACCATTCCAAAGTCCCTGCTAACCCAACCGTGAAAGGTTTGGCTGGTTTCCCTTCCATGTAATGTGAATGCCGGTTGGTTCGTAAAAGTCCTTCCAGCAGGCAGTGACCAGGAGATTGATTACCTTTGCAATTCATTGAACGAGACGCATAAACATTAATATCATTCAAAAGTTCATTAACCTTAACCAGCAAGCATTTGCAAATAGTTAAATCTATTCATTAGGAGCATATTTGCGATGTCCACCCCATTAATGGGTCAAACACGAGGCACCATTTATATTGAACTCCAACTTGCACTGGTTGGATGGATGAATAAATCAAGGCTCAATCTGTCCTCCGAACAGGGTAGATGTTGAGATGCGATATTAGCTCCAGCCTGTGGCTGATGAGCACCTGTCGGAAATGTCGTAAGACCTGATGGCATGCAAATTCCATCGTTGTTCTTGGGACCACTTGCCGTACTCTCTGGAGCCTCCCCAGATACTCCGTAGTGACTATCCAGTCGAAGCGGAGGGGGCTGACCTCCCCCAACTAAGAAGGTAGTAGGTCTGTCTACAAAACAAAAGTTTTACTCAGATATATCTTTGATGGGTGAAATAAGAGTACAAGTAAAAAATGACATTTTTAGGAGAACAAAAAAAAACGTTTAATATTCCATATTGTGAATGAATAAAATTTATAAAATCAATTCTGCACCTTATTTCTGACAACTTTAAAGGGGAAATTAAGAGAAATTTTGGTGTGGCCCCGTGACAAAATTAAGTTATTTGTACTTTCGTACCAAGAAAATTGTGCATATCACAACTGACTTGAGCTATTATTTACGCCCATCATAGATATTCTTTGATATTTTTCTGGTTTCAGTTTCCCGCGCATTTTTCCTGATTTTTTTAAATTTTTGCGAATAACCCCTATCGTATTTATTTAAATACAAATGAAAATATCGCCATGCTTCCAAATTCCTCTATTTGGGTTCAAAGTCATCTTAACCTATGCTTTCTTTGAAAACTACTGTGTTTTTATTGCCAAATTTGTCTTAATTGGTTACAAATGAGTGAGGTTCTTTCCAAATGGAGTTACTTCGATTAGCATAATTTAAAACTTTTACGTAAATTAAAAGAAGACGAGTGATGATTAAAAGAAAGAAGGATGAAAAACTAATTTCAACCAAATTTTTACCGCGCGTTTTGTAAAAATTTCCACACTACTTATTGACGTGAATGCGTCTTTGAAATTGGAACATTACTAGGGTCACGCATAAAAACTCGATCGTTTCAAAAATGCGTCATAACTGTTTTCTCTTGTGATTTCAAAACTAGAAGATATCTCCCGAAGATAAATACATGTAGACAAAGAATGTCTATACCTCATATGGTCTTCGAACTGAGTGCTTAGCCACACTGAGGACTCGCAGTATGTCGAAATTCTGAGGTACTGGGCGAGCTTTGGGCCGGTGTAACTTTGGAGTGCGAGGACTGCGTAAATGGTGTCATTCGAAAACTACTGAACTATGTTATAATCACGAACAACCGCCACGAGACCTGTTGCAGCTGGTCAATGCTAGAGTACCAGACAGTGTTAGACTGTGTACGACGTAGGACTAACGACGACAATGTTAAACGATGAAATAATTAATGTCTATATTCTATGTTAAATGTTCAATGTAATCGTTCGTCTCAATATATGTTTGTGTTAAAAATTGAGTCCGAGTGCTTTTTGGATACTAAAATTCCTGGACTTGCGGTGTTCTACAAAAATGGTGTCAGAAGCGGAATGGACTTAACGTTTGAACTGATCATTTACAATAAGCAACAGTTGCAGATTTCCAGACGTCTCCGGTGAGTTAGCTTTTTTTATTTCAAGATGAAGTTAAATGACATTTCTGAATTGGAGGTTGCACTGAAAATTGAAAAGCCATCGAAAATTCGATGTTAGCATAAAATTATTTTTGGAACAGAAGGTGGTCGTCAAAACAGAAAGCGTATTAGAGAATTTGATGGTTTTGATTTTAAACCAGAAGAAACCCGCTTATAAACAGAAATTTGAGTTTATTGACAGAGAATTCTCTCTTAACAACCTCATAACAATTTGTAATTTGTGGTGTGTAAGTTATGAGGGAGCAAAACCTGAAATAATAACTCGAATTCTTGCATTTCTTTGCGATATTACATTACTGAATAAAAATATCATTCGTGAAGATGAGGATAATGAAATTAATGATCAGAGGGATACTGATTCTTTAGAAGATTATGATCAATCTATAGATAACAAACCAAATAAAAACAACAGTCCAGTTCAACTTCCAGTTCCAGAATTATTCAGGCCTAACATTAGTTTTTCTGATATTGAAAATGTTATTATTCCATTTAATGGTGATTCTTGGCAAAATATTGATAAATGGATTGATGATTTTGAAAATATTACTGATTTATTTCAATTAAGTGATTTGCATAAATTATTGTTTGCTAAACGGTCCCTAACTGGAAAAGGAAAGTTATTCATTCAAAGCGAAAGTAGTATAAATTCTTGGATTAAACTTAAAGAACTGTTAATTTCTGAATTTGGTTCAATTTTTAACTCTGCTGAATCTCACGAAAAGTTATTGAATCGGAAAATGGAGAGATAATGAATCACTCGATGAATATTTTTTAGTTATGCGAGAATTGGCTAACAAGGGTAATATAGATTTTCCCTCATTTATGCATTATGTAATAAATGGTATTAATGACTCTGCTAACAATAAATCTATTTTATATGGAAGTAAGAATATTAAAGAATTCAGAGAAAACTTAGAAATCTTCGCTAAAATTAAATCGGATCAGAATTTTAAAGAAACCATTCTTTACAATAACAAAGCTCGAAAAAGTCAGGATTCAATGCAACATCTGCCTACCCGTCATAAATTTTTATCTGCAAACAAAACTATCCGTTGTTACAATTGCGGCGAGCCAAGCCATAATAGTATTTTTGTTTAAATAAGAAAAAAGGATTTAAATGTTTTCGCTGTGATCAATTTGGTCATAAATCGAACGAATGTGTCAACAACAAAAATGGTTTTCGTTAAGTCAGCGGTGCCAAAGTGTCTGCTTTGAATTCTTCACACCCTTTGGAGGCTATGCATAAACTAATTTCCATTTCCGACGTGCCTATTACAGAACTTCTCGATGCAGGAAGTGCTTTGACTTTTATTCGATAGAATGTTTATAATAAGTTAGGAAGGTCTTGTTTGAATCCTTTTACTTCTGTTTTGTCTGGAATAGGAGAGAATAAAATCAAACCATTAGGTTTTTTTCACGGTTCGTTAGAAATAGATGATGAGATTTTCGATTCTAAAATATGTGTTGTATCTAATCATGTAATGGCTTACGAAGCTATAATAGGAATGGATGTTTTGAATAAGGCAGAGGTTAAGATAAGCAAAAATGGTATAACTGTCACCTAATCGAAAATTGATGTGGTCTCTGATGAATTCGAAATTTTGAATATAAACATTTCAGACACATGTAACGAATTAAATATTTGTAGTAATGGTGAGTAAAACAGTTAGAAATGAAACAAGTAATTTAGTGTCAAATTATAAACCGATTGGAAACAAAAAATCAAATATTGAAATGAATATTGTTCTCAAACATGATGAACCTGTATTTCATAGACCTCGAAGATTACCGTTTACAGAACGCAAAATAGTTGATCAAATTAGGAATGGTTACATATGAATATTATTGAACTTTGTTCTTCGGAATATTCTAGCCAAGTTGTAGTGGTTAAAAAAAAGATGGTACCCCGCGTGTTTGTATCGATTTTAGAAAGTTAAACAAGATTATAATAAAATATAGGTATCCTTTGCCACTGATTGAAAATATTTTAGATAAGCTTCAGTGTACATGGATTTTTAGCACATTAGACTTAAAATATGGTTTCTTTCACGTGAAGGTTTCAGAAAAGAGTAAACCATACACATCATTCGTAACGCACAATGGACAGTATCAATGTTTACGTACACCTTTTGGATTATGTAATTCACCTGCAATTTTTCAAAGGTTTATAAATGATATATTTCGTGATTTAATTAATAAAGGTTTTGAATTGCCTTATATCGACGATATTATAATTTTAGAAGATGATGAAAATGAGGCGTTGAAACGTCTTGAGTTAGTACTTGAAATTGCTCAAAACTATGGATTAGATATAAATTGGAAGAAAAGTCAATTCTTGTTCAGTAAAATTGAATATTTGGGACATAAAGAAAACGGAAAACTTTATCCTTCCCCGCACAAAACGAAAGCTGTTATTAATTATCCTGAACCGAAAACGCTCAAAGAGGTTCATTCGTTTTTTGGACTAGCAAGTTATTTCCGAAAATTTATTCCCAATTTTGCTTTAATTGCCAAACCCCTCAGTGATTTGTTGAAAAAAGAAAATAAATTTCAATTTGATGAAAACGAAAGGAATTCTTTTAAGACACTGAAACAATTACTCTGTGAAAAACCAGTTTTAAATATTTTCAATTTAGATAGCGAAACTGAAATTCACACTGACGCAAGCCAATTTGGTTTTGGTGCTATTTTAATGCAGCGCGACCTAAACGATAACCAGTTCCATCCAGTGTATTTTATGAGCAGAAAAACTACGGATCAGCAACACAAATTTTCAAGTTATGAACTAGAAACTTACGCGGTTGTTGAGGCTTGAAAAAAATTCAGAACGTATGTTTTAGGTCTTCATTTCAAAATTGTTACCGATTGTAATGCATTCAAAATGACAATGAGAAAAAGAGATATTTGTACAAGGATTGCTAGATGGGCTCTGTTACTCGAAGATTTCGACTATGAAATAGAACATAGGTCTGAAACGCAAATGCGACACGTTGACGCCTTGAGCAGAAATCCCGTTATGATGATAGATTCCGAAAATTACGTGACAGCTAAAATAGCAGCTGTCCAACAAGATGATGATTACTTAAAAAATATTAGTAAAAGTATTGCAAAATCTAGTTGAGAATGGGAAAGATGAAAATTATTTTATAAAGAACAACGTTTTGTATAAGTATAATGCTGGTAGAAATTTATTAGTGATCCCTGAAGCCATGCAAACTGAAATTAAGGAAAATCATAACAAAGGTCATTTCGCTGTAACCAAAACAGAAGAGCTGGTTAAGAGAAATTTTTACATACCTGGACTCAGGAAAAAGATAGAAAGCGTTGTAGCAAATTGTATAGACTGTATTTTGTATAATAAGAAGCGAGGAAAAGGAGGACTCTTAAACCCTATACCGAAAGAGAATGTACCTTTAAGTACATATCACATTGATTTCATCGGACCTTTACCATCTACAAATAAAAATTACCAACATATTTTCACTATGGTGGATGCATTTTCAAAATCTATTTGGATTTACCCGGTAAAGTCGGCAAGTGCCAAAGACGCTATAGTCAAACTGAAAGTTCAACAAGCAACATTTGGTAACCCATCCAGAATTATCAGTGATCGTGGAAGTGCTTTTACCTCGAAAGATTTTGATGAATACTGCCAGGCCGAAGGTATTCAACATTTATTAATTACAGCTGTAATTCCGCGAGCAAACGGTCAAGTTGAAAGAATGCACGAAACTCTAATACAAGTATTATCAAAATTATCCTCTAACGATCCTTCAAAATGGTTTAAATACACTGACGTTGTTCAACGAGTAATGAACAGTACTATCGCACGAAGTACTAAAGTAGCACCTTTTGAACTATTGACTGATGTACGGATGAAAAATAAAGAAGACCGTAGAATAATAGAAATTTTAGAAGAATATGAGAAAAGTTTCATGAAAAATAGAGAAGAACTTAGGGAAGAAGCAAAGCAAAATATTTAAAAAATTCAGGAGGAAAACAAAAAGACCTACAATCGGAAAAGAAAAGAATCGCGAAAATACAAAGGACAACTTGTAGCTATTCAAAGAACTCAGTTTGGGACAGGACTAAAATTGAAGCCTCAATATTTTGGTCCCTATAAAATAACAAAAGTCAAACCCAAAGATTGTGGCGACATCAATGACGAGATGACCACAAAACAACGATGCCGTCCTAGAAAAATAATTATGACGATAACAGACTATAAAGTTTTTTAATAGATATTTTCTGCTTGTTTTCTTTTTTTTGCAGTTTGTTAAATCGTCTAGACGTTAGGATGCGGATGATCGTCATCCGTCAGGAGGGCCGAGTTGTTGTACCGGCTTACGACACCCGCTGTGAGTGGCGCTTCAGTCGCCACCTACCGCCATGAGACCTGATGCTGCTGGCCAACTCTAGAGTAGCAGACAGTGTTAGACTGTGTACGACGTAGGACTGACGACGACAATGTTAAACGATGAAATAATTAATATCTATATTCTATGTTAAATGTTCAATGTAATCGTTCGTCTCAATATATGTTTGTGTTAAAAATTGAGTCCGAGTGCTTTTTGGATGCTAAAATTCCTTGACTTGAGGTGTTCTTCTACATGTATGCTTCATTCATTCCGTAATCCAACATCAGGTTCGAGTATTCACGTCAAAACTGCGGTTTGTTTCTACGACACAACCTACCAAATTTTATGGGAGCCGTCGTGGCTCAGCGGATATGCCACTGCTCTAGCAACCTTCGAGTTGTAGGAGGCGCAGATTCGATTCCTGTCAGGTGCATTCCTCCCTGCGTGTATTTCTCTCTTCTGTGTCAGTAAAACTTTCATTGTGTGTGTCCATTACTTGATGTTGTATGCCGTGTCTGGCGCAGTATGGCCAAATATGGCCGATGCACCATAAAACCCCAAAACCAACCAACCAAATTTTATGTAAAGGCGTTTTGAGTGAAAAACAAACAGTATTTCCAAATTTTAATGCAATCAAAATTTTTTAAATTCAGTCTCCTTAAGTCCGTGAAAGTGTTTTTAAGTAATTAAGCCCTATTTTCGGATAATTAGCCATGCAAAAATTGAAGTTCAACCCCCCCCCCCATTTTGCGAAAAGAGCATTTTTCTTTCCTTCGGGATCTAAGAACAGTAAAAAACGCGAGGATAAATATAGAATATGAAACACCACAAAAAAGGGGAA